>CM074524.1:27767184-28967184 GCA_037379345.1 Perna viridis | reverse complement strand
GCAAACACATGCTAATTTTTCATTCACTCATGGTCACATTAGTCCAAAACACTGAATATCTAAACTTCACTGGAGTATTATAAATTTATATGGCACATGTATAAAAAAGTTTAATTTTTTCTACAAAGTTTTTCAATTGCCTCCATCATTTATTTTCACACAGTTTAGTAAAATGTGTGGTCAATTCAGATTCATGTATGTAAGTTACAATAAGATAAATAAAATCTTTCCAACACAATAAAAATGTCCTCCCTCTAATGCGTTTCAACCTTATAATCAATACAAGTTTAATATGCAGTTTCGTCCTTGTCGTAGTAAGAGGATGCATGAGCATGAATAACGGGACATCAATTCACATTTATTGTGTTCATTTACATTCAAAATTTTGCTTGCAATTAGTCTTCAGAATGACGTTTAATTTATAAGCCAACATTCTAGAGGGCATATTGAAGTGTAATATGTACATCACTTGATGGCAACATTTACGTATACTATACAAGTATGAATTTTTGTGGTGTACTTATATTGCTATTTTCGTGGTTGACACTCAGCATGAAAAATAGTACCTGCAAAACTGAGTTTGAACACTATAGAATGCTTTTCATGGGTTGAAACTCGCAAATATGTTCACTTGACAGAATCTGCAAAAATTTTACATTTACAGTATATTGTAGTTGAACACCAATCAAGGGGCTCACATTACAGGGCTGTACTTGGGTGAGATAGTTGTCATGGTGCTGCTCACACTACAGGGCTGTACTTGGGTGAGATAGTTGTCATGGTGTTGCTCACACTACAGGGCGGTATTGGGTTAGATAGTTGTCATGGTGTTGCTCACATTACAGGGCTGTACTTGGGTGAGATAGTTGTCATGGTGTTGCTCACACTACAGGGCTGTACTTGGGTGAGATAGTTGTCATGGTGTTGCTCACATTACAGGGCTGTACTTGGGTGAGATAGTTGTCATGGTGTTGCTCACACTACAGGGCTGTACTTGGATGAAATAGTTGTCATGGTGTTGCTCACATTACAGGGCTGTACTTGGGTGAGATAGTTGTCATGGTGTTGCTCACACTACAGGGCTGTACTTGGGTGAGATAGTTGTCATGGAGTTGCTCACTTTGCTCCAAGAGGACAAAAACTTGACTAGAAGTCAATGCTACACAAGTGTGGGATTAAGGCATTCTTTCTGATTTGAAAATGTGTCTAATATTCCTTAATTCAAAACGCATTAAATAAAGAACCCAGAGACCAATGAGTATGTCAAAATACTATTGAACTGATGCCTTAAAAAAATATCCAAACCTTTCCCATATTTTTGCATCATTCCAGGTGGAGATGATGAGATTTTTCAAAAATATTTTTGAAGTCTTGAATTTAGTAAACATTACGTAGATGCTAAATTTAGCTGGAAAGCTTATAAATATTTAATTTCATACTTCCCATTCAAGCTAAGAATTTGTGATGACAATTTATATG
This sequence comes from Perna viridis, assembly GCA_037379345.1. NCBI lineage: Eukaryota > Metazoa > Mollusca > Bivalvia > Mytilida > Mytilidae > Perna > Perna viridis. The sequence continues at coordinate 28,965,705 of CM074524.1, read as the reverse complement.
GACAGTGCATGCGTCAGCAAGGTCCTATATATGTAGAATGAAAGACCAGAACTGTGAATGGCTAAAAAATATTTAAATGGAAGTGACAAATTTGTAGATATGGAAGTAGACAATTACTAGGCTAATGAAACTTTTCCCATAGCAACATAGCAGTGCACCGTAAACAGAAAGTGAGCTCCATCCATCATAGGCATAGCCTAAAATCATATCACTGGACAGGCAAAACAGATATATACAGAGAGCAATAGAAATGATGACATGATAATTATATAGTTTGTTCACAATCCCATACCTGTTTACCTTTGGAATATTTCATATGGGAGATTCTCTCCCACTGACACTGTTTCTATAGTGTAGGAGATTTTTACTTAAAAAAGCAAATGTTGGATTGTAACACATTTTGTAAAAATGCATTTTTTTTAGTATTTTTCACGGAAAATATATGGCAGTAATTTTAACCAAAAGCCTTCCACAAATTTTACATTTTCATATGGGTCAAAGGTTCTAAATTTTTCATTAATTTTGTGGGAGTTGCCCCTAAATGTAGAAGGGTTAACTGGTATGCCATTATACCAATAATCCATTTTTGTTTGTTTCATTTTAACATCCTATTTAGTATAAAACAATTGAATCATCTCCTATCAAAACCTAGACTAAAGTCATACCATTCATATCTGAACCATAGATAACATCTTGCAAAATTGTCTACCAGTATTGACAAAAAAAAACTGAAACAATTCACATTCTACAAACTTTTGATTGAGAAGTTCAAATTACACTGACAACAACTTTAACAAGTGTATAATTACACTAACAATACAGGAATAGAAAGGTAAATCCATCAATGTGACTAAAAGTCATGGGACAAAATGTGGATGTGATTCATTGTAAATTTAAAGATAGAATTGTGATTTGCATTTAAGCAAAGAGTAAATTCAATCAAAGAAATGTTTCACAAAGACATGGGAAACAGGGCCAGTGAGAACAAGACATAATTGTTGTGGAGATTGATAAAAAAAATAAAATTTCCATGAGTAAATAATATCTTGCTCATCAACTTTTTGAAAATAAATGCAGTAAACAAAGTTAACTATACATTTTTTGTACAAGTACATTTTCGAAGCTGCACTATACAGACATGCTACTTTGTATATATGATCAATTTACATTTTAGCTGCAGTATACAGACATGCAATATACATGTATGATCCATGCACATTTTTGAAGCTGCATTATACAGACATGCTATATACACGTATGATCCATGTACATTTTTGAAGCTGCATTATACAAGCATGCTATATACATGTATGATCCATGTACATTTTAGCTACATTATACAGACATGCTATATACATGTATGATCCATGTATATTTTTGAAGCTGCATTACACATTCTATTTAATCCATACTTTGATTGTATTATTACTTGTGGATGCTTGTACACATATACATAAACAGGAATGTCTCCCATCTAATTCCAAAAATACAACTGTCTTCTTCAACTGGTGTTAAATATGTGATGGAAATACATGTATGACAATTATAGGTGAGATAAAAATATGAAAACAAAACTGGAATATCCAAAACAATTATTGAAATTTATCACATCTGTTCTACTTCCTGTTTTGATATAAGTATCAATCAAAGCTAATTTTATCATTTCATTCCAATACACAAGTGTATTTGTCATTATCTTACTATGATGTATATATCCGTATGATAAATAAACTTCACATACATCAACATCAATCTATCAAAATGCATGGTTAAGGAGATTTTAAACACAAACAAGTCAATGTGAACATGCAGATAGACCATCATGGTGATTTATATAAACTGCAAGCTTGGTTCTCTGGAAGTAGATACATGTACATGTACATATAAGCAATTTCTTCCCCTTCTATATCATACCATGAATATGTACAAAAAATGTACATGGTAAAGCAGAAAGGGCTTTCTAAGGGATAACACATTTTGTATCGTCAAACTTAAATATGAAATACATGTACATGTACAAATATTCTTTAATGTTTGAAGAGGTTTAGGAGCAATGATTCAATTTCATTTAAATACAAACCATACATGTTTATAATTGGTATTTAATTCAGCACTATCTCAAAGCACTCAGACAATTGAGTTGAATCATTAAAATGATTTGACAAGCTTACAAAATAGAAAAAAATAAGATCCAGGCGTCGGTTTCACAAAAAATTGTAAGTGTGAAATTGATCGTATATCATGATGTCACAATGCTATTTTAGTTTATGACATCATTACTTCCAACCAATTTTACACTTACAACTCTTTGTGAAACTGACGCCAGTGGATTTGATACTCAATGCATAAGTATTAGATATCATTTTGAATGCTTATATACTTGATAATTTATATATTTTACAATTACACATTGTATCACATGGGTACATTACTACACGCACTTGTAAATATATATGTTTACACCATACCATACTAAACATGTGATCACATATACATGTATGTTAATCTTAAAAAATGAAAATACATGTAAAATGAACATGTTTGTGTACAATGGTGTTAGAGAGCTGTGGTTGACCAAAATAACAAGCCCAGTGTGTCACTGTTATATATGTACATGTACCAGCACATGTAACTTCGATATGTAAAAAATACATTAAGTAATGTGTCATAGCATGCATGCGACAGAAAAATGACTTGTTAAAAAAGTAAGAAAAAAATTGATTAAAATTCGTCATAATAAATAGTGCACATCTTTAACATGTATATTAAGACTGTGCAAAGCGTAAATCATACTAACTAAATAAGTTTCGAGTTATGGATTATATTTAGAGGGTACAGGTACTCCTAAAACATGAACAGACATACAGATGAAGTTGAAGGGTCACTAGACCTACATGTATTTTCACTGTTGGTCTCGCATGAAATAACTACATTTATTAGAATGTAATCAAATAATCAATTTATGATGAAAAATTACTGTACCTACATGTATACATGTCATACAAAATTCATTAAAGTGTATAAAAACTGTTGATGACATCACAATCACATAACAAAATTTGGTCTATGAGATTATGAACAAATTTTGTAACCCAAACAGAAAGCTTGTTACTTCTAAAATTAAATTACATGTATATACCCATATCATTGATGATATACATGTACAATGTATAAAAGAGTGCACTGTTGAGGTTAAGTCAGTCATCAAAACCTGAGTGACCAAATTGACTAAACCAATCAGTTACATTGTTTTTTTTTTTTTTTAAATTTTCCTATGAAATATCCTGGGAAAAAGCTGAAGGCAGATAAACTTCCACTATAAGTCAGAAAAAGATATACAGATATATGACAATGATATTTTTCTTTATAAGGAATTCAAGTTATCTGAGTATACAACACATTTAGGCTGTGCAAAACTATACCTGGGCAGAATTGGTCTAGCTGTTTAGGTCTTGTACATGTGACTTCATACATGTATGTAGTTGTAAATTTCCAAGATCTATGTTTACAACTTTAATAAAACAATACATGTAGGAGGCGTAACATTTTGTATAAGTAACTTCACCTTACATTGTTCATGTAATTTAAGTAAGACTCCTGAAGAATCTACAAAGGTACAATGTAGATATGGAAACGAGTATAGGTACATGACTGAAGGGATTCTAACCATAGGCATTCTTATTTGATGTGCAAAGGTGGAAAAATCCTAATTTTTTAATCATCAATACCTCTGAATTTGGAAATTGATTTTTAAAACGTTCTGAATTATCAGTTCAAAATATTGTTTAAAAGAAGATTTTTTATTAATGAATTAAGCTGTAACAGGTTTTGAATTGCAATGTAGCTTTTGGGATTCTATGTACAATGTAAGTTAATCAAAGGCAACTACGTGTATTAAGCGACACCTCCGAGATCATGAAGTGCAAAGATGTTTGCAAAGAGAATTGCTTTAAATTACTTAAATTGTAACCTGAAATCTCCAGAAAATAAGAAAATTTAGACCCAAAATCACCAGAAAGTATGAACATTAAAACCTAAAATCTCTGAGATAAACCGGCCTGACCCAAATATGCCACAAATCCCCTATCTTCACATATACATTGTATCAAGCTCCCAAACAGCATTGGAAATTCAAAATTTACTCTGAACGCTGCAGCAAGCCCTCTCAGAAAATGCAAAAAAACTTGCAATGGATGGAAAAAGCGAATGATTATACACAAGGTTAATTGATTGTCAACTGAGGTATATTTTGAATAAGCTTGATAATTTCAAAATGTCTGTCTGCTGCAGTAAGTAAGAGAGGAAAATGCCCTGTGTTGAGCTTGACATTGTATAAGTTATCCCCCCCCCTTTTGGCTTAAATCAATCAAATCATTATGACAACGTGCCAAGTTCATTTACAACCTATGTATATTTGTATCAAGACAACCAAAAGAAGTCTGATGTAGTATTGCAACGGTTTTGAATTAGAAATGATATGTATTTGTAGATGTTGTGTCGGTTCGAGAAATGGGACAGGGTAATTCGAGGTATAAAAAAAACTATTTAGACAATAATTTCGACATTTTTCATAAAACATTTATGTTTGATGATCCCAATACTTATTTGATAAAATAACTTACCATTACTTTCTTGCGAAATAAAACTGCTCATTCATAAAGTTGGCAAACTCATGACATCTTCATGTAAACAAATTTTACAGTCACATGACTTTCATACTAAAGCATTCGAGGTTTTCAGATTTTTTCGTCAAATTAAACAAAAGTCTAGAAATTTCAGAGTAATCTCCCTTTACAATTTTCCGACGAACTCGTCAGTCGAAGAAACTTTACTAATTACCACTGAGAAACTATTTTCAGCAAAACACAACAACGTTCTCCGATGAAACATATTTGCAAGATAAGCTCTTCAAAAAGGTGATTTTGTTTTGCTTGATTAACTTTTTAAAATCATTTTATATAAATAAATGTTTTTTTTTATTTGTTTTCCAAAGGAAACAAGATTCTAATGGAAATCAAAAGAATGTGTAATCCAGGGACAAAGACAAGGCATTGAAAACAGACATACACACACAACAACAAAGAACATAAAATAAGTAAACTAATATATACAAAGTAACAAAAGTAAATGAGCAACTCGGACTCCACCATAAACTGGGAGCATGAACCCGATGCACCGGTAGGATACACAGGAACGAGTTCAAGATTACGACCATGAAATTTACGTAGTGATGACTTCAATCGTGTAGCAACATAATCCTGTTCCAGAAGCCTAATTGTAAGAAGTCTAGACTACTTACAGTAACGACAAACTCTGACATAATTACGTATTACATGTAGTTGAGATATGCAAACTTCATAATACGCAGATGCTGAAGGGCATGTTGCCTTAGATGAAAGGAATGTTGACAATATGGAATGAAAAGCCATCACGTTTGTCGTATAGTTTAATTGGTATAATGTATTAAAATAAGCCAATAGTGTGAGAGATGTTTCAAATCCTCGAAACTAGGAACGTTTAACGACAATACGTCATCTATATAGCGGAAACTGAGATTAAAGGATCTACTTAAACGACGTCCCTCCTTTTGGAACAGATCTGCTATAAAGCCAGCCTCATTGGAGTGAAGAAATAGATCAGCAAGCAGAAGTGAACAATTTGTTCCAATTGGAATACCGACCGTGTGTTGAAAAACGCGTCCACCACACTAGACAAATATGGCTACAACAGGTTTTGAACTAACTTATGTGATTCTGTGTAAGTTAACTACAATATGCCACCATTGTCCATGCTACGTCTCTTGATGGAGACCTTTGGTGATCACTATTCAGTGGAGGTTATACGATGGTGCATATGTTGCGTTTCACCATATCTTTTTTTTTTTAGGGTCCTGGAGGCTCCGGAAAGAGAATATATTAGTCATCTCAAGGTATGGCCTTTTGACTCTGCCAAAGCATGACCAATTAATAAGTTCATATACAATTTATGTATATTTTGGCTAAAAAGTGCAACAACCAAAAGACAAACTTGTACGTGGTATATGGTATTGCTACTGTTTTGAACTAGAAATAAAATATTCCAATGTTGTGTTGGTTCGAGAATTAGGACATCGAGTAGGATAGGTCTAGCCTTAATTTGACTAGAATATCAACAACTCGTAAAACGTATGCCAGCGCCGAATCTATGGAAGCCGTGACGTGCCATTGAAGGAGTTAACATATAAATTGTAAAACATGCGCACGAGTTATAAACTTGCACACACGAGATATCTCAAAACTTTTGTTCACCTGATAATGATGTAATATTAATTTCCACTTTAGAAAACTTTAATGCCAATGCAGCTTTGTGTACGATACTCAATATAATGACAAGTATGGAGTCGAGTATAAACAGATGGAAATCGGCATTCATCAGAAGTTTGAATACATAAGACAGGAATTTTTAGTTGTATCAGCAAGGGTACGGACACTAAAAAGTACTATTGCGGACTTTCGTGTGAAAACTTCTGATTGCGAATCAAGCTGGCAGGGGGTTAGCAATCTATTTGATAAAACTGAGAAAAAAATAAAGAATGCTGACTTACAGATTAAAACGAACACTCGTACCTTCATCCATCAAGATAATAGAATTAAAGAGAAGAAACCTGTCTTACAGCCAGTTATACGACCTGTTGCTGAGTCTGAAGAAATTAAGGAACTGAAAGCTGATGTTCTTGATCTGAAATGTCCATCAATGAAGTACAGTACAACTTGGTATTTACAGGTCTGTACCGCGAGAGAGGTATTATTATGAAGAGCTGTACATTAATTTGGCATGATTTATTAGAAATCTTGCTAAATTGCAGTGAAAACCAATCTTTCATCTGCTAGATGTGCATTATGTTTATGTTTTTGTATTATTGTTTGATTTGTGTGATATGACAGTGTCCTCTTGTACGCATATCGTGTCTGAGTTTATCAATAAAGTTGTCTTGTTGTCAAAAGAAACTGAATCATTGGAGTTGATTGGGTGGTTTAGAAAAAATAAAATGCAGGCTAATCCTGACAAAATTTCAGGTCATAGCAGTTGGTAAAAATACTTTTGATCAATATATAAAGTAAACATTACAGATTAAACATGAACTCTGGTGAGCTCTTTAACCGAATAATATAATATAATATAATATAATATAATAATTTTTTTTAACAAAGTGTCACACATCAGATTATAAACATAATACTGTATACAAGAGTAATCAAGGGAACCAAGCTTATAGCGGTAATCAAAAGAATGTAATCCAGGGACAAAGACCAGACATGGAAAGCAGACATACACAACAAAGAACATAAAGCAACTAAAATCATACATACAAAGTAACAAAAGCAAATGAGCAAGTCGGACTCCACTAAAAACTGGGAGCATGGATCAGGTGCACCGATAGGGTAAGCGTCCTCTGCTTTTCTAGAAACACCCACCGAGTTGCTCATAAATAGTCAAGTCCGGGGTAGACAAACGAGGAAAAGCTAACCATGACCCGTTGAATAAATCAATTTTCATGGTGCTGATGGATACATCATAACGATCCACGAGTTCATGATGATGACCATAAAACTTCTGTAGTGATGACTTCAATCTTGTAGCAATATATCCCTGTTCCAGAAGCCTATTTGTTAGAGTTCTAGCGCGATACAAAAAGTCTGCGTAGTTTCGGCAAGCTCTGGCATAACGTATGAGTTGTGATATGAACACTCCATACGCAGGAACCGAAGGGATGTTGCCACAGATGAAAGGAAAGTTGACAATTCTGAATGAAAAGTCATCACGTTTGTCGTAAAAATAAATGACATAAAACAATATAAGTAAAAATAATCTGACATCCGGTCAATATTGACCTTTGAGACACAATACACCACATTTAAACTGTAAAAATAATAAAAAAAAATAAACTTAAACAATTTCGGAAAAAAGATATAAAAACGTTATTAGTTAAACTTTTAAACAAGTTTGTTTGACAGAAGATATATTCCGATGTAAGTTAAAAAAATAATAAATAGATAAAACTAAACTAAAATAAAATAAAATATAGAAAACATATGTATAGATTAACAATTGAATAAAAATAAATCTGTTTAAAGGTAAAATGTTAAACACTATTAATATCTGCACAAACTAAAATATTTTATGCAGATCATGATTTCAATGTATATTAAGATAACAGCGCCCTTCTACGTCTAATCATATTATGTACTAAGAAAAAATGACATATTTTGAAATACACACGGATCTATCAGAAATATGAATTTTTCTGTATCAGTTTTCGTACAAAAAGAATTATCAATATGGATAGCACAATTAAATGAATCATATTTTAGATCACAATGAGTATCACGGTTCACTAGAAAATGTACCTAATTTTTGACCACATTTGTACAAAAAATTACAAGTTCTTTCGATTAACGGTGTCGGTGGTTTCGTATATCTCCGGTTTTCTACAGATAAAGTTCCACATTTAAGTCTACATAAATGACTTCGTAGGTAGTGCGAATAGTTTTCAGGTAATAAATCGTTATATCAAGTATACGAATATTCTCTTTTTCTTCACGCATAAACATGTCTTTATTAATTCAAGCATCAAATAAATGTTCTACGGAAAGATCACGTAAAAGTTTTGTAACATGACAAGTCCATGATCTGCATTAACTTTACGTTTAGAACATTAATGAATTTTTGAAAGAATTCTAGATTCATCAATATACTTCAGTTTATAAAAGTATCTAGTAATCTCAAGTCTCTATTTAGCAAGACATGACAGCCATCCTAAATCACCCTGGACTGCAATGTTACTGGTATATTTGTTTACACCAAGAATTTTTTTACCAGCACGATTTTGGACATTGTTAATATGTCTATGCTGTGTTAATCCCAACAATTACGATCCGTATTATAAAATTGGTTGTATCATACTTTCATACAGTTTTATGAACACTTTGTAGGTCATACCACCACAAGCGTAATATTTTGCAGTTATAAATCCCGGTGCGCGGCTCGGCGATTTAGAAAGATCTCTCACAGCTTTGCACCACGTAATACGTTCATTAAACCAAATGCCTAAATATTTATAAGAATCTACATAGTTAATATCATTAGAATCACATGTAAAATTATAATTAGAACGCTGCATAGTACTAGGTCTAAAATGTACAATATTTGATTTGCTATAATTTTTACTCAATTTGCAACACCATTCATATACATGTTCTAACATACATTGTAAATTAGACTATTTTGGGGAAATCAAAATAATATCATCAGCATACAATAAGATGCTCACACTTATATCATCAGTATAATGTATCAACACCTTTGTTTAAATATTTAATTTCTGTTACTAAATCATTAATATAGAAAGCAAAAAGCGTGGGCGAAATTAAATAGCCTTGCTTTACACCACATGAAACATTAAACATAAATGTATAACTAATATTAATGCATACAGAATATGCAGAATCATCATATAAAGACTAAATAGCGTTAAGAATCTTAGCATTTATATCATATTTTCGTAATTTGAACCATAAACAATCACAGATTATCAAACATTATCGAACGCCTTCTTTAAATCAATAAAACAGGCGAAAGTAGAGAAGACATGAGTTTACGATCATTCAATATTGTGTATAAACTATAAATATGATCCAAACAGCTTTGTTTACTATGAAACCCACGTTGTTCTTCAACCAATGACTCCGAATTAATTTACTACGAAATTCACATTGTTCTTCAACCAATGACTCCGAATCTTTTGTCCAAGATCCAAATCTATGATTTAGGATATCACAATACGTTTTACATGGCACTGATGATAAAGTTATACCTCGGCTAGTAAGTGGCAAACGAATATCTTTACTATTTGGTTTAACAAAATGATTTATAATTCCTTGTTTCCACTGAGGAGGCTACACGCTATTTTCAAAACAAAAAGTTATAATTTTATGTAACATATCAACACAGGTATTATTCTTAAGGACTTCTGACGTAATACTGTCAATACCGGCGACTTTACGCAACTTCGAACATTTCACGGCTTCTTCAACTTTATCGCGTGCAGAATCCTGCATATTTTGTCTCTTGATATTTTCCAAAGGACAGTTGGCATACACTGAGTCGTCGGATACATCATTCAAGAATTTATGATAGCCTGATTCCCATCTTTTTAATACACTATCGCGGTCTGTTATAATTTCACCGTTATCATTACATATAACAGCACAATAAACATACATGCATTCAAACACTTATACGGGTACATAAAGTAATATGAAGAAACCATAAAATAAGATGCAACATAAAAACAAATAGATAATAAAAGCGAAAAGAGCATAACAAGAAAGTAAATATAACATGAAGCAAGGATATGGAAGATATTTACTCAGAGGCGAGACATCAGAGGTTGATACAAGTATTACGATGGCATTTTTGCCCCCACATCAAACATAAATGTAACCTTTAAACTGATCGTAGGAGGACAGAGTTTAGGTCTCATTCGATAGCGAATTCCATATCTCTGCTGTCTCATATCTGAAGGATTTCTTACTATAGGCTTTGGTTTTCGGTCGGGGTACCTCTGCTGTGTTTACATAACTGAAATTATACCTTAAATTTTTAACAGTTACCAAATCCTGCAAAAACGTTGTACATTGTTTGTTTGTAATTTTGAAGGTCTCCAAGGCAATTTTGTGCATTCTTCTTGTCTTTAGATATGGTAACTTTGACTGTCCCAAAACGAACTTGTATATTCGTTATAAATAAAACGGAGCGCATGCTCCTGTATTTTCTCATTTTTTAAGAATTCTGCACATTACAGAAGTGCCAAGTCAAGAGGCAATATTTTTTTTGTAAAAAAGGAATAATATATAGTAAAAATCCCAAGTACTTTTAAATGTTTTGCCTATCATGATGTCACATCATTTACTACCCTGGAGAATTTAACATATTGTCAATGATCTTAAGAATTTTAAGTTTCTTAATTAATTCTACAAGACGATCACAGTTAAGCATGTAAGTTCTATTCGTTTTCTTGGTTTTGAGAAACAGCTTTCTGCTTATAATGAAATGGGAGCACTAGAACAATAAATTGTCCCCAAATCTACGCTATCACACAAATTGCGTATTATATTTTCTCTATTTATATCAAATGTTCCATCTTTGAAATGTTCTACTTCAATTGGCAATTTCATAAATATCTTCTAAAACTTCAAAATAGTTTTCAATTCCAGTTTTTCCTTGTATAACCTGTAGTTTAAGACTTTCGGAGAGGTTTGTACAAAATTGTGCCGAGTTTGTGTGAACTGATCTATAACAGACTGTTTTAACTATCCGTTACTATCAAAAGTCTGGTTATTCCATATAAAAGACCGGCCACAGTTAACAAGAATTTGTTTCACATATTTAAGTTGCTAATATTGTTGGCGACTTCTTACACTCGTAATTTCAGCACTTTTGAATTGCATAATTATATATGTCTTCACTGCATTATGCTGCTGATCAGTGATCGGTTCTACCTTTATTTAACACATGTGGTTTTTTTCGCTTTTCTTGAAAGAGTAATCAAGGGAACCAAGGTTATAGCGATTATATATATACATATATGCTTGTGTGTGTGTGTGTGTTTGTGTTAAAAAAATGAGGGAAACTTGAGGAACGAAAACATTACCCGCATTTTCTGGTAACCAGTTGTTTTGATTGAGAAGCATTCGTGTCATCACGGTTACGAAAGTGTATTCATATCAAGGGAACCAAGATTCTAGCGATTTTAAGGCATGTCGCATTCGTGCAATTTTGGATGTTGGAAGCTACCCAAAATCGTAGTGGCATAGAATGTTTGGTGATTAGCAACTTTGAAGACTTCAGTCTTTGATTTTATCCAAAAGATGCCTTAATTATGTCACAAAAAGCAAAGTTTTAGAGTAAAAATGGAAATTGTTCAGGTTTACCTGTCATCAATTTAGCGCTACTGTTGATCATGCACAATTGTATTTGCTACCGCAAGAGTCCATCAACTAAGTCCTCCATATGCCATAAAATCTGGAGTAGACTTTTTTTCTAAGTATTAGTTTTAAAAGTTAAATGAACACGTTCAATATCACAAAAGTCACCGTACCACCACATTTCACACACAAGAAAATTGGCTTCGCTACTTTTACACTACATTATCGAAAAGATCAATTAAACATTGGACAGATAAGTTATGTAGACTAATACATAATATTTGTCGCTTATGATGCGAAACATATTATTTTAGTGAACGAAAATGAGCTTAATTGACTTTCGTAAATTTGTTTGTTTGTTTATTTGGTTGCTTATTTGTTGTTATGTTTAGTTTAGTTTTGTTGCATTATTGTTGGTCTCATAGCAAATTTCTATTGGTAAAACATAATTACCGTGGCGATTGATAAATCAACTACCATTCTCTGTAATCGTTTAGCATCGTGTGCCACGCATGTTGACCGATTTCTATTATATTTGCAGGCTCGCATTATAGTTACTTTATGTTTTTTGTTGTGGATGTCTGTTTTCCATGTCTGGTCTTTGTCCCTGCATTACATTCTTTTGATTATCGCTATAACTTTTGTTCCCTTCATTACTCTTGAAAAGTAGTTTATTTTTTTTCTGCTATATATGCTACAAGGAGTACTTCAGCAAAGACATGACCAGGCATCAATTTAAATACAATTTTTATTCTATCTATTCCTTAACTATTTCATTCTTTAAGTCTTTCAGTAGAAAGGTGGAATCTATGGGGTTGGGAGAGGGTCCAGCAGTAAGGAAACAAGCCTAATTTGAGGCAATTTCGAAGGCATGTGGGAACCTTATACATCAAAACAAGGACAAGCTGAAATGATATTTATGATACACGAATATATAACACTCATAATAATATGGCAATTTGTTTTGGAACGTGGCTACCAAGGTTGTTGCCGAAGGCATGAAAACACCATGGAAACTAAAGTTTTAATTTTATTTCAAGTCAAATATGACAATGTCATCCAAGTACTTATCTATCTATCTCTTTTTATAAAATATTTACGATATACATAAACCACACACTTTGTTTTGAATTAATTTGTAAAAATTGCTTTGTCAACAAATTTATTATACTGGGCAAGACGCGGCACATATGGGCATTTTTTGAATATTTTTTTAAATAATACAAGTATGAGATTTTTTAGTCGGAAATAATGATTTCTGAAAAAGAGAGGAAAAAGGATTTTGATGTTCTCATGCTTTCTTCTTATACACTTTAAGAAACATTTTAAATATATACCAATATATCAAAAAGATATTAAATGGCAAACTGAAGAAAAACATAATTCAGGGCTAAAATGCATGACGATTGATCAAGTGGCGTTTTGCCTCGGAGCGGGACGTTAATTTACTTACAGTAGACTGCCTTGGGCTGAGAAGATACGGTTACGGGTAAATTAATTCAATGGCGACTCTGTTGTTTGACACACATACTTAAAATTGTCGTTCTTGCAGAAGTTTTTATAACCGTGACAATTGTTATTGACATAAAAAGTAGTTTTACATCTTTTGATAAAACTGCAATCTTTTCAATATGAAATACTGCTCTAAATAAGTTGAGTTATAACATCAAACTCATTTAAAACGTAAGTAAAAGGAGCTGTGTGAATATATGTACCGACTGCATTATAGAACCTATTTATTGGTCTTTAGATAACAGTATTTCCGATTCGTGTATGTGATGTTACAAACAAAATCTTTACGGAAATGTTAAGTATCCAAGTACCGGTATGTTACTTTATGTAACATGAAAAGGCAAATCAATTACAAACTTAAAACACCAATGAGATATATAATGAATTTACTAATTTCGAAGAGTCATATTTTTAAATTTCTTAAACTATAGATACAACTGCTGCTAAGGTAATAACGGATAGGCAATGCATGGCAATGATAAGGACGACAGTGATATCTACAACGACGACAACCCTAAGGACATCAACCACGATTGTAACAACCGCAACGACAACAACCAGACCGTTGATGAACACAAAACGGACAAAACAACTAGAGGCATCTGAGCAAACTCTAGCCTTTACATCTTTTCGAAGGACGAATACAAACGTGAATACATCAACAACAAAAAAAGAAAAAAAAAAAAGAAAAAAATGAAAATAGCATACTACTGGCATGCATTTCCTGGACTAAACTAATATGAAGGATTGAGAGACTTCAAAATTCAGTAAAAAATGCTGCTCAATAATACATTGGATGCGTAGCAAAAAGCATATTTTTTTCCGATATAAAAGGTTCAGATATCCAACATTTTACTGAATGAATAGTAGTTTGAATGCTTCTTGTCAACAGTGTTTGGCAAGTTGGACTAATGCGTTCAATTTTTTAAAGTTTGTAGTGTTATAATTCTGGAGCAACGGATTTGTTGAAAAGAAAGCATGGCTCTCTGTAGTAAATCTGAATATGATGAGTTGTAATTGAAGTAGAAGTTTCTACATTTTTTTCTTATTTTTATGCTGTTTGTTTCTTATCACAAAAGGGCAGATATTGTAGCTACATGTACATGTACTAAGACAAAACATATGAAATATTATTAGTGTATTATGCCTAGAGATAGAAGCACTGGCCGGTTTAAAACAAAAAACATACCTAGCTGGTTTCTTAGATACATTTCCAAAACAATGTCTTTACCCAGAATCTTATTTATATCTTATTTATTTTCAATTTGCCTGGATTGACATTCTTTCCTACTTGACGCTTACTTACTTGAAATATCAATATGACTGATAAAGGCTGGAAGATCATGGAATGCTCACACCTCCAGAGTACCTTATTGTAATCAAGTTATTACAATGTAATTGAAAATGCAAATTTTCGTGTGCTGTTTAGTCCTGTCTTTTTTCTTCTCCTCAGTTTTCATATTTAACAATATTTTGTTGTCTTCATTGTGTAGTTTGAACGTATCTGTTTCTCGTTTTCATGTTTTGGTCTTTAAATTATCATTTTGTCCATAAGATGTGTTATTTTTTTTAATTTATTTTTCTTTTTTTTTGGTCGATATGTAGCCTGTAAATACTGTAAACATGTTGATATTCACGTATTTTTTGCGATGGACAATAAAGATTAATCACAAAATTACCGAACTAATAATCTAACAAATATAAAAGAAGTCAAAAGGGAAAGTAGACTTACCTTATAGCGATATCAAGGCAAAAACCACAAAATTGAAAATAACCATAATGGTCCTGTCTTGGCGTCTGTAAAAGAATAATCAAGGGGATAATAATTCTAGAAAAAAATCAAAAGAATGTAATCCAGGGATGAAAACCAAACATGGAAAACAGACAAACACAACAAAGAACATAAAGTAACTAAAATAATACATACAAAGTAGCAAAAGTAAATGAGCAACTCGCACTCCACTAACAACTAGTAGCATGGACCGGGTGCACTGCTTTTCTAGATACACACGCCGAGTTTCTTATAAACAATCAAGTCCGGGATAGGCAAAAGAGGAACTGAAAACTAAGACGTTGAAAAAATCAGTTTTCATGGCGCAGATTGATACACCATAACGATCCACGATTTCATGATGGCGACCATAAAACTTATGTAGTGATGATTGATTGGTGGGATTTATTGAGTAGATCTTTACTCTTTGTTCACTGTGGTTTCTTGTCTTTGTGTCTTGATTACATTCTTTTGATTACCGCTGTAATCTTTGTTCCCTTGATTACTCTTTCATCCAATTTAGGTCCGGATAATAAATGAATAATTAAATTCAAAAACAGTATTGATTCGAATAATGTCGTACAATGCCTAGTTATACATCAAGCAGTGAATAACATGTATTTGTTAACGATATTAAAAAGATAAATTACATTTCATTTACAAAATGGTACATATATTACATTGAATATCAGGGTGTGGATTTTAAAATATGTGTTCCTACGTATTCTGATTAAAAGAAATACCCCCAAAATACAAAGACGTCTCACATCAAGTAAAACAATTGAAGGATAAGAAAACATAATTCAAATTAATTAAATATCACTTTTGTGTGTTGCAATATGCTCCTGTCCAATAAAGATTTATGGAATATTTTTGGAAATCCAAATTTGATATGCAATTGAATTAAAACGATATAGCTTTCAAGTTTATCTTTGACTTGGCTCATCTGGTCTGCAAAAAAATATAATCGTTAAAGTGTAATCAAGCAAATGCCATGAGAGATGTTGGTATCTATAATTCATCACCAATTTTAAACATCAATCAATAGTGAAAAGAACGGAGTATATCTTAAACAACATCTTTGTGATGCAATGATACTTTTTATTTTTTTATTTTTTTTATTTTCAGGACTATGTAACAACAAGGAACAGTTGCACGTTTGAAACAGTTAATCTGAGGATGGTTTCTTTGATTAATGCTTTGCTTATGCTGTCTTATTTTTTACCAACATGTAGAAGTGAAGGTAAGGCTTATCTGTAATTATTATGTAATGTTAAACCAATTTTTTTCTTTTAAAAATAAACCTTTTTTAAACCTTTTTTTTAAAACACCAATGTGTAGGAAATAACATTGGCCCACTGCGTATTGTCTGAAAAAATGCTACTTATTGTGAGGTTTGCTTTTTGTCAAAATGTTTCTTTTTATTGGGTGAAAAAAGTTCCATTAATGTCGATTTCTTTAGAAACTATTGAATTTCATTCGTTCAGCTGTCAAAGGAGGTATTAAGCATTGCCACAACACTTGTTACTTCCGTAATTGAATGTGGAACCTGAAAGATCTTCTGGATAACCTCAATGCTAGATTATTATCAAAATAGTACTTGGTGGAGATTCTTTAAAAAAAGATTCCAAATTATCTTCCAAATATACTGAAACAGTTGTTGTAAAAATGCTGGAAATTTGTGTATTTCTACAGTGTGTCGGAAGCATACGGTCGGCATTCCAATGGGAACGAAATGTGCTCCGCTCCTTGCTGACCGTTTCCTTTTCTTTTATGAGGCCGAAATTATATTTAAAGTTTTCTAAATAGACATATTATGTAGGCAATTCCTTTGGCCTCAGTTTCCGATGACGTATTGTCTTCAAACAATAATAGTTTCCGGCATTTTATTCATCGCATCTATGTAATAAAAATTTGAAATAAACGACACTTCAGACACCATAAAATCAGCGTCATATCTTGACCTATACATATAGATCGATTGAAAAGATTAACTCATGTACGAACTATACCACAATCGCGATGGCTTTTCATTCCGTATTGTTAAATTTCCTTTCTTCCTTTTCAACATTGCCTTAGCACTTGGGTAAGGAGTTTTCATATCATTACTCATACGTCATGGCAAGGCTTGCCGTAACTATATAGATTTTTTGTGCCGTGCTTTGCTTCTTACAATTAGGCTTCTGGCATGGGGTTATGTTGCCAGAAAATAGCTAGCAGATTTAAGTCATTACTCCAGACATTGTATGAAAGTCGACATGAACACGTTAGTTGTTATCCTGTACTCATTTGCACCATGAGAACGGATTTCTTCACCGTGTCATACTTTTCCTTTCCTTGTTCGTCTACCCCGGACTTGACTTTTTATTAGAAGCTCGGTGGGTTTATCAAGGAAACCAGAGGAGGCCTACCCTACCGGTGAACCCGTCCCATGATACAAGTTTTTGCTCATTTACTTCTATTACTTTGTACATATCATTTTTGTTATTTCATGTTCTTTGATGTTTGTGTCTATATTTGTCCCTGTCTTTCACTTTTAATTATATTCTTTTGATTTCCATTTGAATCTTGGTTCTTCCACCCCCCCTTGATTAATCTTCCAATAAAACCTTTTCTTGTTCACCTCTGGTTGAGTAAATAAGCAATACCCATAAAATTTAAATTGCGAATTTCCAAATAAACAAAACAATGAGCAGTTCTTTTTCTATTTTTTTTTATATAAATATTTGTGTTCGTCAAAATTATAAGTATAGAAATAATATGTATTGTGCATGTGCTTTTATAACACATATTAAGATTTAGTCTTCAATTCATGGACATAACAGCAATTTAGCAGGTGTTTCTAAAACGACATAGAACGTTACCCTATCGTTGCAAATGGTCCGCACTCCCAATATTTACTTTGTTCGTGTTGATTATTTCATGTTCTTTGAGGTGTGTGTCTATTTTTCCTGCCTAGTCTATATCTTTGTTTATGTTCTTTTGATTTGAATAATCTATAATCAAACAGATACTGACACTGCAATGTTGAATTTTATTTAGAACGCAGTTATTGATGGTTATATTCTATTGAGAATGCAATGTAATTTAAAAGCGTGAATCCAAAATGCATGCAATGTAACCAAACAAATTAAATAGTTAACGGTAAATTATGCCTAGTGATAACATTTAAATAATTGGTTTTTTTTTAATTTTGAAATATATCGATTAAAGTTTTAGCTCTCTGGTTCCAATGAAGCGGAAATCAGCTGTATACTCATACTGTGATTTGCTAAATTTATGAGATATTGTGAGTATTGATCCTCCTGAATTCTAAAATGGTTTACGAAAATATGTGCAGAATTCTTAATTATCTTTATCATTTGATTTGTTTGAAACGAAAATAAAAGAAAACAAGACAACTTAACAAGACTCAAAATGAAACTGCGTGAGGCTGGGCTGTTTACCTGTGTAGACTGGTAAGTATTTTAGCCCGTTTACTACGTGTGGTATTTTGGGGTTGATGGTCGTCAAATAGTATTTTATTTCCATTAATACGCGAGTTATTTTTGACATTGAAATTTGAATCATTTTATTGTTCAGCGATCATTATTTGCGAGGGCCAGACATGATCTATTGGATGTTCCTATGGAATGCTTATAAACATAGTAGAGGCAATATACGGGCGAAGTGCATCGGCAAACTCCACTTGTAATTTTCAATACAATATGAGTCAATATTGTTTAAATATTGTTAACGTCAGTAACACTGGATGTCAGCTGCAGCGAAACTGTACACTGGCCCCTAGAAATAATAGACCATATGGCTCGGACCCTTGTCAAAACAAAGCAAAGTATTTAAACATGACATGCAATTGTATACCAGGTATGTGATTTCGTAGCCTAAAAGACAGCTTTCCTTCATTGTCGTCCTATCTCATTGTTCACAGCCTTCTATCATTATCGTCCTATCTCAGTTTTCAGCCGTCCTTCATTCTCGTTGTATCTCAATGTTATGTCTTCCTTCATTCTCGTCCTGTCTCAGTTTTCAGTCTTCCTTCATTCTCGTCCTGTCTCAGTTTTCAGTCTTCCTTCATTCTTGTTCCAATGGTCAGCTTTCCTTCATTCTCGTCCTATCTCAGAGTTCAGTGTTGCTTTATTCTTGTCCTTTCTCATTGTACAGCCTTCCTTTATTCTCGTCCTATCTCAGTGTTCAGTCTTCCTTCATTCTCGTCGTATCAATGTTCAGCTTTCCTCCATTCTCGTCCTATTTCATTTTCCAGCCTTCTTTCATTCTCGTCCTATTTCAGTTTTCAGCCTTCCTTCACTCTCGTCCTGTCTCAATGTTCGATTCTTTTAGTGGACTAATCGCCATTCTTCGAAACTTAAATCAATTTGTAGTCACTTTAAGGATTGCATGGTTAATATCGCTAGCATTTATTTACCACTTCTATCAGTTACCCACCATAACATATGTCTTCCCTATAACGCTATAGTTTTTAATTGTATATGCATTAATGTCGTGTTCCATCTTATAAAATACAAATGTCGAATCAGGTCCCTATTGCATCTACATTTCAATAAGACAAGAAGCTTTTACATGAATTATTTAGCAGAAAATAATCGAACATGTATAGTTATCACCAGATAAAAGAACTATTAATATGAGGGAAGTGTTGCATGTAAGAGGACGAAACTGAATATTTATATATTTTTAAAAATAAGTAAGCCTTTTGCAGTTTTACTTTAACTAGGGCTTATTATTCTTCATAATTTAACATAAATGTAAGATGGAAGCTGTAAACATGTTGTTTTTGTTATAGAAACAACACTTGCGATGATCCTTATTCAGTATTACACATGGAGGTAAACTTCTTATCAGACTGAAATCGGGCCACAGTCCCCCTAAAATCGTCGTCCTCTGTCAATATTTTTATTTTCCATAAATATTTCGACATTCATATGTGTGTCTGAACAATTGATTTTTTTTTTACTTTTATTGATAAAGCAATGCATTTACTCTATTTTGCCCTTAATTTAAAAAAAAATCTTCTTCACATTTGACGTTTCTTGCCACTATGTGTGGCTACTAATTAGTGAAAACGGTATTGTTTTGTGTTCGTATCTTTACTTGGTCAGAAACTATTCTTATGGTCTTTCGGAAACGACAAAAAATATAGTAAACCATTTAATAAACGTATTTTTGGTTACGAATTCCTGTCACACTGAAATCAAGCTCTCAGTACTTCCAATGCCATCACCTAATTCGCATTCAATACCGTTATAGGGACTTCGTCATCTACAGAGCAACTACCCTGTTTATATAGTTGAACATGGATTAAAACACCCCCTCAAAAAAATGAAAGTGAAATTAAATAAATTGAATCTTACTATATTTCAGTTTTGGTTAACTGAGTTACCGATCGCGAGATCTGAAATGTTTTATGATATTACATGTTAAATTAATTCAGGTATTTAATAATTTAGGTATTTAATTCCGGAATCTACCGGAAGGGAAGCATTTTTTTTATATATATAAATGAATTTGTGTACACTACTTTTATCAGTAGATTGACATCCTCGATACAACATCAATATATTACTTTTTAAAACAAATTTCAGTGATTTGTTAATACGTATTTTTGAATAGTGAAATCAGTATATACAGATTAAACACAAAAGATAAAGCCTAAAAAGAAACCTTTTTTTACCAACTGACCAGCCATGTTTTATGTTAAATTTAATTAAACAACTTTGGTCGTGTAGAGATTTATCGTATATGAACATATAAAATAACAACATGAATAATTTTATAAACTAAAAAAAGCATTGCAATTATCTCCTCCCTCTGTTTGGTTATACTAATTTTTTATTGTACTCAAACACGGAGCTAAATCCTTTGTTTTTACCAAAAAAACAAAACGAAAAACAAAAAACAAAAAAACAAAAAAACAAAAAACAAAAAACCAAAAATACCAATCATATAAACATTGCAAACTTCAGTATGCCATATAAGCGTGTCAAAAAAAAAAAAAAAAAAAAAAAAAAAACAGATTAAAAAAACGTATAGTACCTCATGCTTAGTGAAATTTGTCTTATTATTAACATCAATTCAAACGTGCTTGAAATTATAAATTCATAGATGAAAAGAATGTGCACTGGCACGTCACAAGAGTATTTTCAATCAACTGTACAATGTCTTCCTGAACAAAAAGGGATGTATAGTTGGATGTTTCATCTAGTATTTTTTATTATACTGTCTGTCACAAAAAAAAAAAAAAAAACAAAACAAAACAAAAAAACAAAAAAAAAAAAAAAAACGGGTCCGAATACTCTTTCTAATCCACGTGTTCAGTATGTGGTACATTAAATTTCTTATGCATATTGGAACTTCGTTAACTACTGATCGATTTTAGATTTATACTAGGATTCAAATTTATTTAAGTTCAAAGTCGGCCATCTTGAACTTACAGTAAATATATGTTATCATGAACAGACCGCCATCTTAATGAAATAGATGTACTTATTTTTGTGCTAAACTTGGTGCTTAGAACGCAAAGTGTAAAATTCAACTAAACTGTACAATATGTCGGTGGATTTTTCGTTTTAAAATTAGATCATTTTGATTGTGAAATTAATATGTCTTATTTACGCAGATACAACGTCTCCCCAAACGACCACTATACTCGTGACAACACAATAAACTTCACAAGGAGATACTTCAGCAACACATGAGACATCAACGATGTCGATGAACTCAGCTATCTGTGATTGTCAGTGCCCGTGCACTAAGGTCGGCACAAACCAATGGAATTACCTCTACGAACTTAATCTCACACAAACTGAAATGAAAGAAGCAATGAAGTTCTATCTAGCTTCACTTATACAGAATGTGACAATAGACAGAAAAGCTACCAACAGAGTGCATCGAATAAAAACGTCTGCTCCTGACAGTCGGAAGTCTGCGAAGTCCATGGGTAGTGTAAGTGTCGCTGTTATCGCAACTCTGACAGTTCTCTTGGTTGCAACTGATGCATTGAATATTTACAATTACGCAAAAAATTTAGTTACATCTGCGAAAGGAACCGGAAGGATATGTGTTAGACTCAAACTTTGTTGTGATTCTAGCATTGGTTCCACTCATTCACGTTTGCAAACATATTTCAGTACCTATAGAAAGAAACATCAGACTTTTTTTCTACTTTGTACATGCATTGAATGTAATTTAGTGTAGTTTCCAAATATTGTTTGCTCTTAAGGGGAATGGGCTTGAGTTATATCAAAGAAACGTAGGTTTTCTCCTAGTTCCTGTGAAAACTGCAGAGCGAACGAACTCGTATTTAAAGAAGACACAAAGAAGGATTTTGTTCGTGGTTATTTTCCGGTATCAACAAAGGAGCTACCGAGCTGTGTCATAACTTTAAAGGATATGATTTTATTCCCATACTACAATACTTTACAAAGCTCTGACTAAGCTTCCTAAGATGTTTGGATTCACAGAACTTCATAAGGGATACTTTCCTGACCTTTACAAAAGGAAGGAACATAAAGATATCAAGCTAAAACACTTACCAGACATACGATATTATAATCTAGATGCCATGAAACCAGCCGAGAAAGACAACTTAATGACATGGTATGAGGAACACAGAGGGATACCTTGGACTTTCAAAACGAGCTTTTTGAAGTACTGTAAAATAGGCGTAGACATCTTGCGAAATGCCTGTTTAACCTTCCGTCAGCTATTCATGGACACCACTGAAACCATTGACTGAACACCTATAGATCCATTTGAACAATGCATCACTATTGCCTCTGCCTGCAACTTCTTATTCAGATCTACATTTCTAAAACCAGATACCATTTGACTCAAAGCAGCCCACGGATATCGCCCCGAGTATAAACATTCGATTAAAGCCATGCAGTGGCTCAAATACATGTCTGAATCAAAAGACATACATATTCAACATGCACAGAATGGAGGAGAACAAGAAGTTGGACCATATACAGTGGATGGATATGCTGATGGAACGGTTTATGAATTTCATGGATGCTTCCGGCATGGATGCCCTAGATGTTACGCCAGAGACACATTGAACCCCGTCAACGATATGACCATGAGCGATTTACATCAGCGTACAATAGAAAAACAACGATACATAGAAGAGAAGGGATACAAGTATGATAGCAAATGGGAGTGCGACTTTGACCAGGAAGTAAAATATGATCTCTTAGTTAAACAATTCGTAGCATCCATAGAATATGTAAGCCCCCTCGAACCAAGAGACTCATTTGCCTGGGGGCGTACGGTAGCATTTACAATATACCATGAGGCATCAGAAGAAGATCGGATCGACTATTATGACGTCACCTCATTATACCCCTTCATCAACAAGACTGGAAAAGTACCGCTAAGTCATCCGGAAATAATTACAGAGAATTTTAAAGGCATCGAGAACTACGAAGGATTGATCAAATGTAAAATTCTGCCACCCAGAGGACTTTACATACCAGTGCTTCCTGTCAAAATCAACAACAAACTGATGTTTCCGCTGTGCAGGACGTGTGCCGAAAACCATGAAACCGACTGTTACCATACGGACGACGAATGGACATTAACTGGAACATTGGTAACAGATGAAGTAAAGAAAGCTCTGGAGATAGGATAGATTAAAAAGATTTATGAAGTATGGCATTTTGAAGACGCAGAGAGATACAATCCTGAAATCAAATGCGGTGGGCTATTTACGGATTAGGTGAATGCGTTTCTATAACTCAAGCAGGAATCGAGTGGATGGCCAGATGTGTTCTGAGACTAAAGAAGACAAAGAAAGATACACGAAAAAGAGGAAATCTTACTTGAGTATAAGAATATGAAGACAAATCTTGGTATGAGAAACTTGGCAAAACTCATATTGAACAGCTTCTGGGGAAAATTCAGACAGCGATCGAATATGTGTCAACTTAAATAACAGAACTGGCTGAATACTTCGACGTAACCAGGGATCAGATCGACGTAACTAGTATCAATTTTGTGACTGATGAAATTGTGGAAATGCGATGGAAGTTTAAAGGAGAGTTTGTTGAAACATCAAATCGTATAAATATAGTCATTGCCATATATACCACAGCTCAGGCTCGACTGAAACTGTACAGCTTCTTGGAAAGGCTCTATACTGTGATATCGACTCAATGATATTCAAAAGTAAAGACGGAGAATGGAAACCGACTCTTGGAGATTGTTTGGGAGACCTGATGAATGAAACAGCTGGAAACAAGATAAAAAAAACTCGTTACTGAAAGAGAGGTAACTCGACTTTGGAACCTCCAAATGAATGACCGCAAACGAAAACAAACTTAACATTTCAAATGCATCAAACCACACGACATTGAAAACCAATAAGACATAGAAGTACACGAGCAGACGAGACCTGTCCCCTTACAAAGTCTTTCATCAAGTCAACTAAATAATTATCATAAATATGAATATTACACAACGACATTACATGAGTCCGTCGAGTGTACATTGACACATATCAGCAATACCATCCAAAAAGACCATTACCATTATAAATTGAAAAGCCCAATCAAATAATTTTAGACAGGTGATTATCCCTTTTTAGAACCACACCACTATGAAACAGTCTCTGTTGTCCATCTAACAGTTCCATTCAAAAGCTCTTAAACATCTGTCTAATCCATGAGACATCTATTCAAATTATACAATCCATTGAACATAACGAAAATCAAATCAAAATTTAAAATCTATTCAAAGTGTCCAATCCATTTGACAGTATTACACAATGACAATGAAATTACAAATAATTTTACAAAAATAACTAAAAACAATAAATTTTAATAATAGTGTATCAATAAAACAAAGAAAGACAAGTCATATTACCCCTCCCACTTTTTATACTTACTAGTTAACACCATACTATATAATGACACTAATTAGGACACTTAATGAGGATACTAATGGAGGTCGTTTTCCTCCCAAACTTTAAGGGTCCCTTGTCCAGGTCAAGGGCCCCATGTTCCCTCATTGGTCCTCGTTCCACTTCCGGTTTCCCCAAGGTCCATTTCCAGTCATACTCAAGATCCACTTTAGCCCCCCTCCCCTCCAGTCACTTCAGTTCCCCTCTATCCCCCGGTTAATCTCTATCCCCACCATCTCCCGGTCACATGATGTCATCAAAATGTCAAACTAGGTCATGTATTTTTAGGTCTTCTGTTTATGCAACCGTTTTCAGATTGATTCTAGTTTGATTTTCAAGATATAAGCGATTGACAGAAATTGTTTTGTAGGAACATTACATTGAAGGATGATTATGAAATCCATATCAGGGTCATTTTCTAATAGAGCATGAAGACATCTAGATGTTCACCAAGGATGATCATAATATCCTGTAAAATGAATAGGGAGGACCATGTTTAACCATATTGGGAAAAAAAACGCCAATAAAGGGGAGATAAATTCTTCAATGAATGATGAATTCTTCACATGGTCATTCTAATACTCTTACTTGAAAAAAAAAAAAAACTTTAAACCAAACGACAAAAGAACATCACTTCACATAAAATAATTATACTCCAACATCTAGAATGAGTTTCGAATCGCATAAATTTGTAGCTTTCTACCCATTGCTTGGACGGCACAGTTAAGACAAATAATATTAGTAAATAGAACCATCAAAAAGTAATCTTATCTTTTAGTGTTTGCTACGATACTGTCTAGGTACTTGTCATTTGCATGAACTTTGATATCACTCCAGGTAAGAATCATGGTTCATGGTTAGAAAATCTACATATTTTTATTGTGATATATTTTTAAATGTTTTATTTAACAGAAATTTAACATGTGGCCTTTCATAATACCCGTTCTCTTAAGTGATAAAAATCATACAGAATGTACTGAATACTTTAACTTTAAGGGAGATAACTCTGTAAATGACACAAAAATAAGAACAGACAGAATGAATGAAAATCAATTCATGACATTTCATCACATAGACCTGCAAAACAAGTTAATAACAAAAAATAAAATGTGTAGCTTTTGTTAGGTACATCACATATTTCAGATTCTTGCAAAGACTGCTACGTAATTTGTCAAATGTTCATTATTGTTATTGTTTCTTTCTTCTGTTGACTAGCTTATAATGTTAACAACTGTTTACTATATCAGTACATCCACAATGTCTACAGTTAAACTTCATGTTTTACAGAGACGTAGACATGGAGTGCTTAATTTCGATTAGGCATATTTTAAAACATCATATAAACATAGCTTTTAAAAGAATGTAAAAACAAACATATGCAAAACATTAGAACGGATAAACATGTACATACAAACAATTCAAGACTTGTAAAAAGAATGGGCATCGAAAGTAAATTAATTATATTTAGCAGTAACACAGAGTACCAAAAGATGCTGGAGTGAGAGAACAGCCCAGAGAAAGAAAACGGGGTCCCATGTGGCAAGCGACATATATCTCCGTATATATTACACAAACCAGTGAACCTGATAAAACATTTACAAATGAGAATAACATACAACTTGCATGCATATCTTCATTATAATTACTTCCTAACCTCAACAAAAAAAAGGATTGAGAGACTTCAATGCGTTAAACATTTTGAAGTTTAATACTATAATTCTGGTACAACGGATTTGTAGAGTAGGGAGCATGACTTTCTCTAGTAAATTTGAATATGATGAGCTGTAATATTGAATTGCATGTACCTACACTTTTCTATTTTATTTTTTTTTCATATTGAATAGTTGTTTAATTGGTTATCACCATAAACATTAACGTCTTTACCATTTCGTCCTATTCTTTGACCGCTTATTGTTTGATAGTTTCTTTTCATGATGTAAGAAGAAGTCTGGAATGGAATGGTTTATAGGTTATTTACACTTGAATTTTAATTCATACACGGATGTTGTAACTGCTGTTGCTTATCGAGTACCAACACAGTTTTGTAGAATATTGATAAATACAGGTACATGTATTTTAATTATTATTAGTATTATATTGTTAGAGACAAGAAAATTTAAAATCAATCGATGAGTGAAGCACGTTTCAGAATCACTTTGTAAGTCATAACTACATTAAAAAAATAATTCAGGAGTTTTTTTCAAATCTCAAGAATAACGAAATAAATTGCAAATTGTACAAAAAAAAAAAAAAAAAACAATATACAATTTGTTCAAAATGATTGTTTAGTTCATCATGGTTTAATGGGAGCTACAAATTTAAAATAAAGTGTGGAATGGTATTCTGCTATGAACATATTTAGAGATAAAATACTTCATTTTTCAAGGTAAGTTTCAAAATATAAATAAATAATAGTTAAACCTTTAAGCTAAATGTAGCATGGCAACATTATTAATAAAAAATTGGTTTTACCAGTCGTTGATTATACTATTCTTTTCCATATTTCAGGAATATTTGAAACAAATATGGTCTAAAATTATAAATTCAATACCCCAATGACCACTTGACCAAATTGTGAAGGCGTTTATCTTTGGTGTAGTGATAACGAACCACGTATCTATGCTGGTACGATATTTTGGGGTTTGAGTACATTATCCCCTTGAATGGGTACCTGAGATTACAATATGACAAAGTAAGCGGATGTGTTGGGGATGGTAGTTATACCAGATATATAGTTCTTTTGAAAATAAAGTATTGATTATGGAAAATGCAGTCGGGTAATATTGAAATAAAAATACGATTCCTTTCTTCTAATACTTAGATAATGTGTTTGTGCATTTAAAACAAATAAATTGATTTCATACCAACTGAGAATGGAAGTGAATATAAAGAATGATATAGAATGAAGAAAATTCACAGACCCTCAATATTATTATTGTTTTACCTCTGGTTGGGCAACTATGCTGCCTTTACTGTATTCCAAGCGACAGCACAAGGGTATGAATAATAACAAAAAAATGGGAGAGCCCGTGATAAACAGATAGAATGGAGTCAATGTGATATGTTGATGCTCCGTAAAGACTAATATGACATTGAAGGACGTCCAATAATATTACAACATACTTTTTTCAACGCATGTACATTGTTAACAGGTATGTCGTTTGCAACAACAAAACATAAGAAATTAAAACGTGACGCGACTGATTAACATGTTTCCTCGATATTCCCTGCAATGCATGTTCATTGTATTATGTCAAAACTTTTCTCCTTCCCCATCCTCGGATGTACGAAATTCATATCAAATATTTTAGGTCAATGCAAAGAACCATCTACTTCATATTAATTTGTATTTTTTGCACAAAAGTTTGCAAAAGCGCGTTTTAATCAGGCACACAATAACATTAGGTTTTATTTTAGATATATTAGTTTTTTGTCTCTATTGTTTAATGCATTATTGTGTACAAATATCTTTAAAATTAATTTCAGTGAATAATATGTAAATGAAAAGAACTTTACATTATTGCATCCTTGTTTATATAATATGAAGATTAATGCGGTGTTGGTCACCAAGTCAAATAATAATGGAGATTAAGTTGTTGACATTTCTTTTTAAATCATCTGGTAAATTGAAAATCATTTGCATGCAATAACTTGTTATTAACTTGACCGTAATTGTATTTCTACTTGTACGATTATTACTTTAAAACTATCAGCTCTAAATATGAATGAAGTGATACATGTACATGTAGTACCCGACAAAAGTGTAAACCAACATTAATCGCTGAAATACCTTTCGAGCTCTTGCAGTAAATCACTACAAATAGACATATTAACGTGTGAAAATGTTTATTGAAGACAAATTTTCACAGTGATGAATCAATTCGTTCACTTCTCCGTAGGAGTCGGCTATGATGGACGTGGTATGAGAAGAATAATTTTACAAAATATTGTAATGCTATTGTAGCTTGTCATTACTAGTTCTGAATGGTAGAATTCAATATGTAGATCTTTACTCTTTTTTCTAGAAAAGCAGAGGACGCTTACCCTACCGAAGCACCTGGTCCATGTTCCTAGTTTTTAGTGGAGTCCGAGTTGCTCATTTGCTTTTATTACTTTGTATGTATGATTTTAGTTATTTTATGTTCTTTGTTGTGTGTGTCTGTTTTCCATGTCTGGTCTTTGTCCCTGGATTACATTCTTTTGATTACCGCTATACCCTTGGTTCCCTTGGTTGCTCTAACATTACATTTCTACATTATTTATGTACAGACAATTTAGTCGTGGTGTTCACTGGGGTGTCTTAAACACTTGTGATGACATATGTCTACAGAGGTTAACGTTTGTGTTGATGCCACTAATTCACTAACGTGGGTACCAAATGTAATTGATTTTTTTTTCTTTTTTTTATTTTATCATCAAGAAGATAATAAAAACAAGTTATCAATCGGAATCATTATGGCAAGTACCGTGGGTATGGTCAAAGACTCTTAAATGTTCTGATAAGAATTATATAAAGGCAATCACAATTTCATTCTATTATAAAGGTAATAATGTAAAACGATATAATGCCGTAATCAGCACTTTCTAGATGCCTTAACTTTGTACTTCTGGTTTTGCCAAAATATTTTTAAACAACTTAACGTTATTACCGAAGCCTATTCTACGTGTTCTGTGCAGATACTGAAGTGCTGTTGCCACAGATTAAAACCATAGTTGTAATAAGCAGTAATACCATGTATGTAATGATCTCTGCAATGTACCAATCAAATAACTGAGTTTATATTCTGGTCATTAGATGTGATCTATTTAAACCACGATAAAGCAAATGGTATGTATATGAAATGTTTGTAACTGTAATTCATTATCGATTTTTAACACCAGTTGTATTGAAAAGATCGGAATATACCTTTAAACAACATCGTGTTTGTATCTTTGTAATGCAATGATACCAGTTATTTCAATTTTCTATTTTTTCGGACTATTGGACGAAAAGGAACGGTTGCACCTCAAAACAGTAAATTCGAGGATGGTTTCTATGGTCAATTCTTTACTTATGCTGTCTTACTTTTTACTTACATGTGGAGGTGAAGGTAAGATTCATCAGTAACTATTACATTGTACGTAATATGAAACAGTTTCAATAATGTCGATTTCTTTCGAAACTATCCAATTTCGTACCTAGAGCTGTCACAGAAGGTTTTCAACCTTTACCAAGACACTTGTTCCTTCTGTAATTCATTGTAAATCCTCAACGATTTTCTGGATTGCCTCATTAACAGTCTATTATCAGTATAGAATATAATGACGACTCGTTTTATTTTTTCAACCCTTTTCCCATTTTCAGTTAAAAATTTAATCTCAAAAACATTATACATCGTTGACATTCCAAAAAAGCATCATACTCCATGATACAAATACGTATTACTATGTGGGTATTCTTCATATTTTGTAAAACAGATTCTGAATCATTTTCAAAATATGCTGAAGCAGAAGTAAACATGCTGTAAAGTCTGTAGTTTTACAGTGTTATGGACGCATTTTTATCATACAGTCGGCATAACAGTTTGAATAATTGTCCTCCGCTTCTTGCTAACCGATTCCTTTACTCTTATGAGAATGTGCTTATTTTCTTCAAACAACCATAGTTACGGGGATTTTAAACTTCACACCTTGTCCATTGGAACCTGAGATGAAGGACAGTTCAGACTTTAGACACCAAACATTAGATTCATATATTGACTTTCACTTAGAGATCAATGGAAATAAAATACTAAACTATACGACAAACCCGATGGCTTCTTATTTCCTATTATCAAATCTTCTTTCTTTTTTGACAATATCCCCACAGCACTTGCGTGAGGAGTTTTCATATCATAACTCGCAAATCATGCCGAAGCATTTCTGTAACTACGTGGACTATTGAGCCGCCCTAGGTTTCTTACAATTAGGCCATTGTCACAGGGTTATGTTGTTACGAAATGGTTGCCCTTTCGTCTACTCCGGACATGACATTTTATAAGCAACTCAGTGGGTTTCTAGGAAAGTGAAGTACGCTTACTCTGCCAGTACACCTGGTTCACACTCCTAGGTTTTGGTTGAGTCCGTGTTTTCATTTACTTCTGTTTCTTTTTACGTGTTATTTGGATGTTTTATGTTCTTTGTTTTGTGTATCTGTTTTTTATTTTTTCCTCTCTTGTCGATTTCTTTTATTATATTCTTTTACTCGAATTTAGTTGTCATGATTACTCTACTAATAAAACCTTTCCTGATTCACCTCTGGTGGAGTAAATAATCTAAGTCCATGATTTTTAAGTTTTGTTTATCAAAATAAAGAAACAGTGAGCAGTCCTTTTTTTCTACGTGGTGGTTTATATACTTCATGATTGTTTTTACTTAGAATGCAATTGTTGCAGGCTATGGAACAATTGTCTATTTAGAAAGAAATCCAATATAAACGCCTGAATCAAAAACACTTCCATTTTATCCATTTTGTATAATAAATGTAAGACTATGACAGAATTGATAAGCTCTAGATAATAATCAAAATGACTAGTTAAAATGTATATAGCAATTTATACTCAATTATTATTTTTTTTTAATACATTGATTTGAATTTTAGCTCTGTTGTTTCAGTGAAGCTACAATTGACTGTATACACTTCCATAAATAGGTTTTGCTAAATGTATGAAATGTTGCGAGTATTGATCCGTCTGGATTATAAAATGGTTTCCAAATGCATATGCAGAATTCTTAACATCTTTATAATTTGAATTGTTTGAAATGAAAATAAAAAAAAACCCCCAAAAAAAAAACAATGAAACTTAACAAGACACTTATTGAAACTGCGTGAAGCTGTATCGTTTATTGCTGTAGACTGATATGTATTCGTTTACTACGTATTGTTTTTGGACAGTATTTTATTTCCAATAAGCAGTGGTTAATAATGAAGTTTGAATCATTTTATTTTTCAGAGATCATTATTTGTGAGGGTCAGACGAGTTCTATTGATTGTTCTTCTGGAATGGTAATAAACATAGTAGAGGCAATGTACGGGCGGAGGGCATTGGCGTACTCCAACTGTAATGCTAATTACAATATAAGTCAATCTTGTGTTAATAATGTTGATGTCAGTAACACTGGGTGTCAGCTGCAGAGATATTGTACACTTACTCCTACTAATCACGGACCGTATGGCTCGGACCCTTGTCCAAACAAAGCAAAATATTTAAACATGACATACAATTGTATACCGGGTAAGTGATTTCGTAACCTAAAAGACTGCCTTATTTCATTATCGTCCCATCTCGCTTATTGTTCGACTGTTTTAATTGATTGATCACTCTTCTTCTAAACTTAGGTCAATCCGTTGTCACTTCAAGCAATACATCCCTTCGGCTCCTGTGTATGGAGTTTTCATATCACAACTCATACGTTATGCCAGAGCTGGCCGAAACTACGCAGACTTTTTGTATCGCGCTAGAACTCTAACAAATAGGCTTCTGGAACAGTGTTATGTTGCTACAAGATTGACGTCATTAATACAGAGGTTTTATGGTCGTTATCATAAACTCGTGGATTGTTATGGTGTATCCATCAGCACCATAAAAACTGATTTATTCAACGGGTCATAGTTTTCCTTTCCTCGTTTGTCTACCCGGACTTGACTTTTTATGAGAAACTCGGCGGGTGTTTCTAGAAAAGCAGAGGACGCTTACCCTACCGATGCACCTGGTCCATGCTCCCAGTGTTTAGTGGAGTCCGAGTTGCTCATTTGCTTTTATTACTTTGTATGTATGATTTTAGTTACTTCATGTTCTTTGTTGTGTATGTCTGTTTTCCATGTCTGGTCTTTGTCCCGGGATTACATTCTTTTGATTACCGCTATAACCTTGGTCCCCTTGATTACTCTTCCCTATAACGCTATAGATTTATATATTTATGTACAATTGTATATGTACTAATGTTTCGTAAATACCTTCATAACTTATTTCACTAATGCTCACTATTACAAATGATATCATCGCAATCACGTAAATTGATAACCTGGTTGTTTTTCATTTATTCATACCAGTAACTGCTCTATCTTTAACTCATAAAAGTAAACTATTTACAAAAACATTGTACCCACCTACATTTTATTTCAGACTTTAAAAGACGTATCTAATATTCCTACATATACATAAAAAGGTGTATTTTCCAAACCACACTTTTAGTATAAATGTGCGTAACGCAAGTACACACGTCGCTTCAAAGGGTACTTCATGCTTTATAAAAAATATGTCTTATTACCTGAAATACAAATATGCTTTGAAACAATAAATGTATAGATAAAACCAAAACGCGCTTGAAAATTGGAAATTTCTAGGTAGAAAAGAAAACGTATTATTTTTATACTATCTGCCCCAAACTAGAACGTCTAAATACTCTTTCTAACCACTTTATGGTACATGCAGTTTCTTTGGCACAGTGGTGCTTCGTATATACTCTTAATCAATTTTAGATGTAGATTAGGATTTAAATTTATTTAAGTGCAAAGTCGGCAATCTTGAACTTACAGTTAATATTGATATTATGAATAGGCCACCTATCTGATTTGAATAGTTGTAGTAGAATTGTCGTTGTGCTAAATTTGATGTTTAGAACGTAAAGTGTAAAATTAAACTAAATTGTGCACTACTTCGGTGGATTATTTGCATTTAAATTAGATTAATTGATTGTCAAATGATTACGTTTACGTATGATTACGTATCTTTTTACGCAGATACAACGTCTCCTCAGACGACAACTTTAGACGTGACGACACAACAAACTTCATCAGAAGAAACTACAGCAACTCATGAGGCATCAACAATGTTGATTAACTCAGCTATCGGTGATTGTCAATGTCCGTGCACTAAGGTCGGCATAAACCAATGGAATTACCTCTACGAACTTAATCTAACACGAACTGAAATGAAGGAAGTAATGCAGTACTATCTAGATTCGCTTGTACAGAATGTGACAATAGACAGAAAAGCTACCAACAGAGTGTATCGAATGAAAACGTCTGCTCCTGATAGTCGGAAGTCTGCTAGGTCCATGGGTAGTGTAGGTGTGACTGTTATCGCAACTATGACAATTCTATTGGTTGCAACTGATGCATTGAATATTTACAATTATGCTACCAAAAAATAGTTGTGTTCACTTTATTAACCACCTTATTCTACCAGCTCAGTTAATGCCTAGCACTAAAGAAGGTCATGAATTGGTTGACAATTTTGTTCGTTCATATTCTTATATTCTCTCACATCTTTATCGATAGCGTTGTACAATACTTTAGATTTACATACTTGTTTTTGTTTGTGCTGACTTTTACCCATGTCAGGATTATGCTAAGCCTGACGGTTTTGGAAATATATACCAAGGAATACTGAATGAGACCTATGTTTTATTTTGGGTAACATGTTTTAATTGCCTTTGGAATCCATACTTACATTTTAGGTAGCTGTATTTATGAAAATCAGACAGGAGGTGATTTCTGCATATCAAAAAAATATAGATTGTACACGGAATTGGCACTCTGCAAGAGTTATTTTTCTTCATTTAGTTTGATTTGGTTGATTTCAGTGAGAGATAAGTGTATGATTTTTTCAAAAGTAAAGATGTGAATACGGAAAGGGCAGTTGTTTCGCAAAAATATAGCATATTTAGATTGACATTCATCATTTGTCGGTGGCATTTTCTTAACCATGAGTCACTTTTGATATGGGCAGTGTCTGAAATTTATTTTAACTAGTACTTAAAAAAATAAATAATGCATGGCATTTCATAATTAAAACACGTTCTTTCTAATCTTGTGCGATAGGTTATTGAAATGCAAATATATACTTTTAACGGTAAACATACCTAACGTGAAATAATTCTTCTTTAAACATTATTTCTACAAATTGCCATTGATTTCTTGTTGAATGCAACTCCTAGCATAGGTCAGCGGTGAAACAACTGTAGCAAATCTCGACAACCAATAAATTAAAGAAATTTTAAAACCAAGACAGAATTAACACACAACAGCGAACACAAAACAACATTCAATACATACAATGCAATTTTTACAGAATTGCACTCTTTGACCAGAAAAGGTATTTGGTTGTCGTGGATTATGACGTATTGTTTTATATACAGTGTATACTTTTTTGTTGTTTAGTTTGTACGAAGGCCCATTTAACTCATTTTTGTAGACTAAAACAAAATATTTTAAACAGTTTAAAACAATTCTTGAAATCCATATTTCTCGGAAATCATATATATGAAGAGTTATATATATACTTTATAATATAATTGTAGTATTTTTTGCACGAACATTTCTCCGCGTTGTTCAAACAAGGAAATGTCAATATCTACAATATCGAACTTTTATGACAATCTACTGTTCTGAGATTATGGAGATAGTATACATCATGACATCAAACGGTTTTTGTACGATTTTATTCATAAGAAATATAAAACAAATCTGTGACGCAGATACATGTATGTTTTGACTGCTATATAGGGGAAAAGTGTGAAAAAATGTTCGATCTATTTTCTCCATATTGCATTTCAACTAAATTTGAAATATCGATTCATTAAAAGGGCAAACTTAAAAAAAAAAATAACACGTTGATGGTCATTTTTGGAGGTAATGAGGTATAATAAACATGATGAATACTAAGAAAATGCAATCATATGTTCCCAGTTTTAAGTGCAGTCCGTGTTGTTTATTCACTTTTTTACTTTGCATATATTATTTTGGTTATTTTATGTTCTTTGTTTTGTGTGTCTGTTTTCCATGTCCCTAGATTACATTCCTTTGATTTCTGCTAGAATTTTGGTTCCCATGATTTCTCTTAGACAGAGAAGTACTTAATGAAATAAAAACCACGTGTTAAGCTAAATTGATTCTAATTTTATCCTTCATACAAAACTCTCAAATGAATGAAAAAAATACATCTTATAGGACTTACATCAACAAATAAAAGGCAGTATATTACAACACATGCTATCGTTTTAAACAATGTATATACTTTATCAAATACTGCATCAAATATGCGGAGCATGACAAATAAATACATTTTCTAAAAACATGAATTTCTAACTGTCTCTGCCCGATACAAAACATTTCCAAAGTTGTTCTATCCTTCGGGTTATACACTGACAAGAACTGAATCATTGTATATGCTGATGGGAATCTGTAATAATATGAATGAATATATTGAAGACCAATAGATTTAAATTTTGAAACTATCAACATAAAGTGATATTCATCTTTTTTGCATTATAATTACGCACAAATGAATGCACAGCTTAAAAACCAAGGTTAGTTAAGACCTGTCATTCTCCCGATGAGTGTAGGGAATAGATCATTTATACCAGCATAGGAAACTCCTCTTAAATAAAATGCAGCTAATGTCGTCATATTATTCAAAACATATGGAAACATGTTTAGGACCAATGTCGAAATATATAATGTTTTTTTTTTTTTTTTTTTTCTTTTTTTGTCTAAGAAATCACAAAGAAACGTTTTTCTTTTTTTGCCAAAATATCAATAAAAAACAGGTTTTTTTTTCCTACAACAGTGCTACTGAATACATGTACAGTGTAATTACCATATCATCTTTTTACTTTTTTAATGAATACTAGTAGTCTAAATTAGTCTAATCTAAAAATGTAGTCCTTAACATAATTATGCTTTTAAAATTATTATCAATAATAAATATTTTAAAATTAAAGAATTTAAATGTCAAGATCTAACTGAGCCATATTAAGCTTAGAAAAGGGAATATTTGAACCTGATGTACGTAAATGCATTTTCTGGATTACAACTACTTCATAGTCACTTCTCGATCGATATTTTTTTTCATCTTTAATCCTCTTTAAAAATGTACATGACAATCTTGTTTTATTTTTGGTAAAAACTTTCAAAAATCATTATTTGATCGACAAGGGAACAATGTGGAGTGCCATGTACAAATAAAAAAATACTATAATTCTATATCTCATGTAAGTCTTCTTAATGATGCAACCTGAACGATCTTTGATTAAGTGTTAGAATGAAGATTTTCATTCTTATTTTAAGAAAAAGATCTCCATTTGAGAATTTATTATTTTCCTTAAATCTTCAACTTCGATCTGATTTGTAGAGAAGTGTACCAAGAAATTATTGAAGGAAAATAATGTTTGTGGTTATGTATGAAACCAAGCCCAGAATATATCAATTATATAGCATTTGTTTTGTGTTTATTGGTTCTGGAAACAAAACTGATAACATACCCGACATCAGTGACTGGGTAGTACGAATTTATCTACATTAGAACATAGATCTGAAATGACTCCAGATATTTGTACATGTAGATTAAATTTAAACTAAAGAATCAAAACTTGGGGTATTTCACTGCAAACCACGAAGTGAACGATTTGATTACTCATTTAAATTGAAGTATTATGCAGCTTTGAAGCCATACATGTGATACCGTTCGCAGTTCCAATCGTATTATTGATAACACAGAAATGAGTAATGAATCATTAAATTAACAAGGGTTTTGAATTTATTTCGATTTTAAAACTAAATTCATTTTACATGACGAATTCAATTTCAGGTTAATGTAAACAATTGATGTTAAAACCCTGCAATAGGTGAAATTATTCCACTAGATTAGGAATGACGAGGAGAAAAGGCCGTTGATAAAAATATTATCAGGTAAATTTGTAATTATTATAGCAAATAGAAGGGGGTTCAGTATTATGAAAATAAGCAGGAATAGTTTCCTTAACTGTATGATCATTTAACATACAAACAGTTATGATGACATCAAAGCCTTTTTTATATATATTTAAGTTGAAGAAAATGGTTTTTGTGATTTTTCTTGACGATCAATTTTGGGAAAAGTTTGGAATAACAGTAGGCAACTACAACTTGAGGTCTTTCATATTTTGGACTGCTAAACGAAATTGTATCCTAATCCTAGATACTATAAAAAAATAGTGTAACCTAGAGACTTGTACTGCACGTAGTTTGGTTAAGAGTTGATGACGGCCATTGCGTTTAGAAACTGTACCGTGTTATTGTTATTTCGATTTTTCCATTTGTTGTGATTTACTCTGCGTAAAAGAAACCTCTTGCTTTGCAATGGTTAAGATACTATATTGAAAATGTTGACCGATTCTGTTCTTGAGATATTACCAATTCCCATGATAATGTAGTGAATAACGAAAGGAAAACTTTGTGAAAGAGTAATCAAGTACACCAATATTTAGTCGGAAATCAAAAGAACGTTATCCAGGTACAAAGACCAGACAAACACAACAAAGAACATAAAGTAACTAAAACAATACATACAAAAAATAACAAATGCCAATGAGCAACTTGGACTCCACTAAAAAAATTTTGAAAAGATTCCGACAACGGGTGACAGTGAAAATAAACGTCGAAAGTGCAGGCCTAGGAAAACAGATGAACGAGAGGACCGGAAACTTTTGCGTTGTCTAAATGTGTTCGACGTAAAGGTTTGAAGTAAATTACGAACAATGTGAACAATATGCTACCCATTGCTATATCTTCGAGGACTGTTCGGAGGCGATTACGTTTTCATGGGTTCACCAGATGGAAAATTCGGAAGACACTAACAATTCGCACAGAGAATCGAAAGAAGCGAGTATAGTGGTGTCGATCGAAACTACGGTGGACTTTGAATAGAGAGTGAAAGAGGGTGATATTCAATGATGAAACACGGGTGGTCATCGATCAGAACAATCGCGTTTATGTATGGGGACGCCCCGACGAAATCTGGCGACCGGAATGTCTTGGCCTTCGTGGAGGCAGCAAATTTTCGGCGCTGTTTTGGGGTTGCATAACTTATGAAGGAGTTGGAACTTTTACAGATGTTCTGGGAAATATTCACTCTAAAAAGTATATAGAAGTGTTAAACACTGTAGTATGGCCTGTTACTGCCCGTCATTTTCCGACAGCTGATTATTTGTTTCAAGAGGACAATGCTTCAGTCCACACCTCTAGAGAGATCAAGCGCTGGAAAACAATATCAAATGTATGACATGGCCCTCTCAATCACCAGATATCAACATTATAGAAAATGTGTGGCGTACGATAAAAAAATTGCTTGCAAAAAGACTTACATGGAATTGATTCTAGAGCAAAATTAGTAAAAGAAGTTAAGGAAATCTAGTTTGCATTTCAATTGCATTATATCAAGAGTCAGTATGCTTCAATTCCAAATCGACTTCTTCATGTGATCAGGTCTAAGGGTCATGCAACCAAATATTAAAAAATAAGATAAGGAATTTTTTTATTTATGTGTAATGTTGCATTAAATGTTATACTGTTTTCATTTGTGTTGTTCAACACCAGGTATTTTGATGATTCACTTTTAGCCATACACCGTAATTGTAAGAAGACAAGCGCGATACAAACAGTCTGCGTAGTAACGGCAAACTCTGGCATAACGTACTTGTTGTGATATAAAACACATACGAAAGGAAAGGTGACAATTCTGAATAAAAAGTCATCACATTTGTGGTAAAGTTTGGTCAGTAGTTTTCATTTACCATCGATATCTAAGTGTAGGTCAAGATATGAGACTGACTTCACAGTGTCTATAGTATCCTTTATCTCAAGTTCTTTAGAGTAGATGCCTTGTATCAAATCCCCGAAACTTGGATTGTTTAACGATGATAAGTCATCTATATTAGCGGAAATTGAGATTAAAGGATATAGCCAAACGATGTTCTTTCTTTCGGATCAGATCAGCTATACAGTCACCCCCATTGGAGTTTAGGAATAACTTTCTTATTCATTCCACTTAAGCCAATTTACGAGAATGGCAGATTTTGGAATGAGTTTCTCCTGACGGTTTCTTGACTTCTTCTAAAAGTTGAACTGTTAAATAGTTAGTGTTATGATTGTGCTTTTCACAATGCTGGTATAGGACACATTTGAACTAGTAGTTACTTTTGTGTAATTATGTGTTTTAGTTTTCGTATTATTCAGTTTGAATACTTAAGTTGATGTTTTTATGGGGGTTATCCCTTATTTTATTTGTAAAGCATTTATGAATCAATTTATAGTAACAGTTGGCAGGAGATGCTTTGCTATGTTTACAATCTTTACCGACCTTGCATTTAAAGAATGTATGCTTGTTTATGTTTGGATTCAACTGTTTTATTACACAACAAAAATTATATATTCTTTTATATTTTATTTACATTTCATATTTCATTATTTCAGCATTTTAGAGGTAGTAGTCTGTATCAAATCCCCGAAACTAGGATTGTTTAACGATGATAAGTCATCTATATAGCGGAAATTGAGATTAAAGGATCTAGCCAAACGATGTTCTTTCTTTCGGATCAGATCAGCTGTACAGTCACCCTCATTGGAGTGAAGGAATAACTTTCTTATCCATTCCACTTAAGCCAATTTACAGGAATGGCAGATTTTGGAATGAGTTTCCCCTGACGGTTTCTTGACTTCTTCTAAAAAGTTGAACTGTTAAATAGTTAGTGTTATGATTGTGCTTTTCACAATGCTGGTATATGACAATTTTGAACTAGTAGTTACTTTTGTGTAATTATGTGTTTTAGTTTTCGTATTATTCAGTTTGAATACTTAAGTTGATGTTTTTATGGGGGTTTTCCCTTATTTTATTTGTAAAGCATTTATGAATCAATTTATAGTAACAGTTGGCAGGAGATGTTTTACTATGTTTACAATCTTTACCGACCTTGTATTTAAAGAATGTATACTTGTTTATGTTTGGATTCAACTGTTTTATTACACAACGAGAATTATATATTCTTTTATATTTTATTTACATTTCATATTTCATTATTTCCGCATTTTTTTTTTAATCTGGGTTATGGTCGTTGGTCATTCATCCTCTGTTTGTTATATAAACTGCTCCTTTTTTCTGGTCTTTCTTATCATTATTTGACACTTTTTGTGTCTAAAGTTCAAATGATTTTCTTAAGATTTCACGAACGTTTTCTCGTTAATTTAGTCTCAAAATGAGACCTGATGCTTCTGATGTATGTCCTAGTATTGGCGTCACAGCTGTTCCCTTTACACGGCTTCTATCCTTGAGGCCTTTGATTTTACTGTCTATCCCATTTCTGATTGAAAATCAGCTGGGCCTTCGTCTCATTATCCATGCATCTAAGTCATGTATGGTTACTAATTGGTCCGCAAACATTTTGTCATATACTTTTCATCAGTAACCTGAGTCTTGATATATCTGTTCTTTGCCCATTCACTATATGGTCTTTGTTATGAACGTCACATCAGTTTTATGGTTTTTCTTCTCTGCGCGCGGTATCCCTCGAAGATTTTGGCCTTCACGCCCTTTTCTCAGTTCAGTCCTTGATCTTACATTTGGCACATTCTTTCGTCTATGACCGTTTGATGTGCTGCAACAAGTTTATTTGATTTTATATCTTTGGAAATCTGGTATCTAATATTTTTTACTTACAGGGCAATCGTAGTCTATTGATGTACGATACAAGTATGATTTTGTTGAAAATCCAGGAGGAAGTCATCGTAGTTTTGTTCCAAATATTTTTTAATATGCAGAAGCAACGGTAACCAGCAGAAATTACAATTTCAGTAGATTAAATATTGTTTTCGAAAACATAATTATTATATTGAACGAAATTTCTACATGCATTTAAAAGTCCAGTCCCCCAGCATTTGTACTTAATGTAAAAAGCAGCACAACATGTTTTTTTTATGACGTTATATCTGGAAATTAAATCTGCCGATAACAAAAATATCTCGCATGTGATATTAACAGTCGTATTTCCTCAAAAGAAGGGGGATAGTCCAATTTGCTGGAGATATTGTATTATCGTCCTAACATAATGTAACTTTCGTCTTGTGAAGCGAAATTTTATAATCAATTTATTATGGACTGCAAGTCTATTACTAATTAGCACAGGAAAAGACTTTTAGAAGTAGTTCTTCCCTTCACTATTTTACGTTTCATTGTTCACTTTTCCTACGTGTGATTATAAATACTTTATAATAGTGTATGTAAAGGTGATAAAAAAATCTCTGGAATAAAAATCGATATAAGTAGGAGATAAGCTTAACAATTATTATAAATGACGATTAATGTATGTGAAAGTCATATATTTATATTTTTTCAGTGACCATAATTTGTGAATGGCACAAAAAAATATAAGCTGTCCTGATGGAACGCTGATAAGCATACAAAGTGGCTAGTACGGGCGATCTCTCCTTGGATATTTAGAATGTGATACACATGCAATTTCGAATTCTTGTTTGCGTGAAATAGCCATCGACCAGCTTGGATATAATCTTAAGATCAGCTGCTTACTAACACCGGAAAATAAAGAAACCCATGGACCAAATCCTTGTCCTGACACAAGAAAGTTTTTTAACATGACATTTCATTGTGTATTAGGTAAGTCTATAAAAAATCGTTCTCCGCTCCACCTCAGCATTACAAAGTTTCACGTTCAACTAAACCGATGTATATTTGTTTGAAACAATGTGATTACTAAATATTTTTTCTTTAATACTCATCCAAAAACACTCTATACATAAGACAAACTCTCTAGCTGCAGTTACACATCGAAGTGTTTTTTGATATGAAACTTTTAGTGTTCCATAGCATATGATTGTTCAGACACTTGATAGAGGAAAGTACAATATAGAAAAAGGCAGGGTAAAAGATTCCAGTCAGTTATTATTTATTATTATAAACAAAGTTTATATAGCGCCAACACTAATAAAATTACTCTAGACGCTTTACATTACATAAATAAATATATGAAAGTACACACAAGCACATATCCATACACGAGTATACCATAATACACCCACATACATACCGACAGTCACAATTGCGCGCACAGTCGCATACCATCAAATACACAACACCATAATCACCACCATGTGATAGAAGAGTGCTTAGACATTATTGATTAAATTGTTAATTTTGAGAAAGGGAAGAATATGTAATGACTTTAAGAATTAGTATTGTTCATGTTAACTATAAATTGAATTATATGCATGTAGGGGCATAAAAAAACCAAAAAGGCTTACGGATATAAAACAATCAAATTAGGGAAATAAAAGAACATATTATGACAAACAATAAGTAACAAGTAATAAGCAAGTCAAAAGATACCTGGAGGACAGAAATACTTGTACACAAATAATAAATGGGCAGGTAAACTGGACACATAGAATGTTTATGTACACATTCACATGGTCGATGGATGTGTCTTATATAATTGAATAGTATATATATTTTGTATTTTCGGAGAGCTCGCTTTTACTCTTGTAATAAACGTTACAGTCAGTTTTACACGTCTTGGAATTATAAATCCGTGCCAGACTATACCACAACCATACACACAAAGGAGAACGCCATAATTACACAATTCATGTCAAGTCACATACATGCATACACACACATACGTCATTCAATAAAATATAAAATATATTACATCAAAAATGAAACCAACGATAAAAATATGAAAGTCATGAGAAATGGAGAATACAAATATATAAAATTTACAACAAAATATGAATGTCATGAGAATAAAAATATATTTACAAAATGCAGCAGTCTAAAATAATGAATAATTATCTAATATTTAAACCCACTAAATAAGAAACAAAAATGAAAATAAAATAATCATAGAAATGTTAAGTAATGTTAAGTTAAAGCAAAATATATCACAGTGTTCGTCAAACAATAATTCAGTATAGTCATTCATATGCTTGCCCTCCCAGGTTTTAGTGGAGTCCGAGTTGTTCATTTACTTTTGTTACTTTGTATGTATGATTTTAGTTACTTTATGTTCTGTGTTATGTATGTCTGTTTTCCATGTCTGGTCTTTGTCCCTGTATTACATTCTTTTGATTACCGCTATAACCTTGGTTCCCTTGATTACTCTTGCCTAAACAGGTGAGTTTTTATAGGTTTCTTAAAAACCTCGACAGACTGTTCGTTCTGTAGAGTTGACGGTAAACCATTTCATATCTTTGCGGATGCCCTGTCAAAACGACGCTCCCCATATGTTTTTTTGTTCGCACTCTCGGTAATGTCAAACTTGTATGTGACTGTGAACCTAAGGTTCTTTGTGGCTAATGTCGTTTCACAAGGTTTTTAATGTATTGAGGAGCACGTTCACGCAACGCCTTGAAGGTATATCTCAAAATTTTATACATAGGTCTAAATTTCACAGGTAACCAATGAAGCGATACAAGAACTGGTGTTATATGTTCGTATCGTCGTGTCTTTGTAATAAGGCGAGCGGTTATATTCTGAACACGTTGGAGTTTCGCAAGATAGCTTTCAATTATTTAGTATAGAAGAAC
Source organism: Perna viridis (assembly GCA_037379345.1). Classification (NCBI taxonomy): domain Eukaryota; kingdom Metazoa; phylum Mollusca; class Bivalvia; order Mytilida; family Mytilidae; genus Perna; species Perna viridis. Next base: position 28,921,165 of record CM074524.1, on the reverse strand, counting down.
GTTGCCATAGTCAAGGCGAGATGTCACTAACGATGCCACAAGAGTCTTGCACGCATCGGTGGTAATGAACTTTCGAATCCTGGCAATATTCCGAATTTGGAATTGACATGCTTTTGAAATTTCACATACTTGCTTCTCCAATGACATTGTTTTATCAAAGTACATTCCGAGGTTCTTGACAAAGGAAGCATCATGTACAACACAAACGTCAAAACTGAGAGAACAGTATGAGAAATCGAATGCACGCTGTTTTGAGACAAAAATTATAAGTTCTGTTTTTTTCTGATTAATTTGCAGTAGATTTTATGGCATCAATAGGATAATGTCCGATAGGCACGCTTCAAAGTGTGATGCTACATCGTTCCAATTGTCAATCTGCCTGATAACTGGATACGCCTGGGTATCATCTGCATATCAATAATAACTCATATGATATCGTTTGCAGATCTCGCCGATTGCTTTTGCAAACATGCAATAGATCTGAGGTCCAAGGACGGATCACTAGGGGACTCTGTAGGTCAGTTCTAAACTATCGGATTGCACGCCATCAATAGAAACGGACTCAGTTCTTTTACAAAGGTAGGATTCAAACCAAGAGAGTGCACGTCCAGAAATTCCATAAGAATATTGAAGACGTTTAAACAGAATAGAATGGTCTATGTCGTCAAATGCTGCTGAAAGATCAAGCATAACTAATACAGCACACTTCGTCTAAAGCGGACACTATATCGTGATGAACACACAACAGTGCTGTTTCAGTTGAGTGACTTGACCGATATGCCGACTGAACACGTATGTAAATTATTTGAGTTTAGGTGGCATTGTAAACGAGTTGAAACTGCCTTTTCCAATACCTTAGACACAAAAGGCAAGTTAGAGACAGGTCTATAGTTTTTAAGCGTGTCGGGATCCAAACCCTGCTTCTTAATCAAGGGACGAACGAGAGCTTCTTAAACAGTGCTGGCACAGCAGATTCCGATAACGATGCATTGATGATTTGAGTGATAATCGGAAGTAACGAGTCAAGACATGGTTTTAGCAATGGTGTAGGCACATGATCTAATTTGCACGACTTGGAAGTAGCTTTCAATACAACTTTTCGCACTTCATCCATAGAAACTGGATCAAAGTTTACAGGCTGATCTCCACATAATTGTATATCAACACGCTGTTTCCTGTATTTGTATGATTTGCTGATTTTCATTTACTGCGAATAGTTTCGATTTTATTTACAGAGAATTTTCCAAGTCGATTCGATAGTTCGTGAAAACTTGGATGTGATGGTAGTACAGTAACATTTTGGTTTCCAATGAGCTTGTTGGTAAGTTTGAACAATTATTTTTGATCGTGACCAGATTCCTCGATTTTGGTTGAGTAGTAGTCTCGTTTAGACTTCAGAATTAAACCACTGACGATGTTTCGTTTCTCGCGATATACATCTTGATGAACTGTCAGATTTGTTTGAAGCATTACTCGCTCAGCGTTGCGGCAATCCTGTTTTGCCATCCGTATATCATCGGAGTACCATTCGGTATTCGGTCGAAGTGTAAGTGTTTTTGTTTGAAAAGGTGCATGCTGATCTAAAAGAGAACTTAACTCTCCTGTATATACTTTAACCAAATGATGAACATCACCTTCCGTATTGATGTCACGAATTTTACGATACGTTATAGTTTTCTGTTGCTTCATGGGTTTAGCCAAAGCAAGATGTGACTGAATCGCAAAATGATCTCCTGAGGAATTACCCTTGTTATTGAAAAGACAGGGATCGAAAACACTTGGTGTGTCCAATAATATGGCACCATTTTCCTTAGTGATTAATACATCTAGCGTGTGACCTTTTTTATGCGTTTTGCCCCTAGCATGTTTGTTTTAAGCCGTGTTCTTCTAGAATTTCAAGGAAGTTACGAGCGTCTTTGTTGTTGATGTCGTCTAGGTGAAAATTAAGATCTCCAGTTATCACAAACTCGTCGCTAGTAGATGATATAGCACTAGTTTCTATTTCTAATATGACAAACTAAAATACCCACACTTTATCATCACTAGGATATGTTTCCAATCCACACACTCTATCATCACTAGGATATGTTTTCAATCCACACACTATATCATCACTAGGATATGTTTTCAATCCACACACTATATCACCACTAAGATATGTTTTCAATCCCCACACTATATCATCATTAAGATATGTTTTCAATCCACACACTATATCACCACTAAGATATGTTTTCAATCCCCACACTATATCATCATTAAGATATGTTTTCAATCCCCACACTAAATCATCACGAAGATGTGTTTTCGATCCACACACTATATCATCACTAGGATGTGTTTTATATGTTTCCCTGCACTCTATCATCACAAAGATATGTTTTCAATCCCAACACTATATCATCACTAGGATGTGTTTTCAATCCCAACACTGTATCATCAGCAGGATATGTTTTCAATGTCTTTGTATATTGTTTAATGGATTCACGTAATTCTTAGGGTCTTGTCTGAATTGTACACAGTTGGGTAAGTTTCTCATCTTATGGTAAATGGTACAATGGGGAATGGGGACCGGGGAGTGGGGAATGGGGATTTTTAATGGGGAGAATGGTGAAATTAGTTCTTATATATTCGTTGAATGTTTTCAATGTTTTTTTTTTAAATGTTTAATGGATTCAATGTTTTTTTTTATAATGTTAAATGGATTCACGTAATCCTTAGGGTTAATCAGGTCATGTCTGAAGCGTACACAGTTAGGAAAGTTTCTCATCCTATGTTAAATAGTGGAATGGGGGTGGGGAATAGGGATTGGGGGATTTGGATTTTTAATGGGGAAATGGGTAAATTAGTTCTAATTTATTCATTGAAATGAAGAATATTTATGATTCAAATAAAAAGAACAGTTTAAATGTTGAAGAATTCAAATGTAAAAAAAATAATTTGATAATGTAAATATTTGATAAGAAATTAGCAATGGGGATTGTATGAGGGGTGGAAATGTTCTATGTGGATTGGGACAATGGGGAATTGGGAATGTTATATAGTAAAAGTGGGAAGTTCAATATACCATACAACGTACAAGTATATAATGCTATTTTTACAATGACTATTAGGATATTTAAGATACTGTCCAAGAAAAAACCTTTGATATGAGTAATACTTTTTTCCACAAAAAAAAATTGTACTCATTTTGATGTCATGATAAACACCAATATGTCTGAATAGAAATTAGTAAACTCAGAATATATTTCACTTGCCCTAACGAATCAATCTTATCAATGAAAATTTCTAGTGATTTCTGTGTAATTGATTACGTTCTTACCATTCAAGTTAACAATAGCTACTTCAGAAAAATGTCAGTGTCCATGTTCTGAAGTAGTCACAAACCCATTGAAATACTTGTATGATCTTGGACTTACTCAGTCTGAAATGAAGAAATTAATGATGTACCATTAATATAGATTTACTGGTGTAGAATATGACAATTGATAGGAAAGTCACTAACAGTGTTCAGCGTATGAAATCGTCTGCTCCTGACAGCCGGACGTCCGCTAAGTCCATCGGATGTCTAGGTGTTGTAGTAATCGTAACAGTCATACTTTTATTGGTTGCTACAGATGTATCGAATATTTACAAATTTGCAAAACATAATGTAAAGGTGTGAAAAAACTTTCATAAGAAAAACAAGAACGACAATTAACGGAAGGAGAGACCATTAAGGCAGACATTCTACTTAGTACAGTCGTAAATAAACTTCACAGTATTTGACAATTAGTATAAAATTATAACAGTGATTTTATAAAGATATGTTAATTTGTACACAGTAAAACCTGTCTAAACCAATCACCTTTTGGACGTTAAAATTCGTTCGGTTAAAACAGGTATTCAATAATACAAAATGTATTATAATTTTGAATTTTCAAAAGTTTCTTGTTTAGACAGATTTTAGGATTATTCAGGGTTCCGTTTTTTGGAACTAGGTTCCACCCTCTATATATACTAGTATTGTTTTGTTTTTAGAGTGAACTTTCTTTCGTCGATTTCTTCACAATTTATGTATGCCTTTGTCGTTATATGTTTCATTGTTGTTTAATTAATAGATAAGAATAAAAATATTCCTGGATACTAATAACAATAATTCTCTCTAATAGTTTATCCTGAGCTATAATTATTTTGCTAGGCTAAAACTGTTTTTTGGAGATATCAAATACATTAACTTCTTTTGTTTTTGTTTTGTTTTGTTTTGTTTTGTTTTTTTTTTTTTGTTCAGAAATACAATTTTCTTTATGAATAGAGTATCCAACCAAAGTAGTAAAATAGTTCAGAGCTAAATGTGTAAGGCTAATTTGCACATCAAATTTTACAAGTTTGAGTATTTTAGATATCTTTTCCCAAAAGCAGCATAAATAAGAACAAGATATGAAATAATGCAAGTAGTCTTCTTCTTGTCCACAAAAGTTACAGTTGGCATTTTCGACCATTCTCCATTGTCTGAGAAGTTTCTTTGTTGGAACAATATACTGCAGTAACTTCTACCTGAAATATTTTAACTTATTCTCTTTCAAAAAGTAAAATATAAATTCAAACAAGTTATTTCTGTCTAATGATGACATGTTCAACCACTTCATCCATTTCATAATTCCAATAGATGTTTCAAACTTTTTTTGCTATTAATATATTGTTCAGCTTTTTGTTTTACAATACAGAAACTTCAATAAAATCATTGCTCAATAATGTCCTATCTTTACAAACATTTACACAACTTTTCTTTGACTCTTCAGAACGAAGCAATATTAGCCATTTTTATTATTTTTCATAATCATATATTCAGACATCCAATTTCTTTTGGTTTTTAAATCATCTATAATTGTATATTGTGAAATATTACCGGTTTCATCGATAATATTGAGTGAATTTATTGTTCCTAATTATTTTCATTCAAACTTCTCTCAAAAATGCAGGTTTTTTACATTGTCCCCTGCCAATAAAGTTCCAACATTTCACGATTTCTTGGTAAAATTTCGGTATATGACTTATCTGATTGTACGTTTTGTTCCTTTCGCTGTTTGTTTCAAATACCAACCAGTTTTTACATAATGCATTGAAATATTTTATAGGAATCAATTTCTAGTTGGCGTCTGAGTCAATTTTTGAATATGTTCACCCAACTAGCTTTAAGAGCATCAACATAACTTCTGACGTCGTTCATTTTTAATCCCCTTGTTTTGCCTCGTGCAGGTCCTGGTGTCAAAAGAATAGGCCTGCAGTAGCGCTAAGCTTGTCATAATAAATCCAAATGTGAAAGACTTAACTGGGAGACAAAACTTGAAATAATAGTAGGTAAATTGTCAATTGCCAAAACGCTAGTCCTAGTAATCTTTACATTTGTTGGTACATGTTGTGTAGTCCCAGAAAAAATATAGCAAAGAACTTGAGAAGAAACTATTTTACTTTCATATGGAATGGAAAACCAGACAAAGTTAAACGGAATCTTATTATTGGAAACCATGAACAAGGGGGATTGATTATTTGATTGATTGTTGGGGTTTAACGCCCGAGCAGCAATATTTCAGGTATATTCAGGCGATGGATGATACAACGAACATGAATGATGATGAAATAAAACAAGGGATGGGACACAAGTATAATAGGGCCGACAAACTTTGATTGCCACTACAAAAAGGGGGATGGGTATGATCGGGCAATTTAGCCTCCTGTGGTGGCGCACAAAGGTTCCTACTCCTATCGAATACCACAGCAGGGTTCTTTAACGTGCGAGGAACGTGGTATCTTTCCCAACACGGTGCACCACTATGGTTTGCGGTCAGGTTTTTTCGTATTATAGCCTGACAACCCCAGCATGTAACACGCCAGGGGTACCCCATTCCACCACCTTGGGCACACATCCCAGTTGCTCTGTGGGAAGAGCGCCTACCCCCCCCCCCCCGGCTAGGGTCTTGAGCACTATTTAGTCGCCTTTTACAACAAGCTTAGCATTAGTAATATTTGAGTTATGTGAATTCGCCTGCATTGTCAGGAGCCCTAAAGTGCTTATGTTTATAAATAAACATTGCAAATCTTAATTAATATATGAACATTTCTTATTCATCAGTTGGGGGAAACCGCAATAATTTATGAAGGAAACTAAATTGGATTTCTTTATCTCATGCAAATGAATCACCAAATATAGAACCTGTCTTTGATTTCTGAAAGATTTCAATAGGAAGTCAATTTTAGAGATTAAAATAGCTTAAGCGTGTCTTGTTACAATCGTCTTGATTTTGCATTAGTATTGCTCTTCATCATGCATTGGTTTTGTTTGTATAATGCAAAGTTGATATATGATATGAGCCTAATTGGGTTTCCAATACTACATACCAATTTATAAAATTTGCGTAGTATATATGTACCATTAATATCAAAATATTATTTCTTTTTTAAGCGTTTATTTTAAGTAAGCAGCTCAATAGTCATAACAATTTTTATCAAACACATATTGAACACTTGGATGACATGATTTTATTAATGCACATTTTGTTATGGTTCGAGCAAGATAATTTGATAAACCCAACTAAGCATTAAACAACAAATATATATAAAAAAAACTTAATATATTGATGCATAGTTTGACGCTACTACTATGCTGTTTAAATAAAGTGTCAATAATTCTATATTATATACACAAAAGTTTACTCCTTATATACTGTTTTAAACATCATGTAACTACTATGTACTAAATTACTACGAACTATAATTTTTGATGACAACAGTAAAACTAATAGGAATCCAAATCAATCTAGTATTAAAGATTGAATCACATAACCCAAGAAAGAAAACGGATGATGAACTTGCTATATGTAACACTGTGTATAAAAGTACAAAAAAATATTTTGTAGAAGAAAAACCTTTTCAATTATATATTGCATTGACTTTTTATATCGTTTAAATAACGCAACATTAAATAGAAATGCTAAATACCTGGAACATCAGCAAGCAGATTTAACCGTTGATGCCCTTTGTTGGCACAATAAAGGCTTCCTGTATTGAAATTTAGTCCTGTACAGAAAGGCGTTTTTTTACTTAAAATGAAACTGTTTGATTTATTTGAATGATCTGCACATTTTGAAATTCGATTTTAAACAAAAACAATCATTATTAAGTACTACAGAATTTTACCGAAGTCATTGGGTAACTTTATGATTAACTGCAATTTTAACAGAAACAGTATAAAACATATTTACATACGATACTTATAACACATATCAGTCTTGTGGTTTGACTAAATAAGATGTAATAATAATTGTCAACTATACAGATTGTTGAACGGATATATAGCGTAGTGCGCTGGTATTTCGAACATCAGTAAGGAGACATTGAAGCCAAATGACTTAAAATAAGCCGTAAATAACAGAGTATCATAAATTTTAATAGCAAAATTACATTTCTATTCAGTAATCTGATAAACTATATGAAGCTGCACACTTTTCCATCATAACAAGGGTAAATGTATACAAAATTTCAATTGCATGGTTACATGTATTTTAAATTGTGTGGTATCTTGAAATCTGGATATGGCAACTAATAGTCAAAACCAATCGACGCTTTTTGTTGACTACCTTCTAAAGGGAGGAAATGATGAGGAACATGAGTAAAACTACAAGACTTACCAATCCTCGTTAAAAGTCACATAAAAACTAGCAACAACGTTGAATTTTATTTTCAGGGCCTTTAACATGATAGGATGTACCTGGTACTTGAGATTTACACGAAGATGATTTTGTTTAAAACAATAGATCCAATCATTGTACTTGCTCTGCTTGATTTGTACTTGCTCTGCTTGAGTTATTACAGATCTGTAGAAGCGAAGGTTGGTAAAGTAATTATTTGAATGTCATTTGACATATTTTTACAGTAATTTAATTTTGCGTTAACCAAAAGGTCGTAGAAATAAATATTGTTAAAAACTCAATTTATCTCTTTCCCGTGATTATATACCTGTTTCTAAATAGTGCTAAGGACAGCAAATTAAGATTCACCTAGATAGGAATACTTGTTATAACTTAATCTCCAGATAGCGTCATGCGATATCTGTGCTTGATTGATTTTTGTATGAAGGGATTTGTTCATTGTTTTTATCTCTTGTTTTCAATTCATCTTTTTTAAGAAGTTTTAATTCTGTCCGTACAAATACTGTTGCAACAAAGTCGAGTCATGTTCGGCTTTTGTTTGTCGTGGTTTAAAATGGTTTGATGGCATCCTCCGTGGAAAAAATCCATCATCCAGAAATATTTTCTAAGTGGTACTAAACATCGGCAAAGAAAACATGTCTAAGCATAAAAAAAAATAGAAAGATAATTCAAGGACATTTTTTTCTCGTAGCGCAGTTTATAATTTCTTTACTGTATAACTCATTGAGTATATTACTGGTCAAATAGTTGTCAGTGATCAAAGTTCGTCAGATTTTATAATATTTAAATATTGTATTTTGAATTTATATTTGAAACTAGTTGCCTTCAAATCTTGAAACGTAGTCCAATAATAAATAACATGGTCGAATATTTTCATATACACGTAACAGAAGACTCATGCCCTAAATTGTTACCTTATTTAAGGAGGTAGGCATAAGGTAAAAGGCACAAATTTGCAAATTATTTCGACCTTTCTATTCAATCTCTTATCAATCTCGTGTAAGCAACAAAGTAACTTTGATTGATTTTATTTTGTTTCAAATGAAAGGCTTTGGTAAAATTGAACATGATTCAAACATACCACTGATTTCGTGAAATGTCTTTTTCCCTATGTCTACCTCCTTAAAAAACAAAATCAAACAAAACAAACAAACAAACAAACAAAAAACAAACAAAAAAAAAAACAAACAAAAATTCTCGTCCATTGGTCTTTACTGTTGAATATGTGTTGCATAGGGCAAATCCATATCCGCAGATTTTCATGTTCGGATCAATCCTGGAGACGTCTAAACTAAGATAATATTGATGAATCGTATATAAACATATCATCAATACCTTTACGATCCATGCCCTCAAATCACAAATATTTGCCATATCTACATACTTATTGGAGTAATAACAACTTATCGATGAATACGTACCAATCGATATAAACAAAAAATATAAACTGCCAATCTTCGAGATGATTTATTGCGTGCAGAAAAAAAGTCAAAAAAGTAACTAAAGGAACCAAGACTCCAGCAGTAATCTAAAGAATATTTTCAAAACATTAAGGACAAGACCAAGAAATTAGATACACACAACAAATAACATGAAATAAATGACATACTGCGTAAAAGGCAACAAAGAAAAATGTTTGTTTGTTTGTTGGGGTAATGTCCGAGCTGCTAATCAAACCGTCAAGATACGGTACAAACCCTAACCAATGCAAAACAATTTACTTTAGTTTTAGACATCATAATCTCAATACAACTTTGTGTTGCCCTAGCAGATATAAAATTGTAATAATGTATGCAAAATTTGGACGAACAAATCATTGGGATCCTATTTGCAAACCTCGGTATAGAAGAACTGTCCCATGTTGTTTGAATGTTGTCAAATTTAGCGATATTGGATGTCAGTCACAGACATTGTGTACACTTAAACCTTCCATTGAAGGACCTTGTTATTGTAACAATTACAGTTTTTGACGCACTGAATATCAGTTTCTTGCTCATTAAAACCATTTCTGATCGGGTTTTCAAATATAATACAAATCATTATTAATTAATTTAATAATTTCAACTTTCTCATTCTTTAGTGACATTCATTAATCCCTTTTTCTATTTCTCACCTCCTCACCTTTTTCCACTCCCATTCTCACCTTCATCACTCTTCTGGTCCGCTGCTCACCTTTATCATTCCCCTGTTACCTCTATCACCGCGACTGTCACTTTTATCACCCCGATTGTCGTTTTTATCACTTCTTTGGTCACATATATCACTCCATTGGTCACCTTTATGACTCATCTTCATCACTCCCCTGGTCAACTTTATTCCTCCCCTAGTCACATTAATTACTCCCCTTGTTACCTAATCAGTCCTCTGGTCACCTTAATTGCTCCCTTGTCACCTTTATTCCTCCCTTGGTCGTCTTTATCATTCCCCTGGTCACATTTATCGCTCCGCTTGTAACCTTTTATCAATAATCTGTTCACCCTAATGCAACTTTATATCTTATTTATCATTACATTTTCTCCATCAACATTCTGCTAATCACCCGAAGTAACCTTGATAAACTTCCCCAATCCTTTTTTCAACCTAATGTCTTGATTACGTCTATCAAAATTTTGCCCATCAAAAGTAATCTTATGAAAAACTTTTCCGATCTTGTTTACCTATTCCCTTCATCACATCTAATAATCCCTTGTTCATGCGTGATCAAGGGAACCAAGATTCTAGCGGAATTTAAAAGAATGCAATTCATGGTCGAAGACCAGACAGGCAAAACAGACACAAAGAACATATAATAACCAAAATAGTGTGAAATGAGCAACTCTGACTCTAGTAACAACTGGAAGCATGGACCGGGGCGCCGGTAGGGTAAGCATCCTCTGCTGTATCATGCATTTTCTAGAAACATCCGCCGAGTTGCATTAAGGACAAGACCAAGAAATTAGACACACACAACAAATAACATGAAATAAATGACATACTGCGTAAAAGGCAACAAAGGAAAATGTTTGTTTGTTTGTTGGGGTAATGTCCGAGCTGCTAATCAAACCGTCAAGATACGGTACAAACCCTAACCAATGCAAAACAATTTACTTTAGTTTTAGACATCATAATCTCAATACAACTTTGTGTTGCCCTAGCGGATATAAAATTGTAATAATGTATGCAAAATTTGGACGAACAAATCATTGGGATCCTATTTGCAAACCTCGGTATAGAAGAACTGTCCCATGTTGTTTGAATGTTGTCAAATTTAGCGATATTGGATGTCAGTCACAGCCAATGTGTACACTTAAACCTTCCATTGAAGGACCTTGTAATTGTAACACAGTTTTTGACGCACTGAATATCAGTTTCTTGCTCATTAAAACCATTTCTGATCGGGTTTTCAAATATAATACAAATCATTATTAATTAATTTAATAATTTCAACTTTCTCATTCTTTAGTGACATTCATTAATCCCTTTTTCTATTTCTCACCTCCTCACCTTTTTCCACTCCCATTCTCACCTTCATCACTCTTCTGGTCCGCTGCTCACTTTATCATTCCCCTGTTACCTCTATCACCGCGACTGTCACTTTTATCACCCCGATTGTCGTTTTTATCACTTCTTTGGTCACATATATCACTCCATTGGTCACCTTTATGACTCATCTTCATCACTCCCCTGGTCAACTTTATTCCTCCCCTAGTCACATTAATTACTCCCCTTGTTACCTAATCAGTCCTCTGGTCACCTTAATTGCTCCCTTGTCACCTTTATTCCTCCCTTGGTCGTCTTTATCATTCCCCTGGTCACATTTATCGCTCCGCTTGTAACCTTTTATCAATAATCTGTTCACCCTAATGCAACTTTATATCTTATTTATCATTACATTTTCTCCATCAACATTCTGCTCATCACCCGAAGTAACCTTGATAAACTTCCCCAATCCTTTTTTCAACCTAATTTCTTGATTACGTCTATCAAAATTTTGCCCATCAAAAGTAATCTTATGAAAAACTTTTCCGATCTTGTTTACCTATTCCCTTCATCACATCTAATAATCCCTTGTTCATGCGGGATCAAGGGAACCAAGATTCTAGCGGAATTTAAAAGAATGCAATTCATGGTCGAAGACCAGACAGGCAAAACAGACACAAAGAACATATACTAACTAAAATAGTGTGAAATGAGCAACTCTGACTCTATTAACAACTAGAAGCATGGACAGGGGCGCCGGTAGGGTAAGCATCCTCTGCTGTATCATGCATTTTCTAGAAACATCCGCCGAGCTGCTCATAAAAAGTCAGGTCAGTGATAAAACAGCTGGGCGCATTGATCATGTGCACTTGTAGGGTAGGAGTAATTAAGGGAACCAAGGTTATAGCGGTAATCAAAAGAATGTAATCCAGGGACATGGACCAGACATGGAAAACAGACATTCACAACAAAGAACATAAAGCAACTAAAAATCATACATACAAAGTAACAAAAGTAAATGAGCAACTCGGACTCCACTAAAAACTGGGAGCATGGACCAGGTGCACCGGTAGGGTAAGCGTCCTCTGCTTTTTTAGAAACACCCGCCGAGTTGCTCAAGTGCGGGGTAGACAAACGAGGAAAGGAAAACCATGACCCGTTGAATACATCAGTTGTCATGGTGCTGATGGATACACCATAATGATCCACGAGTTCATGATGACGACCATAAAACTTCTGTAGTGATGACTTGTAGCAACATAACCCTGTTCCAGAAGCCTATTTGTTAGAGTTCTAGCGCGATACAAAAAGTCTGCGTAGTTTCGGCAAGCTCTGGCATAACGTATGAGTTGTGATATGAACACTCCATACGCAGGAGCCGAAGGGATGTTGCCACAGATGAAAGGAAAGTTAACAATTCTGAATGAAAAGTCATCACGTTTGTCGTAATGTTTGGTCGATAGTTTTCCTTTACCATCGATTTCTAAGTGTAGGTCAAGATATGAGGCTGACTTTACAGTGTCTGTAGTATCCTTTATCTCAAGTTCTTTTGGGTAGATGCAATGTATCAAATCCTCAAAATTAGGATTGTTTAAAGATAATACGTCATCTATATAGCGGAAACTGAGATTGAAGGATCTAGCCAAAGGATATTCTTTCTTCCTGATCAGATCAGCTATAAAGTCAGCCTCATAAGAGTGAAGGAATAGGTCAGCAAGTAAAGGAGCACAATTTATTCCCATTGGAATGCCGACCGTTTGTTGAAAAACACGTCCACCACACTGGACAAATATGTTATCGATTAAACATTCCAGCATTTTGTAAACATCTTCCTCTGTATATTTGGAAGATGATTTGGAATTATTTCTTACAAAGTATGAGTAATCTCTACCAAGAGCTTTATATATGTATCTAGGTGTACCATCTTTTTTGGAAAAAACAACGATGTATAATGTTTTTAAGTCGGGATTTTAACTGAGTATGGGGAATAGAAGTATACAGTGTTGAAAAACCATAGGTTTTAATGCTATTATATTCAGATAATAGTCTTGAACTGATTGTCTCCAAAAGATCTTTCGAATTGTTCAGGATCCACATTGAATTAATACCACTACGGGAGTAACAAGTGTTGTGGTAGGACTGTAGACCCTCTTTGACAGTTGTGAGTATAGAAGTTTAAAGTTTTGAAAGAGGTTTGGTGATACATTTTGCAGATCCAGCTATGAAACGTTGTTTGTATGGATTCTTGTGAAGTTTAGGAATCCAGTACATAGACGGTAAATCACAATCATCGTCCTTGGTAGAGAGACCAAAAGACGATAGCACAGATTTATGGTTTTCCACAATCTCTTCTTTGGACAGAGTGGTAGCAGTGTAGGTCCTATAACTGCTATTATTTTCTACGTCTACCTCTGATAATAAACATTGGATATAAAACGTTTTGCAGACAAAAACAATGTTGTTTTGGGCTTTGTCTGCTGGTACGACACCATACTTGTCATGTATAGTAGACAATGTTTTTGCTACATCGGGATCTTTGAAAACTGATGTAGCCTTGGCACTCATTCACCTACTTAAAACTTTCATTCGTTTCAAAATTAAAGACCTCACGGCCTTTAACCAGTCTGACAGAGAATCAATTGGTAAGCGTTCTCTGTTTTATCGTGCTTATCAACCTTTGTCTTCCCTAACTTATGTATTGCTCATCCTTTTTAATTTCTAACTTTAATTTATTAACCACTAACTTTCGGCATCTAGAAAATACCGATATAAATATGTGATAATCTTTAGTTTTAAAAAATATCAGCGTATACTTTTTGGTATTAAGCTATTAAGCTTACATCTTTTGATCAATTTTCAAACAAGGGTTTCTTTGAAAACACCTTTTCTTGACAAATAAACAATACTGACGATCATGCTATCGACGATTGATATCAAGACAAATCTAAGTAAAAAAATAAAAAAATAACGTGACACTTTAAAATCTTTTTATTGTTTCTTTTATCCAAATGAACCATTTGTACACAGAAAATAACTCCAATTAACAAAGGTTTATTTTTCAATTGTAATAAAAAGAAAACATATATTTTACCACCCTTTAGTATCCATACACAGTATGTTACTCTATTTAAAATGAAAAAACAAACTGATTAAAAAAACCTAAAACAACTATGAGAGATGTTCTGAAATAACAAAGTAGGAAGTAATATGTTTTAATCTTACTATTACTACAGGTACAACTTCTGTAAAGGTACTAGTGGATAGGCAATGTGGGACAATAAAAAGAACGACAGTGACAACAACAACGACGACAACCACAAGAATATCAACCACGATTCCGACAACGACAACTACACCGCAAATAAAGACAAAAAGGAGAAGAAAACTAGACATGTCACAACAAACACTGGACTTTACAACTTTTCCAGGGACGAATAAAAAAGTTGACGGAAAGGCAACAAATAAGTAAAACGTATGAAAATGTCTGCTTCTGCAAAGTCGATTGGATGTATTGTTGTTGCAATCGTCTTATTAATTACAGATGTTTTGAATATATACAGCTTTGAAACAAATCACACCTACTAAAGATCATCCGTTTGAAAGGAACAGAAAAAAAATATAATTACTTATCATTAGGAATCCAATATAGTACAATTATTTCTAATTCAGATTTTCAATTTTTCTGTTGATAAATTGATAAAAGTATTATATATAAAATGTATGTGATATTGTTTATGCTTCAATTTGATTTTTTAAGAACAGTCTTAACAATGATGCATTCCATCTCGAAATATTCCCACCAATAATTTCAAGTTTGCATTCAACGTTTCAGAAAAGTAAATGAGCAACGCAGACTCCACTAAACATTGGAGTATGGACCAGGTGCAACGGTAGGTTAAGCGCCCTCTGCGTTACCAGAAACATCTGTCATTTTCGTAAATTTTTGTTTATGTTGAAATATTCCATATCTTTTAATCATTTTCACTAAATTGTACTTTTCCTGTATAATTTCATTAAATACACAAAAAGGTGACTATATATTTCTTGTCTTTCAAGACAAAATAAAATCGACCTAGATAAATTCGTATGCATGTGACTTCTGGTGACCTTAATCCGCACGTGCTGTAAGAGTCGCTTCTTTAATAACAAATATTATTGCAAACCGCAAGTTGTTCTTCTTTGGCAATAAAAACCAATGGACTGAAGCCGTAAAAGAAAAAAGTTCGAATATAACGCAATGATCCTTTTTGAAATTTACGCATTGTGATATAATGTGCCTCAAACATGGTCATTATTTATTTGAAAACTAATCAAGAAATAGATAAAACGAAAACAAGAAACGTGCTTACGTTTTATATCAGTTATTATTTTTAACCATTTTAAAATATTTTTGACCTAGGTGAATGGTCTGTCGGCAATCTTCGAAAATTGTGGCGAAAAATAATGGAATTAGAGCTATCGATCTTATCTGATAAAAAAAAACAACAAAACGTTGTTTCCACAATATTCTGAAGGTATTACTGACATTTATTGCTTCCATTGCATTATTACAAACTTATTTCATTGAATCAGCAAAAATCAGTAGAATCAAAACTGTACAAATTTTGCAGCTAATGCAGCTTTAAATAAATTCGTACCAATCTTTTTGTTCCTAATTTATACTTCGATTTTTTTTAATTACGAACATAAAGCATTGGAAATATCGATTGTTAAGCACTATATTGAGTTAAATACAATACACAATTAAACAAACAGAATGATGTATGATTACAAATAAAAGGCTGAAATATAGAACTCAAGTTGCAGTAATTTGTTCAACCTTTTCAATTTTTAAAAACATGGCTACATGGTGAATACATTTTGATGTAAGTCTGGATGGTCACGTACGTACGTAGGGCATCGGAATGCGTATTGATTAAAAGAAATAGCTTCCATGTTTTTTTTACTTAATGCCAACTCTTAAGTGAGTACTAAATGTTACACTGCGCATACTAAATGTTCGTTTGACTTGTTGGCCTTAGAAATGACAGGCTAAAACTGAGAGTTGATTTTAATATTATGTTCTATCCTGATATCAGACAGTTTGTTTTAAATATTTCTCTTCCATATATATATTTTATTATATTCCAACGATGGTAGAACTGTCAATTTTTGCGAAGCAAATTTTTCTCGTTCCCTCCGCGGGACTCGAACTCGTACAGCTGTGACATCTATGGCAACACCGCCTCCACTAAATCCAGCGCCCTGGACAACTCATCCAGCTAGGCTATATAAAAATATAGCTTTCGCTGGCCGGGTCATTCCTCCTCGAAGGATTAATCTAGGGTTGTAACTTAGTACACAATGTATGATAGTACGGGACAGTTCATCCAGATGTTATTATGTAGGATAGAGGATCAAATTAATGATGCATGTCACAACAAATCAATATTATACAACGTCTCAGAATGTGACGATTCTATTCGCTACACTGCTCCATCGGATCAAATTATTAGAGGGAAGATAACGTAAACTTATAGAAGGCTCTGAAAAACTCCCAAAGATGTTAGAACTGTTAAAATAAATATATATAAATAAACGTCTAAATATGTTTAGCATCACTAGAAGATGATAAAACTTACATTAAATATTTCGGATAACTGATATCCTTCTTCAGCATAAAACCTCTCATAAAACCTTATGAGCATAAAGTTTGCAAAACCTTATGAGCATAAAACTCACAAAGTTCAAGATCAAAACAGATTCAGAAGCTGCATCACGTTTGTGATTGTACTTGTATCTTTGTTTTTTGTTTGTTGGGGTTTAACGTCAATATTTCAGCTATATTCAGACGATGAACATGAAATGATGATGAAATGAAAAAGAGATGGAACACAAGGACAATGGGGTCGACAAATTTTGATTGCCACAAGATAAAAGGGAGGAATGGGTAGGGTCGGACAATTTAGCCTCCTGTGGCGGAGCCCTATGGTTCCTACTCCGGGAGAATACCACAGTAGAGTTCTTTAACGTGCAAGAAACGTGGCATTTTTCCCAACACGGTGCACCACTATGGTTTTCGGTCAGGTTTTCCGTATTATAGCCTGACAACCCCAGCATATAACACGCCAGGGGTACCCTATTCCACCACCTAGGGCACACATCCCAGTTGCTCTGTGGGCAGAGCGCCCTAGCCCCCGGCTAGGGTTCTGAGCACTATTTAGTCGCCTTTTACGACAAGCTTAGCGCTGCTGCAGGCCTATTCTTGTAACATCCAGAGCTGCACGGGTAAAAAAGGCACACATAAGCAAATGATAAGGAGCCTGAATGAAAAAAGGAGGTCTTTTTATCAAAAATAACTGTGGAAAACAATTAAAAAAAGTCAAAATATAGTAGTACGGCGTATTGGTGTATAGCATGTAGTGCTGTACCAGCCTAAGGCTTTCCCGAGACACTCTTTTACATTTTGACCAGTTTTATCATTTTCTATGAACGTACCAACAATGTTGTGGAGGTACTCCTGGGTGTGTCCGGCGGATCTAAGATGGCGGTTTAAGGGGAAGTCTGGTTTACATTTTTTTTTGTAATTCTCACAAGTTGGAATCCAAATCCGAAGTTTACCATCTGAAGTCGCTTTTATGTTTCTTATATTCACATGCTTGAATCAATATCAATGTAATATATACATAGAACATTTCTATCAAAGCCGAATAATTAAGGTGCATGTTTGATGTTTCCACGCAAATATTTTCTTAATCATTTAATGCAATTTCCTGAATGTTGGTATCCTATTTTGATTCAAAGTTTACCAACTAAAGGCAAATTTATGTTTCTTATATATAGAATACAGAGACTGTTTCAATCAAAACTGAATAATTTAGATACATGTTTGCCGTTTTCACGAACGTACTTTCTTTGTCGTTTTTTTTTAAAATTAGACTTGCAATTGTAAATGCAGTTGACATTTGATATGGCTGTGATTTCCCTTTCTTGTTTAATATTTTCAAAGCATTAACTCTTTAGGTGTATATTTCCTGTAGTAATTACAAATCAGCTTTTGACATACTTTAAAATGAAAACATTAAAGAGACCGTTAAAAGTTTCAATGCACAATATTCATAGACTTAACTGTACATTTGTGTGACATGGAATCAGGTGTATTTAATAGAATTGTCAAAATGTATAATTCTTTGATTTTGAGTGGGTACGCAACAATGTCAAGAAAATTTATATAGGTCATGCATGTGCTTTGCGTTAGTTACTGATGTGACCGTAAACGTATAAATTTTCGCGGTTATGGTTTTCGAGAATTCTGTCAGGTGAACCTATTCGCGGGTATCATCTTTTGCGGTTTCAAAATATGATTATCGTTTTATAGTGTTAAAATCTATTTTGCAGGTACCAGTTTTCGTACATATCTGTCCAGCACGAGACAAAAAGCAAAAAATAATACGTTTACAGTAATCATAATAAGTATATATTATAATAAATTAGTATGTTGTGATATATCATGATACTCACAAAGACGGGAGTATTGTTATCAATTGGATTTCAATACTCTTACTTTAAACAAACAAAAAAAAAACGGCCAAATTTCAGACTTAAACTATTAATGCTGGCCTCTTATGCACAACAAAGTGGTGTATTATCATCCCAAAGTACTTAAACAAGAAAAGAACAAACAAAAACGGTACATTAATTCATAAGAAATAATTATATCGCCAGGATCTAGAGTGAGTTTGCAACGGGAGGCATTCGTAAATTACTACATCATTCTTCTATATATTAACTACGGACTTGGACGGCACAGTTAAGACAAACAAGTTTAGCTAGTATATACATGAAGAACCATGAAAAAGTTATTTTATCATAAAGTGTTAGCTGCGACACTGTCTCGGTGCTTGTCATTTTGCATGTGTTTACATGAAATAGCACTAACGATAGGAATAAAGCAAAATGTGATTCATGGTTGGAAAACCTACATATTGTAATTTTTCATATCTTGTTTAAAATGTTTTAATTATACATGTAATGTACTGTAGAATTCACAATTAAATGAAATTAAAATACTATAGAAACTATTTTCAATATGGATTATTTCCTAAAAGCAGACAGATTGGAATGAATGATAATACATTCGTGACATTCTATCATAAAGATCCACTAAACAAGTTGATAACAAAAGTAAAAATGTGTAGCTTTTTTAGGTATATCACATATTACAGAATTAGCTTGATTCTTAAAAAGACTGCAACTTAATTTTTCAACTGTGCATTATTATGATGATGTCCTCCTTCTGTCGACTGACTCTATTATTAACAACTGTCTACGTCTTCTATCTATGCTTCTTTTCTCCAGTTAAGATTTCATGTTTAACAGAGACGTAGACATGTGGACCTTCATTTTGATTCGGCATGTTTTAAAACATCATATAAACATAGCGTTTAAACCAATATGAATACTAACATATACATGACACTAAAAAAGAATCAACAAAAATAAGTTACCGCAAAAATTATTACGTTAATACTGAAGAGTTTTTTAATTGGTTATGACCTTATACTTAATACTCTTTACCATTTTTGTTCTCATTCTTAAACCGTTTAATTGTTTGATTATTTCTTCTCAGATATTTTATAGAAGTCGCGAATGGTTTATACATTGTTAACACTTGAAATTAAATTATAAATTCAAACACCGTTGTTTGTAACTGCTGTTTTTTAACATGTACACCAATACAGTTTCGTAGAATATTTTCATATACATATAGTTTCAGCCAATTATAATTGTAAGTATATTGTTAGAAATATGTAATGAATGGGCGTTAGAATCAATCGATGAGTGATACACTCCATTTGTCATGACTTCATTATAAATTTTTAATTCGTGAGTTGTAAACAAATTATTTTTTCAGAACAACGAAATTAATTAATTAATTTTTACAAACGACGCAAGACAACCTTTCAAAACAATTGCGTAATTCATTGTGGTATAATGGAATCTACAAGTTAAGGATAAAGCGTGGAATGTAAACGGACAGAGATATATTTAGATTGATAAATTACTTTTATTTTCAAGGTAAGTTTTCAATATATAATCAAGTAGTAGTTGTTCTTTTAAACAAGATGTACAATGGCATTCCATGACGTTGAACCATCTGGAATAATTAGGTAATAGAAAAATGCGTTTTTGAGCATCACACATATAACAGAAAATCGAACGAATTCTTTTCTGTGACGTTCAGAGTATTTGGAAATTTGTTTTAAAATGAACAGACAAGAAAAAACTACACGTCAGAACAAATTTTTGTTTTACATATATATTGTAATAAGTGAAGTCGGACTAATACATTCATTCCCAATAGTATATTTACAAATATATAACAGGACCATTTTTTTAATATGACAAAATTGTTCATCTTACTTGGTTTCACCAGTCTTTTTTATATTCATATGCATATTTCAGTACTATTTGAAACCGTTCTATGTATGGTTAACAATATCACATGCATAGCTTATTTCATACTTTGCCAAATGTAATAGTAATCAAAAGAGTAATCAAGGGAACCACGATTCTCGCAAAAAAAAAATCAGAAGATGTAACCCAGGGATAAGGACCAGACATGGAAAAACAGGCAAGCATAATCTTAGTTCTCTTGACTCCTCTTTCTAGCCCCTGTTTTATATTAAAAGAGAAAATAACCTAAATTCTAAATATCTTTATATGCATTGATACATGGTTCATTGTCACTTAAACTCCGTCAACATTTGACAAAATGTTCAATATCACAAAGTACTTGGGAATGTACAATGTACAAGATATATAGTTTTTTTTTCAGATTAAAAAGGATTAATTAAATACAAATGCAATGAGGTGGTATTGAAGAAAAAAGCGTGATTCTATTTAGATTTCGAAAATTTGCATTCAAAGATAAATTAATTGATTTCATACCAACTGAGAATGGAACTCTGAATAAAAAAAAAACAAACAAAAAAACAAAACAAAAAAACAATGTAGAATGTACAAAATTCACAGCTACCCAATATCATTGTTGTTTTACCTCGGGCTTGCAAAATGTGTTGCCTTATTTTCTCTCAATCGACAGCGCAAGACTGCAAAAAATAACTTAAGAAATGACCAGCCTGTAATTAATAGATAGAATGAGTCTCCGTGAAATAAGCCCAGTAACCAAGACAACATTTCATAAAAATTAGTCGTTATGAACAACATATGACTATTTCATACATTATTCGATTCCGGAATTTATAGAAAATTCCCACCACTAGTTGACCACCAAGCTTGAATAAAAGAATGATCATATGACAAACTACAAGCGCATTTTAAGCTGTATGTTATGAAGTGAAATCAAACTCCGTAAATATGCGGCTTTTTGTAGGTTTGTCACCAGACCACATAGGAATCTATGTTTTGTTCAATGTTTGTACATTGTATGTCGCTGGAAAAAGAAAACAGAAAATAATACGCCACGTCGCTGATGTTTTTTTGAGAATATAGATTTTCCCTGGAATACATGCACATTGAATTGTGAAACATTTTTCTCGCTCAAGATCCTCGGATGAACGACTTTCAGATCCAATATTTTATTCAAGGCTAGAACCATCTACTTCATTTATAATTTATATTTTTATAAAGAAAACTTTGTAATTGCAGTTTTAATCAGGCACACAATTACATTCCTGATCACTTTAGGTTTTGTTTTAGAAATATTGTTTTTGTGTCTATGCGTACAATTGCCAAACAAAATGATTTCATTGAATAATATGCCAAAGAAAATGACTTTACATTGTGACATTCTTGTGTATATAATATGAAGACTAAGGTCACCATGTCAAAATAAAAACGGAGACTAAGTTGTTAAAGAGACAATTCTTATGAAACCGTTAGGTAAATTGAAAAAAAAAGTTCAAAAACTTGATATAAACAGGAGCTTAATCGTGTATAAGGATAAGGCACACCTTTGTAGATTCCCTGCCAAAATCAATCTATTTGACGAGTAATTTTATGAGTATTACATCAAAACTATCGGAATAAATTATAAACACAATTGATAAACGAACATGAATCTCTGGAACATCTTTCGATCTCTTGTAATGGGTCGCTACGAAAAAGCGTGTGACAATATCTATTAAAGACAGATAGAACACAAGGTGACGAATTAAGTGTCAATCCTTGTAAGAATCAGGCAGTAGGTTAAACATGGTTTGAACAAAGCATCATTTTGATAAAGTAATTTGACTACTTGAACCGTCTGAATAAAGGAAAAGAGACAAAATTTTCCATATCCATTGAGTTATAATTTCATTTAATTGCACTGAAAATGCACATTTCAAGGGCAGATAACTCTGTTGAAAACCTCTAAAGATTGAAAGATTCTATTGAAAAAAAGCTTAGCAAAAATCAAATAATGGTCTTTTTTGATTTTTCCTATTTTGCCTGATTCTTACAAATACTTACATTTAATATATCCACTTCTCGGTCGCAGCCGGCTATGATAAACGCATGTGTTATGACACAAATAGTCGTATTTTGATTACATTACAAAAGAATTGTCAATGCTATTGTAACAACTCAATTGTCAATCATTACTAGGTCTGAATGGTCCGATTTGATAAGTAGATATTTACTCTTCACTACATTTACATCCACTTTAAATCCGGATAATGGATGGTTATTTGCATTCGAAAACAGTTTTGATTCGAACAATGCCTAGTAATACACCAGGCAATGAATAACATGCATACGTTAACGATTTTAAAAAAAATAAATTATGTTTCAGTTACAAAATAGTATCTATCTAACATTGAATATCAAGGGTAAGGATTTTAAAATATGTGTTCCTGCGTATTGTGATGAAAACAAAATTACCCTAAAATATAAAGACGCAACACGTCAAGTAAAACAATTCATGGATAAGCGAAAAATAAATCAGATTAATCAATTAGCTCTATTGTATGTTGCCAAGGTCTATAAAGAGTTATGGGATATTTTTGAAAATTATATGACTTGCAGTTAACTTAAAACATATCGCTTACTCGTTTGCTTTGATCTTTATTTATTGATGACAAATATAACATTAAATTCACTGTAAATGAGGCAAAAAGGAAATAAATAAAAGAAGTCGGTTTTCAGGTTCCAGGATAAGTCTATTGATAATTTTACATTATATTTTTACATCATTCATTTATATATATATGGACGTTTCGTTCACTTTCTTGTTATTAGGTAATGTATCTATCATAATATAGCGAATGACATACGAGATGTTGCATCTGTAATTCATTATCAGTTTGAAGCATCAAATATAGTAAAAAGACTAGAAAACACCTTTAAACAACATCATGTTTGTATCTTAGTGATGCAATGATACTTTTATTTTATTTTTATTTTCAGGACTGTTTGACAAAAGGGAACGGTTGCACTTTCGAAACAGTTAATCTGAGGATGGTTTCTTTGATCATTTCTTTGTTTATGCTGTCTTATTTTCTACTTACATGTAGAAGTATAGGTAAGACTTGACTGTAACTGTTATGTAATATTATAAGGATTTGTTCCGTTTAGAAATAAACCTACTGTAAAACACTTGTGTAAGAAATAACCCTCGCCGCTGTGTATTACGTTTATTTTGAGGTTTGCTTTTTTTAGAATGAATTTTTACCGGTTGAAAACAATTTCATGAATGTCGATTTCTTTCGAAACTATCAAATTTCATATTTACAACTATCAAAAAAAAAGGCTTCAGTTTTACCACAGCACTTGTTGTTCCCGTAATTCAATGTTGATGCGACCCGTGCAGGTCCGGATGTCAAACAAATAGGCCTGCAGCAGCGCTAAACTTGTCGTAAAAGGCGACTAAATAGTGCTCAGAACCCTAGCCGGGGCTAAGGCGCTCTGCCCACAGGGCAACTGGGTTGTGTACCCCTGGTGTATTACATACTGGGGTTGTGAGGCTATAATACGGAAAACCTGACCGAAAACCATAGTGGTGCACCGTGTTGGGAAAAATGCCACGTTCCTCGCACATTAAAGAACGCTACAGTGGTATTCTTCCGGAGTAGGAACCATAGGGCTCCGCCACAGGAGGCTATATTGCCCGACCCTACCCATCTCTCCCTATTTACAGTGGCAATCAAAATTTGTCGACCCCATGGTCCTTGTGTCCCATCCCATTTTCATTCCATCATCATTTCATGTTCATTTTATCATCCATTTCATGTTCATCGTCTGAATATAGCTGAAATATTGCTTCTCGGATGTTAAACCCCAACAAACAAACAAACAAACAATGGTTCCTTTGATATTTCTGCCACTAAAACTTTTTCTTGTTCACCTTTGGTGCAGCAGATAATCTATACCCGTTAATTTTAAATTTCTTATGAAAGAGTAATCAAAGTAATCAAGGGAACCAAGGTTATAGCGGTAATCAAAAGAATGTAATCCAGGGACAAAGACCAGATATGGAAAACAGACATACACAACACAGAACATACAGCAACTAAAATCATACATACAAAGTAACAAAAGTAAATGAGCAACTCGGACTCCACTAAAAACTGGGAGCATGGACCAGGTGCACCGGTAGGGTAAGTGTCCTTTACCTTTTCTAGAAACACCCGACGAGTTCCTCATAAAACGTCAAGTCCGGGGTAGACAAACGAGGAAAGAAAAATAAATCAGTTTTCATGATGACGACCATAAAACTTCTGTGGTGATGACTTCAATCTTGTAGCAACATAACCCTGTTCCAGAAGCCTATTTGTTAGAGTTCTAGCGCAATACAAAAGGTCTGCGTAGTTTCGGCAAGCTCTGGCATAACGTATGAGTTGTGATATGAACACTCCATACGCAGGTGCTGAAGGGATATTGCCACTGATGAAAGGAAAGTTAACAATTCTGAATGAAAAGTCATCACGTTTGTCGTAAAGTTTGGTCTATTTTTCCTATTTTTCCTTTACCATCGATTTCTATGTGTAAGTCAAGATATGAGGCTGACTTCACAGTGTCTGTAGTATCCTTTATCTCAAGTTCTTTTGGGTTGATGCGATGTATCAAATTTTCTTTCTGATCAGATCAGCTATAAAGTCATCCTCATAAGAATAAAGGAATAGGTCAGCAAGTAAAGGAGCACAATTTGTTCCCATTGGAATGCTGACCGTTTGTTGAAAAACACGTCAACCACACTGGACAAATATGTTGTGGATTAAAAAT
This sequence comes from Perna viridis, assembly GCA_037379345.1. Taxonomy (NCBI): domain Eukaryota; kingdom Metazoa; phylum Mollusca; class Bivalvia; order Mytilida; family Mytilidae; genus Perna; species Perna viridis. Next base: position 28,895,813 of record CM074524.1, on the reverse strand, counting down.
TTCAGCATTTTGTAAACGTCTTCCTCTGTATATTTGGAAGATGATTTGGAATTATTTCTTACAAAGTATGAGGAATCTCTACCAAGAACTATATATTTGTATCTACTTTTTTGGAGAAACAACGATGTATAATGTTTTTAAGTCGGGATTTTAACTGAGTATGGGGAATAGCTGTATACAGTGTTGAAAAATCATAGGTTTTAATGCTATTATATTTAGATAATAGTCTTGAACTGATTGTCTCCAAAAGATCTTTCGAATTTTTCAGGATCCACATTGAATTAATACCACTACGGGAGTAACAAGTGTTGTGGTAGGACTGCAGACCCTCTTTGACAGTTGTGAGTATAGAAGTTAAAAGTTTTGAAAGAGGTTTGGTGGTACATTTTGCAGATCCAGCTATGAAACGTTGTTTATATGGATTCTTGTGAAGTTTAGGAATCCAGTACAAATACGGTAAATTACAATCATCGTCCTTGGTAGAGAGACCAAAAGAGGATAGCACAGATTTATGATTTTCCACAATCACGTCTTTGGAGAGTATGGTAGCAGTATAGGTCTTATCACTGCTATTATTTTCTACGTCTACCTCTGATAATATAAAACGTTTTGCAGACAAAAACAATGTTGTTTTGGGGCTTTGTCTGCTGGTACGACAACATATTTGTAATGTATAATAGACAATGTTTTTGCTACATCGGGGTCTTTGAAAACTGATATAGCCTTGGCATTCATTGACCTACTTAAAACTTTCATTCGTTTCAAAATTAAAGACCTCACGACCTTTAACAGCTCTGACAGAGAATCAATGTCTTCTTGTTCTCGTTTTATCCATTTTCTTGCATAGTCCTCGACAGCATCCATAAGAACTTTAAAGTTATAATTCCAATTGATGGAGCGTGGTTCACGGTACTTGGGACCTTTAGAAAGAATATTACGCAGAGATTCGTTTTCGATAATGGTTAAATCTCCCGTAACGACGTGACCAGAAGGACCATATTTAAATGGAGAGGTTTTGCAAGAACAGTCAGGTTGTTTAGCCTTGAAGTCCTCAATCTCCAGGTTCTGCAATAGCCTTTTATAATTGAAAATTTTGGATGCGATCCATGAAGTATAGGAATATGAAATAATTGGTATGGATTTGTCTTTGAGATATGGGGGAATTTTGTTGGTAACGTTTTCGTGATGGAGAATGTTAGCCAAATTAATTGCATCTATACCTTTGTTGACAAACGGTAGTGGAAGAAACGATCGTTTTTCTTCATCTTGACTTTTCACACAAACTAGTTTAAAGAGTCTGTGGAAACCAATATCCAAAATGATGGCAACAAGTCTGTATAATGATGAGGTGGGGTCAGAACCAGAAGTGTCAAGACTTGTTTTGTAAAGGGAGTGTAGTACAGTGAGAGGTATAGAATAAATTTTAGTTCTAATGTCATGAAGTCCAGGACGTTTTTGTATGAAAGGAAAGAGACCATCTATGGAGACATCATGTAACTTAGGTGACGTATAGTGGCGATGGCCATGACTCCTTTCCCGTCTTGCATTTTTGTCAAATAAATTCATCACATTTATGCTATTGTTGTATTGGCTTGAAAGGTTTCCTATACATATGTTGATGTTGTCATTGCATCAGTAAGGTATTGCAGTACCTAGTCTGCGTATCCAATACTCCTCTTTTTCCCTACGATAGTTTTTACTTAGAACGGGACTGATCGTAGGATGGTAATTTTTTTCTATAATGCAAACTTTCATGGAGAGGAGAGGGTTGAATGATCTTGTTGATTAAAGTGTTGATAAACTGTCGGGAATTTGGTGATATTAATTCCGGAACGATGACCGCACACTCTCTTATTTAATCGTTCTTGCGTTCTCGACATATATTAAACCACATAATTTGCATTCTAATCCATATATTAAGTTTGTTGATTTGCATCTTAAGTCATCGTAACTTCTTGTATGGAAGGTTTTGTTTGTAAGGGAACTGGGGAAGTAAGGGTCGGTTGTAAGAATGTTGCATGTTTTGCAATTTTTAATACCACATTTTGATATGGTACAATGTGGTTCGTCATCGTTGTAGTCAAATACATCGTTTAAAGTGATGGAACATGATTTGATAATTTTAAAATAGTCAGAACTTTGGTACTGGAAAAGATGGTCTACAGACTGAACATGTGATTGGGTACTTTTAGTTGAATTTGTCGGGGCACTTTCTATACCAGATGTGAGTGTGCTAAGATTCCCATCTTGGGACATCACATACTTACAAGACAACAGAGTGTCCGATCTGCTGTCAGGTTCGGACCTTTTTATACTGGGCGACGTCCGAGCCAGTTTTTCTTTCAAACCTCTTGTTTAAACCATTGGTTGATGATACCCTCCTGGACAAAATCTACCAGCAGAGGTATCGTCCCAGTGGTGTGAAAGCTGGCTAATGAATAATGTTAAAAAGAATAAGTGTTTTTCTTTTTTTTTTTTTTTTTTAATAAAAATGTAGCATTTTTGTATACAAATATTTGTGTTCGTTACAATTATAAAAATATTAAGGGTATAGATTGCGTATGTGCTTATACTGAACATTAGAATTTCGTCTCCATAAAATGGGCAACTTAGCAAGTGTTCATAGAGAGACGGAGAACTTCCATTTTTTTTTTTTTTTTTTTTTTTTGGTGTCCGTGTTGCTCATTTACTTTTTGTTTCGTGGCGGCGATTTTTCCATGTTCTTTTCTTTATTATATATTCTTTTAATTTAATTACTCCAGAATCAAATAGACACTTATCCTGCATTGTTTAATTTTACTTAAAAATGCATTTATTGCTGGCTAATGTATAATGTTCTATTTAGAATGAAATTTAATATAAAAGCGTGAATCCAATATGCATGCAATGCTACCAAACACTTATTTTATTTAATAAATGAATGATTACAGTAGAAATATCGAGATGAAAAACTGTAGCCGATAATCAAAAGGAATACTTAAAATGAATATAGTAAAATAAATTATACTTAGTGATAAAATTTAAACTTTTTAAAATATATTTGTTTAAATTTTAGATGGCTTGTTTCAAAGAAATTGCAATCGATGGTATATACTTATTTTAATATGTTTTGCTAATTTTTTAGATGTTACGAGTATTGATCCTACTGAATTCTGAAATGTGTACAAATACATATGCATAATTCTTAAAAATGTTTATCATTTAAATTGTTTGGAACAAGAATAAAAGAAAACAGTGCAATTTAACAAGACTGTCATGGAAACTGCATGAAACTCTGCTGTTTGTTTCTCTAGACTGGCATGTATTTTTAGCTCGTTTTGGTTTAAATGTATGGTCGTCAAACAGCATTTTATTTCCATTAAGCCGTGGTGATTAATGACATTGAAGTTTGAATCATTTTATTTTTCAGAGATCATTATTTGTGAAAACCAAATGCGTTCTATTGAATGTTCTTCTGGAATGTTGATAAACATAGTAGAGGCAATGTACGGGCGAAGGGCATCGGCGTACTCCAACTGTAATTCTAATTACGCTATAAGTCAATCGTGTTTTAATTATGTTGATGTCAGTAGCACGGGATGTCAGCTGCAGCGAAACTGTTCACTGACCCCTAAAAATAATGGACCGTATGGCTTGGACCCTTGCCCAAACAATGCAAAGTATTTCAACATGACATATAATTGTATACAGGGTAAGTGATTTCGTAGCGGAAAAGACAGCTTTTCTTCATTCTCGTCCTATTTCAATGTTTGATTCTTTTAATTAACTAATCGCTCTTCTTCTAAACTTAAATCAATATGAAGTCACTTTAAGCACTACGTGATTAATATCGCTGACATTCATCCACCACTTCAATCAGTTACTCATAATATCATATCTCTTCCCTATAACACTATAGTCTTTAATTTTATATGTACTATATGTTGTAAACACCATCATACGTTATTTCACTTTTGCTCTTTATTACATATAATATTATCGCAATTACCTAGATTGATAACCAGTTTCTTATTCACTGATACCAGTTACTGCTGTTATCTTTAACTCACAAAAATAAACCATTTACTCACACATTTTACCCATCTACATTTTATGGAATACAAATGAACAGTGTTTAGAAATATTATTTAGTAAATCCAGTTGCTTCTGTATTTACATGACAAGAGGCTGTTGCAGTAAAAATATCACCAGAAAAAAGGACTATTAATACGAGTGAAACCTGTAAGATTACAAAAACATAATAAATTTATATATTATGAACGATAAGTAAGCTTTTTGCAGTTTTACTTTAACTGGGATTTTTTATTCACATAACTTTAATATGTAAGCTACAAACATTTTTTTTGTTTTTTGTTTTTGTTTTTGTTTTTGTTTTTTTTGTTTTTTTTTTTGTTCTTTTGTTTTTTGTTTTTGTTTGTTTTTGTTTTTGGTTTTTTTTTTTTGTATTAAAGATACAAAACTTGTAATGATCCTTATTCAGTATTATACATGAAGGTTAACTTTTATCAGACTGAAACCGGATCACAGTCCCCCTAAGGTCACAGGTAAAATTCGCATGGATTACCATCATAACAACTTCGTTTTCTATTAATATAATAATTTTCCATAAATATTTTGACATTCATAAGTGCGTCTGAACAGTTGATTTTTTTTTTACTTTTACTCTATTTCCGTTAATTTTTTATTTAGGAAAAAATCTTCTTGACGCTCTTTCCCCTTCATGTCGTTTTGTCTACACTTCGTATTTGATAACGGAATTTATCCTTAAGCATTTATTTTTTTATGAAAATGAATTTGTGTGTACTATTTTTAGCTGTACATTGACATCCCCAATACAATGTCGCGTTCAATAATTTAAATTTGACAACTTTAATAGGTCGATAGATTACTTTAATTTCAATGCTTTGTTAATATGCATTTTTAAATATTGAAATGAGTTACTAAGGACCAGTATTTACAATGAGTTACTAAGGACCAGTATTTAAAATGAATTACTAAGGACCAGTATTCAACCTTCTTCAAAAATAATATTTATGAGGACACTTTGTATAAATTTATCAGCCAATCGATCAGTAATGCGTTCAATTCACTCATAGTAGGTTGGTCGTATAGAGACTTATCGTATTTGAACATACAATATAACCACATGATTATTTTATATCGGTAACGAATCAAAAGCAACATTGCAAGGATCTTCTCCCTCAGTTTGGTAAAACTAACTATTTATTTTTCTCAATCCTTTGTTGATACAAAAATACCAATCATATAAACATTGCAAACTTCAGTATGCCGTACAAGCATGTCAAAAAACAGATTAAAAAAACGTATCTAAAATTATGGAGCTTACATAGAAAGGAGTACTTTCCAAACCACACTATTGTTAAAAATTAATGCGCGTGCATGCAAGTCCATATGCTATTTCAAAGAGTACTTCATGCTTTGTTAAAAGTGTCTCATTATTAACTTCAATACAAACTTGCTTGAAAAAATAAATTCATAGTTAAAATGAAAACACACTTGCAAATTACAAGCATATTTTATATTTTCAATCAAATGTATTATGTCTTCGTGGAACGGATGTAATTAAGTTGGAGGTATAATCCTGTATTTTTGGTTACACTTTCTTCCCCCTCCCAAAATATCAGGTCTAAATACTCTTTCTTACCCATGTCTCCACTATGGGGTACAAGCAATTTTATTGGCACAATGGTACTTCGTATACTACTGATCGATTTCAGATTGAGATAAGAATTTAAATTTATTTAAGTGCCAAGTCGGCCATTTTAAACGTACAGTAAAAAAGTTTTATTATGAATAGGCCACCTATCTGATTGAAATGGTTGTTCTAGAATTGTCTTTGTGATACGTTTTACACTACTTCGGTGGATAATTTGTTTTTAAATTAGATCAATTTGATTGTTAAATTACTAATTACTTATTTACGCAGATACAACGTCTCCGCAGACGACAGCTTTAGACGTGACGACACAACAAACTTCACCAGAAGAAACTACAGCAACACCTGAGACATCAACGTTGTCGATGAAGTCAGATCTGGATGGTTGTCAATGCCCGTGTACTAAGGTCGGCACAAACCAATGGAATTACCTCTACGAACTTAATGTCACACGAGCTGAAATGAAAGAAGCAATGAACTACTATCTAGATTCACTTGTACAGAATGTGACAATAGACAAAAAAGCTACAAACAGAGCGTACCGAATGAAAACATCTGCTCCTGACAGTCGGAAGTCTGCTAAGTCAATGGGTGGTGTAGGTGTCGCTGTTATCGCAAGTATGACAGTTCTGTTGGTTGCTACTGATGCATTGAATATTTACAATTATGCAAAAAATTAGTTGCATCTGCTAATGGAAACTGAAGGATATCTAGGCATTACTGTTACAAACTTTCGACTTTTATTTATTTAGTTTTTGTTAGACTCAAACTGTGTGGTAATCCTATCAATTTTTCTACTCATGCAAGTATTCTCACTCCAGAAATAACATTTTCTGCTTTGCACAAGCATTGATTGTAATTATTATAGTTTCAACAAATTTATTCGCTCTTACGGGGATTGGACTCGAGTTATTTCAAATAATAGAGGTTTTCCCCTAGTGCAATCGGAGGGAGAGTTGTTTTATGGAAAGAAAAAGGATTTTGTTTTGCCCGACATTTTAATCAACATGCAAAATAATAGTTCACGCTTCCTTTATATTCATAGATCGTCCTTGCTAAATTAGTAAAGTAGTTTTAGTATTTTTGCAGGTATCATAAGAATATGGAAATGTGTTATATCAGCACCAGTTATATGATCGATAACACACAAATATACCCATGTGGTTCAATATGAATACTAATTTTTTTCATGGGATGGATCTGTATTACTAAACAAAAACTAGCAATAACGAGATGGTTTTTGTGCTTTAATGTTGCTCAAAGCTTGCCAGTGTATTATGAACTCGTAGTATGATACTTTTTACGAAGACCTGTTTATGTTCATTCCTCTCTTTCTTTCCTTGGTACATGTAATTGACATATTTGTGTTTAATGCGTAAATTGTCATCATGAAGAGGAATGGAGAAAATCATTCAACAAAATTTATATCTGACGCAGAACACAATAATGAGCCTCCGAAAATGCAAGATATTGCAAAGAAGGAAAGCATTAACAAAGGTATGAATTATAGACAAAATGGCGCGTTACATGTTGGGGTTGTCAGACTATAATACGGAAAACCTGACCGCAAACCATAGTGGTGCATCGTGTTGGGAAAGATGTCACGTTCCTCGCACATTAAAGAACCCTACTGTGGTATTCTTCCGGAGTAGGAATCATTTGGCTCCGCCACAGGAGGCAAACTTGCCCGACCCTACCCAAATCTCCCTATTTCCAGTTGCAATCAAAATTTCCCGACCCCCATTTTCCTTGTGTCCCATCCCATTTTTTATTTCATGTTCATTTTATCATCCACTTCATGTTCATCGCCTGAACATAGCTGAAATACTGCTGCTTGGGCGTTAAACCCCAACAATCAATCAATCAATCAACAGCCATATTTGGATAAACCTCTTGCATAAGCATAAACGGGGCTCATAATATCATTTCCCAAAATTTACTTAGTATGAACTTAAAATTAATCAATCATTCAAATATTTTATATATCTAAAGATGAAGCAAAAAGGCAAACTTTACAATTAATGGTTTTAAAAAGAGAAATGAAAGAAAAACTGGCTCGGACGTCCCCCAGTATAAAAAGGTCCGAACCTGACAGCACAATCGGACACTCTTGTAAGAATGTGGTGTCCCCAGATTGGAATCTTAGCACACTCGCATCTTGTATGGAAAGTGCTCCGACCAATTCAACTAAAAGTACCCCATCACACGTTCAGTCTGCAGACCATCTACTCCAGTACAAAAATTCTGACTATTTCAAAATTATCAAACCATGTTCATCACTTTAAATAATATATTTGACTACAACGATGACGAACCACATTGTACCATATCAAAATGTGGTATTAAAATTGTAAAACATGCAACATTCTTATAACCGACCCTTACTTCTCCAGTTCCCTTACAAACAAAACCTTCCATACAAGAAGTCACGATGCCTTAAGTTGCAAATCAACAGATTGAATATATGGATTAGAATGCAACTTATGTGATTTAGTATATGTCGAAAAAACTCAAGAACGATTAAATAAGAGAATGTGCGGTCATTGTTCGGGAATTAATACCACCAAATTCCCGACCGTTTATCAACACTTTAATCAACAAGATCATTCAACCCTGTCTATGACAGTTCGTATTTTAGAAAAAAAATACCAGCCTACGAACAGTCCCGTTCTAAGTAAAAACTATCGTAGGGAAAGAGAGGAGTACTGGAAACGCAGACTAGGCACTGCATTACCTTGCAAATGCAATGACAACATCAAAGTATAAGAAACCTTTCAAGCTAATATAACCACAGCATAAATGTGATGAACTTATTTGACAAAAATCCATAACGGGAAAGGAGGCATGGCCATCGCCACTATACGTCACCTAAGTTACATGATGTCTCCATAGATGGTCTCCTTCCTTCCATACAAAAACCTCTTGGACTTCATCACATTAAAACCAAATTTTATTCTATACCTCTCACTTTCCTACACTTCCTTTACAAAACAAGCCTTTGACACTCCTGTTTCTAACCCAACCTCATTATTATACAGACTTGTTGCATCATTTTGGATATTGGTTTCCACACTCTTTAAACCAGTTTGTGTCAAAAGTCAAGATGAAGAAAAACGATCATTTGTTTGTCAACGAAGATGCAATTAATTTGGTTAACATCCGCCATCACAAAAACGTTACCAACATAATTCCCCCCCCCCCATATTTCAAAGACAAATCCATACCAATTATTTCATATTCCTGTACTTTACCCATTGCATCCAAAATTTTCAGTTATAAAAGGCTATTGCAGAACCTCGAGATTGAGGATTTCAAGGCTAGACCACCTGACTGTTCTTGCAAAAACTCTGCGTAACATCCTTTCTAAAGGTCCCAAGTACCGTGAACCACGCTTTATACTTATGGATGTCGTCGAGGACTATGCAAGAAAAAATGCATAAAACGAGAACAAGAAGACATTGATCTGCCAGAGTGGTTAAAGGCCATGAGTCTTTAATTTTGAAACGAATAAAAGTTTTAAATAGGTCAATGAGTGTCAAGGCTACATAGGTTTTGAAAGGCCCCGATGTAGCAAAAACATTGTCTACTATACATGACAAATATGTTGTACCAGCAGACAAAGCACAAAACAACATTGTCTTACGTTTTACATCCAGTGTTCATTATCAGAGTTAGACGTAGAAAATAATAGCAGTGATAAGACCTATACTGCTACCATTCTCTCCAAAGAAGAGATTGTGGAAAACCAAAAATCTGTGCCATCCTCTTTTGGTCTCTCTACCAAGGACGATGATTGTGATATACCGTCTATGTACTGGATTCCTAAATTCCACAGGAATCCATGCAAACAACGTTTCATAGCTGGATCTGCAAAATGTACCACCAAACCTCTTTCAAATCTTTTAATTTCTATACTCACAACTGTCAAAGAGGATCTAGAGTCTTACCACAATACTTGTTACTCCCGTAGTGGTATTAATTCAATGTGGATCCTGAAAAATTCAAAAGATCTTTTGGACACAATCAGTTAAAGACCATTATCTGAATATAATAGCATTAAAACCTATGATTTTTCAACACTGTGTACTTCTATTCCCCATACTCAGTTAAAATCCCGACTTTAAACATTACACGTCGTTGTTTTTTTTCCAAAAAAGATGGTACACCTAGATGCAAAGATATAGTTCTTGGTAGAGATTCTTCATACTTTGTAAAAAATAGTTCCAAGTCGTCTTCCAAATATACAGAAGAAGATGTTAACAAAATGCTGAAATTTTTAACCCTGTTGTGGTATTCGATAGGAGTAGGAACCTTTGCGCTCCGCCACAGGAGGCTAAATTGCCCGACCTTACCCGTCCCTCCCTTTTTCTAGTGACAATCAAAATTTGTCGACCCTACTGTCCTTGTGTCTCATCCTGTTTTTCATTTCATCATCATTTCATGTTCATTTTATCATCCGTTTCATGTTCATCGTCTGAATATAGCTGAAATATTGCTGCTCGGACGTTAAACCCCAACAATCAATCAATCAATCAATCAATCTTCCTAATATACAGAGGAAGATGTTAACAAAATGCTGAAATTTTTAATCGACAATATATTTGTCCAGTGTGGTGGACGTGTTTTTCAACAAACGGTCAGCATTCCAATGGGAACAAATCGTGCTCCTTTACTTGCTGACCTTTTCTTTCACTCTTATGAGGTTGACTTTATAGATGATCTGATCCGAAAGAAAGACAGAATATCGTTTAACTAGATCCTTTAATCTCAGTTCCCGCTATAGAGATGACGTGTTATCTTTAAACAATCGTAATTTCGGGGATTTGATACATCGCATCTACCCCAAAGAACTTGAGATAAAGGATACTACAGGCACTGTGAAGTCATTCTAATATCTTGACCTACACTTAGAAATCGATGGTTAAGGATAACTATTGACCAAACTTTACGACAAACTTGATGTCTCTTCATTCAAACTTTCCTTTCATCTATGGCAACATCCCTTCAGCACCTGCGTATGGAGTGTTCATATCACAACTCATACGTTATGCCAGAGCTTGCCGAAACTACGCAGACTTTCCGTGTCGCGCTAGAACTCTAACAAATAGTCTTCTGGAACAGGGTCATATTGCTACAAGATTGAAGTCATCACCACAGAAGTTTTATGGTGGTCATCATGAACTCGAGGATCGTTATTGTGTATCCATCTGCACCATGAAAACTGATTTATTCAACGGGTCATAGTTTTCCTTTCCTCGTTTGTGTACCAAGGACTTCAATTTTTATGAGCAACTCGGCGGGTGTTTCTAGAAAAGCAGAGGACGCTTACCCTACCGGTGCACCTGGTCCATGCTCCCAGTTTTTTAGTGGAGTCCGAGTTGCTCATTTGCTTTTGTTACTTTGTATGTATGATTTTAGTTTTTTTATGTTCTTTGTTGTGTATGTCTGTTTTCCATGTCTGGTCTTTGTCCCTGGATTACATTATTTTGATTACCGCTATAACCTTGGTTCCCATGATTACTCTTTCATTAACTCCAGATAATGATCAATTGAAATTGCTTAAAATAGGTCTTTGTGATTCCAATCATGAGATTCTTCATGCATATAGTCGTTTTTGATTGATCGAGAACGTCTTTTCCGAAAAGTTCATACTTGCATTAACTTCGCCAGATCCTTCTTTCATGCATGAACGCCAGTCAACTTGGAACCAATATGGCCGCCGTGTAGTTAAAGAGTGTGGCAACGAACTAATCGACATAATATAGCCGTTACTTAAAGAATATTTCATTACATCCACATCGATTTTGATTTGACCGGTCATGTTTGTTTAAAGAGAATAATTTTCAGTACGGGGAAAGAAATGCTTAAAATCTAACTACCCGTAAATTCGCCTCAAAATTAAATTGTCCCAGAATAGATTTTATTTATACATTTTCAACACATATAAAATAAAATGATTCCCATATGTCGGGATACAATTATAAGGATTAAACAGCTATTTTCGGTCGTTCATGCATGTATTACATCTATATAAATATTTAAATTTTTCAACACTGTCATGAAAGCTCCATTGTAAGATTTAAAAAGACGTTAAAGGAGGAAGACATTGTGGATATTATACAAAAATGTACCTTCAAAGTTATTTAAAGAAATATAATCCAATACACTCCATTCATACATCTAAATAAACTTCCTTGTTGGGTTATACATGAAGGAAAAGAGACAAAGTAAGTTATCTTTACTTCAGATACATGAGAAAAAGAGACAATAGTGAGTTACTTTAGAAACATGTATTTTTGTTCTGTTATCTACATGTAGGTATTTATAATTATGTTTTACTCTGGGAAGGGTACAAATTTACCTAGTTTTGTCAACACAAGCTGTCATTCAATCCAAATATATAGTATGATACAATGTATTCTAGTAATGTCCTGTAATTAGATAAGTCTCATGTCCACATTGCGCATAATGGAATGAAGACTAACACCAAAACTAACACGTCTCCAGAAAGAAATATGTCAACCCGACATGTAAAAAAATCAAATATTAAAAAAATGATAAAAACTGATATTCACATGACTAGTATTTAGTATGTCTAATATGTAACCTATTCCATGAAAACTGTCGTATATAGCATATGACATGTAAACATGTTTTATTTATTAAACAGATTGAAGAAGAAACCATTTGATTTTTATGGGGCTATGATCGAATTTTTCGTCCTGGATATTTTTTATTTGTGATTCCAGCGTGTCCTAATATTTTTTCATGATTTATACAAATATAAAAAAAATAATTCAAACAGTAATCAGCATTTTGTAACATTAAAGTGTTTACAAAAACATATTCTGATTTTCAACAGATACATCCTGGCTTTTTACCCGAATAGTCATCCTGTATTTTTGTTACCATTCGCTACCATCCTGCCTTTTATACGTAGCTCCCACCCTCCCCCTTTTGCCCCAACAAATCAAATGGTTGCTTCCGTGGGTAAAACTGAAAAAATATATATGCCTATGTACAATGTATAGATAGATAGATAGATAAGATAGATAGATAGATAGATAGATATAGATATAGATATAAGGCTGACATTCTCAGCCTGGTGGGGGTTGTTTGTTGTCATATACACCATACCTATTTAAAGTAATGTATTGGTTGTTCCCTCCGATGGACTTTAATTCGTACCGCTTTGACAATGGCAATACCGCTATACATACACATAGTCTGGCGCCCTAAACTAGGAATACAGCTTTAGCTGGCCGGGACATTCCTTCTCAATATAATACATAATACAGCTTTAGCTGGCCGGGACATTCCTTCTCAATATAATACATAATACAGCTTTAGCTGGCCGGGACATTCCTTCTCAATATAATACATTCGTCTCAATTTTGATTCGATGAAGCAGTGTAGAGAATTGAGTCGTCACATTCTGAGAGGTAATATTGATTCGTTGTGACATGTATCGATAATTTGATCCTCATTCCTACATAATAACATCTAGATGATCTGTCCCTTTATACAACATGGCGTGAACTTCAATGTGATATTTATAGCCTAGCCGGTCGAGTGGTCTTGGGCGTTGGACTTTGTGCAGGCGGTGTTGCAATAGTTTTTTTGCAAATGACGTTATCCGATATAGTAGAGAATCTGCAGCGATATACAAATAGAGCCACATCAAGTTAAGAAGTATAATGGGTTGTGGGAATTATACCATCTAACTTATTATGTACAAGCTAATTCTTTTTTATTAATTCTATAAGGATTTAAGACACGGACTTCCTTTATCCAAATTTACATCCGTTTCACTCTCTATCAATCGCTCCACATTTTGTTCTCTACCACGATTAGGATTGCATTTGGCTGAAATCCTAACGGTAATCTGAAGTGCTGACTTACAGGAAGTAAAAACTTTTTTGTTATGTTGCTCCTGTGTCCGTACACTAGTCTGTGCTGTTTTGATTCAACAAAAGATTGGAGGCAACAGATGGGACAGCGAAATTAATATATACAAGCATATGGCTGAGTGGGCACTGGACTTTGTCCTGGCGATGTTGCCATAGATGTCACAACGGTACGAGTTCAACTACAAATAAATTTGAAATTCTGAAATATACAAAGAAGTTCATGCATCAAGACTTTGACATATATTTTCACGAGCATATCATAGTCAATAAGAAAACAAACTTTATTTTTCCTAATACGATAGTAATGGTAATTATTCACAAATAACATATCCAGGGAATTTTACTGTTGTATGTTATGTAAGAGATACTGGAATCCCCAACATATTATACTGTGAGCATTTTATTGTTGTTATGAAAATACGGAAGTGTTATATATATGTTAAATAGAAACAAGGAAGACATTTGGTTACTGAGTTATCGTGCCAAAGACTGCAACATGTTTCATCGGTAACATTCTTTGTTGTAATATTTTTTTATCTTTTTATTGCTATACAAAAGTTGATAAATACCCATGATATTAACTACATGCATTTCAAGATTAAACAAGCAGGCTATCGTTCGTACCATTAAATCTAAGCGTTACCTAGGATACATAGCTTGGATAATTATTACATGGAAGCACTTCATCGTTAGAAAAAAGGATCAAAGTTTGCATGTTCTTTGTCCGATGACTGTGGTGTGTGCGTGTTGTTAAATTATATTATTGTTTTATGTTAGCAACAGTTTGCTTCGTACAGTGTCCAAATCAGCCACGTACACACGGTCATTATCAATTATAACCTTACTGCAAGATATATTTAGAATAAGTTTATTCGTTTTCCCATTCAATTTTCATTTATTTCGCTGTACCTGTGTATATTTATTGTTTTGAGACCAGCTGAAGTCTGTCCTACGGTGTGATGGTTTTTTCGTCGTTCATTGAAGAACAGGTGACCTTAAGCTGACATTTTTCATCTCGGTGGAATTGTTGTCTCTTTCAAATATTTATCGTGTCCATTCTCGTTCATGGGAAATAAATATGCAATCAAAAAATCTTCACTGAACGATTTAGTATCATATAAGAAGTGTGAGTGGACAGAAATAGAGTATTATATTTCATTAACACAAATAATACGTTTTTGTATGTGTTATCAAATGTGAGTTCATGTACATATAATTATTTTATCAGATGTACAATGTTTTAATTTCACACTTCATTTATGTATAAACGTAGCTTATACTGCATGTCTGGCGTGGTCAGTTACAGGTCAGTGTAGTTAATGCATCTTTCTGAAGGTGTTAAACATGTGTTATTTTACACTTAGAGTCCCGTTATTGCATCCGTCGATGTCACCATAAAATGAAGAATATACGATCCGATATGGATAAGAGATTAGATCTCGGACAAATCCGTTGTATAGAAATATCGAAACATTGAAATGATCAATATTACTAATATCCCCAATATATTAATCTATGTTTATCTTAAATTTATTTAGCTTTTGCCGAATTTTTCGCTGATCACCAATTTGACACTAAGTCTGACTAATGATTGCATTATGCTACTGAATTGAATTGAATATATATTGATTTTGATAAATATACAGTTCATGCTCCCAAGAATGAAATATACATGTAAAATCTTTAGTATGTTGTTGATTAATTTAACAAAGAACTGAAACATTTATTAAGCTTTATGTTATATTTACATAGCTAATAAAAAATCCTCTCAAACACATTCACATTTTAAAAAATAAAATACTTGTTTGTTTCTTCAGTGCTTCCGTGTTAAACATTACACTTAAATGCTTCTTTTCGCAAAACGATAATTTAATATTAACGAGTTGTTCGAGTTGTTGATATATAGCTCATTAGACCGCAGTTAAAATGAAACATATCGTAATCATATTTTCCGTTGTATTAATATTTCATTGAAAGGTTATTGTGTCGGGTTTTTATTTGCACTTTTAAAACTGTGATGTTACGTTGCTTAATGAGATAATTAAACGTCAAGTGTGTCATAAACACTGAATTCGCTTCCATTCATTTCAATATTTTTCAATATCTTTTTTTTTTTTTTTTGTTCAAATACATATGTTAATTAATCGACAAAATGTAGGTCATACAAATATTTTATTTGAAGACAGGGCAATTCTCACACCACACATACAGTCTAACGTTGATAAGATATCAAGCGTTGTATAGATATCACGCGTTGTATAAATATCATGCGTTGTATAGACTCTTGAATTTATCTTGTTATTAGGTTGTGAAACTTTTTCCTTTGCACGAAGAACGATACACCTACAAAAATTTTCAATATGTAAAACTGATAATTTTTATATTTTACAATATTGTTAGCCTTCAATATATATTGGCTTCCTTTAATTTTCAATTCCTTTTTTTCTCCTATTTTATATTAACTTTCAAAAAATACGTCTGTATACTTAAATCGAGTTTGAGACATTAGAATTTCACTGAAATATTACAAATATGATTGAGTCGTTCCTTTGTAATGAAATCCGCTTTTGCTTTATACTTTATTCTCGATTTGAATAGATGGACACCAAGAAAGATATAGAATTCGAAACATTACCAGAGGATTACAGCGTACGACATTTCTACGAGCGGTACCGAGACAAACTTCCACAACTTGTCATGGTAACCCAAGGGTACATGGGTGAGGGCATCTTTGAAACCTTTGACAGGGGTCAGGTAAGAAATACGTATAAAAAATAATTCAGAAACCAATATGATAAACAGAATCGTAACATACACGTATATACAGAAACATACATACAATGTACAAAATTAAATCCCACTGAACTAACACGTACATGTACCAGCAAACCAATCATACTTTAAGAAAGTCATAGTTGCAAATCTAAAGAGCTTGGAAAGGGATTGCTCCAAAACAAAGACTTCAAGACAATTACCCGTCGTTTTTGCTAAAAAATAAATGCGCACAGTTAAGAAATATTTTAAAATAAAAGGTTTGGTTTCGATCACGACCACCAATGAAACTGCTTTTCATTATAGTTTTAATGTACAGTAATTACATGTATTAAGCTGGCAAAAGAAGCAATACACTTCAGTGCAGCTAATGTTTTAAAGGACGGTCAAATAATCTTCCAAAAAATCTGTTTTGTAAAGGTCTTCAGAATTGAAACATATTCTACACAACGTCGAGTGGTGGCCGAGGTGGTATCCGGAGAGAAGGGAATGTACGGACTTCAGGGACGACAAATCAGTATTCCGTCTGATTATGACGTCAAGTTTCATTTACTGCGAGCCGGACGATTTAAAGGTTTGTCATTGTAGTGTAGATTAAGAAACCTTATCAAAATAAGTCCTACTAGTATGAAACAGATAAAATTTAAGAGTTATGAGTTAAAAAAAAATGTGACAACCGTGACTTGCATGGCGGACAAAACAAAATTTGTTCAAGAATTTGATATTAAATTAAACTTTTAGTATATTGTTTCTGAATCCTGTAATAAATTTGCTACAGTATTTTTCTTCTGCTGTTTTGATATGACGTTCAAATATGTAAATCACTTAAAAATATATGTTTAAATCTAAGTTTTGTTTTACGGTATGGAGAAAGTCAAACTATAAGCACCTATTAAATATGGAGTGCTTTTTTTTGTCATGTTTTTCGTTGTGTGTTGTGTGTTGTTTTTGTTTTTGTTTTTTTGTTGTGTTATGTTATGTTTTGTTTTGTTTGTTGTTTTGTTTTGTTTGATTATTTTGTTTTTGTCTTTCGTTTGTTGCACATTATATTTTGGCGCTTTTGAAAACAAAACTCTGATCAATTTACACATGTGTGGCTGAAAAATGAACAACGAAATATATAGAATGACCTTTTAAATACTACAATTTGTTCAAAATACTAAAATTATCATAAACTTATTGCAGTTGGAAAACCGTCGAGCCTCAGTGAGATAATAAACCAAAAAGAATTACCCGTCGATGTACAATTCGACGAGAGCGAAGACAAAACCGTAAAAATTGGCCAATCAGAACGGTCGACTTATATATCGTTCACTCTCAAACTTCTGAACGATTATGATGATTTCTACCTGCTGGGGAATGCTATCAGTGATGGTATGTAAATTTTAAAATTCCAATAATGCAACATTTGGTATGATGTGCACGTGTATCAAAGAGTAATCTATCATCAGCAGCATTTCTAACAAAATACACATGAAGGTCCAGATCAGATAAATCATTGTTTTTATAAGGCCTATTTGTGTACGCTTTAATGATGGATTGGCAAGTCCGACTGATAGAAGGAAGTTCGAGCACAAAACAAGGAGAAACAGAAGAAAAAAATAACAAAGTACAAAACTCTTAGAAAAAGAAACAAACATCACGGGCCCAACTTCATGTATACGCGGGGCTGCAACTCTCTGGCGGGGTGACAGATTTTTGATATTTCTACTCAGTAACTAAGCATATCTATATCCGCTCAATTATAATTGAATTATCAACACAGATTCCTCATTGCAGTGACTATATATACTGATACATGTTAGATCAGTTCTAATTATAACATCTTACAAAACTGTCCTAGTAGTGTCACTAGAACAGTTCTAAAACCAGAGTTGGCTTTACTAAAACTGTCAGAAGAACTGGTTTTAGTAACAGAAATGTTCTCGTAGAGCCGGTACTGCTAGTAGAACTGTTCTATGACACTTTTAGAGCTGTCATAGATTCGGCTTTCTGACAGTTCCCTTGGGAAGTTAGAACTGTCCTAGAGTCGGCTCTCTTGACAGTTCCCCTGAGAGATTAGAACTGTCCTAGAGTCGGCTTTCTGGCATTTCCCTTGGGAGGTTAGAACTGTCCTAGAGTCGGCTTTCTGACAGTTCCCTTGGGAGGTTAGAGCTGTCATAGAGTCGGCTTTCTGACAGTTCCCTTGGGAGGTTAGAACTGATCTCATCTGTACTTGTCAAACTGATGGTGTCGACTTGAGATTTTCAAAGGTTTTTTTTTATTTTTTTTTGTAGAAACAGAATACTATAAAAGTATTGTTCAATTGGTAACATTCTGAATTTATGCCTTAAGTTTGAACTTTTCAGGAAACCTTTATGGCAGTGTAACGGCAGTGCCAGCTTATCTACCAGATCTTAAGTTTTCACTCGTTAAATCCATAAAAGGTTACACAGATGAACAATACCAGAACTTTCTAACAACGACGGAACTGTTTGTACAGAAGCATATCACATTTGATAGGACTTTTGGAAATACAGGTAGTGATTAAATCATGCAAAATGAAAATGATAAACTTTAAAAATTATGTTTTATTGGTCTATCTTTAAATTAAAGTTGTAAGAGATATTGAATTCTTGATTTTTTGTTTGTTTTTTGTTGTATTCCTCCATCATTTATTTGTAAGTATTTCCTAAATTTTTTAGGAGGGGTGGTGTGGTACACAAATTGATAGCCGGGACCTCGTTTCCAAAATCTTTGATTCATTTCCTCCTGTTTATTTTGTTCCAGAGATCGCTTTATATTCTACGGACAATGTCACTGTGGAAGATAGCTATTCTTACATATCTCCATGCGAGTATTATAACATTGGAGACCTACTGAAACAGCCCAAGCCCAAACCGTCATCGAAAGCAAAGAAACCTAGCAAAGAGAACGAAGTTGTCTACGAACTAATTCAAAATCCCAGCCAAATTATCGGCGCGGTGTCAAACCCAACATATAGGAGATTGTCAGAAACTATCTCGACAAATACACCTCCTGTCATTCCCAAGAAACCGTCGTTTGAACAAACAAAGACACTTGACGAAGATTGCTCAGAAGAAAACGACAATCCACCACCTTTGATAAAACGAACATCGATCGTAGACTCACGTGGTTCCATAAACGTATCAACAGCTTTCATACAAGATAAAAACACAACTGTAGCATCTTCCACAAAAGACCAGAAAACAACAGATAGCACTATCAGCGATCCTAGTACACAGGAATTTCAAAAAATGGCATCGCGGGAAAAGGTAAGCCAATTATCATTGGAAATGCTGCTTTTGTAACCTAACATTGTGCTCTACTAATTACTTCTGATTTATGTTAAGTACAGGTTAAAACTGATCCTGTTTGGTGCCTACCGTAACAAGTCAGTTGATGTGGTTATTTTGCGTGCAGACATCATAGTTTCGGTATTGAGAAAGCCATAATAAAGATTTTTTCCTTCGAAATTCCTGAGCTCCCATTCTGCCAAATGCCGGTGTCAAACTTCCATGAATATGCGCACAATAGTATATACAATTTGCAGTCACATTTTTTTTTCGTAGATTTTCGAAACCATCTGCACCCCAACACATTATTTGCTTTTGTCTAAAATTCAATGTATTAATTTCCACTCGATGCTTAAACCAACACCGATCCAATCAGTCTGAATGTTGTATGAATCCAAATGTGTCGCAATCTATGTTCAAATCGTAGTAGAATGTTAAAATTGGGCAGACATAATTTGCAGGATGAATATTTATTACAAACAAAACATCCAATGCATTTGAGGTCACATTTTTTTAAGTCCATGCTATCACTACAGATGTTAGCTTAAATCTTAGGGTTATAACATTTCCATTTTTTTTCTAATGCATTATAAGAATAATTATGGCAAATGTGACAAGGTTGGATGATGGTCTTCTTAAGAATTACTCTACTCTAAAAATACTAGTACCCTTGGGTTTGTGTGCGTTGAGTGTCGCTCTACGTGATTGTGGCATGCAAGGTGCGGTCCTGGTGATCAAGAAAAAAAGCATGAACATCTTTCTTTAGATGTCCAAGTAGATGAATAAAAATCAAACAATTTGAATTGTTCACTGATAAAAGTACAGATGAAGTGCATACCGATCTGAATTCAGATATATCTAAACCAATAAATCGATTGATATAAAACAATAAGGTCAAAAATTATGTACATGTATTTTAATTCTTCTTTAGGTGCATCAAAAATTCTCATATTGATTGTGATTTTTTTAGATAACACGAACAGGAAATACTTTGTTTAGGTTTGTTCTGTGGTAAAATAAGTATTTATTTGTTGGATCTTTTCTCTTAAAGAAAATTAAATTTATTGGTGTTTTTACACCATCTACATGCATTTATCTGAACTGTCGGCTTTATTTAATCTAGCACTGAATTGACCACTGTCACAGTTTACACCAATATTAAAGCTGCATTAGCTGTCATTTTCGTAATTTTTTGTTTCTGTTGAAATATACCTTAACTTTGGATTATTTCTACTAAATTGTACTTCTCCAGTATAGCTACATTTGATATCCATGCACAAATAAAATCCATTAGATACCTGAAATAGGTGTCTATTTATGTATTGTCTTGCAAGACAAAAAAATCGTGTGCATGTGACTACTGGTGACCTTCAGCTGTAAGGTTCGCTTCTTTAATAACAAATCTGGTTGCAAAGCGAACGTGGTTATTCAACGGTAAGGGAGACCGATGGACTCAAGTCGTAAAAGAAAAAAAAAAGTTCAAATATAATGCAACAATCCTATGAAATTTACGTATCGTGGTATAATGTGGCTCAACAATGGTCATTATTTATTTGAAAATTAATCAAGAAATAGATGAAATGAAATGAAAACAAGACACGTTCTTACCTCTGTATCTCTTGTTATTTTTTGACAAAGGTTAAAGTATTTTTAACCCTGTTGGCAGTCTTTGGAAGTATGGCGAAAAATAATAAGATCAGAGTTATCGATCTTCTCTGATTCAGAAAAACGTTGTTCACAATATTCTGTAGGTATTATCGACATTTATTGCTTCAATAGCATTACTACATGTACTAACTCATTTCATTGAATCAGCAAAATTCAGTAGAATCAAAACTGAACAAACTTGGCAGCTAATGCAACTTTAACTATTGCTTACAATATAATGCTCTATACTGGAACTCATATGGCCACAATGCGTGGGCGTGGGATGGCTAGCCATGAATTTAAAGGTTTAACCCACTATATAACTTAGAAATGCCAGTACCATGCAAGGAACAGAGTGTCTCATTTTCCAGTTTATTTTTGTCTTTGCCAATTCGTGTATAATCATGTGAAGTTGTATGTCCCCCCGACTTGTCATAAGTTTATATCGCAGAGTAGAAAAGTTTTACTTCACACGCAGCTTTACACAGATCAATGCAAGTCGTACTTTGTGCAAAGAGTAGATGGTGTTATTTTGTTATTTTCAATTCTAAAGGTCAAGAGCGTAGCACCTCTGGTAGGACAGGTACTGCTGCATCAGTACCAGTAATTCTTATTTGTACGTCATTCTCGTCAAATTAAAAAAAAAACAGAGTGGTTTACATGGTAACTAATTAAAGCAACAACAAACGTGTGATCGTTACCATTGCCGTACCAATAGAAATTAGGGTGCTACGCCTCAGTACCTGACGTTCAATCTACTAATACCATAACATATTTTCTTCACAACTCTTTCAGTTCGTTTCGTCATTTCCTGTTAGCAATAGAAATGTAAGTTAGAAAACCAATAGTAGCTAAGATCTGTGGAATTTTCTTCCCCTAGATATATTATATATTGTATACCAGTAGCTTCAACATCTCTTACAAAATGTAATCAGTACGATGTTTTGATTTTCGTGTAAAAAGGTTATACTATTTTAGGAGGCCAGGATCAGGAACATTCAGTTAAACGCCTTGCAATAACAACTTTCAATAATAGACTTGCTTTCATGCTTATATTTTTGCAGCAGTTTATGCATGCTATTTATAGACCCCCAGATCAAGATTTTAAATTAGAAGATTATGCAAATGTTATTGATAAGGATAAAGACAATATTGTCATTGTTGGAGATTTTAATTCCAAATCCTCGTTATGGGGGTCAACATCAACCGATAAAAATGGTAACATTTTAGAAAATGTTATTGAACATAATAATTTTATAGTTTTGAATGACGGTACAGGCACACACCGCTGCCATGATGGTTCACTTTCACATATTGATTTAAGCTTAACATCTCCTCTTTTGGCGTACAATTCATCCTTGTATGGGGATTCTGATTCCTTAGGTTCAGATCATTTTTCTATTTTGACCACCTTATATGCCAAACCTATGAAGACAAATATCTGCACAGCCAAACGTTGGCAATTTCATAAAGCAGATTGGCAACTTTTTTTAACTTTATGTGAAGATGTCGATCCTAATGACTTCATTAGTCAACACATTGATTTCTTTAATCAAAACTTATGTCAAGCAATTACAAATATAGCAGATGTTGCAATACCAAAAACCAACGGCACTGTTCATGAAAGGGTAAACTGTCGGTGGTGGACTCGACAATTCACTGACGGTAAAAAAGAAAAACGTCATAAAGAACGTATTTTCAATAAGTCAAAATCCGAAAATGATCACCAAGAAGTCATTTAAAAAAATATAGAAAATGCTAGAAAAGACTATTGGCAAAACTTCTGTTCCAAATTGAACCACAAGTCTAACGTAAAACAAGTATGGACCGTGGTTAAGGGCCTAAAAGGTAACAGGGATAGCAATATTCCTTCACTTTCTGTTGATAACTTTCAAGCAGTTTCCAATAAGGACAAAGCAGATCTTTTGGCTCGCACATTTGCTATCGCATTAAGTGACCAAAACCTTGATCCACAATTTAAAGTTCACAAGAACAATTTTGAAACTTCAAATCCAATTCATAAGGATAACTGTCATGCTAACAATCAATCAAAATACAATCTACCCTTTACAATAGAGGATATGTTAAAATGATTAGAAAAAAAAAGCGTCAGCACCAGGTGACGACAGAATATCGTATGACATGTTTAAACATATGCCCGAAAATATGCTAAAATTGCTTTTAGATTTGATAAGTGAAATTTGGGAAAGTGGTAAATTACCAGATTCATGGAAGCAAACCAACATTATTTCTATTCCTAAGCCTAACAAAAATAAATCTGATCCAAAATCATACCGTCCTATTGCTTTAACCTCTAATCTTTGTAAACTTATGGAAGGTATGGTTAATGAAAGATTCAAATGTCTTCTCGAAGAGAAAAATATAATTAAAGATACGCAAAGCGGCTTTAGGCAGGGTCGGTCTACTCTAGACTATTTGTTAACGATTGAGGATGATATCATAAAGGCTAAAGTTAAAAAACATCTTTTAGCTGTTTACCTAGACATTAAAAAGGCATTTGACCTAGTTTGGAAACCAGGATTGTTATATAAATGCAAATCATATGGCATCAATGGGCATATGTTTAACTTCATAGCTGATTTTCTCCAAGATAGAAAAAAATAAAGTAAAAGTTAATCAAGAAGAATCAGATCAATTTGAGTTAGATAATGGTATTCCTCAAGGTAGCGTTATAAGACCTACACTTTTTAATATCATGATAGATGACTTGGCTTCCCAATCTCAAAACGCCACTTTATCACAATTTGCAGACGACAGTGCCATGTGGTTAAGGGGCTATGATCTTAAAGCTCTTATTCAAAAAATGCAGCTAACCCTTAACAGCATTAGTAAGTGGTAACAAAAATGGGGCTTTAAAATATCCCAAAGCAAAACAGTGGGAATTATTTTTGGCGATGAAAAGAGACCGCTGTCAGCTTATTTTTAGACAATAAACCAATCTCATTTCAAACACATATCAAATTTTTAAGTATCATTTTTGACAAACGTCGTACATGAAATAAGCATGTGCAATATTTAGAAAAAAAGATCAAAACCAATTTTGAACTTACTGACATATGTTAGAGCAAACAATTTTGGCATGGGAACAGAGTTCTTACTTTTACTTTACCGGTCTCTATTAAGGTCAATTTCAGACTATGGGTGTCTAGCATTTAATTCTGCCCTTCCAAATGTTAAAGAAAAACTAGATCGCATTCAATCTACGGGACTTAAAATTGATCTAGGGTTAATCAAATCAACGCCTTTAGAAAAAGTTCTAGCAGAAGCAGGTGACCTCCCTTTACAGCTCAGAAGAGATCAACTGAGTCTTAAATATTATGCTAGATGTAAACAAAATTCTTCAAATCCAGCCAATAAGATAATCGAACAATGCTCGGAATATACTAAAAGATATTCACATAAGTGGAAAAAAAATGACTGCTCATATGGTTTCAGAGTACGTCCATTTCTCTCAGAGAATGATTTAGACACAATAGATATCGTTCAAAACAAACAAACAAAACATGCCCCCTGGATAATTGGTACGGCTAACACATCCGAGTGTATTAAAAAAACAGGTGGACAGAAAAGACAATCCGATTTTGATTAAATCAGCTGTTATGCAAATTATAGATGAAAAATATAAAAACTTTTTAAAAATATATACAGATGGCTCCAAGGATCTTGCTTCTGGTAAAACATCAAGTGCATTCTTTATCCCTGGGAAAAGAGTATCATTATTTACTCGGTTGACTGATAATATTTCCGTTTATTCAACAGAAATGACTGCAATAACGCTTGCGTTAAAATGGATAATTGATCAAAATTATCAAGACAAAAACATTGTCATCCTCACGGATTCTTTTAGTTCTCTTCAATCTATTAAAAATAATAAATCTAGCAGACCAGACTTGTTAAATTCTATTCAACTATACGCAAAATGTCTACAACAAAAAAAATATAAGTGTAATTATAGAATGGATTCCGGCACATGTCGGTATTCCGGGTAATGAAATAAGCGACAGACTGGCAAATCAAGCTCTATCAGACCCTACTATTGGTGTCAAAATTAGGTTAAGTTCAAAAGAATTTATTTCTATTATTTCCAAAAATCTTTACACAAACATGGCAGACGAGCTGGGAAAATTCGAATCACATTTGGCATAAACAGCTAAAACCCAATGTTAAATGTAAAACCAGCATTTTACAGTGGCAAAAGGCATCACGCAAAAACAATTACTAGACTCAGACTGTATACAACCATGCTACCAGGTCAAATAGGATAGTATGTTAAAGATATATCGCCTTTATGCCAAAAATGTGGAGTTTCAGAGGACATTAAGCACGTCCTTATAGATTGTTTAGAACACCACCAAGCACGTTTGGAACCTAAAGAAAATATCCACAAATTGGGTCTCCACACTCTTTCGGAACTAAACCTTATTAACCCACCAAAATCAGTTCAGCATTAGCGCAATTTAATTCAGTCATTGGTTATCATAATAAAATATAGCATACTTTTGTTTAAATTACGGTAATTGTCATTAGATAACTTAAAGCCCTATATATATAACGCGTGCGTTCTTCTTTAAAAAAACTCCGGTTCAAACATAGTCATAAAGCTAAACTCCCAATTAAAAAAATAGTTTATTTTCCATATTTTACTATCTTTTATCTTACTACTTTGGCTTTATAAATACATTTTTTATTTGTATCTTTGGCTAAACTTTTGTCTGTTCTTAAGCCCACATGTAAATTTTGGATTTACATTTACACTTGTTAAATTCTAAACGTTGACCAATCTAACCAATGATAAACAATCCAGTTACCAAACTTATTAAAAAAATGGTCAGCCCATTCACCAGAAGCATGAGCTGGAACGGTCTCGTGTGGCGTTAGTAAAACTGCGTACTAACGTCGTGTGCTAGCACGGTAAAATCCAGGAACTACGCCCGGTTAGACAAGGCAGTCTAAATTACATACACTTTTTGGTTCGGCATAAACTTTTTGGCATTCAAAAAAAGCATACATCTTTCTTAACCAATTATTAAATTTGCACTTCACCTTTGGATATTCACCAAACCACACCCATTTGACTCTAAAACGCATACGCTATCTGCCAAACTAAATCATACAGGTCTTCCGCCTTCTGGGTCCGACTAGTTGTCATTGACTCTTTTTCATCCAACTTGGCATTTTCCTCCTTTACATGGTCCATTTTCAAATATCATTTTTACTATTTAATTTCAGCTATTCATAATTTACTAGTATATTACCCTCCCCCCTTTTTTAAATTTATTATTATTTCTTTTTTTTTTTTTTTTGTTAAAATACAATTTAAATAAATAGCAAAATTGTCACCACCTTTCTTTTTAATTCATAAGTATCACAATATTATCCAATGATAGTCAATTATTGATCAATTATACAACAAGTACATGTTGTGGACTGTATTGGCGTTAATAGTATTCCTATTCAGCTGTTTTTTTTTTTTTTTTCAAATTGAAATTATTGATGGGATCAATATAGAGTAGAAGTGAATCCTACCATTAATGGTAAGTTACTGGTCAAACTAAATGTATTTGATAATTTGCAGATACATTTGTACATAAATGTATCATTTTTAAAAATTATTTAATAGTTTCCCACATTTCCTGGAACTGATTTGCAAATTTAATGTGAAATAAAAGCATTTAATAAAAACAAACGAACAAACATGGTACATGGAAATGAACAAAACAAAGAGTAATGTGTAAAGATCAGTCTACTAGTTTTTCCTCTACTGGTCTCTCCTATTGAAGTTTTAGTCAATCCATACTATTTTGTAGACAGAAAACGAAATTGACGTAGAGTTTCTGACTCAGTCTGAGGAGTTTAGCGCCAGAAGTTTTTACGAGCATTATAAGGACAGTTTACCGCAAATGGTGATGGTCACACAAGGTTACATGGGTGAAGTCGGTTTTGAAACTTTTGATATGGGACAGGTATGTAACAGTTTTAAATACAAGTAACATACGAAAACTGCATTTAAATAGTTTGAAAATTATGTAACAACCGGGATACATGTACAATGTATGACGTGTACTTCTATAAAGCTAATACAAAACGTTTAGAATTTAACACATTAATCAGACTAGTTTTTTTTTCCAGTTTTTGATTTTGTTTCCTTTTCAAGGTTAAGCAAATCGATATTATAATTTTGTTGACTTTAAGCTTTGGTCGTTGTTAGGTTCCTGTTTCTTTTTCGTTTGTGTTTTATTTTGGTTATTTTATGTTTCTTGTTTGTGTATCTATTTTCCATATCTGGTCTTTGTCCTTGCATTACATTAGTTTGATTTCCTCTAGATAACTCTTTAACCGTTTTATTGCTTTGTAAATTCACAGGTATTTAGAATCCAGACTTATTCATCTCAGAGACGAGTCGTTGCAGTCGTTGTGTCAGGAGAGAAAGGGTTGTATGGTCTTCAAGGGAGACAAATCAGTATTCCAGTAGATTATGATGTCAAGTTTAACATCATGAAGGGTGGGAAAACAAAAGGTAGTAATATGTGTTTATATTAGTGAAGGCTGTAAAAATACGTAGATTAAATGAGTTATTATGAATGAAGTACGACATGAAGTTAAATAAGAATACATCATTATTAGAACGTTATAAAATACCGATCTCGATTTTTATGCAAACTTTTGTTTTACATTATAGCATGCATTATATCTATTCACAAAATGATTGCTTCTAGTATAGTCATTAAGAATTACATCTTCAGAGTAATAAATGAACATTTTTGGTCTATTCCTGCAATAGTTGTTGTATATAAATTGTCACTGATTTGTTTACAACTGAAAAAAAAACAAATGAGATTAACAAAATCGGAAGCAAAACAACTCAATCAACTCTTTAAAAGATGGAAAAACTGCTGTTTTGTAGTGGAGGATCAGACACTTTCGGAAAACAACCCATTGTCTCTTCTTTATCAGAATTATATTTTCCAGGAAAATCATCAACACTAAAAGAGATCATTACACAGAAAGACTTGCCCTTAGAGGTACAGTGTGCTGGCCACGCTGATGAAACTAAATTTGGCCCTCTTGAACGGACTAGTTTATTTACACTTAAGCTATTGAATGTATATGATGACTTCTATTTGTTGGGGAATGCAATTTGTTATGGTGAGTCATGAATTATTATGCAAACATATTAGAAGAAAATCGCGCACTTGTATATGCACATTAAATAGGAAGATTTGAAAGCGTCTTCGTAGACAAAAAATATGACAATCAGTCGAATTTAAACACTTACATATGCACTCACTACATTATGCAAACTACGCTAATTCGCCCTTGATTGAACAAAACGTTGATACATGTAGATTGTGAGTTTTGCTGACTGCAATGTATTTTTAACTTGACATTGTTATAATGACACAATTTCTAATAAATGTTTACTGATCTTAAAACTGAATAAAACCTGTCTAAAAGAAACCAATCATAATGTGCCTAGACATTCATTCATTCATAGTTAAAATTTACCGTTATATATAATAATGATGTATGACAAGGTACGTAATTTGTTATAGATTGAATTCTTGATTTTCATTCTACAAATCATTTTGCTTTGAGAATTTCAATAATTCATATCTTTAGGAATGTTATTTCACGCGTAAATTAATTAAAAGCACTTTCATACATGTACATGAAATTGTCTGGAGGCTCTTCAATGTAGTTCAGTACCATGGCGAACAAGCTTAATTTATATATTGGCTAGAACCCAAAGGATATCTTTAATCATGGATGTCACTAGGTTTATACAAGTGCGATTGAGATCTTGCATATACATGTATTTTGATTCAGGTAACTTGTACCAAAGTGTCACAGCAGTACCTGCCTACCTACCAGATTTGAAGTTTTCAATCGTAAAGTCTATTAAAGGTTACACTGAAGTCGAATACCACCACTTTCTTTCTGTCGCTGACCAGTTTGTTAGAGAGCATATTAAGTTTGATCATACATTTGGAAATACAGGTAAACAATGCATTTAGGTATATCTAAGTGCACAATTTATTCATTTAAAGCTGCATTAGCAGTCATTTTCTTAAAATAAATTCTGTTGAAATATGCCTTAATTATACTTAATTGCACTTTTCTTATATGATTTCATTCCATATCCACAAATAAAATGTGTTAAATGCATGAAATAGGTGTCTATATCTTTATTGTCTTGCAAGACAAAAAATCGACCTAGATAAATTCGTATGCATGTGACTTCTGGTGACCTTAATCCACGCATGTGCTGTTAGGGTCGCTTTTTAAAAAAAAAAACAAATCTGATTGCAAAGCGAAAGTGGCAAGGAAGACCGTCGGACTCAACCCTTAAAAATGTTTGAATATAATGCAAGGATCCTTTTGAAATTTACGTATTGTGATATAATGTAACTGTCATTATTTATTTGAAAACTAATCAAGAATTAGATGAAATGAAATGTAAACTAGACACGTGCTTACCTGTGTATCCGTTATTGTTATTTTTTTTAATACGGTTGAAGTATAATGCCCTGTCGGCAATCTTCGGAAGTAAGAGCGAAAAATAATTAGATCTGAGCTATCGATCTTCTTTGATTGAAAAAACGTTGTTTTTACAATATTCTGTAGGTATTATCGACATTTATTGCTTCAATTGCATTACTACAAACTTATTTCATTTTATCAGCAAAATTCAGTAGAATCAAAACTAATAAAATTTGGCAGCTAATGCAGCTTTAAGGCTTAGTCTTACATTTGTATTTACTTGCATATATTTATTTATGATAAACATGTACAAGATCTATACACCGAGTTTAAGAATTTGTTCCAAATTTCATATTAAATGTATATAGTTATATACTAAATTATACTACATACTAACTTCTATGTATTCCAGCAATTCCGTGAAACTCCTGTACTTAGAAAAAAAGGTTTAGCTTCATGTATCAAGACATCATGACAATATTTTTTTTTCTATTATAGTTATTCTCCTGTTTTTTTGTTTTTTTTCGTTTTCAAAAAAAAAAAACCAAAAAAAACTGGAAATTTCTAATGTGAATGTGAATTTCTTCTTTAATTTGAGTTGGCATAATTAGAGTTATCGCGCTTTAAACGAAAATGATAGTGAATTTCATTGACAAGACCTTAATTGAGCTAATACCTTATACCCAAATGAGATCAATCGCTTTTTGCATGATTCTTAGCTGGATTGTTACTAAGGTACATGTACTAATGAAAACTCTTCAAAGTTGACTCCTTCGCGAATAGCTTTATCTTTAACTTAGAATTTTTTTAATGATCACTTTCAGACATTGCCCTGTACTCATCAGAACAAGCCCACGCAAACGAGAGCTACTCGTATATCTCACCATGTGAGTACTACAACATTGGTGATCTGTTACGTCACAATAAACCTAAACCAACTGCGAGGCCCGATAGAAAGGACACTGATAAGGTTTACGAGGTGTTCCGAGCATCAACTATCTCTCTAGGAAAGGATCATATGTATTTGCATTTAGACAACCAACAGCCAAAAACGTTTGGACCAGTTGTTGATAGGAAAACATTGGGAGAATCAATAGCCAAACTAAGAACTACATCAACGATTGAAATGCCAAGGGAAGTTATAGATGATACGTCAAAGACTGATGGCACTTTGGAAAAAGTCGTGGATTCAGATAAAGATAAATCAACCAAAACAAACAAAGAGAAAACAGCATTGCGACCCCCATCCGTGCCGCCTAATAAACCTGTAACTGATCAATTACAAAAACCTGACTCAAAGAAAACACAGCAATCGTTGCTGCGAAGAAATGAGCAAGACAAGACACCTCCAGCCTCCTCTGGCGAAACATCCAATATCCCACCTCAAATTCCAAAACGCATTTCAAGTACATCACAGAGTGGTGTCGTGGAGAGAGCAACGCCAGTTAGACCACAGAAACAAAATGCCCAAGAGGTTCCGAAAGGTTCTGTTTCAACTTCTCCGGTAAATGTTGGGACGTTGACAATGGAGGATGTTTGTGATTGGTTAGATAAACTAAATCTTGGCCGGTATCGTGACACTTTCCTTGATAATATGGTCGATGGTGTAATTCTTCTAAGCATGGACGGGGAAATGCTTAGGGAAGAGTTTGAAATGACCCGTTTTGAAGCAATGAAACTTATGAAATTTGCAAAATCTGGACATGTCCCCAAACGGAGAGAATGAGGATAATTTGCTAAAAGCAGTCTTTTGTTAAGGACAAAATCAACTGTTTATACATGTAGTTCATATTTTTTCCCTTTGCCTTGTCTAATTATGTTACTGTTTAATGAATTTAAGGTAAACTAATACATTGTACATCAAAACTTGTAAAAAAATGCATTAAGATAGATACGCAAATTTAATATAACTTTGCTTAACAGTTATTTTGGGGTCTCTGTTGCAATATTAACTAGTCTTTCTAAAAACAATATTTCAATGATATTCATTTCAGCTTAGTAATCTTGGAGTATGCTTTCTACATTATAATATCCAAACCACATGCACTGCAGGTCTAGTCTTTCTCGTCACGATATATATACTTCTGTAGATGCTTACTTATGAAATCTCAGAATAAACAATTACAGCAGCCTAAATTGATTCTAATTGTAGATGTATTTGTTAGTAGATTCAAAGGAAAGTGTGGCTTCAAAAGAAACACGCTCTCTGATTGGATAAAAATTGGGTCCATTATCTTGTTCATAGACCAAATATTTAATGTGACTGTGACGTCATCAACCATTTTTTAATGTTAAGTCATAAGGAATGACTATACTATTGATTTCGTTCTACTTGCTTGTGGTAGCCTGCGTGCACCACTTGATTGAGGTTATCTTTTCATAATATTAGACAGGAGGAATATAATAGTCATTCCTTAAATAAGTTGTGAAGACGAATCATAACTTGAAAGTCATTCTATGCCAGTGCAAGTCTTTTATTTTGTATGCCACCCAATTAGCGGAGAGTTTGACTTTTGATTTCTATTGTTATTAAACAATTACACGCATATTTTAAGATTTTATCATAATATACATAACCAGAAAAGAAAACGTCAGATTAATTTTTACCCAATTGACGATATACAATGTACATGTACAAAATTCAACATCGTCCAAAACCCACATCAGCCAGGACTAGACTCCTATACATCTATTACATTTGTTATTGACTTTCAGTGGCGGATCCAAGGGAGGCGGATTTTCTTTGGAAAAAAATTGTTGAAAAATTGTGTGTGTTAAATCATGAACAAAACTCACTTTGTGATTCCTACCAGTGTTCCTGTCAAGAATGTTCTTTTTTTTTGGCCCCCATCCACCCCCTAAAACTCTGGATCCGCCACTTACTTTTAAACGTCGTAATAAAAAAAAAGCCGAGAACAGATAATGAGATACAAAACAAGAACTGCAATGTTCTGTAACTTTCCATATGTTTCAAATCGATTGCTTACGGACGACCAGATATAGGGTCTTGTAGAGGTGTTCGAAAAGTGAAGGACGACCAGGTATATGGTCATTGTAGGTGTTAGAAAAATGAAGGACGATCAGGTATCGGGTCATTGTAGATGTGTTAGAAAAGTGAATAATACGGCTGAATTTGAAAAAAATACTTTTTATTCATTATATAAATTGACATAAATGATAATTTTTATCATTAATAAAAATAAATGATCAGTCTCAACAATAACATATAAAATACATTTTTTTTTTCGCTGAATCGATGCGTTATCAATAAACTACATGTATTATATAAAACTAAAATGCATAGAACACACATTTGTACTCCAAGAATAAAATAATATTGTGTACCACAGTATAATTATCTTAATTTGATTTTCCAGTGGCCGCTTATTTTGACTTTCCTGTGACGGCTAATTTTAATTGTAGGATAATGTTTCTCGTACAAATTCTTGTATCCATGTTTTTTTCTAAATATGTTTTTTTATTCTCCATACACGTTCCTATGTATTAAACCACCGACACGTTTGTATTAAAGTTACACAACACATGATTTGTCATACAGTATGATAAACTCTCTCTCTGGAATACAC
Source organism: Perna viridis (assembly GCA_037379345.1). Classification (NCBI taxonomy): domain Eukaryota; kingdom Metazoa; phylum Mollusca; class Bivalvia; order Mytilida; family Mytilidae; genus Perna; species Perna viridis. The sequence goes on along the minus strand of CM074524.1, from coordinate 28,862,422 downwards.
GATCTTTGGACGATAAATGCAAGTTACACGTTTTCATCAGGTCTATAAACGAAAACGGGCATTTACCATGGAGATGGATTGTACCAAGGTCGTGAAAAAGCGACGATCAACAATGCGAATTTTTCTACTTTGATATACTGGTAAATTAAAATATCTTCATTAAAAAGCGTTATATAGTGTAGCGTAAATAAAACAGAATAGAACATCAATAAAATGTTCACATTTTTATCAAATGAATATAGAAGAACATTCACATTGTAAAATTATATGTCACAATTATGTGTATACACTAGTACTACAGCAAAACAGTGACAGAATCAAACATTTAAAATGAATTATATTTGTCGCACCATATTATCTACAATAAAAATATATTGACAATATTCAGGAAGAGTGTAGTCGTCTTGCACGATGAGTATAATGATTGCCTAGCCAAAATATTAAAAAAAACACTTAATATCTACTGAGTATGGCAATCTGTTCGTATAATTTGGAGAACCTGCTCATATCTTTTCATAACGAAAAATGTTATTATACAAACTGATCAAAGATTAGCCAAATAGTTTACAAAACAACTGCCCTACAATTTCAGGTGTTTTTATTTTTAATCACGTGACTGTTATGGTTGATGGTGGTGGAAACGTTGACATGACGTCATTGTCCTTGGTGTTTCCTAGTAATGGAGTGGTCTCACCTATACTTCTGGAACTTTCGATACCGGCATCCCAAGAACCATGTCTACAACATCTTGTGTCGTATAGCCATGAAATTGCTAACAATGGCACCTATTAAATATAGAGATGTTTCATATGAGGAAAGCTTCTCCCTAAAGTAAGCGAGCGCGAACCTGCAAAAGATATTTCAAATATTTATAATTTTATACAGTTCAAACAGTTCAGGGATCGGCAATGAATGCCTTGTTTTATATTAGCCGAAAGTAGTTGTTGTTTTCCGGAAATGTCCAAAGAGTTCCTATCAAATAACATGCACTTCTTTGAAACGTTTTGTCTCGCATGTGTTATGACTAAATTTCAAAGCTTCAACAGATAGAGATGAAGAGTTTTCCTTTGAAAAAAAGTTTCTGAAATGGTCAATATGATAAATAGTTAGACAAATTTTTATACACTTAAGAGCATGTTTACATGTATATTAAACGAGAAAAAAGTATGAGGAAGGCAATGGCCTTAAGTGCGAGCGAAGTCCAAAGCGAAAATATAAGGCTCCCTTTTCAACAAAGTAGACTTCATGCCATTTATCATTTTGCCAAGTTTTTTTTTAATTTGTAATCAGTAATGAGTGTGAGACGACGAAAGGCTTTCCAAATATTCGTAAAATTATCGGAAGAATTGTTCAGAGTTCGGCGTAAATTGCAGGGTTTTATCATGATCGTTCCAACCGGAAGTAGCTTTTGAAAAATAACATAGACGACTCTTAAACGTTTTGCCTAGCCTGCACTTTTACTATTTCTGAAGCTTTAGTGTATCCCAATGTAGTGTTTTGCTTGACGAAAGATTCTCAAGTGTCCGTATGATGAATTTTTAGACTAATTTCTATACATTTAAAAGCGAACTTAGGTCACTTAAAAAAAAGAAAAAAACATCATAAAATAAACATTATATATAATAAGTCTTTATAGCATCCACGTTTTGTTTGCCTTTTCGCATTCAATTCGTAACCGTAATATACCCCCCCCCAACAAAAAAACAAAACAAAACATACAAAAAACAAAAACAAAACGAAACGAAAAAAAACAAAAACAAAAACAAAAACAAAAACAAAAAACAAAAACAAAACAAAGGAAGGGAAAAAGAAAAGAAACCAAGAATGTGATCTTAACAGCCATTGCAATGACACATATTTCAAATAAACATTCCCTTTGAACAAATAGAAAGCCTTAAGTATGTTAGCATGCATTTAACAATTTTTCCTTACCATAAATAGACAGCCAGCAGCAGTCAAAGAACAACAGAAAGAAAACCCATAGATATCCAGTAATACACCACCAATGCTAGGACCAAGAAAATCACTGAAATGATGAAACATGTACATATCTGATTCAATCAATTATCATATATTTATCGAAAATTGATCCCCGGATTGCCTCAGTCGTGTGGTATGACATTGTTATATCACAGGTTTCCGGTTGATATCACACCCCTAATTCCGTAATCGCGCCTCGTACTGTTCCGTTATCGATTCGAAATCTATTATCGCCTAGAATCAAAACATGGTAGACGACAGTGGAGACGAAACGCAGAACTATATAAATTCACTTAAAAATGCCAATGCCAACAGAAAAACTTTGGGTGATATGAACATTTTGACAAAATGCATGAGAAGGAGCAACGTAATATAGAAGATATACCCGCTGTGGAGGACAAAGTTGTTCAGATGTTTTCAGGGGCAACAGTTACTGGAAATGTAACAAGTAATTTCCCTCTTAACAGCTTCAGCTAGATCAATTTGATTCACATCATTGACCAGAATATATAAACCATTGTTATGTTAACATAAAATAAATTGTTAAACTGCATATTGTCCATAATTACAGAACTATTTATCAAGATGACAGAAACAAAAATAAATGGTTATGGAGTGAATGTGTGTGTAGTACATTTTGAAAAAGAAACAACACTTTTCAGTTAAATTGATATCACATACCTCCGTTTGATAAAGAGAGTCCAAAGGGATCTATATGAAACACCAATAATGAAGTATATGTCGAAAAGATCATAATGTGTCATTTTTCAGATCACACCCATATCAGCCCACGGTCAGTATCATCCCTCGAGCCTACGGCTCTCGGGCTGGTATCATGACCTAGGGCTGATAGTAGGTGTGATATGAAAAATGCCATGTTATAATCTATAATTATTCAAACTGAAGCAATCATATTGTATTGCAATGAATAATTCAAAATGCTATAAAAGTAATGGGACAACCTTCCATGCAAAGTCACTTTACAACCAGATTTATGTAGGTAAGTGTATTTAAGAAATAAGTCACCGAAACTAGTGGATCATTGTTTTACCACGGGCTGATTATTTATGCCACATTATTTTACTCCGAGGGATAACGAGGGGTAAAAATCGGCACAAATGTCAGCTTGCGGAAAAACAATGATAAACTGGAGTTTCAGGGATTTATTTTGATTCTAATAGGAAAAGTACGGTACTTTTATACATTTTCCTGAAACTATTACGGTAACCATAAACCCGTCATATTTATCGATATTTGGCTGTACACTTTACGCTATTTCAGTTGAAATAAATGGTCGCTAGTGAAACTTTGTGCAGTGTATTATTTGTAAAGAAGGAAAGGGCGAATTAAATAGAACAATGTTAGATATGGCAATAGTTGTTTGCATTTTAAGGTCACAGTGTTTACATATGGACAAGTACAACGTTCATTCATTGACGATTGTTATTGTTAGTTTTGGTGAGTGCTACGGCGTACGTGCGTAGGCGATTTTTTGGAAATAAAATATAACTTTTCTATAACATAACGTTAAATATTATTATTAAATATGAATTCATGTTCATTCACGATACTGAAATAAATGAAAACAGCTGATACACACCGGAATGTTACTGTGTTTGTTTACATGATTTAAGGTGGGCAGTAATTTACACGGACAAGCCACACCAAATACGTTGCGTGCTGCTCGTACAGCGATCGAAAATCAATGGCAGTTGTGGTCTCAAAGCCTTTTAAGGATATCATATTAGATTGTGTAACAATATAGGGACTAGATAGGTACATATCTTTATCAATTAAAACAAGACTTAATCAATATTTATTACCAAATATTAGAGTACATTTTCCCAAGCTTACATATAAATTGATACAAACCATTTAACGAACCCAAGCAGTGTCTTGCATGCTACAATCAATTAACGACAATTTCAAATGGACAGTAAAAGCATTCATACCCAAAAGCATAAAATGATCCCCAAACACCAGCAACTATTCCATATACTCCAATGTCATCCTCATATCCAAGCTCGCTGAAGTAATAAGAAGCAATATGAATGACGCATAAAAAGTTAAATCGTTAGAGGAAACAAGCAAAGCCTTTGCAATTTTGAAATGATATCATATATCCAAAAGGACAAAGTATGAATTCAAAGCAAATACTCCATGCAAAAAGATGTGTATGCATAAATCAAATAGATCGAATAAAACGCTGAAAAGTGCATGTACATTGTACATGTAGGCATATTTCGACAAATAAGCCACAGAAATATGTTATTAGGAAACGCTTTTGCATGACATATAGAAAGAGGCTAAGTGCAGTCATGCATGTACTTTAAATTTATGTAGTACAATTGTGAACGTGTCGTAAGACAGAATGGTATTACAATACTAGTATCACACACTTATATGCATGCAACAACTAGGTTTCGTTTTTATTTATCGTAAACTCCACTGTCTCGTGATTTTAAAAAGACAAACCTCAAATTCGTCCGATACTTTCATTAAAAACTGGAAAAATATTCAATAATATAACCCTTACTCTCCGATTGTCCTAATAGTCATTCCCCAACTCTATCTCAACAATACGAGTTCAATTATTCCTAAATAAGATAAATCGCTTTTAACTCCCAAATTCACCATTCCAAGATATGTAGTCTTCTGCATTCCTGCCAATGTTTACGATGAATATTTCCCGGTTTTATTCAGTGGCTTTATTTGTGAATATCAGACAGTGAATCTCGATTCATGCATATCAAAAACCCACAGTACTTACTTCAAAACTTACAGATAATACTTGAAACACTTTACACGATTGATTGTTCCGATTTGATTGATTTAAGTGGGAGATGAATGTATGACTTTTTACCTAATACAAATCTGTAATCAGAAAGGTAAAGCTACGAAAAAAAATAGCGTATGTACATGTAGATAAAAACATGTTTTATTCGGTTGGGTTTCTGAACAAAGACCTCTTATGAATTGTATATGAACTGGTACTTAAAAACAAAACACAGTATAAATAGTATTTACCCCGCAACATCAATGAAGACATCAAAGGTTGGTATCAGTGCTAAACTGGCACCTATCCCAAGGACAATCAGACAAACAATATTCAACCACAACTGGCTGAAATGGACATCAAATTCATAAACAGAAGGTCATAATACTTACAATTAGTCATATAAAGATAAGATGAACTTAGAAATGTAATAAAAAGTATCAAGACACAGATTTCCTATTAATTCAGGTTTCTGTTTAGCTAGATTTTACTTTATAGAAACGCATTACATTTTTTTTCATCTTGAAAAAAAAACCAGTTTTTTATAAATCATACATGTAAATATTGACATATATACATGTACGAACACACAATTCGTCTTCAACAAACTGATATGAATAAATAATTGCTCCTTGTTAACTGACATGTTAAATGCAAACTCCGCTTCATCTGCCATAACAAACATTTTTCTTCCTTCATAATGATTAGTTAACAATTACTTCTCTATGATTTGAAATACAAAATGATCCCTCCATTATGAACAGAAAAGTTCAACATGTATTCCCCTGTGGTCCACATGCACCCATTACTGATAAACTTGCATGAAATATCTTATCTATGACACCACTCTTCTATGTATTCCACCTGATAAACACTTTCTGCTACATACACTGTCATGATAAACACTTTCCCCCATGAACTGGTTAGATAAACACTTTCTGCCACATACACTGTCATGATAAACACTTTTTCCAAAGTAGCTGTAGTGGCATAATAAACACTTTCTCCCCCAACATGATCTGACATGATAAACACTTCCCCCTACTTGAACTGGCATGATAAACACGTTCTCTCACATGACCTGGCATGATAAACCCTTCACCCCACATAAACTGGCATTATAAACACTTTTCCCCCATGAACTGGTTTGATAAACATTTTCTCACCCATTAACATGATAAACACCCCCATGAAAATGATTAACACTTACTCCCCTACAAGAACATCCAGTCCTATCAAGCTTGATGGACCAATAAACAGCATACCAACTACTGATATAAGAAAACCAGGTATCAAAACAGCTCGGTTGTCTCCCTGAAAAGAAGAGGTCCTGTCAATACTTAAATTAAGCTGTTTTTTTTGTCAACTGTTTTATTGTTTTGACTCGAGTTTCAAGTTTTAATGAGATGCCATGACAGTAATAACAATGTGACAAGAGGCAATTGGGTTAACAATAATTACTGACCAAGTTTAGCAACTCTACACCTGTCAAATTAAGGAGTACATGGCACAAGAACCATAACTCTGAGAATGCCATTTTTACATTGATCATAAAGTGTGATACGTGCATAGGCATGTATTTTTTGTTAGTTGGTTCTTTCTACGTTCGTTTCACTCTACCCCTTTCCCCTCATTATACACGTATTTTAATTTTGCTTATCAGTCTAACCTTATATTTCAAAGTAAATAAATCATTAGATTTTTATGTTATTAACTTACAACTCTATCGCAGATTGTCCCAGCGATCGGTGAAGTTATAGCATAAAACGCTGACATGACCAAAAATAGTAACCCGATAATATCTGCATCCAATCCGAACTAAAATGTACATCATAATTTTTATCATATAACATGTATGTAGAACTAACAGATACAGATCCAAAGGATGTGTACCAGCCGGGGGTTCCTCAGAAAAAAGGAGGTTGCAAGGATATAATTTGCCATTTTTTGTCAATTCTACACAGATAATTGACACATTGTCCTATACGAGAGGGAATGTCAACCCCCTGCAGTAACTCTCTGGATCCGCCACTGGGGTTCAAGAGGTGGGAACCCAGTCCTTTTGTTAGAAAAGTTACATGCAATTGATGCTGTGCAAAATAAGAGCAAAAGTATGCAAATGATAGCCCCATTTTTTTAAATTTTTGCCTCAAAACTATACCCCGTACCTCCTTCTAAACATTTCTTGATCCGCCCGCATGTGCATGTTTTAAAAATCTATAATACATATATATTGTCAGTAATACAGAGGGTTTGATGAAGGTGCACATACAATGCAATCCATTTTTAAAATATTTATTCTATTTAATATTAAGTACACATCCCGTTACCTGTATTCATAACTTAAAACTCCTTCCATTACAACTGTAGTACATGTATGCGATCGTCTGTTTTATCTGATATCTGCTCTGAACTATAAAGATTATGGTATTTGTCTGAGATGTTCCCACACGTAAACTAGAATGAGCCAAGTCCAATAGTTTATTCAGTATTGTGTTTCATATTTGTTTTCCATTATAAATATACAGGGATACAGGTTCGATGAAAGTATTAAGAAATGCAAGCAAAGTAGCATTTGTTTTTTCTACTTACAGTATTATTAAGATGAGGTTCCAATATAGGATCCAGTATTGAGAATATCATGGCGGCTATAACTGTAGCTAGACTGTTAATAATAGATTTGTGTGATTTCATCAAGGTCCAGATTGTCAACTTCGACTGGGTTTGATCTTCATCAGCTGCAACAAATATGTTGACAATCAAGGTTAGTGTACTGTGCTTGAAAGAAGGAATTTTTTCTGTTTTTTGTTTTTAGTACACTATGTAATGGTTCTGTACCAAAGAATTCTTAGTGATATTTGTACTTCGGTGAAATATGAAACAATTTCTTGGACATTTCATTCCAGATCAATTTCCGATGCATAACATTATATAAACCTTAACATATATGTACATTAACATCAAACATCTTAATACATGTACTGTATATGTAGTTCAGAAAATCAACCGTTCAACATGTATTAGTAACAAATTATTTATTTGCGCTATAAGATACCATAAAGATAGATAAAAATGTGACAGCATCTAAAAATGTATTAAAATAAATAAAAGATACCTTTCAAAACCGGAATGAGCCAAAAGTTGAATGGAACACATAAAGCCATAAATGCACCAATAACTGCAAAGGGCAACACGAAACCACCACTCTGAAATAAATAACAACCAAACATACAAAAAGTCATGTAAATGGACTGACAAAGGACCAAAATCTTGCTTTGATTAGTGAGACATTCTAGACCCCAGTTATAGGCATCGCATTAATTCCTTAATAAAATTAGTCCCCTAATTCAGTAAATACATTCGCATACTGGAGGAGTAAATGCAAATCAATGGCACACATAAGTTCCAGGATTATCATATAACGTACATTTTATACAAATTTTGAAATAATATCAGAAGGAAGCATTTTAAATATAATATTATGCATATAACACAAAATAATTTTTATATTTTTGTTTTAATGACGGCATCATTCGCATGTGTATAAACAATATATTTTATAATTCTGCGATTGTGTCTTTTCTACAAAGAAACTTAGTACAATTGTAAGCCCGATTTTTTTTATATATATGATAATTTGTTTTGCAGTCTTTTTAAAGACTATTATTGCAAATAAAACATTCTGATAAATCACACCATTTTTCCAAGAAGTACCAGATAAAACTGGTTCTTTGTCCATGTCAGTTGCGGAAATGATTTAAAGGGGGATCCGTTTTCCTGTTTACTCATTATCCTTGGATTATAATCTTTTGAATACAATTCCATTTTGTTTGCCAACATTTTGTATACAAATAATTCTTTTTCACCAACAAAGGGGGAATTTCAACCCTCGGAACCCTCCTGCTGCATTTGCCTCACCCCATAAAGGAACCCTCCAATAGCTGGTCCTGACATAAACCCGATACCAACAAAAACTTCTGTGATACCCTGTAAAATACGGAATAATGCAACATGACAATATCATAATAACAAAAGTCATACACTTAATTTATAAGAAAGATTTTTTTAATAGCTCTTTTTAAGTCGCTAATGTTGTTAGCGACTTCTTGCAATCATAATTTCAGTACTTAATATTCGCATATGATTTGCATAAATATGTAGTTATATCCCATATAATGCTGCAGATCTTGGCCGTGTTTACCGTCATAGCGTCATGCATCGTTCTAGCTTTAGCGAGATAAAAATTGTACCACTTAAGTATCATACATGTGTGTTCTTCTTGTGTTTCTTGCTTGTCCGAGAACGCGAAGTTTATATGAAATGATCAGTAAGCTTTGAACATTACCCGGTTTCCGATTCAGGCACTGAGGCTCGTTACAAGACTATATAGGTCATATACATTAGCAAGCCCCAATATTTATGAATATTCTTTGAAAGCTGCTTAATCTAGTTCCTAAACTGGTTCCTTGGTCAATATCATAAGCGATCCAAAGATCGCTACAACGTACCTTTTTTTCAAACATATCATACACATGTTTATGCGTGTTTTTTGCTTGTACACACGTATTAGAACGGGAAGTTTACATTAAAAGATGATCGGTTAGCATTGAATTTATGTAATGTTACCTAGTTTCCGATTCAAATACAGACGTTCGTTACAATTGATTATATAAAGGTCATATATATATCATCAGGACACTGATATCTTTATATACCCATTGCCAGTTCTTTAATCTTGTTCTGGATATTAATTGAAAACATTTGGGTCATAACGGTTACGAAAGAGTATGCAATGACTACATGTATATCAAGGGAACCAAGAGTTTTGCAGAAGTTACCCGATTTTAGAGCATATGGCATTTGTATAATTTTGGATGTTGAAAGTAAGCCAAAATCGGTGACAGTGAGTATTTCACCTTTAACGACTATGAAGACTTCAGTCTTTGATTCTAAAAATTTTAAAAATTAAGTTTATGACACATATGTTTTGTAACAATGCTGACAAAATGAAATCTGTAACGAAGAAATTCCAAACCTACATGTTTCTGTTAAATTGTAATAGAAGTTACAACGCACATGTATATTCGATGTATACATGTATATGTGAGTACTTACAAACACTGTAGAAAATGCATTGGGAAATTCTTTGGCACATAAAGCACTACTGGCCGTCTGTAAACTGGTACAGCCCAGAGCAAGGAATACCCGTAATACAAAACAATAAATGATGAAAGTGACGTTACTGTTCGTTGTATCGATGTAGGTGAGAACCCTGGAAGGAATAAGAAAAAAAATCTGAATTATATTGATAAATGTACTATGCTATTACATGTCTATAAATTTCTAGTACAGAGCCCTCTTGCACAAAAAGGTATTTATATTTATTTTTATTTTTGGCGTAATTAAATCAAATCTGTTTTTCGCAAAAATGGTCGTGGACGCAAAGTAATGGGTTATTGACTACATTTTACTGAGTGCGATAATTACATTTTGCAAAAACTGGAGATAACAGAAGAGTGACCTTAATATTTGTGTAACCTTAGAAACAAAAGTGATGTTTCATTGAGTAACATTAGTTCAAACTAGCTCTGCCTAATCCTCTTTAAATTTACTTTTACCTCTTTACTAAAATTTTTCTATTTACACAAGCACACATTTGCAAGCATCTGAAAGTTATAACCAAATGTGAGACTCTTACACGTCTGAACATTGGTGCAAAAACCGCTTTAGTTGAAATAAGTTTCAGTGAAATAAACCGAAAATCAGAACTTTCAATTAGGCAGACCAGCACACAGACAAACCGAAAGACCTATTAACAGACAGATGTACACAATGTACTAACATACATGTGCATGCACGTACCAACAAACAGACGTACATGTACTAAGAGAAATTGTCGGACTTATAAGTATACCAAATATATCTTACCCAAATAATACTGTGCATCCAGAGGCTAGGAACAATCCGCCTATGTACATAAACTTGAGACCAAGTATTGGAATCTGTACAATGAGACAAACATGTAATATCTGAGGATTTTGAACATTCATATACAATCATACATTTTTAGAGTATAAGCAGTTCATCTTTAATTTTTACATATGAAGAAAATGATCATTGAAAATATCAACAAATACATGTACTATACAAAGTTGACTCATATTTCTATAAATGAACAGATTTGTAACATACTTGGTATAATACTGTAATAAGAGGGTTATCACTATACGTGTTTTATTTATAAAACAAAATAATTGTACGCTGTATTTTCTCTGTGGAAACACATATGTGCTATGGATGTCCGACGGACATGAACTTATATTTCGTGTGGCCTTGTCAGTATTTTGAAAAGCAATCAACATAAAAAATGAACGTACGATCACCTCTGTGCATTTCACATTTTTCAATTTTCTGCTTAGCTACATGTACGTGCTTATAAGTTTTTTGGAAAATAAAAGTAAGCTTCAGCGACGAATGTCATATCTGCGCATGCATTAACAGCAACATTCGTTCTTTTATCAACGTTTTTTTAAAAGACGCCCTAAAACACCGGTCCAAAGTCCAAGTTTAGGATTAGTAATTGTGTTTCTTGTATACGTACCAGATGACCTGCCAATGGTGATGAAACAAACTGCGTGAAAGCAAAAACACCAAAAATCCATCCAGAAATGGAATCACTTACATTCTTTGATGCAGCCTGAAAAGTTACCATTGTCAGAATTAAACAGTTGCCCGATATAAACCCCCAAACCACCGACCCCTGAAAAAAATAGATGATATGCGGTAGCTAATTTCATTTCAACTAATACTGCTTTATACATGTAGTTAGTTCAGAGGCAAAGACTAAATCTTCAGCCTCTCTATACCATCAAATTAAAATTGAGTCTCTAAAGTCGTTCGTGGTTTCTAAGCTTTTACTTACACAATGTATGGATAATGGGATAGGATCAATTAGATGTAAACGAATGACCACCCTCAAATGCAAGGGGGGAGGGTGGCTCAATGGATTTGAAAAGAGGGTTAAGAGAAAGGTAGTCCCATACTATTATTTTCTCTTGTCTGTCCACATTGTAATAATATTAACAAAATTTCCAAACAAAATAGGGGTGTCAAACTTGGATCCACCGCTGCAATGTTACATAATTAAAAAACATTGTTATTCTCAAACTGAGTAATGCAAATATGAAAAATACGAGCCAATCCATTGGCAAGACTTTCATGTATCAAAGGTTGACCGTGTACAAGCCGTTAAAATGTACATGCACGTCTGTTAGTGTGTATGAAGGTACAGGTACATGCAGAATGTATATGGCTTGTGAAAGAATTCCCTTGTGTGGATGTAACGTTTAATAAACACGCAATAAGCACGCTTAAACCACCAATGTTTCTTTATCAAAGATATTTAGTAAGGTTGAATAACACATTATACAAACAGAAGATAACAATAACTAAACTTAGATGCTTACAATCATGTTATCAAATTTATAACTTAATAACTGTGCATGGTATGTGTTAATCCTTAAAAAATAATGTCACGCGGATGTTGATACTTTTTGACAGCATCGTCGAATAGCTGTTTAAGAGATGACGTATTTTTATTTATTTACAGTAATAATCTGAATTAATGATCTCAACCACATCATCTCATTTAACGGAACCACATGTATTATATTTCATCGTTAAAAATAAACATACCTCTTCCGGAAAAAATGGTGCAATCAAGGACAAACACAAGAAAGCAAGAAAATTTGACAAACACACACTGATTAAGATCAACTTGTGCGTGTTTGTCAGAATCCTAAAAGAAAAAGATGGTGTCGATTCCTCCGATGATTGTTTTTCGTCCCGTTCAACAACATTGGAATCGGTGCTATTCCCTTCGACATCTCCTTTAGATATACACTTTTCGTCGTTTTTTTCTGAATATTTTAAGTCTGAATTTGACGTTAACTTATCTTGCGCGATAGCAACGTCTACTATCCGACGGTCCGCGTCGGGGTCATTTAATGACAACGCCGACGATGGCCCACAATTTTTAACCCCATTTAACGTGCTATAATCGACTGGGTCTTGATTCAATCTCCTTAATTTGTCAACACCATTTTGTGTTAATCTGTCAATTGATACACCGTGCACACTCTGTGTGTTTGTGAACTTGATTCTAAAATCATCAGTTGATTCATCTTCTTTTCCATTTTCATTGTTTGTTTCATCATTAAACATGCTGTCATCTTCAACTTCATCAGATAGTCTTTATGCTGCAATAAAGTTTGTACACTGTGTTAAATAAATACATGTACATGTAATACCAAAAAAAGTGTTATACCATGTATATATCCCAAAATAGTGATTTCAGCAAAGTCATACATTTGTAGCATAACAGAAAAAAAACAAAACAAACAAACAAACACAAAACAAAATTTGTTAATTTTATCAAATTCAAAAAAAATCTATTACTCACAATATCTCCTAAAGAATTTTTACTTAATCTGACACTGTGTGTAAAAGACACACAGAAAAATAATTAAACTGACAATGCTAAACATATTAAAAAAAAACAAACGGACATCAAAGGATCAAATAAAACATAGCAGTCCCCTGTCTCCAATGTACATGTATACCTACCGGCTGTGGTCCTTCTAAAGCTATTTATACATGTATCATACTTAACGTATTCACCAAACAATAACAGAGATATGTAGACGATCCACATCTTGCCCTCAGATAAAAAAACTATGTAACGGAAAAGCTGAAAACATCAAATACTGCTCCTAACTCCTTTAGACGTTTCCAGATTTTCAAATACTTTTCTAACAGAAAGTCACCCGTCTTTAAATTGTCTTGTATGCGAATGTAATACATAGTCTACCAATCTGATTAAATATTTAATTTTAATCACTGTCCTTTTGTTTGGCATTTTGGTGAGGAGGGTAATACCAAAAAGATGAAAAAAATAATAATAACTTGCCTTGCGCTTCATTTATGAAAACTACCGCTGTACATACGAAGAGTTGCTAGTGAAATCTGGTCTTCCTTCACTACAATTAAGACGTTTACGTACCATGGCGATAGCAGAGTTCAAAATTATTCATAAGAAATCCCCACTGTATCTTCAAGATGTTAATATTTCATTAAAAAAAACTCTAATTATTCTTTTAGAAAAAACAGTATAGCAGAAGTTCCAAGAGTAAGAACAACCAATTATGGATTATAATCAGTAAGATATGCTGAGGTCACACCCTGACATTCAGTAAGGTATGCTGAGGTCACACCCTGACATTCAGTAAGGTATGCTGAGGTCACACCCTGACATTCTGTAAGATATGCTGAGGTCACACCCTGACATTCTGTAAGGTATGCTGAGGTCACACCCTGACATTCTGTAAGGTATGCTGAGGTCACACCCTGACATTCAGTAAGGTATGCTGAGGTCACACCCTGACATTCTGTAAGATATGCTGAGGTCACACCCTGACATTCTGTAAAGTATGCTGAGGTCACACCCTGACATTCAGTAAGATATGCTGAGGTCACACCCTGACATTCTGTAAGGTATGCTGAGGTCACACCCTGGAATATGTTGCCTAAAGAGATTCGTGTGCAGTCCGACCTAAGCCAGTTCAAAAGTTTAATTAACACTGGAATGGTAACTTATGCAGATGTGGCTCCTGCAGATCTTAAAACTTTTTTTTCTTAAAAATTAATGATTCACTTCGATCAGTTCAGTTTTTATTAGTATTAGTATTTTATGTTGGCTTATTTAACATTTAATTATTGCTTGAATATATCTTGATCCCTTTGTGCTGTAAGTATGTTAGGTTCAGATGTATTTAATATCTTATAAGTGTGTGGCGTATATATTGTTTTTTTGTGTGTGTCCTATTGCATGCACATGTGGTGTATCATCTGTTTCATGTGTATAAATGTGTATAATATGTGTTGTTTTATTGTTATTATTTGTGTCGGTTAATAGCTCTACAAACCGTGTTTGACATTGCATGTTTACTAAAATCCGACTTAAAATAAAGTTTCTTAGTGTCAGATATAAAGTGACCATATATAATGTTTTTTCCTTTGATGGTGGAATTATAATGCATATATATTTATACCTCGAATTACTGACACTTGAAAAGAAGTAAATTTTATTTCTGCATATCAGATACCATTTTGAATAAGTTTCATGGAAAGACTTGTGTGATTTTCTTACCAGCAGTAAAAGCAGAATTAACAAGGTACACAGGAAAATTGCAACATATGTTTTTATATGCTTTAAAACATATGGATACATATGTTTAAGACTAGTATGGTGGACATAATTATGTTTTTGTGCTTTTAAAGAAATCATATAAACACAAGTACCATATATACTATTTTTATATATGAAATCCTATTGAAAACATATAAATACCATATGATTATTTTTGATAGTTTTTCGTTATTTAACTCGTCAACCAGAAATATATGTTTTTTCAGGAGTTTTCAAAACTTATGAAAAACATCCATGGCAGTTTTACATAAACATGTACGTGTTTCAGCAGTTTAAGAGTAATCAAGGGAACCAAGGTTAAAGCGGTAATCAAAAGAATGTAATCCTGGGACAAAGACCAGACATGGAAAACAGACATACACAACAAAGAACATAAAGTAACTAAAATCATGCACACAGGGCAACAAAAGCAAATGAGCAACCCGGACTCCACTAAAAACTGGAAGCATGGACTAGGTGTACCGGTAGGGTAAGGGTAAGCGTCCTCTGCTTTTCTAGAAACACCCACCGATTTGCTTATAAAAAGGCAAGTCCGGGGTAGGCGAAAGAGGAAAGGAAAACTATGGCACATTGAACAAATCAGTTTTCATGGAGCAGACGGATACATAAACAGTGTTTTAGTTAATTAAAGGCTCTGTAAGCACTGAGGTTTTGGAATTTTTTAGGAACATAGATATTAAGTTCGTTCAATTTCCCGATGACCAATTGCGTTTTTAAGCATAAATCATTTTCTTTTCGAGGGTGGGGTCTGGGATTTGATGCTGGGTTAGATTTTTTTTTTCACTAAATCCCTAAAATAATTTTTCTTCCGCGGCAGGCGGAGTTATAAACTTTTATTTGAAAATCTACATTGTTAAATAATGGGGAATACATTGAATTAATTTTTTTTTCATAGCTGAGTAAATAAAAACACTCAAATTTGGAGTAATTTAATTTTTTTCAAAATAATCCCTGCAGCCCCCTTTTTTTAGTCTAAAAATATTCGGTGTCTCACCGGAACTTCACTTGAAACGCTTAGTATCAAAAGGTTGTTCTTAAGTTTAATTTTAACATGCAAATGAATTGGACAAAAGTAAATCATACATATTTAGTCCTTTCCAAAATTTAAATATACAAATATACACAAAAGTAGAATGAGACAGCATGCTTTAACAATATACGAACTACATGTATACAAAAAATTACATTACTTTAATGCCTGCAACTAAAAGTTAAGTGGAGAGAAAAAAACAGTTTGCTCTTTAATGATATTTAACTTCTTCAAATCATATATATGTAGTATCTATCCTTCAGTGATAAACTGTCTATTTGGTATATTTTCTGTTTAGTATTATCATAATTAACACTTCTGGGTTTTTTCGTTTTGTAGAAAGAATTTCGAAGAATACAAAAACGTAAAAAATGGATTTTTGCCTCAACGAGGTATAAAAAGGAGCCAAAAAAATACAAAAGAAAAAGGATTCAGTTTAATTTTTGGCCACAAAAAGATTCGAAAATAAGAGGTGTAAGAGTACCTGAAATACATGTTTTGGTTGGCCGGGTAGGGGGGTGGGTGGGGTGCACGGGTTATCTCAGTCCACGTTCCACATAACTGTAATGCCACCAACACCGCACACAAAGTCTCTGCAAACGTCATGATTATATAGATTTGGAAAAGGTTCGTCAGAATACAATATATTAAAGATTATTACAGCTGCTGCTCATTCAAGTGAGCTTAGTTTCTAATGTGAATCAAGCCTTACAGTTACAGTATAAACTGAATGTACGAATCAAAATGAATGTTTCTAAAATACATTACATGACTCACGTGTCGGATAAAGAAGTTTGCAAACATACAAATCACATACCTGTGCTTCTTAAGTGAATACCAAAATTATCTTTATTTGTTCTTAGATTATGACCTTTAATGTGTCACGTTTTGTTTGTTTGTCGTATGATATCACATGACTATCACATGGTCATATTTTGGTTTGGCGGTTACATTATAAGTCTGATTGTCACACGTTATCAACACTAAAAAGTTTTAATTATTACCTTATAAGTTAAAATGTGGCAAAAGTGTCGTCTTTTTATTTTCGATATGATATTGAAATGATTAAGAAAAGGTAGCTGAATAAAACGGGTCACTTATGAAACGAGATTGATGTTACCCCATTAATAGCTCTCTTGAGGAGGGGACACTTCCTATATATATGTATATGGTAATAGGACGTGCCGCTGGAATAGGTGTCATTTTCCAGTTTGCAAATATGCTAGTGAATAAGTGGTAAAAACGAATATAAGTATATGATAAGTCAATAAACTTTAAACTACGAAATATATGGATAGTCAAAAACATCGTTGTCCTGTAATCTGCTCCTTCATATTTGTACAATAAGCGCATTAATAATATTTTTATTATATGTCATAGTTTATCATTATCAGGGATCCACTCCTTATATATTTATGGGATTACGTCTCTTTTTTCTGACAAAATAAATGAAAAGGTCTAAATTTTTTTTCAAAAGTAAAATATATAAATAGGGTGGGCTAACCGAATCCCAGGGGCACCCCTATCAAAGAAAGGGACCTCGAGTTAAGTTATAACTATGTAGAGTATTAGTAAATTAGTTAAGATTTTTTTATGTAATTAAGTCAGTGAACGTTTAAAGTCGAATGTTGAAATTTGTAAGTGTCACGAAAAGGAAAGGAAATTTTGAAAGTCATCATATTCACCACGTTCACACCTTAGAACCCCTTATCAGAATTCGAGGACAAATATGTTTATGCCCATAAAGGTATATGTTATTGATAGGAGGGCTCCATCAAACAATTACTAAATATTTCCGATTGTTTACACAAACTAACCGAAAATGCATTGGTTTTTGTACAGGATTAACAATTATTTATGGAGACTATCAGGTTAGAAATGTTTTAGTTATTGAAATGCATACAATATTGATGAATAATGAACTCACTTCAGCGATGATTCTACTTCCGTTTTACTATTAAGCCCACTAGAAAAGTGTTTATTCAGTAAAAGGCTACATGTACTTGACTGTGATGATTGAATAGTTAAAAGAAGTTTTTGTCTTTCTTTCCATAAACACATTCTAGGAATTAGAATTTTGCACCAACAATAACTCGAATGACAAAAAGATCAGCTCGATACGTTATATTATCTTTAATATACTTATCTAAGAAATCGCGCCAACCTACGGTGGTACATTAAGGATACATATGCCCTTGATTTATTATCTGGAGCGCTCGACTTATTATATCGTGCGCTCGACTTACATGTAATATTTCGAGCGCTTGATTTATTATGTCGTGCACTGGACTTATTATCTGGAGCGCTCGACTTAATATCTGGAGGGCTCGACTTATTATCTCGTACGCTGGACTTATTATGTCGTGCGTTGACTTAATTTGAAGTTCTTCATTTCTGTTTTGGACGTCGTGGTTATCAGTCGAATACAATAGCAACCTATGACAGAACTTATTAATAAAGGACATTTTTTTCTCACTGCAATAATTAAAAGCAGATACATAATCATCAGAAGACCTAATTCAGAAGAAAACCAAAGGAAAAGAAGCCATGATCTCAACTGAGAAAAAAAATAAATCAAAATTTAAAAAATTGGAAAAGAAAATGGTGTCATTCTTAACTCTGAAAATTAAATAAAATAATAAAGATAAACCTTGAACATGATAAAAGACAGGTATAGGTTTTCATATAGTACAGTGATAAGGCATTTCAGAAATCATTTCATAAATTTATCAATTTTTGAACACCATCTTGGTTTTAGGTTTCAAAACATATAATGTATAAATGTATGTGGCTCTCTCACACTTCCAAATGGACAAAATAGGGACGTTGTCAGAGTGCAGCATGATCTGACTGCAACACAGTGGGGGACAATATGGATATTGAATTGCTTTGGACACATGCAGAGGCTGGTGGATTGTCTTAGCATCTTTTGGCCCCATTTTTTAAACAGTAGGCACCACAAACCCCGAATTAATACACCAGCCTTCCTTTAAAGGCAAGTAACATAATATCAAAATTTAAAAAATAATCGGTCGGTTAAAACTAACGCAATCCAAATAATATAATGCTTATCCTGTATCAGGTTTAAGCTAATTGCAATGTCCAATGCCTTTTGAGTTATTAGCAAAAATCTGCAATTTTACCCTTTGTTCTATTTTTAGCATCAGGGGCATGCTTTTCGTCTGATAAAAAATCCCCACAATAATTTTGTTCATAATACCAGGTACTTAGATAACAGGGATTGGAATCTATTTATTGGAATCTAATATTATCTTGATCGAGTAACGAGAGTTTGAATCATGTTTTTAAAACTGTTAAAATCAATACTTTCAATTAAAAAACAAGCATAAAATTTCTTATATACATCAACAATGGTGTATATTTTATGACAAATATTATTTCATGGAATTTCATTGAGTATTTTTAAAGCCTTTAGATTTTCTTAATGCTGTATTTTATTATTATTATTATTATTATTATTATTATTATTATTATTATTATTTGTTATAATAAGTCGAGTGCACAACATAATAAATTTTTACGGGAAATTTAAAATATTGTTTGTCCTAAATGTACCACAGTGTCAAACTTATCTGTGCACATATTATCCGTACTAATCCAAAAACAATGTAAAAAGTTTTTTTTAAACTGATTTACATCATGTGTCTATTTTTTTTTAAAAGTCTCAAATTAGATGCTTTATATACACATATATATACCACAAATTCTATTTTTTACAACTGAAAAAAAAATCAAGAACAACAGTCGTTTAAAAGGGACAGTTTCTCCAAAGTTATTGATGAAACGAGGTCTATGACGCATTGAATTAAAATATAAATAACCCCGTCCTGTTACCAGGTTACGATTATGAGATTACATGTATGTCTTGAGATTATATTCATTGCATGAACCACGATTCTTGATGAAATTAGACGAAAATTACTAGCTGCATTGTACAATTTAACTTACTATTTCACTTCGCACGTACTGAATATCTAGTGTAGAGGTACTGAAATTTACCAGTGGCGAACCAAGACATTCCAATAAATGTTGAGGAGATTAACCGGTCTCAAAAAAGGTTTTTCTATAAAATCAACCAAAATTTTCCGTTTTCGGTGAAACGGCGGCAACAGCTTTGACAGCAATAATTTTCATTACTACAGGTACATTTAGTTATGAGAACAATATCATGAACTTCAAAACACCAAAAGGTACTATGGAAACATATGGGGTACTACAGAAATGATATCGGTCGTAGAATACATAACTAACATTAATTCAATGCCAATGTGGTTCTTCATGTTGTGTTTGGTACAATATACTGGTGTTGGTAAAACAGTATAAGCTTGCAGATAAAATCTACAAGTATTACAAAGTAAGTGTTTTACATGTATAAAACACTGGTCCGTCCTATAGGCCCGAAAGGGTAGTCACGGACGTTGGAAATACCCCTGAAGAGTCGATCAAAATATATTGAATGGTATTTTTTTTAACCTTAAAAGTCTTGTTAAAATATTGATCACTTAGGCTCATTTGAAATCTATAACACTTTATAAAGGTACTCTTTCATATAAAAGCATGTTTGAACTGCGTTATTAAGTAAAAATGGCCAAAGGAGTAATCGTGGTTATAGCGGTAATCAAAAGAATATAATTCAGGGACAAAGACCAGACATGGAAAACAGACATACACAACAAAGAACATAAAATAACCAAAATAATACATACAAAGCAACATAAGTAAATGAGCAACTCGAACTACACTAAAATCTGGGAATATAGACCAGGTGCACCGATAGGGTAAGCGTCCTAATGTGTGTAACCCAAAAACGATAATTAAGTGCCTGAATTGAGCAGATGTGTTGGATACATCAGTATTTAATGTAATGTAATAAATGTGAGTTTTACGTGTTGGTATGTTGTGAATAAGCATTCTGTTTCATACTGAGACTTGTTTTCTAAGGGAAGGAAGGAATACATTTTATTATCTAGGATAATTTTTGACATGAAAAAAAAAGCTTTTCTTGATTTCATGAGGTGGACAATTAATTAATCTATCCAATGATACCAAATTTTTAGATGTTTTCGACGTGCAAAATGCTGTATAGTCCAATTTTATGGACTCTTTATGGAAGATCGAAAATCCCATTTTACGCATTTTTTGGGATAAATTCTGACTGAAAAATCGCCACAAATCACCAAATTATCTCAGGAGTATCAATTGCGATATTTTGGTACCATTAATAGGAAGTAATTTACTTCTTGTTTTCGACTCAACGAGGTTAAAAAAAATGCAAAAATATAAAAATTCTTCAGTTTATTCATTTTTGGCCACAAATTGATTCTGAAATAGTAGGTGTTAGGGTTCTTGAAATCATAGTGGTGTTGTTGATTGGTGGTTGGAAGGGGGATTGCACGAGACGAGGGTACGTTATCGCACTCCACGTAGTGGCATTCAACGATCAATACCACTTTTACTGCTTCCATGACCGAAAACGATCTACTATTCCTTTCTGTTAACATATTACTCCGCCCATTTTGAATACTACTGTTTTTTTTAAATCATGCACACTAAATGATTTTAACCATATAGCGTCCCTCCGCTTGTTGTGAAATTTACTTGGGGCATAATTCTTTCTGTCAAAGGCAAAAGCGTATAACCTGATATCTTTATTTTCATAATGAATAAATCATAATTATGTTCATTTGCTTAATTACTTGAAGCAATCAAAGTCATCAGTACAATGTTATAATACACGCATGCTACAGTACATATATTTCCGTTGAAGCAACATGCAACATTGCATGTGTCAGACTTGTGACAACATGAAAGAGTACATATGTCAGTCTTGTGACAATATGCACCAGTACATGTGTCAGACTTGTGACAATATGAAACATTACATGTGTCAGTATATGTCAGAGTTATGACTACATGCATCAATTCATTTGTCAGGACTGTAACAACATGCATAATTACAGAGAAAATCAGTTCTAATCTCTCAGGGGAACTGTCAAGAGAGCCGACTCTAGGACAGTTCTAATCTCTCAGAGGAACTGTCAAGAGAGCCGACTCTAGGACAGTTCTAAAAGTGTCATAGAACAGTCCTAGAACTAGCTTTTATGATCGTTCTACTAGCAGAACGGGTTCTACGAGAACAGTTCTGCTACTAGAGTCAGTCCTTTTGACAGTTCTGTCAAGGCTGGCTCTGCGAGAACAGGTCTTTAATAGTAGAACCGGCTCTGCTAGAACTGTCAGAAGAGCTGGCGCCAGATCTGTCCGAGACTATTCTAGATGTGTCATAAACCTATTGTTATAGAGGAAAGAGCTGATTCCATCTGTACATGTGTCAGTGATGTAACAACATACATCAGTACATGTGTCGGTGTTGTAACAACATACATCAGTATATTTGTCAGGACAATAACAACATTTTTTATAATAACATAACAAGCAGTACATTTGTCGGGACTGTAACAACATGCATCTGTACATTTGTTGGGACTGTAATAACATACATCAGTACATGTGTCAGTGCTGTAACAACATGCATTGATGCAAGTGTTGTGCCAGCATAACACAATTCAAACGTCAGTGTTATGACAATATGCATCGGCACACATGCCAGTGCCGTAACAACATACATCAGTACACGTGCCAGTTCTGTAACAACATACATCAGTACATGTGCCAGTGATGTAACAACATAACATAAGATATGACAATTCAGACAAGCAAATACAATAAAGTGGTTTCTTCTATAATTTAAGAAATAAAGTTCTGAATTTAAAAAAAATGCGTGGAAAAAGAATTTGCATAAATTACTCAATTTCATAACATCTTCTGTATTCTGATATAACTTTATTAGTTTGAAAGAAGATGACTCAGAATGATAAAGCTTAACATACCGACGTCTCAAACATATACTGTGGACATTGCAACACAAAATGAAACTTATTTTCCGTAATATTAATTGTGCACAATGCTCACTTTCTATTTGACTTAAGGTGACCAGATCAAGGTCTCCTTCGAAATAAGTTCTTTGCTTCCTGTCTGAATTTCTTGTCCATAGCACTGTATATTAAAGGATTTGTAAAATATGTAACCATATAAAGCCTCTGAAGCGTCACCAGCATTACAAGTTTGTTCCCGGAATATTTTTCCCAGAAGTCATTGTCTGTTGATTGGACTGCTAGAATAATTATACGAGGACTGTATGTTACTATAGCAATCAGAGCAATTACAAAAAACATAATGTTGATGTTCCTATATTTCCTGCATTTGGTGTTTGTCATTCCAGAGGCTATCGAAGTTTGTGGAGATGAAGACCCAATTGACGATAAGCTAAGAGCGGATGACCAGATATTCAAACATATTTTCCTTTTCTCCTGCCGACGGCTCCCGACAAGAGCTTGCGGAACCATGTTGATTTGTTCGCGCTAGATCAGCCTGGTTGCCAGCGCAGAAATCTTGCTTATTGATTTACCATAGAGGGTAACAACCGTAACTACAAAAGATGCACGAAAAATGTTGGTGAAAATGATATTCCAAAAAGTAAAACCGTTTAAATTATTCATATAAGGGAGACACATAAATATGAATTTCTGTATCGTAACATTTATTCTCTCTGTGGTGTAGTTTACATCCAGTCGACTTAATCGCTTAATGTCTGAAGTAAAAACAACAGATAGTGGATGTAGTAGTACGAAAACAAATGCTATGACATAAAAAGTTTTCGTGATCATTGCTGAATATCGCAGCTCAGGATGACAAATAACGAATCGGTGCGCGGCAATCAGTAATAGAAGCGAGCAAGACAAGCATTGAAATAAGTCCACAATGTACCACGCTGCTTTACATAAAGTCGAGCTATTAAAGGCGTTGACGTTTACGTTTTCATAGATAGAAAAGCTGGAACAAATCACAGCTGCAAACAAATCAGATAGCGCCAAATACGGTATAAATTTTCTGAAGTTTTTATTTGACCGTAACTTTCGCCATTGTACATACATAACAATTGTATTTCCGGAGATAGAGAGAGATAAAACTATCACAATCATCACTGTATTTGGGAGTAAGTCCAATCTCCGATTAGTTTCTTCCATATTAATTTTCCAATATTCTTTGGCCTTGTTTCTTTTTCTGCTGTTCGGGTACAAAATGAATTAGCAGAATATGTATACTTTTACCGCGATCATTACATAGAGCTGAATACTCAAACAGATGTTTTATTTCATGGAATTCAAATAAAAAACTGTTTCCTTTTTTTCTAAACTTTGCTTCGCTTTTTGTCTGTCCAGATGTCAATCACATTGGTCCAACATTTAAACTGACAGGATATACTTTTAGACTTTGGCTGTTGACATACTATCTCTCTTTTATTGTGTATTAAAGCTATATACAGTACCTGTATGGGATAAACTTCCCATTTTATGGGGTATGGGGCAATGGGGAACGGGGAATAGGGCAATGGGTAATGTGGCATTGGGAATGGGGTAAATGAATAGGAGAATGGGGCGATGGAATAGTTTTGATTGGTCAATCAAACAAATTATTCTGCCTTTGTTCGCAAGAAACGTACATATCATAATTCTATCACAACAATTAAAAAAAACAAGATTGTTTTAGAGTACTTTTTAATTGTTACAGGTGTCGCAGTTCATTGACATTTTTTAAAAATATTTACCGGAAATACATTTGTTATTGATTGAAAATTTTCGCGCTCATACGATTTCTAAACGTAAATTATACTGAAATAATTTCGTGTCGGAGACACCCGTATGGTTTTGATATTGACAAATTAAACACATTAAGCAATAATAACAAGATCATTTAAAAATAATAATAAAATGTTTATTCCCTTATCTTTCAATTGGCAGAAATATGTCGTTCGTCGCAACCTCGAAAAGGATAACAATATTGCCGTTTTTAATATTTTATACAAGAATTTTAGACCATTATTGAAATTAAAACTGTTCGCATCCTAACAATATGCAGAAATGTGTAATTTTCAGGTAATTGAACTGAAAGCAATATGTCACAGCCAAATATATGAAGCCTATTTTGACAATTTTAACGTTTTAAACCATAATATAAGACCGTAAATTTAATTTCAAGTGTTTACACTCATTCTATTTGCAAAAAAACAAAAAAAAAACATCTCATTTTCAAGAATTTGGTTTGAAATATATGTATCACAGCCATCAACAGAATAATAATATAGTCAATTTTAACATTTTTTTACAATACTAATAGACTAATAGGTATATCAAAAGTGTTATCATACATACACTTTGCAAAAATATGTCATTTTGAAAATTTATGACTGAAATGTGAGTGTCGCAACAACCAACCGGACACTAATATTGCCATTTTTTATATTTTTTAACAATAATTGTGGACCTTTATCGAAATTAAAATTGTTCGCACCAATACAATCTGCAGAAATATCCCACTTTTGAGATATTTGATTGAAATAAATGTATCACAGCCACACATATGATGTTTATTTCGACAATTTTAATATTTTGAACAATACTATAAGACACTTAAGGATATTTTAAGCATTAAATATTAAAAGTTTTATCACACATACACTTTGCAAAAATATGTCATTTTGAATGTTTTTGACTGAAATGTGAGTATCGCAACCATCAACCAGATACAAGTAATGCCCGTTTTAATATTTTTAACAATAATTTTGGACCATTAATATGGTTGTAATTAAAATTGTTCACACCCATACATTTTGTAGAAATACGTCATTTTTGAGAAATTTGATTGAAATTAATGTATCACAGCCCATATATAATGCGTATTGTAATAATTTTAACATTTTAAACAATAAGTTAAGACCATTAAGGTACTTTTAAGTGTTGGCACTCATTTAATTTGGAAAAAAAATATCTCGTGTTGAAGATTTGGTTTTAAATATATGTTTAACAACAATAAATAAAAACCTCATATGGACAATTTTTATATTTTGAAGAATAATTTTAGAAATCAAAATCATTCACAATGTATACATATATCTATATTTTTAAGAATATTGTGCATTATTACTTCTCATGCAGCTCGGAGTGTCGATAATACATGTAAAGTATGCAAGTATAGCGTGATTTCGGTAATTCTCGAACTCGCCGGCGAAATTCTAAAATCAATATTGATTGAACATAGCTTTTTGCATTCTTCGGAGTGGGGAAAGGCATTTGACAACGGGAAATAAGTCGATACAATGGGTGATGGAGCAATGGGGAATGGGGCTATAGGGAATAAGGTAATGGTGCAATGGAGATGGGGTAATGGGGGATGGGGCTATGGAGAATGGGGCATGGGGCAATGGGCAATGGGCAATGGGGGATGGGGCAATGGGGTATGGGGCAAGTGGGAAGCTTATCTCATACAGGAACTGTATTATAAAGTTATATATAATACTGCTCTTTAAGTAGTACTCCAACTAAGAATCAGGCAAAATGTGATTCATGGTTGGATAGCCTACATATTTCTATTTTTGATATTTTTTTAAATTGTTATAGTAAACAGAAATTGACATGTGGTTTTTCGTATAACCCGTGCTCTTAATAAAAATTATATAGAATGTACTGTGGAATTCATAGCTAAGGGAGTTAACTCTGTAAGTGACAGTGAAATACAATAGAAACTGTTGTATTTTCAATGTGGATTATCTCCAAAGAGCAGACAGATTGGAATAAATAATTATACATTTCATCATTTAGATCTATAAAAACAACTTAATAAAAAAAATAAAAATATGTAGCCTTTTTTTAGGTGGATCACATTTTGCAGAATTTGCATGATTCTTACAAAGACTGCTACTTAAATAGTCAACAGAGGTGTAGATCTCTCTAAGTTGGTCAATATTTATACAAGACTCCTTTCTCATTAAATTTGAACTAAAGGTTTCTATAGATAGTTTCAATGTTATGAGCGCAAGAAAACAGAGCATAGATGACAACGATTGGAGAGATGGAAGAATTCGCATTTACAAGCCAGATATACTGACAGACAGGCTGATAAAATGATAAATATAACTGTAAATGTACGGCCAGTTTTTTTTAACCCAGAAAGTAGATTTCCTTGAAAGGTTAACACTTACGTTGCAGTATAACAACACATATCCGTCCACTCGGTTTCAATGTGTACTACATGTACATGTAATTAGCATTGCCATTGCATTCAAGAGGGAGTATTAACATAAGATAACATCATGCATACATGTTAAAAAATAAATAAAAGGAGAATTGAGTATCGTTCTGTGTAAGAATCAGGCAATGGTGGCACATCATTTGTTTCTCAATTTCGTCGTTTATACGTAAAATACACCCAATACATTTAGGAATCAACTGAAGCATATATGATAATATACTTCAGACTGCCTATCTAGGACAAAAGAGATTGAAAATTTTCCCGCCATTTTTCTAAAGGTGCATTTCAACTAAATTTCACCTATCAATATCTTAAAAAGGCAAACTTCATAAAAACTTTGATAATTGTTTCTGCAGGTTATGAGGTATACAGACCTGGATAATGCCATACAATCTCTGTGTTTGCTCTGTTTGCTTCTTCACGTGCAACACCTAATACTCATTTTGCCTGATTCTTAAACAGAGAAGTTCTTAATATCAATAAATATTGAGTGAATTTTGAATCGTCATAACCGACCAATTGGAACGAGAATGTCCACTATCCATGCTAAATCTTCCATGTACTTAACAACAACATAGATCTGTTGATTTATCGTTTGAATACTTATAGTACTTTTGTGAGAGGAAAATACTTCGATTCGATTTTTAGAGGATGTCTTTGTCTTCCAAGTAAAATGATAACAATTTTTGTCATATAGGACAACCCGGACAGCGGTTTCACTTTTTTTCATTTCTGGTTTGTGTGTATTTTGTGTGTGTGTGTGTGTGTGTGTGTTGTTTTCCATGACTCTGATCTGCTTAAGGAATTTCTTTTCTGTTTACAGTACTATGAACGTATTTCCACACAGAGATTAAAATATTATATTTTCAGGAAATTGAGTCGAAGCCAAAATGCGCTTTTAAATTCTTAATCCCCGTGCAGGTCCGGGTATCAAAAGAATAGGCCTGCAGCAGCGCTAAGCTTGTCGTAATAGGCGACTAAATAGTGCTCAGAAACCTAGCCGGGGGCTAGGCGCTCTGCCTACAGAGCAACTGGGATCTGTGCCCCAGGTGCTGGATTGGGGTACCCCTGGCGTATGACATGTTGGGGTTGTCAGGCTATAATACGGAAAACCTGACCGCAAACCATAGTGGTGCACCGTGTTGGGAAAGATGCCACGTTCCTCGCACGTTAAAGAACCTTGCTGTGGTATTCGATAGGAGTAGGAACATTTGCGCTCCGCCACCGGAGGCTAAATTGCCCGATCCTACTCATCCCTCCCATTTTCTAGTGGCAATCAAAATTTGTCGACCCTATTATCCTTGTGTCCCATCCCTTTTTCATTTCATCATCATTTCATATTCATTTTATCATCCATTTCATGTTTATCTTCTGAATATAGCTGAAATATTGCTGCTCTGACGTTTAACCCCAACAATCATTCAATCATAAATTCTTAATAGATCGTCACAATAAAAGCAGCGACAGTGTTTATTTTGTCTGTATGACATTTGTAAATTGGCGTATCAGAGATGATGCTGGAAAGCACATAAAATTTTGTAAAAGTTTATAACTTGTTTAAAATAGAATAAGATCACTTGAACTATGTTTTCTTATTGATCGATTGTCTTTATTTCCTCCATAATCAGATATTTGATTTGCACGAAACATTAACTATAATATAAGACATGAAGACAATGTAATTTATATACATTATTATAAAAATTATTTATTATTAAAGACACTTTAGCAAAATACACATAAATTTTCCAAAACAACAAATGAATATTACTGTTGAATAACTTGAGAATTGGCCGATCAAAAAAAAAATGAACAAAAATTTGTTAATGTTTGTTTTACAAAATTTAGTTGTCTGCTGGCCTATATTTTACGTGATTTTATACATGTATCTATACGCGTATTCAATTGTTGACATTTCCTTACAACTTCCCCTACTTTTCTGCGTAAAGAGAATCTATACCCGTTTTGCTCATTATTTCCTCTATTCTCCACATCGGTTCTAATTACATGCTTCACAAACGGGTTGATTCTTTTGTCAAAGTGATGAAATGTCCAGTGATATTTGAAGAAAGGAGAAGTCAAAATATTAATGAACTTTTATTATCACCATGATAACAATAATAAATCAATACAGTTTCACTGTATTACATATGTACAAGAAATACAGGTTGACAGAATCATAGAATGACCAAATACATGCACATATACATGTAGGTACTTCCATATTTACTATCACTTAGTGTACACGCATCGGATCAACTACTGGCAAATACATGTATGACTATAAATATCTTCTTTCTGCTAAAAATAGAAATTTACACAAATAGCAAGATAAAACATACCATCATGTATTTATTGCCAGTTATCTATTATGTTTATGTCCCTGCACATTGGTACTTCCTAAACAGGTTTTTCACTTCTTTTCTAAATTTCGTGTCCCTAGCAGTGTCAACTATTGGATTTATAAAATATGTAGGCAAGTATAGCCTCTGGAGGGACAAGATGATAAGAAGTTTGTGTCCGGAATTGTCCGATGATTGGAGAGTTAAAATTATTGCACGAGGAGTATATATTACTATGACAACCAGAGTGATGAAGAAAAACATAAGATTGATGTTCCTGTATGTTCTGCATTTGATATTCGTCATTTCGGAACATGCCGTCTGTTTTGATGATAAACGTCCAGGTGCAGATGCATGTAAATCTGATGGTCAGATATATACCCAAATCCGCCCATTCATATTTCGACGATTTCCCATTGACTTTGGTGGTACCATATCATTTTGTTCGCGTTGTTTGAGCTTTTTGGCTAGGCTGGATATCTTGCTTATTGATTTACCACAACGGAAAATAATTGCTATAGCAAACAATGCACGGAAAAAGTTCACAAAAACAAAATTACAGAATGAAAAATACGACAAATCATCAAAGTATGGGTGACACATTGATATTGATTTGTTTATTGTCTCGTTTCCTTTCTCTGTTAGGCACATCTTGTCCATATTGCTTAATTCTTGATGTGAATATCAAACATAGTGGATTGATGAATAGCAAAATAAATGCAAAGACTTAAAACGTTTTCATTATCACCGCAGCATTCTTTAATCCTGGATGACACATAATAAAACGTTGGGCAGCTATCAACAAGAGAAGAGATCCTGATAAGCACTGAGATATGCTTACCATATACCATGATATCTTGCATAAAATTGTATCGTGCAAATTATTCCAGTTTTCATCTTCATAAATAGAAAAGCTTGTATTAATAATTCCAGCAAATAGATCAGAAAGTCCCAAATAGGGGACAAAGTTCGAATAGGTCTTAGTTGGTCGTAGTTTTCCCCATTGTATGTACAAAACAATCATATTTCCACAGATAGATAACACTAAAACTATTACTGTGACAACTGTAATCGGTCGTAAATCCACTTCCATCTGAATCTCTGCTATTTCTTTTCCTTTTCTAACACGGTTAGAGCGAATCAGTTCTATAGGGTATGAGCATATATCGTTCGTTGTAGAAGGTTATGGGTTTTTTTTTCTCTTATATTACATCGTTTCTTTTCTTGCATATTGAACTGCCTTTTTTAGAGGTCGAACATTCTAACCATTCTCTTTTGTAAGTGAAGGAAATATTTTTAAACTTTGAGCAAAACAATTCCATTTTACTTCGAACGTACTTTAAATATACTAGGGCAAGATTCATTTCTTCTCCGAAAATATTTTAAAGTTGGTTTTCACGCAAAGGGAATTCATTCTCTTCTGTCTGTGTGCTTTCTGGTGCTGTTGGTTTCTGTTTTTCTTCTTTTTTTCTTTCATGTTAGTTTTGTCTTTGTTTTGTGACTTTTGAAATTCAGATACATGTACATGTTGTACTGTAAAGTATTTCTGAACTGTATTGTATGAAAGGAAACTTAATATTTGCTAATAAAGAACAGTGATTTTCCCTAGAATTCTAGATCTCACACATCTGCCTTAAAATTAGGATTATTCGGTTCTTTCGCAGACACATGATATCCATAGAAAAGGAATGGGTGGCACACGACAAAATTTATTTTCAAGACATGTTCATCCATTTCATATCATAAATTCACCCGTTCTTTCAATTAATACATATTTTCCAAAGTATATAGTTAAGCAAAATTGACATGACTGTACGAAACGTGTTGAACACATTTGTGCGATATACAGCAAAACTGTACACTTCCGTTCCTGCACTGTGATATTGCGGGTGTTAAATGTGGCGACTTGAAGCAAAAATATTAAACAAGAATAATTTGCCTTTTTAATTTTGGTGCGTGCTAGAGTGTGTACTAAGTAATTAAACCCAGAGTAAACATTCTGTGGAATTTATGCCTGGCGTTTGAAGACGTAGCGCTAAAATATACAAATGTAAGAACCCCTGTTCAAGATATTAAAGTGGGCGAAATGACAACTAACGACGGTGTTTCAACAAATTGACAATGCTTTTTTTCAACATGGCATATTAGCATTCGGAGCATTGTGTATTTCTTATTGTTAAGAAATAGTTGCGTAATCACCAGGCATAATAGTATGTTTGTACGGAAGAGGATTTTACTTTGTGGCGATTTGAATATCAGTATGTACTATAAGACAAGCACCTTTCAATACGTCATCACCAGAGTGTTTTGTTTTGTTTTTGCGACAATTTTGTTTTAGGACATGCATGTATCATATTTGCACCAATTTAATTTAGCATGTAGGAATATGGCTAAGACCAGAGAACCACGGAGCACTATGTAAGAGAATTAGGAATTGAGGCGCAAATTGTTAAAAAAAAAAGCTTTGCCTTCTCTATAAATGAAAATTATGGTACTAAAATTTTAATAAAACACAATTTAGTTTTAACATGACTTGTATAATTGGTCGAAGGGACCGATTGCGAAAACAAATGGAAGGAGGTGGGGACGGGAGATTGGAATGGCATAATGTAAATTAGGGCATCCAATGGTGAATCAAAGAGGGTCTGGGGGTTAAATTTTTCCTCTCTTGGAATATTATGTTAATTATGACTGGACACATCTATAACAGTGTACAATGAGATTGTAACATTACAGATATATATTCCGATGAAATCTTCTTTGAAGTACTTTTATCGGCAGCTCATCGGTCCTTAATATAAAAATGAACACATACATTTAAGAACGAATTTGTTGGTTTGCTACTTATTATTAGTCTGAGAACTGATATAGGAATTTATTGTCATGATTATTATTATTATTTTTTGCTTGTTTGTTTATTTTTAATTTTGTTTTGTTGTTTTGTTTTGATGGTTTTGTTTTGTTTTGTTCTTCACCCACAAAACTAATTCACTCTCAGTATCAACAAATAAAAGTAGATTTTGAAGTTATTTTTGTTAGATTATTGCTATACCACCGGTTTTTTTACCACATTTTTTCATATCTTTTGTCATATATACATAATCATCTGTAAGCTCAATTCCATCAAAATCACCAAGTTTTGTCTCTACAAAGAAGCATATGTCATATCATTCATTTTTGTCTCTAAATTCAATAGATTTGAGTTTAGGCATCAGTCTACACACATTCAAAAATAAAACTTTCAAGTTTGAATTTGTCTGTTCCTTATTTTGTCATTGCTGGATTTCATGCCCTCTTGTATATCTGTCCTAGGTATGATTTTCCCTCTGACCTGTCTGCATTGGAGAATCCTGGCTGTTTTGTCTGTTTTTAGTTGAGTTGGAGGGGGATATGGCACAAAAGGACTCCTTGGCATAAATCTCTTTCCATCTATGTATAGCTTGTCCTCTGCATGATGCTGTTTGTCTCTAGCATCTATAAGTTAGGTATGAGCTCCTTTCTCCTCTCTATAATTTCGATTAGATATTGCTCATTGACACTGAATTTATCATTATCTTTAAGCTTATACATTGCCACACTCAAGACCCTGTTTTTGTCTTTTCTCTTCTCCAATTTCGGTATGATTAAGCCCTAGGGGATTTATCTGGTTTTGGTTTGAGCCTATGCACATCATGAAAATTGATATCATCTCCTATCTTTAATTCTGTCTTAATAGATTGAATCAGTGTTTCTTCTGTGTTCTCATCAGTGTCATATATATCTTTTTTGTTTGTTTGTTTGTTTGTTTGTTGGGGTTTAACGTCCGAGCAGCAATATTTCATCTATATTCGGACGATGAACATGAAGTGGATGATAAAATGAACATGAAATGATGAAATAAAAAAGGGATGGGACACAAGGGCAACAGGGTCGACAAATTAAGATTACCACCAGAAAAAGGGAGTTATGGGTAAGGTCGGGCAATTTAGCCTCCTGTGGCGGAGCGCAAAGGTTCCTACTCCTATCGAATACCAAAGCAGGGTTCTTTAAGGTGCGAAGAACGTGGCATCTTTCCCAACACGGTGCACCACTATGGTTTGCGGTCAGGTTTTCCGTATTATAGCCTGACAACCCCAGCATGTAACACGCCAGGGGTAACCCATTCCACCACCTGGGGCACCTAGTCCGCGGCTAGGTTTCTGAGCACTATTTAGTCGCTTTTTACGACAAGCTTAGCGCTGCTGCAGGCCTATTCCTTTGACACCCGGACCTGCACGGGGCCATATATATCTGTGATACCTTTGTGAGATTCTCTCTCATTGATCTGGACTGCTGTTTTTTTATCTTTTAATATTTCATTTTCTTGTTTAAGATTTGCCATTTGTTCATCTATATTTTTTAATCTATCATATGCATCATGAATGCCTTTATCCATTTTGATAATTGTCTAATTTTACGATTTCATGTTCTGTTTTACTTCACATGTTTTATTGTCAATTCTTTTAGAATTGTTCTCCATAGCTACAAGTCTTGACTGAATGCCATCTAACATATCTAAGTTTTTTAGCTTTTTTGTAACAGTCCTACTAAAAGCATCAATTTGTGGATGATCATTGAGAGGAGGTGGTGACGGCGATGGTATAGGTTGTAGGGATTGGATTTGTTGGGGCAACATATTGTTTTTGTATGAGGCACTAATGACTGGTTATAAGGTGTGAATGGGTATCATTGTTATGCTCCATAATGTAGTATGGGCTGTTGATAATACAGATACATTGCTTTGATCTAGGGTATTATAATACGCCTGTTTTAATTTCGTATCAGAGTCGGACCTATCCGCCATTTTATCAGAGAAGGGTTGTTTGAGCTCGCAGCTTGTTTACGTTTTCGTTTCTCTGTCTTCTTTTGATTTCTTCCCATTTATTCGTCTTTTCATCGTTTATACACATAAACAATAGTGTATGTTTCAAAATGTGGTAACATGTATTGTAAAAGTTCTTTGTTTCTCTTGTCTATTTCAAAATTTTGCGTTCGTAATTTTCACCGCACCTCATCCTTGCCGCCATCTTTCATTAAATTTTCGAAGATATCAGTGAGTCTAGCCAATTAATTATCAATGGTCAAAATGCAACAATAATGTCAATGAGTGGTGTAACAAATAGACACAAATTGTAGCCCAAACAATTAACTCATAGGAGTTATAGGGATGTAATAAACACCTGCATAAGTACTTTTTTTTCTGCGATGATGAAAATGTATGAATAGATGTATTAACATGAAGTTCGGAAATGATATATTTCCTTTCTTTGAATCATTTGAATCGGTTTGATATCATCTAATTTCTTCCTTGTATAATTATCTATAAAAACCCAGCATTCAGCGTGGACTGTCGACACAAAATAAACAGAAAATGAACTTTATATTTAAGTCTTGCAAATTCAATTGATCTACGAATTCGGTTTTGTTTGTACCATCCTATAAAATGTGTTTGGAAGTTTTAATTTAAATTTCCTCTGGTGTCAAAATTCCTATCAAAGATGTAAGTGTCCATATCAACAGGCTTGTGCAGCATATGTTTTAAATTGCTTGATTACAAATGACCCCTGTTTATTTATTATGATGTTAGGAGTGAGCTTATTTGATAAGGTATATGTTACCAGACCAGGCTAACGCTTTGTTTTAATCAATTGTAAGATAACTTCAAAAGTACATGCAATATGATGAACAATTGTATTTAATTGTCGACCAGGAAACTATTTTAGCCGTGATAATTTGTGAATTGTATCTAGAAACATCGTATGGTCTAGTCATTTATTAAAGTTCGTGAAACAATTAAATAAGGACAATCGTAACAATTCTCATGAGCATCTAAAACAATAGTTCGACATGGACGGCACCTTTACTCGGTCTGCTGTATATACAGACAATTCTTCACATGTGATTGAAATATTCAACCAGAAGGTAGCAGATGTGTTGATACCAAACACTGTTCTCCTCCTCATTGGCACAATCCTAGCCATTATCGGGAATATAGTGGTCATGCATATACATTGGAGGAAACTGAATTCTTCACAGAACTTTCGAATGTTCATACCATATCTCGCATTATCAGATCTTATCACCTGTGTGGTATGTGGTGCTTTATCGGTATGGAATAACTTTACCTGGTTTCCATTGATTGATAAATATGTATGTAGACTATGGTGGTTCGTCGCTAAGCTTTTTCAGACCACCTCGTTAGCGTTTTTGATGACGATTGCGTTTCAACGGTATATACGAATTTGCCGACCATTCAAGGGAGAAATTTCCAAACGTATTAAATTTGTCTTTGCTTTGTGTTTACTGGTCTTTGTCATCTTCCATTCTGTTCCATTCTTGATAATTGCCGACTTAAAGCACTCTAACGGGACATGGTTGAATCAGAACTTTTCGTTTAATGAATGCAGACGCTACGGAAGCAATAGTATTTTAAGTAATATTTATAGAATTTCAGAAAACACTTTCAGTGCAATGTTCGTACTTTTACTGATTTCCTTTTACCTCAAATCCGGATTAAAATTATCAAAAGTTGGAAAAAGGGTAAACCTATCCAAGTGCACTCATGTGAAAGATAATGCAGTCGAGTTTACCATTGATCCAGACGAAAGTTCTGTAACAATAGGTCGGTCCCTATTTTATAGATACCCTGCATCGTCGAACGGCAACCTGACTGAAAGTGGACCATCGACTTCAACAACTGTTAACTATGGAACTAATGGGAGAGCTTATCGAAAATTAAAAGCAAGAAACCGGAAATACCAGAAGATAAATTGTATGTTTTTAGTGATATCGTTGATTGCCATTATTGCTTTCATACCTAGAGTAGCGATAGCCTTTTTTGAAGTAGACGATGAACAGTTTTGGTATCCAACTAGAATGTCCACTAATCTTGATGATGAAATGCTCCTTTTTAGAGTATCAATGAGTAGACTTTACTTTACATCCTATGTAATTAATCCCCTGGTTTACAGCATCATGGATATTGAATTTCGAAAACATTTGAAACTGTGTTTTTGTATTTGCAGATTAGAAAACGCTCCTATTTGAAACAAAACTAAAAAGCAGCAAAATCACGACGTGGGTTTCTAAACAAGCAGGGGACGCTAACCCTACCTATGTATCTAGTCCATACTCTAAGAATTGAGTGGAATCCGAGTTCCTTATTTGCTTGTTTTGGTTTGTACGTATTATTTGGGTTATTCAATGTTCATTGTTGTGTGTGCCTGTTTTCCATGTCTGGTCTTTGTCCCTGGATTATATTGTTTTGATTTCCACTAGAATCTTGGTTTCCCTGATTACTCTTTCACAGATACCTACCTGTTTCTTGAATAAAATTCATTTGAACATTCAATTGTGTTGGTAAATGTCTTTTGTACAAAGCAAATTTGAATTGTACGTTAATATTTAACAAGTATGTGGAAACTTGAATTCGGTTCATATCGAACTACGTAAACCAAGAAGAATTACTATTAAAATTATCCTTATTTTGAAATAAAAACTAAGATTAAGCATGAAGAGAAAACCAATAACAAAAAACATAAAAAATAAATGATTTTTCTTTAAAGTTAGAAGATTTTTTGGATAAGCACTTGGGGTGAATCACTTATTTTTTTTTGTGGAAAACACTTCTGAAACCACGATGTTATTATATGGTTTTGTCTGTGAACATCATACTTCAGAATAACTTTATTAGTGGAAACAATATGTATACAATTTGGGAAAAACCATTATGTTCAGAAAAAAGGTTAAACATATAGATTTTATGTAAACGTTTTTATTAACGGAAGAAGAAATTGAACTCGCTATATCAAGTGCAAACATTTGCCATTAGTTAGTTATTCCGGGAATACCAATGTGTGTATAAAAAAAATACTACACAAAACAATCAAAAATAAAAAGAACACCAAAGTTGAAGAAATATAGACAACACTGATATCGAATATAACAGTTCTTTCTGTGATACGCATAGATTGTTTTACCCCGTTTGTGAACAAGCGTAAATTGTCCAAAAGTTGGTTATGCATGCATAAATTTGCCAATAGTTTAAAACATTTCTGATAACTTTTAATATTTCTATTCGATTCCAGTCAACATTAAGATGTAACCTTTCGTTTTGTAAAGAAATATATGAATATATGACAGCGTAACGAAGACATTAACGACGTCATAGTCTCAAGTTAGTGAAACTTACCTATCTTACCCAAGAGAATCAACTAATCAAATTCACTCATATCATAACAGGTTGTATTAGAAACGTGCTCTCTGATATTTTATTGTCCCTTGACATTAGTAGACCTTTGAAGACATATCCTTTTTTAACCACGCTTTTGAATCATTATTTAAAAAAAATGGAAATTGTTCACACAGATTGTTCGCTACTATATATGTTAGGGCATAGCTTTATAAGCAAAGACAGTTACAAGACAATTTAAGACATAATTAAAGTACCGCAAAACTTATTTAAACAGTACAATCACGCTACGGAGAGACAAACAATACATTTTCTTAGATAGTATACGATTGAACTTTATCATAATTAACCAGATGCATAGTTACAGAGAAACGAAGGTGTGTAAATTTATCAGACATGTACATGCATTATCAATCATTATGATGAACAAGTCATTACGTTAAAAGCGAGAAAACCGATGCTATTTCTAACTAAAAACCGCATATTCCAACAACCTTCCTTGTTAATACAAAGTTAAACAGGCTTATGATTCAATAGGGATCACTGAGTTCAAAATTCATTAAAGAGAGTAATCACGGAACCAAAATTCTAGCGGAAATCAAGAATGTAATCAAGGACAAAGACCGGAATGGTTTTAGAATGAGTTAAATATGCTCCTAGCTTTTTAAGAAGTATTACCAGTTGAACCTTGGTGTATTTCGCCATTTTGGTGTACTTTGACATAACAACTCAGATTTTGAAATAAATGCATGTTCAATTTAAAGATTTTCAGGTACGAATCAATTTGTCTGTAAAGAATATTCCTGGATTTTAATATGACGTGCTTCAAAGCTCTTTAGACCACAGCCATGGTAAAAAGTGATTATTCATGACCCACATTTCAACACATAGGCTGCTTCTATTAGAAAAAAATGAAAAAAAAACTGGTCCTATTAGAATCGAAATAAATCACCACATGGTATAAAATGGTCTGCCCGTCGTAAAACAATGATAAAATGGAGTTTCCGTGATACATTTCTTAATTCCTATATAAAAATAGAGCTTTCGCTGGCCGGGTCATTCCTCCTCGTAGGATTAATCTAGGGCTGTAACTTATTACACGATGTATGGTAGTACGGGACAGTTCATCTAGGTGTTATTATGTAGGATAGAGGATCAAATTAATGATACATGTCACAACAAATCAATATTATACAACGTCTCAGAATGTGACAACTCTATTCGCTACACTGCTCCATCGGATCAAATTGATACAGAAAAGATAACGTAAACTTATAGAAGGGTCTGAAAAATCCCAACGATGTTAGAACTGTCAAATATAACGGAGGGAACGACCAAAAATTTAAGGCGGCATTGAATGGACATTAAAGAATTAATGGCTATTTATAAATCTTTATTTAGATTGTCTATTTATACAATTTATTTTTATACTTTCGTTTTCTATTTTTAACGTTCCTATGTTGTTCTATTATAACGTAACGTCACAAGAACGTTACCAAGTTACTATATGTATTCATTCACTGAAGATCTGCGCAAGCAGTGAAAGTACTTGTGAAATATGTGAAATACAAAATGAAATATCTAGTCGTTTTGGAATTTTATTCGACAACTATATATATATATGTGTGTGTGTGTTTGTGTGTGTGTGTGTATTGTCTCGAAAGCAAATGTTTTTATTTAAATTGTTCTAGTGTCTGGGTCACTCTTGGATATAACTAATTCAGAAACTTTAAAAGTCATACATCTAACTATTATTTAAATTCAAAATAGATTGTCAATTGAATTCAAATGTGAACTGAGTAATGCATCCTGTTTCATGTTCAGTTTCATACAGATCACTTATTTAGCTTCCGTGGAGGAAAAGTTATCTGCAATGTAACAATACATTTCATTCATTATCAAGTAGGATTAGTCATTAATAATTTCTTCCCCATTTCACTTGGGTTTTCCATATAGTAGTTGTTTTCTTTTCAATTTATAGACAAGATTCTCACATCTTTTTCATTAATCCCTCGGAATGGATGTTTTATTTTC
Source organism: Perna viridis (assembly GCA_037379345.1). Classification (NCBI taxonomy): domain Eukaryota; kingdom Metazoa; phylum Mollusca; class Bivalvia; order Mytilida; family Mytilidae; genus Perna; species Perna viridis. Next base: position 28,822,618 of record CM074524.1, on the reverse strand, counting down.
ACCACATGACATTTATCACGAGAACAAGAATATCTTGCAAGTATTGTTACCAAATACTGTTGCCATCATCATAATAATGGTTATGGCTCTATGTGGAAATAGCATTGTTATGTTTATTCAATGGAAAAAACTTAAATCGTCACAAAATTTCCGAATATTCATTCCATTTTTAGCTCTCTCGGACTGCGTTGCCTCTGTCGTTTGTTCATCGTTTACTGTTTATGAAAATTATAATTGGTACACCTTTAAAGACAGAAGATCCTGCAAATTTGCCTGGTTTTCCGTTACGTTTGCTCAAACAACTTGCGTTATATTTCTCTTTCTGATTGCAATTCAGCGCTACATCAGGATCTGCCACCCATTTTATGCTGTTTTCAAACAGAAGTTGAAAATTGGAGTCGTCATCTCTGCAATTATCTTTCTTTGTTTTCAAACAGTACCTTTAATTTTCTTTTCGGATGTGATTCAACACGATAATATATTTCCTAATTTTACTGTTTATGAATGCAGAATGTTGGAGAATCACAGTACCATAAATACGACATACCGATATATTGATGATGGTTTGATGTTAGGTGTTATATGTGCAGTTGTCATACTATATACTAAATCAGGTATCACTCTATGGAAATTGGCCCAACAAGCCTTAAACCAGTCATCAAAGTACTGTTATAATGCTAACAATGTTTCAGACAAACCATCACCTGCGTGTTTAGATATGACACAAACATCAGATGAATTGTCGAGCTCGATCGGCGTTCTCGACTCTGATTTGCCGAAAACTTCAAAATCCACTACAAGGAAAAAATCAAAAACAATTTCGGAATCTAAATATAGAAAATATCGAAACATCAATATCATGTTCATTATAATAACAGTTATAACGGTCCTCGGCTACATCCCTCGTACAATATTTAATGTTATTGAACTGCACGTCGATTCTTTCTGGTTTCGTTTACCGGAAAAACAACTGAGGACGCTCCTTGTTCTTAAACGGCTTTATTTGGGAACTTTCTTTTATAACCCGATAATTTATAGCATCATGGATATTGAATTTCGTAAAGAAGTCAAGAAACTCTTTTGTAGCCGTTGTTACTTGTGAATTTGTTTTGATTTAAACGTACTTGTACATAAACTTTTTTTTTGTGATGTTGACAGCCACTTTATCATGGCTTATACAGCACTAGATTTTTTCAATCTACGCATATGGATAAAATTAATCTAAAAACTAATAGCATTGAGCCTCAAGGGAAGTTGAAAGCTTCACTGAGTTATGCTAATATTTTTCACAAAATTCTTTGTTTTTCTTACTTGTTCATGGAATTGTTACGACAACGTATATAAGTTATAAATGTTCAATATCAACGCTTTTTGCAGACAGTACGAAATTGGATATTTGATGCAAAATGATGAATGGTGACATTGGAATTAGCGGACAGTTTATCTTTGATGAATAACAAGCGGAAAATGCTTAAAACTCATAATCATAATTCAATGTTTTACTCTTTCTCATTGATTCCTGTATTTACAAATGTAGTTTTGACTTAACGTGTTTAATAGAAATGATATATAATACATGTAAGTGATTACTTTGATGTTATGTCACATATCTGTCATCGCCACCAACAATACGCCAGGTTAAAATCAGATAACTAATCAGACATAAATGACTTAGATACACCGCAAAATAAATCCGAATTTTGCTTTATGATAAAGAGAGGTGTCTAAGTAAAATTTGTAGGTCTTCTTTAAAAAAATGATACTGATTTAATACTAGCAGGCTTTGAATGTACGATACGGTTACATTGGCTCTTAATGAAACCAAACGTTAATAAAATTAACCTCTTAATATATGATACTGTTTTATTATAATAACAAAGTTGGGGACGAGAAACATGTTTTTATTTGCAAGTTCGATTGTTGCGTTATTCATTGAATGACCTTCTAGATAGGTCATAATAATTAAGAAAGATTTAAACATCAAAATGTGAAATATACATAATATTATTGGTATTTTAGTATTGAATAACCACTTGTTAAATGTCACTGGTGGAGTACGTATTAAAACCTGAAACACTGAGGCTTCATTTATTGTATTGCCAATAGTTGATCATCTCAGCAATGGATTCCTATTGTGGTAATTGCGGTTTTGATTATTTTTTGGATTAAGATCTTCCTTATACTGCTGATTAGAAATCATTCATGCAAACACGTATATATCTAAATGTATATCTCAATGTTTGTTTTCAACAGCCAGCGTTACACGAGAGACAGTGAACCACATAAAATTAGGCCTGCTGAATTATAACATTTTGGTTTTTTTTAAATTATACATATTTATAGTTATACTCTTTAACGTAAACTGAAAAAATACTTTCTTTTTTTTCAGCTCATTTAATAACATTTTTGCCTTAGGGCGAAAACAAAAAAACAAAAACAAAAAATAAAACAATATTAATAACAAATAAAAAAAATATGAATAATTATTTAAACACTCAGCAATATTACAATCAAAACAATTCCAAAAATGATTGTCCATCATTTGAAATTCATCATTGTCCCACAACACATCTTACCTGTTCTACCTGTAATTTTCAAATGTGGGACACTCAGGACATCCTGTCCGGGCATCGTGCAAATAGTATGTGACAGATAGAGAACAGAACACGTTCCTGGAGATGAAAGTGGCTTCAAATGAGAAGACTGTGAGGTACTGCGAGTTATTTGCAGAAGTTAACTTTACTAAGTACTATAGAATACAAAAAAACCTCCAGCTAATAATTAACAATTTCAACAAATGCTTAGTTGTCACAAAAATGACCAAAATAGCTGTTAATTAGGTAATATTTCAGACTGAAATGTAGGACTTTCGACATTTTCTTTCTTCAATTACATATGTGATGAATTATGTTTAGATTCTCCCTTCTCTCCGTGGTTCATTTTAACATTAAAACCGCACACACACACACACACCTTTCTCTTGTGCACGCAATAAAATATCAGTTTGAGATAAAACTCGCTTCAGTTCTGTAGTATTTTACAATATATATATATATATATATATATATATATATATATATATATATATATATATATATATATATATATGTCTGAAAAATTCCCGACGATGTTAGAACTGTCAAATTTGCGAAGCAAATTTTTGTCGTTCCCTCCGCGGGACTCGAACTCGTGCCGCTGTTACATCTATGGCAACACCGCCTGCACTAAGTCCAGCGCCCTAGACCACTCAGCGAGGTAGGCTATATAAAAATATAGCTTTCGCTGGCCGGGTCATTCCTCCTCGTAAGAGTAATCTAGGGCTGTAACTTAGTACACGATGTATGGTAGTACGGGACAGTTCATGTAGGTTTTATTATGTAGGATAGAGGATCAAATTAATGATGCATGTCACAACAAATCAATATTATACAACGTCTCAGAATGTGAGGAGTCTATTCGCTACACTGCTCCATCGGATCAAATTGATACAGAGAAGATAACGTAAACTTATAGAAGGGTCTGAAAAATTCCCAACGATGTTAGAACTGTCAAATTTGCGATGCAAATTTTTGGTCGTTCGTTCCGCGGGACTCGAACTCGTACCGCTGTGACATCTATGGCAACACCGCCTGCACATAGTCCAGCGCCCAGGAGGGTTGGTTGGCTATGCAACACCGTCCTCTGATGTGGAGTGAACGTGTTCTGATGGCCAAGAACCAACAAATGAAAACATATTTATTTCCGCGATGTTCTAATTTCTAATTTATTGTTTGACTTAAGGAGATAGACCTAGGGTAAGGAATACAACTCTTACTAATCATTGAAACGTTTGTATTCAGCATTTTACATCAATCTCATGTAGGCATCAAAGTGACTTGGACTGATTTCAATCAGTTTCAAACGCTAACTTGAAAGGCTCTGGTGAAATTAAATTTATACAAACATACCACCTTTAATAAAGGTAAAGGATGACTTGTGTTTATATTATATTATCTTAAAAAAAGATACTTATCAAATATTTATGGCATGAATCTCGAATTGCAGTTAATATTAAAAGCGCGTTCATGTTATCTTTATAAATATATAAATGACACGTTTTATTATGTAAAATACAATTAATAAGGTTAAATATCTGGTGATAATGAGAATACATTCACCTAATTTCTATATCTTCTGACAAATTTGTGCCTTTCAACGCACTAAGTCGCTAATAACCAAGTTGTTAAATCCTGAATGGACAAATTTTCCTGAAAAAGAAATAAAAAAACTTTGCTTTGCTTTTCCTAGATTATTGTTCTTATCTGAGGGACCGTCACGCAATATTTAAAGGGCTAGAGTGACAATTTCTTGTTAGACTAATGCGTCAGAGTGGGATGGCATGCCAATCTGGAGGATGTTCTTCTGTTTGATAAAGCAACAAAAAATCCTGCTCAGCGCGTCGGATAATTTCAAGGAAGAGTCACTGAAATGCATAAAATGCCTCCCATAGGAGGTTAAACCATAACCAAGCAATCAATCAATCAATTATCTACATACATGGTTAAGGTGTTATAACAGAGTATTGGAATGTGGTAAATCTTTAAGTCAGTGACTACTATCTCTATAATGGCAAGGTGTCGTATGATTATTTGTTTGTAGGAAAAATTCCATTGCGTTTTAGTGAAACCAGGTCTAATGACAGTTTTCTGTTGTTTTTTTCTTTTTCTTTTTTTTCAGTTTTAGAAGGATATTTTGCCTAACCCCATTAGGGTTGGAGAATTGCTGCAATTTTTACTGCGCTGGACTCTGTATTTGGTTGATCTATCGAATCCCAATAATTAGATTAACATAACCATGACATATACTTTATCAGAATTCAACCACTTGAAGTTGACAATTCACAAGCCGAATCAAAAGTTCGGGAATATTTTTGAACTATCAAGGATAAAGAAATTTCAAACAGCTTATTCTCTCGGGCTGATATGTTGGATAATATCGTTCTCACAGGACACAGGAAACATGTCAGAATTTAAAAATTATAGCAAAACAAATGATATCATGGCAAATGCATTTATCGCAACAGCCATAGTTATTCGAAGCAATTGATTTACTACTAGTATATTAAGAGATTATGTTGTACCTGAAGCTATATCAGGTTATTTTGAAAATTCAAAGACCTTAATTTTATGTTATTCCTATAATATTTGATGTCTCGACTGATGCGGAAATCATCATGAATTATAATTCATTATGATGTCATGCGGTTTCCAGATTTCGATATGAATCCTGTGGCAATATATTTACCGAAGAGAAGAACATCATCGGGGACGGAGAAATTTGGGAAAAAATCCCAAATATCGTCCCTAACTAAAGTTGATGGAAACATTGTTGCAACACAATTAAAGACTTGTTAAATGTTTCTTCCAAACAATGGATTATATTACCTTTTAATTTTCATTTTATCTTCCAGCAAATGGTGTGCCACAAAAGTCTCTAAATTTTTAACTTTTACGTTAGCCACTGTAAAGTTATTAATTATTGCAATGTTATAAAATTTACTGTATTTGATCGTCTTCACAACATTTAGGATTAGTATTATTATGTTGAATTTTTTCTACATTGTTTACAACGCTGTCACATAAACAAATTAAAGAAAAGTTGTCATACTTGATTTAATGGTCCTTAATAAATCTGGCTCTCAATGAGTTTCCTGTATTGACTATAATGCATTTTAAACGAGATAACTACATTAATTGGACTTATTGAGATATGATCAATACTTTGATTTTTTTAGTTGATGGTATTAATATTAAATTTGATAATATCCAATGTGTTTCTCAACTATTTCGAATCATGGCTGAACTCTCTAAAACTCTTTCGAAACATGATATGTTACATAATGACACTTTTTTTATATATTGATAATATTTAGGCAATAAATAATCCTAACTTCGAAACTATCTTCTAGAAATCTACCCGAAATACTTTAAACAATAAAGTAACGGTAAGCCTTTACTTGTTTTATATAAATACTCTTCATACTTCATACTAAACTTTATGAAAAAAAGAGATGTTCAGTCCACTGGAATGATAATGACCAATTATTCCTATTGCTGGTGGGTTTGATGGTATTTTCATTCTTTAATACGCCTTGAGCTAGCTTTCAGAAGTTGCAAACACCATTTAATTAGATATCTTATTTTGTCGATATGGTATATGTTGAGGTATTTCATAGCGAAAGAGAGAGAGAGAGTAATCAAGGGAACCAAGGTTATAGCGGTAGTCAAAAGAATGTAATCCAGGGACAAAGACCAGACATGGAAAACAGACATACACAACAAAGAACATAAAGTAACTAAAATCATACATACAAAGTAACAAAAGTAAATGAGCAACTCGGACTCCACTAAAACCTGGGAGCAGGGACCAAGTGCACCGGTAGGGTAAGCGTCCTCTGCTTTTCTAGAAACACCCACCGAGTTGCTCATAAAAAGTCAAGTCCAGGGTAGACAAACTAGGCAAGGAAAACTATGACCCGTTGAATAAATCAGTTTTCATGGTGCAGATGGATACACCATAACGATCCACGAGTTTATGATGACGACCATAAAACTTCTGTAGTGATGACTTCAAACTTGTAACAACATAACCCTGTTCCAGAAGCCTATTTGTTAGAGTTCTAGCAAAAACTGTCCAAAACTGATCATCAGGTTTTGGAAGCTACTCAGGGAAGCGTGGAAAAGAAAAAAAGATGACAGAGTCATGGTTTAAAGCAGCAAAATGTTTCATAACAAAGGTAGATAACTCCGGTAAAGTAGAAAAGTTTAGAACAATCTCCTTGTTAAACATTGAGGGCAATTCTAGCAAGAATGATATCAAAAGAGGGATGCAAGAAGATGCTTGTGTAAAAACAAATCTTAAGGGAAGCAAAGCAGAAGAAAAGTGACTTGTTGAATGGCGAATGCGAATTTTGACATCATGGTGATGAGATTCACAGAAGAAAACTGCTAAATGAGAAATGTGGAAAGCTTAACGCAACACCAGCAGACATAGAAAATATCGGAGAAGTACAAGAACAATCGGGGGAATTGATTAAAAGGATAATCAAGCGAACTAAGATTCGATTCTAGCGGTAATCAAAGACCAGACATGGAACACAGACACACGCGACATAGAACAAATCTAACGTAATATAATATTTTTGTGCTGTTTTAAGGGGGGTCGACAATAATGTCTTTGCATTTGATTAATTATAGTTTAATATTGTTTTTATCAAGATTTTCTCCTTTTTATGACGATGTTTTATCTTTCTATTAAAAACGAAATGCTCCAGATTCAAAAGTTTAAAAATATATTAACTTGAATCTCACTGTATAATTACAAGCTTTTCGACATATATTTTATCTCGCAAGATTTTTAAGAAACGTGACCACGGGAAACTTTTACGACCAATCAAATCTTAAGCTATGATGCCTTTTCTTTCAACCCATACCAAAATTAGCCATGTGTTAGGTAGGTGCAATAAAAACTTTAACAGGAAGCTCGCTTATCATGTTCAACATTTTTTATTTGCACTCGATTTAATAATCATATTTAAGATATTTATTTAGTTTCTTTTCCCCGATGATTTTAATTGAAGAACAACTTTATAAAGAGATAGGTGTCGTCTGACATTCATGATATCACATTTATAAAAAAAACACATTTTTTTCCGAACTTTTGTATTCTTTTAATTATATTTAATAGAGTTTTTATAAAGTTAAATATTAGCACTGTAGAACAAAATAATTGATTAGTGGTATAGTATATTTTGTGACTTTCAAGTACATGTATGTTTCGGGCATACAATTCACATGTTTACACAATTATATATATTGCCAATATATCATAGCTTTTTATACAATTAAGCGAGCATTTTAGTTTTGTTATATCTAAACCTGAAAAAAATGTTTCATGATGCAAGCAATACCACTTTAATTGTCTACTGTCTCTTGTTACCCATAGCTAAAGTTTATGTTTCTCGAATTGAGTACCGCAATGTATCTTTTACGTTTTGATACTGCATAAGATACATATACTTTTAACACTCAAAATTAGGGATGATGCATGCTACGTTTTTATTTACAACTGGCCAGTGTCAACCATGTGGAGATAAAAGATGTAAGACTTGTACTCACTGCACACCCAAACGTTTAAAAGCTACTTCACTGGAAAGGAATACACCATTTTTACAACGTGACTTGCAGAACCGTAGGCAGCAGATCTCAGATGGCGACTAAGAGGGAGGTCTGGTTTTCATTTGTAGTCACTGCAATGGCCATTCATTCGCCTGTTGAAAGGTTGTTCTTTCTCACCAACCTACTGCATCCAACATCGGCACTGCAGAGGGTGTGTAGTGAATACACCATTTTTTGCAACGTGACCTGCAAAACCGCGGCGGGAACGACAAAAAATTTGCTTCGCAAATTAAACAGTTCTTACATCGTTTGGAATTTTTCAGACTTATATCTTGTGTTAATTGTTGACTTGTATACGCATGTGTATTCATCAACGTTAAATTAAACACATTATGAACATTATCATGTGATTGCACCAGATTGTGGAATTAATTAAAGATATTTTTTACCTTTTGAGAATAATATATTTACACTTAAAATAATAACTAGTACTCATGTATACATGCTTTAAATACATGTGCCTTTGTAAGAAGCATGCGTATAACGCATTTGGAACATGTGGTATTTTTTCATAGTATTAGTTATATCACTTTGTGAATAATTAAAACTAAACTTGTTTAGATTAAAGATAGAATGGATATTTACAGAAAATCTTTTATCGTAATTTCTTAAACTATGAAGTAACATGACAAAGTTCGTGTATTTATATATCTAATGAGCTTCACACGAAGACTGTCGTTAGTGATGCAAAGAATTCAATACCAGGATCTTCCTTGTGCAATTGAACATATGAACTAATGAAATCGTTGGACATAAAATCATGTAAATTTAGTGCATTCATTTTAATTTGCAAACATGTCTTCAACTTATGGATTGTACTGGTTTTACGTTTTATTGAACGGTAACTGGATATTTAAAATGCTTTGAACTTTATTCAAAATGCTGCGATGGACAATTGAAGATTGAAAGTGTAGAAAACTTACATCATGTTTATCATATAGGGTATAAAATCTATCTTTTTATTATGAGTAGATGGCGATGAAACTCAGGAGTAAGGCGCTTAGCATATTAATTGTATTCACTTATAGGTACACCCCCTAAAACATGTAACATTCCCATTTTAGCGTGCTTCGTGTTCTTCGTGTGCGTGTATCGTGTGATTCGTATGCATGGTTTGTAGGATCGTGTATCGTGCAGCGTGAGCTTCGTGTGCGCACTTCGTGCTTCGTTCTTCGTGTATCGTGCAAAGTTCTTCGTGCAACGGTTCTGTATTTTGATTGGATGATAAAAATAGCTCTTATGGTAGATCAAATTTTATGGAATGTCGTAATTTCGTTTTCTACGTCAAGATCAATATTCCATTGAAAAGACAATATTTTGTCAGAAATCAACATTTGTAGTAATTAATTTGTTTCAAACATTCGAACATTATTTGTAGATAAATTACCTTAAATATTTGAATGGCATTCCGGAAAGTTCGAGGAAAAATTTTTCGAACTATAACTGTTTATGATTTTATGGCGATCATTCCCTAGTGGAAATAGTTTGTCTTTTGAGAATAAAAATTGAGTATATATTACCCCAATTTTATGAAATATCAATATTTTCATACTTTCAGACAATGGACACTTTTCATATCAACAAAGCAGCATTTTATTATTTAGACAAATAAAATTGTATAGCATTAGCTAAACTACCTAATTTATTTGAAAATAGATAGCTTTTTACCAATGCATTGTGAAATTTTGGTATTTTTGTTCCCCTGGAACAAGGAAAATGTGTTCCCAATAATCTACATACAACAAATATGGAAATTTTTCATATAAAGACTACTTTCTTTTCATATTTAGAGCAGTTATATGGTATCACATAAGCAAAACAACTCTTTAATCTAGAAATTGAATATATTTTAACAAAATTTATAGAAATTTCAAAATTTTAACACTTTGAGACCAGTCAAAATGTTTTCGAAATGACCATGTATAATAAAATGAACATTTTTCATATCAACAATGCAGTATTTCCTCTTTTATACCAATAAGATGGTATTCCTTTAGTCAAAATAATTAAATCATTTCAAAATAGAGTGCTTTTTATCAATACCTTATTATGAAATTTTGGTTTTTTTATTCTCCTGGGACAAGGAAAATGTGTTCACAATGATCTATATTCCCCAAATATGGATATTTTTACATGAAAATAACTTTCCTTTCATATTTAGAGCAATTAGAAGGTTTGGCATAAGTCAAAAGTACTCTTTTTTTTCTAAGAATTGAGTATATTTTACCCCAATTTATTGAAATTTCAAAATTTTGATATTCCATGACCAGTAAATGTTTTCGCAATGTACCATGTATTATAAAAATGGACATTTTTCATATGAACAATGCAATATTTTCTTTTTTTAGATAAATAAGATGTTAGCCAAAATAGCTAAACTATTTTAAAAAAGGGTATTTTCTACCAATACTTTATGACTTTGGGGTATTTTTATTTCACCTGGAACAAGGAAAATGTATTCCCATTGATCCATATACAACAAATATGGACATGAATTAATATTAGTTTCGTTTTGCAAATTAAAAGTCAAAATATACCAATTACTGAGAAGAATACTTCCGGCGCACACGATCATGCGTTTATCGGTGTTCATGCAACGTGTTTCGTGTGGCTTTCGTGTATCGTATGCGTCGTTTGCGTGTTTCGTGGGATCGTGTTTCGTTTTTCGTGTGCTTCGTGTGCGTGGGATTGGGAACGTTACACGTTTCAGGAGGTGTAAAATGAACTTTTGTTTCTGAAAACAAGACCACTTGAAAACGTAAGTTGTTTTCATAACTGTTTTCATTTTGCTGAAAGAGTAATCAGGGGAACCGAGGTTATGGCGGTAATCAAAATAATGTCATCCAGGGACAAAGACCAACAAAGAACATAAAGTAACTACAAAGGTAAAAAGCAAATGAACAACTCGGATTCCACTAAAAACTGCTTTTCTATAAACACCCGCCGAGTCGCTCATAAAAAGTCAAGTCCGGCTATGATTCCATGCGTAAAAACTTTTCCCTGCTTCTCAAGAATAATTACCAGTTCAAACACGACTCATAATGCATGAATGATGCATGTAATAATACTCGGGAACACGTTTTTATATCCATTTTTTTTTCAGAATGGTGATATATGTGATTATAAAGTTAAACTTTATTTGAAATTTAAAATACTAAGAATACTACTTCCTATCATTTTTTTTCTAATATAACGTCCTTTAAAGACTGTTGGACCATAGCCTTTGTTTATTGTCGATTGCCACGTGAGAAGCACCCACATAAAGTTCAACTGTCCTCCATTGTTGTTAAATATTTAGCTGTTTATGTTCACCTAATGACTCACCCTAATATGTCGGATATCTCAGGTTACCTTAGATAACAAATGTATGGAGAAAACACCATAACTGTACTATTGGAATCGCTATATATCACAGGAACTCCATTTTATTATTGGTCTACCACGGGATGACCATTCATTGCCATAAATATTTTATGCAGAACACTAAAACAGTCGACAGTGATGCAGAAATAAATAAATAAATAAGTATAAAATATAGGAAAACAGGAACTTCCTTGTACAATGGAACGAATTGGAAATTATGTAAATTTTGTGTATTTAATTCTAATTTGCAAACATATATTCACCTTTTGGATTGTATTATTTTTACGATATATTGAACAGTGACTGGGATACTTAAAATGTATCTGAACTTTAATCTAAGTGCTGCAACGGACAATTGAAGATTAAAAGTGAAGAAAACTTACTCGATGGTTATCACATATGACATAAAAGCTATCTTTCACGAGTAGATGGCAGTAAAAGAAGGATTAAGGCGCTTATCTTATTGATTATATTCATCTATAGATAAATTGAACTTTTGTTTTTTTTTAAATACAAGACAACTTTAAAAAAGGTAAGTTTCATCCAATTATTTCGGCAAAATGTATGTCTCCCACACTAATCACAGCCATTGATAATTTGTAATGAATAACTTTACAGAAGTTACTTACTACCAGAGGTTTCTCTGCCCTAAAATACATGTTCATGTATATCACATATTGTTTAACATCTTTGTCTGATAAGAACCCATCCAGTTATGTTTTTGTTTTCTGTGAATTGTAATTAGTGCCCCCACTAAAATAGGCAAAGCATGGGTTGCCAGGGGTAGATTTAGGCGGTTGTAAGTTGAAACTTTAAGTTCTCGAAAATTTTACCACAAAAAATATCTACAATGCACCCACTCTAGGAGAATATTTCAAAAATTTAACCTCAAAATATTTTAACTGTGCGCTCCCCCCAATCTAACATTCCCGATCCGCCCTTGTAAATCATTATAAAACATGCAATGATTTCATTAAATAATCCACTTGAATATGATATTACCCATTTAATATCATCTCATCTAAGTATATAGTAGCTTTCTGAAATACTAATCAACTGCCCAAATTATGTGGAAGTGCAATTGACAACAAAGGTGCCAGTGATATATTTTTCATGGCCTACATTTGTACATGTAAATAAAGAATCCCTCATGCTTACATGAGTATGGCAGTTCATGTCTTTGATCCCTGGCTGAGACACGCCAGAATATAAAAGTGGTAGTCGTGCATTGCTTCTCTGTGCCATATGAGAGATGGCATTATAAATGGTTGGCATGGAAACAGAACAATGAGTCTGACTGCCTAACTGCAGGATGTTACAACTGTCAGGTCAAGCACCATGCAGGGTAAACTTTAATGGTCAAACATTCTCGTCCTGAAATGCATGAAAAAATGGATAAATCACAATCAACAAAAACTAGATAGAAAGGAACATTATTCAAGTGACAGGTGAATATGAAAAGCTAGCTATCAATTTCAATTTGCATTGAAAACACAGGCCCCATTTCAGACAGAGCCTTGCTCTATAAGTGCTACCACTCTTGTGTGGTAATGGGGTCTGTGCTTTAATATTATGCTTTGTAACCCACTATGGCATGACCATGTAGAATATAATTGCTATAAAAGACTTTAAAAATCGTACCTTTTTAAACTAAACTGTAATTTATAGATAATGAAGTCCCCATAATGGTACTCAATAGCAATAGAGTCAGATACCACTTTAAAAATCGTACCTTTTTAAACTAAACTGTAATTTATAGATAATGAAGTCCCCATAATGGTACTCAATAGCAATAGAGTCAGATACCAAACACAATGCCCAGTGGACAGTATGTCATTGACTTTCATACCTGGCTCAAATTTGAGGATGGTGACCTAAATAGCTGCAAAATCATAGCTACTGCCATATTTTTTTTATATTTAGTAATTTGAATGGTCACAACTAGTAAATATAATAAAAAATAATGAATGAGCAACCTCAATAGCTGCATGTTTGCAGCTACGGACTGATGCAAGAGTAATCATGGGAACCAAGGTTATAGCGGTAATCAAAAGAATGTAATTCAGGGACAAAGACCAGACATGGAAAACAGACACACACAACAAAGAACATAAAGTAACTAAAATCATACATACAAAGTAACAAAAGTAAAATAGCAACTCGGACTCCACTAAAAACTGGGAGCATGGACCAGGTGCACCGGTAGGGTAAGCGTCCTCTGCTTTTCTAGAAACACCCACCGAGTTGCTCATAAAAAGTCAAGTCCGGGGTAGACAAACGAGGAAAGGCAAACTATGACCCGTTGAATAAATCAGTTTTCATGGTGAATTTCATTACAAACTTTTTCCCAGATTGTGTAACTTGTGAAGAAAAATAAATTGAAGATGATTTAAAGCTGTAAAAGGCACACATTTGTTGAATTTTTAATTTACTTACTTCATGCTTGTACAGGTTACATCTGCCTCATATTATATATTTTGTATTTGTAATTTTTACATACCCGAATTAACTGGTACAATATGCTAGTGGTTGACAAGTTCATCTCTGGTCTGATTTCTCCTTCTGACAGAGCAGTTGAAGCAGAATAATCTTATAAAATAATAGTACATTGTCCTCCAAAGTTTATGGCTGATCTTAAAACCAACAACATCTTTGTTGGAAACAAATTGACTCTTTCGTAAGAAGTTCATACAGGAATATGATTTCTGGTATTATTACATGTGCATGGACTGGGAATGAATTACACTTTACTTCCTTAAGTGCTTTAGAGTGTCTGTCCTACAATTAAAAATTAGTTTCTGCTCTCTAAAAAGCGAAACAGATGGACAAGATCCAAATGGTGAACAAAACTTCTCAGAGTAATGGGGGATGCCATTTGTGCAATGAAATATTTTACCTCACAATTGAAGAGTGGTTACCTGGTATAGCTTTTCTTACATAATTTGCTGACATTCATGGCCAGAGATGATTGTTAAAAACAAGTATTTCGATTGGAAATAAATTGCTACATATTTATTGCAACGTAAATTCAGGGCTATTTTAACAGTCATTTTTTTTTTAAACCGGCGAAAACCCAGACATACCAATTGACATGAGAAGAAAAGTTGGTTTACCCAAACCAGTAGATTTCCCCAAAAATAATGCGTCCATTCTATGCTTTTATACTGGGTAAAGTTGATACTAATTAAATCATAGCTGATATGACGCCATAGCAACATGTCATTTACTGTTTTGAAAAAATTGTAACTCATACTAGATATGTATCATTACTTTTCACATTTCTATTGGTATTTTGTGGAAATAGCAATCACAAACCTAAATTTATTTCATTTCATTTTGTTATTTTTGGCTCGATATTTTTCGTTCATTTTTATGCTTCTCAATCCCCTCTTTTAAAATTATATAAAAAAAAAACAGACGACAATGCATTTTTATCCTTTAAAACACATATACTTTTAAAATCTATCGCAATTTTAAGGTTTGCGAATACTGCAGAAATTTATATTTTTCAATATTGCCTGGTTTTTTCGTAGAATGACAGTTAAACGGATTAATAGGGAAAGGAAAATATTCTCTGAAAATAACAGTTTGGAATATACATTTTCATGTGTCGATTAATGTAGCGATTTACAAAAAGGAGGAGAAACTGTCCTGGAAAAGAAATTACATGAAAAGACTCCCGAGAAAAAAAATCGACTGGGCGAATTACATTAACATGATAAACGATTGTATCTCCAGTGAATATATCTTTCAAACGGTTATGTGTACTCCTGTTTGAGGACGAAGTGGAAGTTAAATATATAGATACATTATATCTACAAAATCCTTCTCGTAGCTGTTTCCCTCTTGTCGCTCTTTTTTTTATAGACATTTTCATATTTTAATGGTTTTATCACATTTTGATGCTTCTTGACACTTCTTGTCGCTAATTAGTAAGACCGGTGTTACTTAGTGTTGGTACATCGAACTTTCAAGCTGAAGCCAGAAAGGCCTTTTTTATGGCATGTCGGAAACGAAAAATAGTATCTGAATTTAGATAATTATTGAAGAACATGTAATTAATTAAATTTTGTTTTAATATAGATCATACGCAAATGGCGAATTATGTATGGGAAGCGGCGAAAGACGTGACGTCTTGTGTGGCTTTCGGTGCCTCCAAGTTATGACTTAACTTCACATTAAATACGTTCATTAGGACTTTAATTTGAAGCAACATTATTTCAAATTCGATACCACAGTAATAGTTCTCATCGTATTTACAATCACGTAATTTCAGTTCTGTCTATGAAAAGTTTGCCAAAGTGTTCAACCAACCTACATTTAAAAAAAATTACTAAATTGTATATTGATAGAAATTAAAGATTATAGATTAGTATCTTAACATGGCAGTTTTCTCTGTTTTACTACATAAACATAGTAAAATAAGGATACGTCGTGTACGTTCTTACCAATGAAGAGGATCAAATTTATATCAAATGCTAAAAAAGGGTGATGGGGAAAAGGGTATTTATTATCTAATAAACTTCATTTAAACGTTGACACTTTACTACCTTTCAGTACTATACTGACCGCGTTCTGATTATCAGTATAAAATGTTACTACGCTGTTTGCTAGAAATTTAGAAAAAGCTAAAATACACAACTGAATGGCCTTAATTTCTCTCCAAGTGGAACTTTTCCCAGATTCATTATCAAGCCACATTTTATGCCTGACAAAACTAGAATCTTTAACGTACACTGCGGAACCTGTATCACTAGTATCTGTAAACACATGAAACTCTGAACATGAATTTGAAAGATCTTTAGAATTCAAACACCTCAAGTTTGTTTTCCAAAATGATACTTCCTGCAAACAATTGGGATGTAAATTAATATTGACATATTGATCCCAAAACTCTCTCTTACTGATGACCGAAAACATACATCTGGTCATAATTTGAGTTACATTACCTAGAGCGGGAGTCAAAGAAATTATCTTTCCTGTGATTTTTGCCAAGTGTCTTATTTGAATTCTACCATAAAGACCATATAAAAAGGAAATTAGCTCAGATATTTTCTTTTCTGGTATATACATCGCATAAAGTCCAAATAACTCCGAGCCACTCAACCTTTTGTTGAGGCTCCCATAAACTCTAATCTTTGTTAGGAACAAAACCAGCTGATATGAAATCTGACTTCACAAAAAAGATTGAGATTTACTAACCTCAAAGTCTTGGTTAATGCTGAACCCATCATCTAAATACACAGCAATATGAAGACTGTTATTACGCCAATGTTTGACCAGTTGTCTTACGACTTTACTGAATATATAACAACTAACGGATAACCCAAACGGCAACACAGTAAAAATATAATGTTTAACCTCTTGATTTTGTTTCCATGCAAATCCGAAATAAGTCTGATATGCATCAAAAATATCTACATGATGGTAACTTGATTTTAAGTCAAATGTACACGCATAACAATTAAGTGATAAATACTGCTACATTGTCCTCCAATCTTCAAATTTCATACTGTTTACCTGAATATATTTATTAACATGTCATAAATCTAGAATTAATCTATGTTTGGAATATCACTGAAACTGACAAAGGATTTATAACATGAGGTTTAAAAGTTACACATTTAACTAATCCGCCTTGAACAAGATCAAAAATAGCATTGTCAATAAATTTACAGTGTTCAAAAGCGGAACGATTATTTCTAACGTAAACATTTTCCGGTTGACTTAATAGAGGAATTTTATATTCGTCTCTAAAAACGTCTAAAATAAAGGAGGATGCACCAATATTCTCCCAAAAGTTTATAGACTGTCTAAGTCTAACTTTAACACAAATATCTTTTACACCAGAATCATACTCATAAAAAGATTCAAAAAGATCAAGGTTTTGTACATGTAGTTTGTCCATCTGCCTTTGTACCTTAGTTGGAGGTCCCTCGTTCGTTCTGGTTGATGTTTCTGGTCTCTTTTCTACAGCTACGGGCCCAATGCCCGTACAAACCACAGGCATGACACTGGTCGGTAGGTTTCGCCCTGTTTCTCTGGGTAACAAAGTGTTGCCCACTCCCGTGAAGGGGCTGGTTATTAGCAGGAACATTAACAACATTCGTACGAATTTGTGAGGCAGAATCCGCTGCTTCTGCTGGCCTTTAACGTACATTTCCATACTTTTTATCAGTTTTCGAAGCTTTCAACTTCTTAACCGCACGATTATCTGCTGCACGGATCTTCTCGTCCTCGGAATCACTGGGACGTCGTCCGAAAGATATTCCTAGACGGTCTTTCAGCCAACTTCACTTTTGTCCACAATACGGATCAACTTGTTTCTCTTTTTTATCAACGAGAGGGATTCTTCAAGAATTGACTCTGCTTTCGACAAGCGCGTCTTGTCAATATAACGCAAGGCCCGCTCAATATTTATCCAGAAGATCAGAATTAAATTCAAATTGAATTTGGTGTTCCTTAAAGTTAAAGTTAATTTCAACTTTCTCGACTTTCTTAGCAAGTGAGCTAGTAGTTTCTTGGAAGTTACTTTCTATACCGACAAATTTAGAGTTCATATATGTTTTCATTAAAGATAGCAAGTCTGCATTGGTCACCGATTCAAGGTTTGCTGAAACAGAAGCGTTTACTGTATTATCTCGAGTTACCTCAATCTCTTCTCTAATGTCGAGTTCAACTTCTGAGTCGGACATTATACAACCTTAACTTCAGTAATGGCTTCTTGGTACAACGTGTACCTACACAGAACTTGATCATCGGCCTACTCATAATTCAACCGTATTCAAATAAAGCTGGAAAATTCCTCCGCGATCGACCGGATTTAAATTTATTTATTCAGTCCCTCGATGAGTGAGTATCTAAGTTAATGAACATATGCATGTTCCTAATGAAAAACACATTTGACT
The DNA here is from genome assembly GCA_037379345.1 of Perna viridis. Taxonomy (NCBI): domain Eukaryota; kingdom Metazoa; phylum Mollusca; class Bivalvia; order Mytilida; family Mytilidae; genus Perna; species Perna viridis. The sequence goes on along the minus strand of CM074524.1, from coordinate 28,804,131 downwards.
TGTATATGCTCTGTGAAAAAACAACAACAACAACAAACAACAAACAACAAACAAACAAACAACAAAGAAGCTTGTTTACCCACTATTTTAGTCATAAACGTCTTTACTCATTCAAGACCATAAAGTTTTTGCCGATCTTTCTGATTTTAAAGATATGAACACGTTTCTTCTTGTAATTATTTCTACTACTAAGTGTTTGATTATCACTTCAGTAATTTTGTGTTATTAGCATACTGACGACCACCGTTTTAATTATTTCACAGATTTCAATTTGACTGCAAAGATTAAATAATGTTGTGGAATATTAGATTATAATATTTTTTCAACGAGAGGGAGTTGACAAAATATTTAATGAAATGTTTATCGCTGTTTTGCTGAGTTGTAAAGTATTAGTTTTCTTTTATTTTCAGTTTTCTTGACCTGAATATGTACGTTTTATACGAACTGCAAAATTTCCTTTCGGGACTATTTTTCTGCGACGTGCTACGTGGCGTCACGTATGTTGTGCAGCTGTGATACATATTTTTGTTAAAAACGAAATCGGTTAATTCTAATCGGGTTAGTAACTGTATTTAATCATTTTCCATTGTAGACTAGAAAATATTGCCACAATTTAGCCATTATTTCATACGTAGTAAACAAACAGATGGTTATTTGCGTCGTCAAATATTCCTACACTGTTGCTTGTATGTTACGCGAGGACATAAAAACTAGTGATAATTTTTCATTCTCACTCGACCGGCGTGAGATTGAACATTATCGTATAGCAAGATCGAGGGCGTTTTAAACAAAGTAGCGATAATACACGAGTCCTGAGTATGCTAAAAATACAATTATATAGTTCTTAGTATAGATTCCTCATAATTTGTACGAAATACTTCCAAATCATCTTCCAAATATACAGAAGGAGATGTTTACAAAATGCTGGAATTTTTACTCGACAACATATTTGTCCAGTGTGGTGGACGCATTTTTCAACAAACGGTTGGCATTCCAGTGGGAACAACGTGTGCTCCTCTACTTGCTGACGTATTATCTTTAAGGATTCCTAATTTCGGGCATTTGATACATCGCATCTACCCCAAAGAACTTGAGATAAAGGATACTACAACCTCATATCTTGACCTTCACTGAAAAATCGATGATAATGGAAAACTATTGACCAAACATGACGACAAACGTAATGACTTTTCATTCAGAATTGTCAATTTTCCTTTCATTTGTGGCAATGTCCCTTCAGCACCTGCGTATGGAATGTTCATATCATAACTCGTACGTTATGCCAGAGCCTGCAGAAACTTTGCAGATGTTTTGTATCGCGCTGGACTTTTAATAAGTAGGCGTCTGGAACAGGGTTATTTGGCTACAAGATTGAAGTCATCACTACCGAATATTTATGGTCGTCATTATGATCGTGACAGTGTATCCATCTGCACCATGAAGATTGATTGGTTCAACGTGTCATAGTTTTTCTTTCTCCTTTGACTTGACTATTTATGAGCAAATCGGCAGGAAAAGCAGAGGACGCTTACACTACCGGTGTACGTGGTCCATGCTCCCAGTCCGAGTTACCCATTTTCTTTTGTGACTTTGTATGTTTTATTTTAGTTACTTTGTGTTCTTTGTTGTGTATTTTTGTTTTCGATGTTTCTTTGTCCCTGGATTACATTCTTTTGGTTACCACTGTAACCTTGGTTCTCTTGATTACTCTTTGTAAATCTAGTTTGAAAGCGTACACGATAACATTATGTCTGAAACGTGAAAGGGGAAATAACATCACTTAAACAAGATATTACAATTTTACAGAACTTACAGTGTAGATAACCCATTCGTAACGTGCATATGTGCCCAAAGCTTACATAAAATAGAAAATAAGTGTGCTAGGCTTTATCTTCTTATCTTCTCATCTTCTTCGTATGCACTGATACAGACACAAAATGACCCTTTGTCCATATAGAAATTTATGTATAGAAATATAGAAGAACACAAACTTTCATAATTTGTAATATCTTTATTTATAAGTCTTTGATACTCTTTAAATAAACTAAACTTCCATAAAACACTTTCAAACAATATGTTACTTTTGACAGGCTCTCGATTCTGGTTGCACTTAGTGTAGTCCGGAGAAAACAAGAGAAGTAAAAAGGATAGCCAAAGTTACTAAAGTTCAGATTTTAATATAACACACCACTATAATGCTGCGTTCACACATTATTTGTATTCAATTCGCATTGAAGCATTGGAAATGTTCAGGCGTACTTTTAGCTTTCATCAATGGTCATTTGAATTTGCTTGGCGTTTATATGCAAAACATTACATTTTCATTGGATTACAATTAAAAAAATTGCTTTCTTCGAAATCCTCCATTTCAACGGCTTTGAACGCGAACTGAATGCAAATCATTGAACTCGCATTAATTTCCTTTATCGATGATAGCGTATCCAGGTGCGATATGAAATAATGCGTATGATTTCAGGTCGCATTGATTTGCATTGATTGGAAATTCGTTTTCTTGTTGTCGAGTAACTGAATTAGAATTCGCATTGCTCTATGAGCAGAGCACTCTAGCCCTTGAATGTGCATTATGTGACTGTTTGAACGCACCATAAAAGAGAAACATACCGAATAATGATCAAATATCATCAACCTCAAACAAAAAAGACAGGAAAAGAACTTGATGATTTAATTGCTTAAGTACACCACAATTCTGATATACGGTAAGGATAGGATATATTGTTACGCATTATTCACTTGGCATGTGTTTCAAGAACAAGTATATATTTATAGAGTGTAGTATTTCCTGCCTGGATAATCCACCAAGAAATTTATTATTAAATATTTTGTATTGTATTTATTGGTTCAGATATATTTGGCGAATACACTCGATGTGATTTGTAGAATATGTTTACAATTTTGATCCGCTTACTTACTCAAATGCTTTATATTCAATCTCGCAAGATCATCTCTCACATCAGCTGACATGTTAATGAATTAGGACTAACTATATGTTTTCATGAATGATACATTGAATTAATGTATTCTGTGCTTATATTTACTTAAATATTAATTTTCATATATTTGTTTTTATTTGGTTGTATTCAGATAACATGACAAAGGTAACTTGATACTTATATGACTCACCAAGAATTGCTATAAAACCAATGATTTGCATCAAATAATTTTCAGGCATGATACTATTGACATGTTATATTTATCCTTCTCTCCTGACTACTAAGTAAGATTTTGAACGCTTTTTTTAATTGAGGAAACTATTGATAATAATTTATAACTCCACTCGATTATATCTTCATGTCTTCACAAATATCAATAAAGGCTGTTTGTTTACATTGAAATTTAAAATATGACACCAAATCAAGTATTGATAAAAGCAGCGATAACTAGCTCGACACAATGCAAAACATTTTCAAAATATTATAAAAAAAACATCATATGTAGTATTTGTTGGATGTACAAGCTAAAACAGAAATCTGTAAAAGGTTTATCATTTTAATACAATGGAGTTTATTTACTAAATATCACAAGACGTTAGTGGTAAAACCCAAACGATTCAGGTTGATCAATCATTGAAAAGCTACATTGCTTGTTCCGTTGTTGTTGTTTGTCCTTGTTTTGATTTGTATTCATTTTTGTTTGTATTTGTAGTTTTGGGATATTTTGTATTAGATTTGAGATGAACACTTGACTGCACATTTGGTGGTTATTATAAGTTTTAAATTTACATCGATTGTTTTCACAGGTTTAAAACTTTTTTTCACAACTCTCTCCTTTTAAACTGATCGATTAGACCTGTTGCTGTCGATAAAACAATGAAATGTTTTATTCGATATTAAATCTGGCATGTTGGACTAACCTAAACTGCATTAAATGCTTCTGTTTAGCATATATTTTATCATATCCATCATTTTGTCAGCCATTCCAAAGTTTTCTCTAATACACTTAACTAACTGAGTAATTAGTATAACTGGTATTCTTAATAGACATCTAAGTATCGGTTGGATTTAAGCGTTGTCCAGTACTACTTTTTCGTCTAACTAATGTCAAAGTTCAGTAGGGGTCTTGGGCCAATAGGAAATACCGCTGATTGAAGTTATCTTTCCTGATATAATCAAATGAGTGTGATGTCCTGTACTTCTCAAAGAATGTTCTTCTGTTTATGAAAATGAATAAGCAAACTAAATCATATTATGCGATGAAATGGTATCAACATTTAAAGGAGATTCAAAGTATTTGTATTCCACTCCGTTTAATTTGATTGATATTACATTTCAATATTACTACTAACATTGACTTAGTACCGTATATGGGTATGTACTTGTATCAAGTTACAGCTTAGTGCCTAAAACTATATACAAAAAATGTAACTACTGGTAACTATGTGGTAGCTAAGGTATCTCATTAAAGCTATAGTACAGAATATGTTTTGATTAAAAAAATGTCATTTTAAAATTATTTTACTCCTTTGTTTACCGATTTAATGGGAGCCTGTACACGGTTGTGAAAACTTGAGGTTTTCATGGCTAGGTATTTATCAGATGTTAATCTGATATTTTAAACTACATGTGTATGTACGTGGATCAATTGAAAAGAGTGAAGAAAATAAATTATGACTTTGAGCTTTTAGCCTGTTTTGCTTGACATTCATCAAATATTCCCCTTATATTTATTCCTATTTCATCATTCATCATATCGCACCTAATTTGCTGATTTCTTATTATCTATCAAAAGTACTATCTTGAGCTAAACTGCTAGAACATTAATAATTAATTTACGTTGCCGTATTCCTTGAACACATTAATAAAACCTTACAATTCCATGAAAAATAAATAGTTTAACTCTCTGAAGCAGCTTACTTCCATTGATGTTCGAGGTCGTTAGGTTTTAAATTCATCTAATATTTCTGCTATATAGGCATAAATAAGTTGCTGTCATCATCACAAATTATAATAACCGTGAATGTAGAAGTGCGATATGAAATTTAAGTCAATTTCAAATAACTATACAGTGTGAATTTATTTATATTGTTTGACTACTATTAATTTCATTTTTATTGTGTTTTTCTATAGAGAAAGATTTTAGATTTGTTTGGTTCTATGTTTACGATAACTGATGCATGTAGTATTTTTCATAACTGGTGCATTAAACTGAGAAAAAATACATGTAGCATAGTTCAATTTATTCGACAACAACAAATCAACACCATTTAACAATGTGCTTTAGAAATTGTATTTCCTGGAAATATGTCATCCTTATTTTATTGTCATAATTTGTTAAATATTACTTTTGCTGAATAATAACAGAGCTTTTGATTTTCAGCCTTAGAAACAAAACAAAACAAAAAATATCAGATCTCTCGATAATAAAAGCCAGCTTTCTCAAACACATCGTCTTGTTTTGCATCATTTTTCTACTTTGAAAAGTCGTGTCGTATATTTTTTTCTTTTTTTTTTGGAACCTAACGATGTTTCGAACATATACAAAAAATGTAAATTGCCCTGCTACTTTCGACCTAACATATGTTGTAAACACCATCTGATAAAGTTTGAAGTTATTGACACTACAATGTCATGTGATATTTTTCACTGTAATAAAATAGAGACTTAATGATATTATCGTGTACTACGGAAATAGCAGCAAAATGATATGTTTACTAAACGGTAGATACTTTATATTAGTGTTTTATATATCAAATGAAGACTGCCGGTAGTGATGCAAAGAATTTGATACAGAGATCTTCCTGGTACAGTTAAACATATGCAATAATGAAATCATAGGCCGTAAAAATTATGTAAATTTAGTGTACATCTATTCATTTTAATTTACAAACATGTCTTCATACTATAGATAATAATGGTTCACGCTATATTGAACGGTTACTGGGATACTTAAAATGTATCTTAACATTGACATAAATGCTGCGACGAACAATTGAAGATTAAAAGTGTTGAAAACTTACTTGATGCTTACCACACAGGGTCTAAAAGCTATCTTTTAACGAGTAGAGTTCTTATTGATTATGTTCACCTATAGGTAAAATGGAACTTGTGTTTTTAAAAAATCAAGACAACTTAAAAACGTAAGTTGGTTTTTTTCATTACTGTTATCATTTTGCTGACATTTTAGCAATGTTTCCGTGCGTATAAACTTTTTCTTGCTTCTCCGGAATTATTATCAAATCAAACATGATGCATGTAATACTATACGCGAATATGTTGTTTTTTTTTTTTTTTTTCATTTATTTATATATTTTTTTTACCTATTTTTTTATTTGTTTCTATATAATATAACGTCCTTCAAAAGCTTTTGGGTCACAACCGTGGTTAATTGTCGATTGCTACATTACGAGCACGTGCTAAAGTAGGTGTGGTTTGCGTCTGTATTAAAATCCAACTGCCCTCAATTGTTGTTAAATTTTCAACTGCTGGTATTCACCTGATGACTCACTAAAATGTCAGATAACTTTGGTTACCTGAGGTCACAATAAATAAGGAAAACACCATAAATGTACTATTTGAATCGTTGTAATCATTGGTCTATAACGGGATGACCACTCATTGCCATAAATGTTTTAGGGGTAACTCCAACTGTAGGCAGCGATGCAACAAAATAATAATAAATAGATATAATAAATAAATAAAAAGGAAAACATGGAATTCCTGATACAATGAAAGAGTAATAAATGGAACCAAGGTTTTAGCAGAAATCAAAATAATGTAATCCAACGACAAAGGCCGGACATGGAAAATAGACAAACATAGCAAGGAATATAAAGTAACTTAAATAAACATTCAAAGTAACAAAGGTAAACGCGGACTCCACTAAAAACTGGGAGCATGGACCGGATGCACCGGTAAGGTATGCGTCCTCTGCTTTTCTAGAAACACCCGACGACGAGGTGCTTATAAAAAGTCAAGTAGTCTAGCGCGTTACAAAAAGTCAGCGTAGTTACGGCAAGCTGTGGCATAACATAGGAACGTATTGGAAAATATGAAAATTTTATGTATTTGATCTACTTTGCAAACATGTGTCCACCTTTGGGATTATATTGTTTTTGTGTTATATTGAACAGTGAATGGGATCCTTAAAATGTATCTGAACTTTAGTCTAAATGCTGCGACGGACAATTGAAGATTAAGATTGTTGAAAACTTACTTGATACTTATCACAAAAGGTATAAAAGCTATATTTTAACGAGTAGATGGCGATAAAGCTCCGAAGTAAGGCGCTTATCATATTGATTATATTCACCTATAGGTAAAATTGAACGTTTGTTTCTAAAAACAAGACAACTAAAAAATAAAAGTTTTGTTTATTGTTTTTGTTTTTGTTTCTTTTTTTTTGTTTTTTGTTTTGTTTTTTCGTTTTTTGTTTTTCGTTTTTGTTTTTTTTTTATTTTTGTTATTATTTTGCCGTCATTTTGGCCGTTTTCATAGCGTAGAAACTTTTCCTTGCTTCGCATGAATTATTACCAGTTCAAACATGACTTATATGGATGACGTATGTAATATTATGCGGAAATATGTTTTGTATCTATTTTTGTTCTTCTTTCAGAATGGTGATTTATGTGGTTATAAAGTTTAATTTTATTCGAAACTTAAAATACTGAGAATATTACTTACTGTCATTATTTGTTTCTAATATAACGTTCTTTAAAGGCTTTAAGACCACAATCTTTGTTAATTGTCCATTGCCACATGAGAAGCACGCGCCAAAATAGGCGTGTCTTGCGTCTGTGTCAAATTTCAACTGCTCTTCATTGTTGTTAAATATGTAATTGTTGGTTTTCACCTAATGACATACCCCAAATTGTCGGCTAAATAGGCTACCTGGGGTCACAAAAATATCCCCTCTTCCAAGAATTCTTTAATAGAGTACATGGTGAAATAAAACACGGTTACATTTAAAGTCATTTCTGTACAATAATCCAATGAAATTATCGAATATTACGGAAGCATAACGTTACCATAGGTAACACAAATATGAAAGAAAACGCCATAACTGTCCTATAATAATCAGAATTATGTATATGTGAAGTAGACTAATGCTGTAAGCCGTCAAATTGCCAATATAAATTTCGATAATGATTATTTTTCAGGTTCACTATTTTATGACTAGCCGGATCTGGTGATGGAAAAAGCAAATGTCATTATAATTGCCTTTTTACAGTGTTTGATTAAGTGTAAAAGCGAAGGTAGGCGGTAATGGATTTTTAAGCTTTAAAGTGAGGACTTTAGTTAACTTTGGTTAATCTTTCTTTTTTTCTTTTTTTTTAATCGCAAGTAAACGGGGAACTGTTAAATGATTCAGTTGTTTACACCACTAGTCAACAATTAAACAGGAAATAACATCTAGGCATTTTTTCTGATAATATAGATTCAAATGCTAATCCCTTAAGTTCATCAGTGAAATGATAAGGTTACAAATAAATTAACAGATAGATGGATGGATGGAAGAATATATGACCATATGTGCGTACATATATGTATGCATTTTGTTTTAAAGAGAACATATAATAGACGTATTCGAAAGCTAGTTCATATCAGTTTTTTACCATTAAGTAAAGTCTCAGAGATATTTTTTACATTGTACTTAATGTATTACTATTTTTACACGACTGTAAGAATAAAATTATTCCGATCATTTTAAAAAAAAACTCATTGTTTAATTATGATTTTTAAAGCTAAAAATTATATTACTTCAGTAAAGGTTCTAGCGGTAATCAAAAGAATGAAATCAAGGGACAAATATTAGACATACACAACAAAGAACATAAAGTAAGTAAAATCAAAAATACAAAGTAATGAATGCACATAATCAACTAAATGTAACAAGGTAAAAGCGGACTAAAAACCGGGAGCATGGACCAGGTGCACCGGTAGGGTAAACGGCCTCTGCTATTCAAGAAATACCCGCGGAGTTGCTCATAAAAAGGTTAAGTCTGCGGTAGACTAAAGAGGAAAGGAAAACTATGAAAATTATTTATCGATTTCAGAAATCATTATCTGTGAAGGAACAACGAGAAGTTTCCAATGTTGTAATGGGGAGTCGATAAATATTACAAATGCTATATATGGAAGAACACAATCAGGGGAACCTGCTTGTAGTGAAACGACACTGGCAATGTTACCATCGACAGACCCTTGCTTTAATGCTGTTGATATTAACGACATTGAATGTCATTTACAAAGAAACTGTACATTTACACCAACTAACGGTTGGATATATGGAATGGATCCTTGTAAAAATATAAAGAAATATTTAAATGTGACATACACGTGTGGGCAGGGTAGGTCTCTTCCTTATTTTATCGAACACTTGCATTCACTCGTTTGATATTAAGTATCACGTCATCAAATAAATTGTGTATGTATTATTATCCATCAATAACAGTCAGTGCAATGACTTTTTACGCGTATCTATTATCTTTTTAATACTTCCAATCTACTGCCAATAATTCTACATATATGTAACATTCATCCATCTGTGTTAAATGAAAAATATTTCGTTAGTTTATTTTTTAAGTTTTGTTAACAGTAAGTCAGTAGTGGATTTCACAAAATAATCATTATTGTACAATAAATCGCATAAAATAGATCTTAAGAATAATTTTGCTAAATCATTATTTACGAACAATTTTACATTTCCAACATTTTGAGAAATAAACCACTTTATCACTAACACTTTGGCTGCCTTAAACAATGTACTGACCATTGTTCAGGTTTACTAATCCCCGTCTTTATTAAAAACTTAAACTCTCATTCGCAATTACAAGTAATTCTTAGAATGGTCTAAATCTAGGTGCAGATATTATATATTTTCTGAATTATTATTTTTACTTCTTATCACCAATCTATAATGATCCTTCTTCTATTGCAAAAAGTAAGTTTTACTACTGTAAACATATTTTTTCAGGTCTTGCAATAAGACTGCGACTAACATCGTATTTACAGTTTTCAGTTCAATGAATATTGGTAAATTAACATAACTTTACATTACATTTTTTTTTTAAATAAATGAGGAATTCTTACCGCGTTTTAGACATATTCAATATGTAAGTATTAATTAAACAAATTCCTGGCGTCTGTAGGATAAGGTCATGCCAATAGAACCTGATTTTGTTACACATTTTAAAAAAGCATTATCCGTACACAGCTTAGTTGCTGATAGAAATTACGAACTAAAATTACGATATTTAGGTAGCAGTCCGCCTTAGAATTATGCAGTAGGTGATTTATCGATGTCAGATATTTTATCCGAATTTACTTTAAATCAGTTGGATATATTGGAAAACAATAAATAAAATGAAAAAATGAATAATATTTTCACCGTTACCATAACAACGACCACTCCTTAGTAACCAGCAATTTAGGGCCTAATCATCATAAAAACATTACAATTTGAATGTAATTTTATATATTTAATGGTGGAAATATGTCAATCCACATAATCATATTAATAAAGCGTGTCTTAAGGAAAATAATTTACAATAAAGAACAAAGCAATTTGATTGGTTTAGATCTGGTTACCATAGCAACCAGAAGTCTTGATTTTTGACATTTTGAAATATACGAAAATAGGCTATGTTCAGACCCGTTTTGCCAGCACTAGAAAGAAGATTTTATCCAAATGTATGCAAGGATGTGTAGCACGACTTCTCCACTGAAACATATCAAAAATAAAAATATGTAACCTTTCTCTGTTTTTTGCTCATCTGGACCTGAAATCACCACCCATAAAAACTTTTGTTTTTCTCAAAGCTTTTCATACTAACATTTTCCAGACCATAACTTTTTTGTCTTTTGACCAAGACTTCAAACATTTGATATGTTGGTATATCCTCTCAGGACAGAGTATTGCGTACCAGAGAAAGTGACCTTTGACCTTGACCTTTAACCTCAAGGTCAATTAAATCACATACAAATTTTGGCATAAAACGATGCATAATTTTGTATGTGCCAATATTTTTTGTGTTTTTACTTTGATTTCTGATTTTTGGCATTTAAGTATATATCACCAAGGCAGAGAGTAATGTTTTAGGTAAATCACCTTTGACCATAACATCTGACACCAAGGTCAAATAACATATAATTTTTTATATAAATACCATACAAAACTTCGTCTTGGTCATAAGGTTTTTTTTGGTTTTTTTTGCCTTTTTTAGCCAGATATCTGATATTTAGTATGTAAGTAAACCACATTAAGGTAGAGTGTAATGTTCTACATAGGATGGTTTTTTACCTTGACCTTCGATTCTAAAGTCAAATGAAATACAAAAGTTAGGCCAAATACCACACAAAATTTTATCTGGGCCATAATTCTATTGTCTTTTTACTTAGACATCTGATATTTGGTATGGTGTTATATTTCACGAAGAAGGCGAGGCGTCACGTACTAGAGTGGATGACATTTGAACTTGACCTTTGACCCCATGGACGAATAACATGCCAAATTTTGGCTTAGTGTTAAATAGGTCGGATGTCGTATGACAGATACTATTTTTTTTAATTAATTTCTGTTTAATTAGAAAATTCAATTGGACCCCAGAATAATGTTTCTTGTTTTTGTTGATCTTCTCTTGACATAATATCCCATTTCTATTTTTTTTCTTTTTTTTTTGCGTTTATGTTTTACTGAAATGCACATCTCCTTATCAAAATGTCCCAGGGTTACATTTTCTTGATTTCCGCCAGAATCTTGGTTCCCTTGATAACTCTTATAAAAATGAACATGTAGAAAGTTTGCATAGGAAGTTTCAAAATGTTTTATAATTTATGATTTCGTTGCTCAATCATAATGTCATAATGCTGTGACTTTTTCAACATGGAATTTGGTGGCAGAAATTAAGATGAGAACAATTGGAAAATCAACAGTTGTAAATATATCATAGACATATTATAAATGGATAATTAGAGGCCCAAGAGAGACTGAATCGTTCAATTGGTTTACCATTTGCTTATTAGAAGAACTTGACAATGATACAGGCGAAGTTAATAATTACTGAATACTCAAATGCAAGAAATACTTTTAAAAGCATTTGGTGACCTGAACCAGAATTTTGCTGAAGGCAACAGTTTTTTAATTATTTTCAAAAAAATGTCTATCGACCACTATGTTCTGTTTTTAGTATAGGCAGCCATATATATTCAAGGATTAAAAATCACAAGTCATTTTTATCACAAATACACTAAAGGACTAATATGCTTTAATTGATTCAGGAAAAATAACTCCTACATTAGTATATGAATCGTTTCGAAAATTTCGGAATTGGTCTGTCTTATGATGCGGAATAATATAACTCCTAAAATATTTTGCTAAAGGCAACACATTTTAAGTTATTTGCAGAAACTGCCTTCTGACTCATATGTTCTATTTTCGGTAATGGCTGCCATGTTTTTTTTTTTTTTTTTTTTTTTTCACGGATTTAAAGTACCAACAGTCATATTGTGTGGAATACACTAAGGAACAAATACGCCAACGTCCATTGAATTATGTACAATGGTTTTAGAGAAGAATATTTACGGAGTTGCTTATGCAAAAACTGGCAAAAAATGTTTCAGGGGCTGTAACTCTTGAATCAAATGATAAATCGTATAGAAAATTCCGGCATAGGTCAGTTTCATGAAGTTGAACGATATTACTCTGCAAGAAATTTGCTAAGGGCAACAATCTTTGAGTTGTTTACAAACAAATTTCTTCTGACCCTAATGTTCTATTTTTAGTAACAGGGTTATGTTTTTTCATGGATGAAAAATCCCAACAGTCATTTTGTGTGGAATATCCTACGATACAATTATGCATACTAAAATTGAATTCACCACAATGGTTATTGAGAAGAATATTTTCAAAGTTGTACATACGAAGAATGCCAAAAAGCTGTTTTAGGGGTCATAACTCCTACATCGGTTGGCAATATCGTTTTCAGAATTTTTTTTTTTTTTTTTTTTTTTTTTTTTTTTTTTGTAGTTATTTGCAAAAAATGCCTTTAGACCCCTCTGATCTGTTGTTTTTTTTTTTATTGATCCCAACGATCATTTTGTGGACAATTCTCTAGAGGAGAAGATTTGTGAACATTTGTCGACGACGACGGACGCCAAGTGATGGCATAAGCTTACTTGGCTTTTGGCTAGGTGAGCAAAAAATAACAAATGTTTGTTTACTGACCTGTTACCCTACATCTATTACTTGTAGCTGTCTAGAAATTATGAGGGAAACAAACATGGGTATACATTTCATATTGTCGTGGCATTTAAGACTCAATTGCATAATCATCAAATGCGAACTACTTTTATACAATGTAGTCAAAAAGTTTCTACTTATTATTGCCCATACATGAGATCAGAAGTAAACTTTAACACAGTCAAAGAAGTGTAAAATATAGGTTGCAGATACAGTCATCATACTACCCTTCGTTTGGATGCTGATTCCCTATCCTTAATGCATCAGTATGTAACTTCAGTAATATGATCCTGCCTTTTATATTGATTGAGGTACATGTATGAAACCAGATGTACTAAATCATGATGAAATTTTGTAACGGTGAAAACACTTCTTAAACGTTTATAAAAGTTTTTTGAAATCGGTACCCCTTGGTGCTAAAGCTTTTCTGTGCAGAATGTGTTATGTTAAATAAAATTTGACACTTTATTACAAATACGAGCAAAACAGACCAGTTGTAAATGTTAATAAAGTAGGAGGGTGCTTTGGGAATATCACCGTCTAGGAATGGAAAATAAACGATAGGAAAATCGATATTGTCTTGTCGTTTTTTATATATAAGACCTTAGGCTAATACTTGTATCATAATCATATTGAAATTAGTTTGAATAGCATTCAAAAACCATTTTATTTGTGATCATTTTTTTCCCATTTAAGGAAACTAGCACAAGAACTGGCTAAAATTGTGCATACATTTTACATGCCGTTAAAGAATTAGGTTATTGTGACGTATATTTTCCGTTAAAGCAACTTTTGTTAATATATTTTGGTTTAAAGTCTTAATTCTTAGGTATCAGAAATGAATTGCAGTTGATACCTGGTCAGTCAATAGATCTTAGGAATCACAACCAGTTTCACTATGAATTTGACTATTTTCGGATTAGGAAGTTGATGAAGAAATATTGGAAAATCTACGTGTATGTTTATGTGTGTGTTCCAACCTAGTTGAATAGGTAACAATATAAAGAGGAATTTGTAAAAGAAAACAAAAATCTAATTTTTTGGTAACAACATCATGATTTAGCACTTTTGGCATCATACCTCATTAAATATAAAAGGTAAGATCATATAACTGAAGTTATATACTGATGAATCAAGGATCGTGAATTTGCTTCCTGGCAAAAGTGAACTATCTGCAATCTATATTTTACATTTCATTGACTATGTTAAAGTTTACTTCTGACCTCATGTGTGGGCAATTAATAAGTAGAAGGATCATGTAACTTTGTATACTTTCTTGTATAGTTCATATCTTCTATATTGCAATTACTTCTAATGTGCCACTACAAGATAAAATACGTAATTGTAGATTTCTCCTGGAATCTTTGTTCCCTTGATTACTCTTTCCTATGTTTGGCTTATTCATAGTTTCTGAATTGCTACACACCAAAATACAATACCCCACACATCCCCATGTTGGATACTCACGTGAATTTTTTCGTAAGAGAATTGCATGTATAAGGACCTACATCAAAAAGGAATTAGAGTATTAGATCAGACATTACAAAATATTGCAACCACATAAATTTGAAAAATGATTTTTGAAAATGATTTTTAAGGCATTAGAAAAGATTGTGACAAAATAAAATAAAAAAAAACTTTTGAAAAAGATGTTTGCAGGCAATAGAGAAGATTGCAACAAAATAAAATAAAAAAAAAATATTTTGAAAATTATTTTTCAGGCATTAGAAAAGATTGTGACAAAATAAAATTTAAAAAAGATTTTTGAAAAAGTTATCAATAAAAACAGATGATTGCAACCGACTCAAAGTGATTGCAATAGCTCACAGTGACATTCGTCCCAGGTGAGCTTAAACTCTACTATAAGGAAACAAACCTTTATAACTAAATTCTGGTACCCAGAATGGTAGTTTCAAAATCAAGACTTTAATTCCTTTAAGTTTTAATTAATCTAAAGTAAAAATCCTTGGAGTGGAACGAAACATAAATTTGACTTGTGACTTATCATGGTGAACTTAAACCAAAAATCCACGCCAATATCTGCAAATGCTTCAAAAAAGTCCGGAAAACTGAAGATGGACTGATGGACAGACAGACAGGTCAAAAACATTATACACTGCACAACTTCGTTGAGTGGGGTATAATTACTGAAGCTCATCTGAGTTCTTCTCCTTTAACACTTAGAAAACTTATTGTCCACAACAGAATGATGTTTAAATGATAATTAACCCTGCTTCTTGGGTTTAAGAACAATTAGGTGATAAAGGGCAATTGATTCGTTACATTTATGACTACGAGGTGAAATTTTGCATGAAATTAGTCATTAACTTAAGTCACAATTTTGTATGTCACTTGACCATAAGGTCAAAGTTCAAGTTCAAAAGTCAAACACCTTGGTACAAGACGCTCCGTCTTAGTGGCTTAGCGTGAAATAGCCACATACTTAATATGTCTCAGATATCTAAGAAAAAGAAAAAAAGTTATGGCCTAGACAAAACTTTGGGTAGTATTTTGCCAAACTTTTAATGTTGTTTGACCTTGAAGTTACAGGTTGAAGTCAAATGTCACCTACTCTGGTAAGTGACGCTCCACTCTGAGAGGATACCAACATACCAAATATTAGAAGTCTAGGTCAAAAGAAAAAGAAGTTATGGTCTGGACAAATTGTGTATGAAAAGCATCCAAATTTGGTATGTTTTTTTACCATGAGGTCAAAGGTCAAGTTCAAATGTCAACCACTCTAGTATGTGATGCTTCGACTTCAGGAAATATAATCCTGTACCCAAATATCTGGTGTATAAGTAAAAAGACAAAAGAATTATGGCCCAAACAAAATTTTGTATAGTGTTTGGCCTAAATTTTGTATGTCATTTGACCTTAAAATCGAAGGTCAAGGTAAAAAATCATCATATCTAGAATACTACACTGAACCTTAATGTGATTTACTTATATACTAAATATCAGATATCTGGGTAAAGAAGACGAAAAAACATTATTGCAGAGACAAAGTTTTCTATGGTATTTTGCCAAAATTTTTATGTTATTTGACCTTGGTGTCATGGGTCAAGGTCAAAGGTCATCTACATAAAACATTACTCCCTGCCTTGGTGTGGTATACTTGAATGCCAAAGATCAGATATCGAAGTAAAAAGACTAAAAATTATTGGCACAGGCAAAACAAAGTATAGTAATATGCAAAAATTTGTATGTGATTTGACCTTGAGGTTAAAAGTCAAGGTCAAAGGTCACCTCCTCTGGTACGCCATGGTCTGCCCTGCGAGGATATACCAACATATCAAATATTAGAAGTCTAGATCAAAAGACAAAAAAGTTATGGTCTGGCAAATGTTAGCATGAAAAGCTTTAAGAAGAACAAGTCTTTATGGGTGGTGATTTCGGGTCCAGATGAGCAAAAAACAAAGATAAGTTATATATTTTTTTTATTTTTGATATGTTTCAGTGGAGAAGTCTTGCTACACATCCATCCATACATTTGAATAAAATCTTCTTTCTAGTGCTGGAAAAACGGGTCTGAACATAGCCTATTTTCGTATATTTCAAAATGTCAAGAATTTGTTTGCTATTTTAACCAGATCTAAACCAATCAGATTGCTTTGTACTTTACTGTAAATTGTTTTCCTAAAGATTCACTTCATTAATATAATTATGTAGTTTGACAACTTTCCACCATTAGATATATAAAATGACATTCAAATTGTGATGTTTTTGTGATAATTAGGCCCTACATTGGTGGTTGCTAAGGAGTGGTCCTTGCTATGGTAGCGGTGAAAATATTTTTGTTTCATTTTTTCATTTTACTTATTTTTTTCCCAATATATCAAACTTATTTAAAGTCAATTCGGATAAAATATCTGACATCAATAAAGCACTCACAGTGAAAGAGTAATCAAGGGAACCATGGTTATGGCTACAATCCAGGGACAAAGACCAGTCATTGAAAATAGACATACACAACAAAGAACATAAAGTAACTAAAATCATACATACAAAGTAACAAAAGCAAATGAGCAAATCGGACTCCACTAAAAACTGGGAGCATGGACAAGGTGCACCGGTAGGGTAAGCGTCCTCTGTTTTTCTAGAAACACCCGCCGAGTTGCTCATAAAAGTCAAGTCCGGGGTACTTAATTATTTGAACTACTCTTGATTTAATTGTTTGTACAATTGTTTGTACAATTGTGGCCATGTTGGCATTATATTTTCCTTTCGTAATCTACAACAATCGATCAATATCATGACTATTTAGATTTTGAGTTATGGGCAGGTGTTTCTTTAAAAGCAGAGGACGCTTATCCTACCGGTGCACCAGGCCCATGCTTCCATGATTGTATTGGAGTCCGAGTTGTACATTTACTTTTGTTATTATTTATACATTATTTTAATTACTTTATGTTCTTTTTTTGTGTTTTTTTTCTGTTTTCCATGTCTGATTTTGTCCTTTAATTGCATTCATTTGATTTCCGCTAGCATATTGGCTCCCTTTATTACCCTTTCATATGGCGTTATTCTTTTTGAAGATTTCACGCAGAAAGAGACTGAATAAATATACGTATAATGCTAAACTTTTCCTATGGAAATTAAAAAAAATCGCACTCTTTTTACACCAACTTAACTTCGGAGTATTGGACTAATGATACACAATACTTCATCCTTACGCAGGTTCGGCTAAAATTAAATTAAATATTTTCGATTGAACTCATTTTTTCCATATTTTTTCTAGTAAATGTTGGCCCTGATATGTTTATTATCCAACGATTTATTGCTTTTTGATATCACGATTAAGATAAAATTCAAGATTTTCAACAAATAATTTATGAATGAAGCATCTTTCTTGTGATTTTTGCCTTAATCTAATTTTGTTTATTTCGGATGTTTGTCCACTACTTCCAACTTATCTCTTGCGCTTGCAATTTTAAAATGAATGATTTCACCATAATGTCAATGTTGATTATCAATGTGTCTTCGTATTGTTTTGACCTTTTAATTTATTTTGAAGGAGTGTCATTGCTCTGTTACCGTGTTAATATTGTTCAGGGCTCTTAGGGGCTTATTTAAATGTTTGTTTACACTTTTTGAAGACCTGTTTTGTGAACTCTGCAAATATTTACTATTTTTAGAGGTTTAAACTAAGGTGCATTTGTTGCTTTCCGCCATATTCGTCCCTTTTTTTCTATTTTTCAGGTTTAACTTCTTCATGTGTGGAATACACAATGACAACATTAGAAGTCACACAGCCAACCGGCCCAAAAGATAGTGTGACAGAACAGACATCTACATATATGATGCCAATAAAAAGTACAGCAAAACAAGGGGGAACAACTTCATTATTATCAACTATAACGGCAAGCCATTTGACGTCAACAGAAGAACAAATACCAGACGGAACGACGGTTAAGCGCGACCCGATGTCAACAGATCAAGTACCATTGAATTGTCAATGTCAGTGTTCTGAAATAGATCAGAACCAATGGGGTTATCTCTATGGACTTACGCCAAGTGAAATGAAGGTCATAATGAAATATCATTTAGATTCCCTGATTCAGAATGTAACAATTGATAGAAAAGCTACCAATAGAGTTCGACGTATGAAAATGTCAGCTTCTGACGATCGTAATTCGGCAAGGTTTATAGGATTCATAGGTCTGTCTGTTATTGTTACAGTTGTAACTTTATTGGTAGCAATAGATATATGCAACTTGTTTTCAATATGTATCGGGAAACCGTAGTCATTATTATTAATAAATGGATGGCAAACCTTCTGTTTGGTATGGGAGGTGCGTGTATCAACTTGGATAAAATAAAAAATAATTTTAACTTTCTTCACGAACGAAATATTTGCCCTTTTCAGTCAATACTGCTAACTGCTAATGTAGATTCCAAACTATTTATAAATATGCTGCACTACAATTCAACTCTCAGTTAATCTTCTTTTTGTTTTATTATTTCCTATCAAATTTAAATTCATTCATGATTTTGATGGCGGCTTCTAGCACCTAATGTCATACACAAGTTTCAGAATCGGTTGTGACGTCTTAAACTTTTAAGTAACAATGCGAGTTGCAAATATCTAAATACATTGAATGCTAGGTTCGGCAATCGGTTCCGAAAAAATGTAGCACTAGTAGATTAACCATTTTTTTTATTTACTGAAGCTTTGATAATGTATACACACCTTAAACAACTCGGCGGGTGTTTCTAGAAAAGCAGAGGACGCTTAGACTACCGGTGCACCTGGTCTATGCTCCAAGTTTTTAGTGGCGTCCGAGTTGCTCATTTCCTTTTTCCTTTTGTTCCTTTTTTATGTATCATTTTAGTTATTTATGTTCTTTGTCGTGTATGTCTGGTCTTTGTCCCTGGATTATGTTTTATTGATTACGGCTGTAACCTTGGTTCACTTGATTACTCTTCGATAGTGTACAGTTAGTGATAAGTAAAACTTTACATTTGAGATAAATTATAGATACCTACCTACCTATTTTCGTCGCTCCCATTTTACACAAGGTCTCTTCACTTAACATCTTTTTTGCCCATAACTTCTGTTCACCTTAAATCATCATCAACCCTTTCAACTTAGTTTCCGAAGATCATCGCCATGTTGTTTTTGGTCAGCCTTTGTCATATATCTTGCGGTGTTCATCTATGGGATGTCTGAAGTTTGCATTCTCAAAACATGCAAAAACCATTGTTATCTGGTCTATAATGCAAGTTATTTTGAGAGAGTTGTGATTTGTTATCGTTTTTCTTAAATATTAGAATATTCGAAGGTAAGCAGCTGCGGTGGAAATAAGAAATTAATAATAAAGTATATAACTATGTATTACTTGAAGAGGTTTGAGAAGGTAAATATTTGAACCTGAGCCAAGACACCGTGAACTAGTTGTAGTTTTGACAGATCCTACATTATAGCCTTAAATCGACACTAAGCATCATCAACGTTCTTTATATGCAGATGCCCTTAAACATGAATCTATAAAAACCGTTCTGTGATAAATGCAGTTGTAGGAGAATTTTTTACACAAAGTTTGTGCTATATGTTTAAGTATTCCATGAATGAAATTGAATAAATAAATAGGTTTATCTTATTGAGTATTTGTTTGTTATTTCTGAGCATTGCTAACTATGAAATAAGAGATGTGGATTATTTTAACAGAAATCTATCACCATGCGTAACACACCATGTTAAGTGGTTACAAAGAATAATAATGTCTCTCTTTATCGTTATACTAATCAGTTAGATCTAATTTTAAGGGGTGTGTACTCTTGTTGAATTGTCGTTTGGGTTCATTTTACTATATATGTACGAGTCCGTATTTCCTTTAGAATTATATGTAGTTCCAACTTGTGGTTCGGAGCAGTTTGTTACCAATTTTGAGTTTATTTTGTCAATTAAAAACACATATCCATTGACATTCTTTTCCGCTTACATAACGGATATTAGATCTATCATTAGCAATCATTTCCACAAATAAGGTGATTGACCCCTACACGTGTATTATATTTTACTTTTAACAAGTAGTACTTTATCGCTATTTTGTTTAAAATCTCTTTGATCTTGCTATTCGATAATTTTTAATCTCACGCCAGTCGAGTGAGAATGAAAATTATCGTTAGTTTCTATGCCCCACATGACATACAAGCAACAGCGTAGGAATATTTGACGACCCAAATAACCGTCTTTTTATTTACTGCGTATGAAATAATGGCCAATATTTCTAGTCAACAATAGAAATGATTAAACACAGTAACTTACCCGATTAGAATGAATAAATCCCAAAACTATTCCGCAAATTTTAACACGACTGTCATATATAGTTAACCGATTTTTTTTTCTTAAAAAAATGTGTATAACAGCTGTACAACATACATGAAGTCACGTAACACGTCGCTGAAAAATAGTCCCGAAAGGAAAATGTGCTGCGCTTATAAAACTTACATATTTAGGTCAAGAAAACTGAAAATAAAAGAAAACTAATACCTTACAATTCAGCAAAACAGAGATAAACAGATTATTAAATATTTTTCAACTCGCGGGACTTTCTCATGCTCATCTCGTCTCGCGGCAAAGAAACTCCCTCTCGTTGAAAAAATATTAAATAATCTAATATTCCAGTATTTCAAATTTCAACATATCATTTAGAATCATAACGTGAATCTGTTATTAGAAACGAATTCATTCATGAAATGATACTTTACTCACTTTTAAATATAGATGTACTTGAAAAGGATTAATACGTGCTCTTATCTCTCAGTCGTTATCTGACAGTTATATTCTATGCAAGACATGGAAAGCTCGATACTCACCCAATAAGCTAAATAAACCGTTGAACAGGATCATTCGTAAGGGATCTGGTTCTGAAATTGTCAAATCGTTAAGGATAACATCGTTTGGTTGTAACATTTATTCGCTTATATGGTCTTTACATAGAAATACATACACATGTGTGTGTTTAATCGTGTAATATTTTTCCACATGGCCAGATTTTGAAAAGGGTTGTGATCACGCCAAGGTACGTAAATCTGCAGCATATTTTTTGCGCCTGTCTCAATTTCTGGCCCCTGTATGTTTAATTTCGCTTTCACCTTTTGTTTATTTTAATGTTACTTGAGTATATAGGGACAACCATTTCGCTGTACTTGTGTATAATGATGTTCTATGGACATCTGCAGCCTGACCTGTGGTATGAGGGTTTTTTGTCGTTCATTGAAGATTAAATGGTGGCTTTGACTCACAGTTTCATTCCGGTGGTGTTGATGTCCTTTTGACATATACACAGTACATAATTTCGTTATATACAATTCATTGGACAATCGTTTTTCGTAAGATACAGGAACGTTTAGATTTTCTTTATCCAATATTTTAGTGTATCTTGTTTTTTATTTGTTTGGTTTTGTTTGTGTTTGATTGGTTTGGGTTTATTTGTAGTTTTTTTTTGTTTTTTTGTTTTTGTTTTTTGTTTTGATTTGTTTTTGTGGTTTTTTTTTTCTTTCTAGTATTATTCGTTGTGTTGTTTTTTTATCATTTTTCCGTCGTCCTTGTTTTTTTTTATTATTTGCCTTTGAATAGGATTTACAGACTCATTACTTTACTTAGATATGCATACCTTTATTTTTTGTTTATTTTATGTTTTGGGTGAATAAAGCACGTATATGGTTGATCATGTTTATTACTGATTGTTCATTGTACACCAAATAGCAGTTACAGACTCTTTATCATTATTATCTCTCGGGTGATAAATGGGCAATAATAAACCTGTTACAAAACAGGTTCATTATAAAATTACTTACAAAAGAAAGAAAAAAATACACAATGGAAACAAAAAATACCCTAAAAAATACCACACAACACCATCATCCGTCCAAAACAAACATATTATTAAATTACCCCAGATAAATGAAATCCTATTTTTTTTCACATTAAAGCACACAATTACCCAAGTCGCATAAGATAAATAAGATAAACACGCTAGACAAAGTATAATATTTAACTGCATATGATTATTCATCAATGAGATTATTACTGTTGTATCAGGTATGAGAGTTGTCAATCCATACATAAAATAATTGAAAGAATTAGTAGCGTTGGTAACATAATTAATGCAGGTAAACAACGGATTTTGGGTATTTTGAGAGACATGAATGAAGTTAATGTTTATCAATCTACAATCCTTAGTACAGCATTTTATATGCAATGACTGATCTTTAATAAGAATGAACTTTTGAACAAAGAAAATGAATAGCAGCCAAGCAAGTACAAGCCCCACATTCTATGTCTATGAAATCTTCACCATTTTGTCGGCAGGATTAAACGGCACCTATAACACTTTCCTGGAACAAGAAGTAAATGTTTAAGTAGCATTTGTTTTATAAACATCAGACGGTGTGATACATCCCTGACAAAAACCCACCAATTTGATTTCATTTCTAATTAAGTATCAGTCATAGACCATATAACCAGTCTTAGTTTGTACAGACCATATAACCAGTCTTAGTTTTATACAGACCATATAACCAGTCTTAGTTTGTCATTCGGTTGTTACACATTTGAGATGAAAAAGTGAACTATAAAGATTGTGCATGGAAATGGCACATTGCTAGAGTTATTGGTTTTTATTGTGTTTGAGTTCAGTGATTTTAGTTGGAGATTGATGAATTGATGTAGGGTTTTCTCAAAAGTACCGAACTGAATAAGGAAAGGATTAGTGTTACAAAATATACCATATGTAGACTGATAAAGCATTGATTGTGCGGTTGGTTTTCTACTACGTGAATCAACGTTAGTCTTCGAGATTTATCTAATCAACCACCTCGACCAATAGTCAACGCTTTGATTTAAATTATTTCCGGTTGCTCAATTTAATATTTACATGTATATATATGGGAAGTATAAATTTTCATTTTCTGATGCTGATTTTATTCTAGATTCAAGTTGTTTTCTTTATTCCTGTTGTCGGATCACTTTTTATGCAAAGGGAAATACTTCATAAACCAGGCGATCAAGGTAGTCAAAACAGGAGATATTTTTTTTAACTAAATTCATCTGAACTTTGGAAACTACTCTTATCTTTTTTTTTGTAGTTTTATTTTCTTTGAAAGCAATACAAATACCCGGTACTAGGCAGCCAACTAGTCTGCCTTCTCTGTGAGTTATTTCCATTTAGGTCTGGAAACCTGAACTGTTACTGGAAAAGAACTGTTAAATTATTCATTTTATTATTGAAAAAATCAATTAAAGCAATATGCCTTTTACATTAATTTTGTATTATTGAAAAAGCTATAATCAATAATATAGTGCACTTACACAATATAAATGCAACATACTCATTTCGCCATCCCGTTGATACAAAAGATGTCCCAGAGCATGTAACATCGGTAACTTTACCGCTTGATTCTGTCCACTGAAAGAACTGCTGTACCACACTATCGCACGCCAATGGATTATTTCTAACCATTCTACAATAAAAGAGTAATCAGTAATCAGTAGTATGTTATCATTACCCAATATGTGAGCAACTATGGGTTATGGTCGTCAGACAGATTTGTAATTAGCCACAAATCAATAGTGACTTTGAATTTTATACTTTCTTCTACATAAAATGTATAGGACGCTCGAAAAAAGCTCCATCTGAGAAAGTAAAATCCGTTTTATAATGAGGTAAATGTAAAGCATTCATGTTGATAAAATTATATAAATGTTGTTAACAATAGAAAGCCAATATTCCGTTGTTACCAATTATAGTCAAGATTTCGTGGTTAGAATGAATTTTCGATTCGAAAAACTAAATACGAAATAAGTGAAATATTTTTTTCTATACGTCAAACGAAACAATGTGTATAAAATAAGACTTCAGATTTGTCAATTATTTGTGGAGAATTTTCCTATAATTAGTTTAAACGAAACAAGATTGGCAGTGTTTAATGAAATTGTGTTGCTGAAAATCAGTTAAAAACACACACAAAAAAACACAAATAAAAAACATCAGATTTTAAATTTCATAAGCTTAGATATTCAATGTGCGTGAATTAAATCTAAATATTCGTAAGCCTTTATCTAACAGGTCGTGAACATTCAAAACAAAATAATATACGTTGCGTAAGCTTCATTGCCCTATGTCCACCCATGGACGAAGTGGAATAAATCAAGCTTCATTACAATTGTACTTAAGTGTAAGTTTTGTAAGAATCGGACAAAATGGGAGACACTCAAAACATGCATGTCAAACACGCATCAAACTGACAAATTAATTTCACTCCTGAATGCTTTCTCTATATAAGAAGATTATTTTTTTTATCTCTGCAAAAGTGGGTTGCTCTGAATTTTGTTCAATTGAATTTATTAAAAGAGGTTTTCGACAGAGTAATCAGCACTTGAAAAGTTCATTTTCAGTGCATTCAATGGAAATATATTTCAGTTTACCAAAATGATATGTCTTTTTTCCTTATTCTGATATTCGAATATAACTTTAAAAGTGGTGTTTGTTTTAATACCATGTTTCACTGACTACATGATTCTTACAGAGACTAAAACTTAAGCTTCACGTGCATGTAAAATATCCAAATTTACGGGAAAGATTCACTCGCAAAAGATGAATGTTGAACAGTCCTGCTATTGAGTGATATGTTGTAATCAAGTACAGTTTTATATAGTTAATACTTACAAATACTTTAATTTTGGTAAATCTTTGAATGTGTCCTTTTTTATAGTTGATAGCTTGTTATTGTATAAATACCTATGAAAATTATGACTTCGGTGGTAATTAATGAATTACAAAAAAAAAAATAAACAACACGCTATCATTTTGAAGACGCTACATCAATTTTACTCGATTTGGTTTGAATTTTCAATATACGGTTTAAAACAAATCCTAAACGACGCTTCAGTATGGAACAAACTAGGTTGCAAATGTTACCCTCTATTGAATTAACAACAACAACAACCCACACCCATCCCCCCTAAAAAAATCAAGAATTCAGTGAATATATATACAACCTCTCAGAATGTGACGACGCTATTCGCTGCACTGCTCCATCGGATCAAATTGATACAGGGAAGATAACGTAAACTTATAGAAGGGTCTGAACAATTCCCAACGATGTTAGAACTGTCAAATTTGCCAAGCAAATTTTCGGTCGTTCCCTTCGCGGGACTCGAACTCGTACCGCTGTGACATCTATGGCAACTAGAGTCGTCACATTCTGAGACGTTGTATAATATTGATTTGTTGTGACATGCATCATTAATTTGATCCTATTTCCTACATAATAACACCTAGATGAACTGTCCCGTACTACCATACATCGTGTACTAAGTTGCAGCTCTAGATTAATCCTACGAGGAGGAATGACCCAGCCAGCGAAAGCTATATTTTATATATAGCCTAGCTGGCCGAGTGGTCTAGGGCGCTGGACTTAGTGCAGGCGGTGTTGCCATAGATGTCACAGCGGTACAAGTTCGAGTCCCGCGGAGGGAATGACCAAAAATTTTCTTGGCAAATTTGACAGTTCTAACATCGTTGGGAATGTTTCAGACCCTTCTATAAGTTTACGTTGTCTTCCCTGTATCAATTTGATCCGGTGTAGCGAATAGAGTCGTCACATTCTGAAAACGTTGTATAATATTGATTTGTTGTGACAGGCATCATTAATTTGATCCTCTATCCTACATAATAACACCTAGATGAACTGTCTTGTTTTACCATATATCGTGTACTAAGTTACAGCCCTAGATTAATCCTACGAGGAGGAATGACCCAGCCAGCGAAAGCTATATTTTATATATAGCCTGGCTGGTCGAGTGGTCTAGGGCGCTGGACTTAGTGCAGGCGGTGTTGCCATAGATGTCACAGCGGTACGAGTTCGAGTCCCGCGGAGGGAACGACCAAAAATTTGCTTGGCAAATTTGACAGTTCTAACATCGTTGTGAATTTTTCAGACCCTTATATATATATATAATCGTCTAAATAATAGTCAACAATCACTCTTACGGGGTGATGGATCGTTAAAAACGATGCGAAACATAACAATAAATAAAATAAACGTCTAAATATGTTTAACATCACCAGAAGATGGTAAAATTTAAATTGAATATTTCGGATAACAGATATATATATATCATATAGTTTTATGAGTTTTATGCTGAGGAAGGATATCTGTTATCCGAAATTTTCAATTTAAATTTTACCATCTTCTGGTGATGTTAAACATATTTGACGTTTATATATATATATATATATATATACTCTTAAGAAAAAAATAGTTTCCAGTCGTTCACATCACAATTCACACGTTATACCACAGCTTTCCGTAACTATATAGACTTTTTGTATCGTGCTGGACTGCTAACAAGTATGCTTCTAAAACAGGGTTATGTTGCTACAAGATTGAAGATATCAGTATAAAAGTTTTTGGTCGCCATCATGAACTCATGGGTCGTTATATGCTATTTATATAGAATCAAATGTGGAAACAGTATTCCGAATATATGTTCAAAGTTCTCTAACATTCAACTAGATTATGAACAGATCAAAGAAATATTACAGTCTGTATCTTCCATAGATACTCTCATAAAATCTAAATTCGAATAGGTTCGTCACTGAACGGTAACCGAGGAATCTAAGGTTGGCGGTAGTATATAGGTTTAGAAGGAAACACTTGAATCATGCTCTTCCGTTAAAAAGATATTAAAGTCTAAAGAGAGGACTGCATCCACAGAAACAAAAGATAAAGATCGGGCGTTGATTTCACAAAAAGTCGTAACTGTATAATTGATCGTAAGTAATGTCATCACAATCGAAAATAGCGTTGTGACTTCATAATTTACGATCAATTTCAGACTTACGACTTTTTGTGAAATCGACGCCGGAGTAAACAATGCGTTCCTTTTTTTGGAAACATTCTACAAATGTACAACGAATACTTACAGATGAACTAAGTTTGGAAGATTCTTTAAGTCGCCAGCGTCAATACTGGTTATTAGGTTCTTTGTAAGAAACCTATAAAGCAATTTTAATGTATGGTAATTTATGTTTGAACAATATATTTGCAGTGTACTCTTAATTTCCCATTCGCTATTTTTTTTACGGATTATGTATACAATACTTTTTGATGCACAATACTTTTAAAATATGTAGTTTTGTTTACATCGAAGTGATACAATGAAATTGTTTCGTCATTTCAACAGACCAGAGACTCATTTTTTTTCTTTAAATGACATCATTATAAAAAATTAACAATTCTCATCTCAACTAACAGCGCAATACTAATTTGGAAACAATAATATATTACGCATCGCATAACTCAAAAATATAGTAGAAAAGATTCCACGTAATATATCAGTTATGTCGATGACAAATAATTAATACGGAAAAGTGATAACAGCCATTACATGAGACAAACATTGATAAACTGTTGAGATAGGAAAGCTAGATATCAAATAAAAACGATGATAAGAAAACGCAATGCCCATTTATTCCGTAATCAATAATTTCCTTCCTATATTTTCCCTGTCTCTTTCTATATTTTTCGTTTTTATTTTGTTTTTTTTTTTTTTTTTTGTTTTTTTTAATTTGTCGACTGATATTGAGGGTCAACGGAGGGGGTCGGTTTTCCGCCTCCCTAATTCTCCACGGTTTACGCCTTTTATATTATGCCGAAAACGACTGGACGCACTCCCTAAATGCAGCGTGAACAACAGAGAATGGCAATATTTTTATACGTCTTGTACTCACAGGCGTTTTAGCTTTGGAAGATCACTTATGGCATTTCGTTGAATATTGGATATTTGGTTCTCTTCCAAATTCCTTTATATAAAAATGTAGTTAAATATAAGTATTTACACCTATATTTATTAAACAAAGAAAGCGTTCATTTAGGCAACGTGACAAAACCGTACTTGTCTGTATTAAATAACCAGAAGTTTTATTGTGGTCACTACTTCAGATAACTATCTAAGGAAAACGACAGGAATCTCGTTTTAAACCCCCATAAAGGTGGTTCATATAAAAAAGCGTATCGACGTTACTTGTTGTTCATGAATATATATATCAAGGGCAGTCACTTTCAATGTATCTAGCGGTATAACAATTAGATCATTAATAAAATTCATGGTCGCTTTGTAATAAATAGCTATTTAACATTTCGATGTATATAGTACAGAAAATAATGTACGTATTGGACTCGCCATATGCGCGGCTTGACCAATACAGATATAATAAAAAGGACTCATACGATATTATCATCTATTGTACATTAAAGGAAGTTTAATATATTATTTTAAAAATTCAATACATGTTCTTAACCAGATCTTCACCGTTTGAAAATGGAAATGTTCCGTAACTATCGTTATACATGTCATCGTATAACCAATCGGACATGTTTGAAATGTAATCAAAACTGTTTAAATTCGGTGTATACATAAATATTGTTTTTATGTACAAATAATCTCAAAGCAAAATTAATGAATGCATATTAGATAGGATGTTATTTGTAAAGGAGACAAAAAAATGATTTATTAATGTCTAATGAAGGTGAATTGACATCTATAGCTAATAGAAGGTCAATACTGAAACACAAAGTCCGAGAAGCAAACGAATAATGATAAACATTTTTGTGTGGTGACGACATAATTTTTGCCACTTTGTTTTATCTGATAAGCTTGTGCGTAAGGCACCGACTACTATGTCGAAAATGTTAACAATGGCCAATGTATAGCAACAGATGTGAATTTTAAGAAAAAAAAATCACCAGTTGAGCATATTTTACTCACAGGACTATAAGATCTACAAGATTCTTCAAAACGTCTCCATTTAGTATTGAAATCTGGTTTCCTGTCAAGTCTCTGAATTCAAAATATTTTATTTTACATTCTTGGAATTAGAATTAGTTTGTATTGTGCTGTTCAAATGGGTATTTCAAAGAAAACACGATAACAGATTCTGTTTATTATATGACGTTTTTATGGAAGATGTGAATGCATTGTTTGTCTCTTTTAAGTTAACAAGAATATGTACTCTTAGTTTATGTACCATGAATATATCACATCTACCTTAAGAAAGTCTTTCAATCAAGGGCCAATGATACTCGCTGTAAGATTTTCGTTAAATAAGTGAATATTTTTGGAAAGTCCACGTGTATACAGTATACGCGTATGCAATATTTTTATAGTGCTCAGTTTACTTACAATCTTGCAAGACTAGGACAATGTTTCAGAGCTGTTGGGAGACTGGATAGTTTGTTGTGAGACAGGTCTCTGAAAATAAGAAAAAATAGAATGACTAACTACAATATAATGACTACAGTTATCTGCAAATAAAAAAATCGCAATTCTTCGTGTTTTTTTAAGCAAATGCATGTATCTTAATATCAATTCAGAATACAATGAACAAATAATCTCTATTTTTTTGGCGAAATTATACAGCTTTGAATAAGAACATATCAATTGTTAAGTCGCGAAAATAAAGAGTAACGAATTTGAATTGATATCGCATAAAGCATAAATAAATATCTTCGAAATTAATTAGGCTAAGAGTAGTACTATAACATCAAAATTTTAACATTAACTGTGCACAACTTTATTACTTACTCATCAAAAATAAGAAGAAAACAGATACTACTAAAATCCTTTATATTGTTCGCCCAATTATCTATGTCAAAATATCCTTGAAAAAAATGGTTTCATTGTGCTTTCATTTTTGTTTCGTTTTCTTTACTTTGGTAGACAGTATTATAATAATTTCTTACAGCAAGTAATATAAATCCCTATTCATACACTTAAGAGAAGAGAGGAACTTTACTGAAACGTTTTAACTATATTCATCAACAACTATGTTTACTGGCATAGAATTGTTTACAATGTATATACTTTTAGTATTTGTGTATAAATACGCCCATAAAGAATTCATGAAGTTATAAACCCTGACAAGAACTGTTATTTTATCAGGGCATTTTCTGGGACACTTCACCGCCTATTAAACGCATCCTTTCAAGACAACCTGGGACTTGTCAAACCCAATCAAATCAGTTCAAGCAACTGCTGTAAACCGCTAAATAACGCGAAAATAGATCTGTTGCGAATATTTTTCCGAATAATATTACAGGATAATTTGATGAACGATCGCGAATTTAAAATTGCGCAAAAGCAGATTCATAGCAGAAACTGCAAAAAATAACAATGCGCGTAAATTTCTCGGGTTTACAGTCATACTTACAGATAAGATAATGAAGACAGAATTTTGAATGAATTTTCATCAATACTTGATATCTGGTTTCTTTTCAAGAACCTTTAAATAAAAAATAACATTTTTAAACATTTACTTGTCGTTTTTCTTTTCTAGTTTTTTATTCTTCAGTAATTCATGAATTCATGCAGTTGTGGTACAAATATATGGTATGGTATTTTCAAATGAAAAAATTATCAAGGGAACCAAGGTCCTAGCGGTAATCAAAAGAATGTAATCCAGGGACAAAGACCAGACATGGAAAACAGACATACACAACAAAGAACATAAAGTAACTAAAATCATATATACAAAGTAACAAAAGCAAATGAACAATCCGGACTCCACTAAAAGAACGCAATATAGATAAAGTGACCTGAACCACGATAGAACTTGGCTTTGTTTTCTTTTGAGTTCATACTTTTGTGCTATTCTTCTAGATCGTCCTTGTTTCTTATTTTCACGTTCAGGCCATGTCTGTATAATTCGATGCATCCGGATTGTCCAATTATGTTAGCATCGGTATTTTTTACGATATGATGAACATTGACTTCTTCTAACTTATACAAAAACTAACGCAAAACATGTAAGGAAACTATAATCAGAGAGATTGTCTCTAAATATCAAGACGAAATAAAAGAGTAAATAAATTATTTATAGCTTAAATAGAACTAATATATATTATCATGTCTTTTCTTACTTACAACATGAACAGGTTAGGTACGTTAATGAAGTCATCTGCTCCAATGTTAGCAATCTTGTTATCTTCTAAATACCTGCAAAAGAAAATGATTTAAATATATATTGACAGATATCTGATCCTTTATTCTACATTACTACACCTAAATTAGGCGTCCCGTACTACCATACATCGTGTACAAGTTACAACCTAGATTTATCCTAAAAGGACGAATGACCCGGCCAGTGAAAGCCCTATTTGATAGAGCCTAGCTGGCCGAGTGGTCTAGGGCGCTCGACATTGTGCAGGCGGTGTTGCCATTTGTGTCACAGTGGTACTAGTTCGAGTCTCGCGGAGGAAACAACTTCTATGCTTACGTTATCTTCCCGGTATCAATTTGATCCGATGGAGCAGTGTAAAGAATTGAGTCGTCACATTCCTGGGCGTATATATATATATATATATATATATCTATATAGAAAGGTCTGAAAAATTCCCAACGATGTTAGAACCGTCAAATTTGCGATGCAAATGTTTGGTCGTTCCCTCCGCGGGACTCGAACTCGTACCGCTGTGACATCTATAGCAACACCGCCTGCACATAGTCCAGCGCCCTAGACCACTCGGCTAGCTAGGCTACATGAAAATATAGCTTTCGCTGGCCGGGTCATTTCTCCTAGTAGGATTAATCTAGGGCTGAACCTTAGTACACGATGTATGGTAGTACGGGACAGTTTATTTATATGTTATTATGTAGGATAGAGTATCAAATTAATGATGCATGTCACAACAAATCAATATTATACAAACGTCGCGGAATGTGACGACTATATAGATTCGCTACACTGCTCCATCGGATCAAATTGATACAGGGAAGATATGTACACGTATAGAAAGGTCAGAAAAATTCCAAATGATGTTAGAACTGTCAATGCAAATTTTTGGTCATTCCCTCCGCGGGATTTGGATATATAAATATGTTTGTATGTATATATTATTTTCTATGCTCAAAATTAACTGATATATATTTCTACTAGATTGGATGGGACAAAATTTTTGTTCATATTTTATCAATATAGAACAGGACACTTTTATCAAATATGATGGAGGAATATTGTAAGCACCACGTGCACTACACGTGTACATGGATGTCGTCTTTAAAGTAACATAACAAATAATGTGTTGAACTATGTGTCTACTCACAGTTCCTTTAGTTCAGAAAGACCTTCGTAGGAACCACTGTCTAGAACTGATATTTCATTTTTGTTTAAAAGCCTAAAAAATACCAGAGAAAATGTATCTAAGGACATATATTGTTCCATTGGCTTTTTCAAACCAGCATACTATTATAATTTTGTCTTACTTTCATTTTACGAAGAATGTTTAATATTTTTTTTCAAACTTACCTAATATATTTTGTTCTATTTTTCTTGGACAATATGACAGAAGTGGATTACTTGTAGTAATAGTAAGGTGAAAGAGGAAAAGCTTTTAGACTTCAAAAATAATCGGTAACTTATCTAATAAATGTAATCCCCTCCAGCGATTGTCGTCCGCTAATTCATTGCATTTTTTTAAATCCGCTACAACTGGTCTCAATTATAAGTGTCAGAGAACTCTGGATTGCTATTCATACTATATTTATTATGTGCATTCCTTCACTTAATTACTTTTATTAACGGCATTTGTAAATGAATCAAGAAACTGTTTTATATATTTAAAGAATGACTGTTACATTTTTTTCGGTCTATGAGGAAATTACTTCAATCACGTGATGTAAACTTAATAAGCTGCTTAATTGATTATAATATTAATTTGATTTCTTAAGGAATAAGTCAGCAGACGTCACAGTTACATTACGGTATATGAGATGATTGACAATATATTTTTAAACGTGTTATATCTTAAATTAAATT
Source organism: Perna viridis (assembly GCA_037379345.1). Taxonomy (NCBI): domain Eukaryota; kingdom Metazoa; phylum Mollusca; class Bivalvia; order Mytilida; family Mytilidae; genus Perna; species Perna viridis. Next base: position 28,770,610 of record CM074524.1, on the reverse strand, counting down.
ATTACACTTTCAATTATAATATCAGTTGTATTTCAGTATCTTGGATATGCAGGACGTCGTCAATTATATAAATTCATCTACGTCCAATAACTTTCTGCTGAGATGATATTATCTAACCGAATTAAATGACTAATAAAAAAGAACATTTTTATAAGCTGTCCTTACTCATTATTTCCCCATAACATGACAAACCTACTTGCTATAATATTATCACTCATTCATATATATGATCCTGTACAACATACTTACAATGTCGTTAGTTTTTGTAAATGTATGAAGACTTTGTTTGTCAATTCGCTCAATCTGTTATAGCTAAGATGCCTGAAGAAATAATTAGATAAAATATACAGAAATTTAGCATTGGCTTTCTATACACATTGTTATTATTTTCATTGGAACGTCGTATTCAATCAGGAGAAAAATATTAGGTCAATACGGAATATTTCAGAGTAATTATATGTGTATTAGTTAACAGCCAATGAGTTGGGATTATTTTTTTTTCTGAAATCGTTCAAGACATACATGGATATAATGGTTTTGTAAAGTCTGAGCTTCATACATTGAATCGTTTTACAAATTTCATTCTGATTATAATTTTATTTATAGCTAGATACATTTCCTGCTCTTTTTGTCTTCTATAGTTTATAACAGAGAACAATAGTCGGTTATCGCAGCACCGTCTAAAGTAACAAATTGTCAAGAATAAACTTTTACAATTGAAGAGCAGAATAAAGATACATGTTATAAAAAACTAAAATATGTTACCTGAAACCTTGGCAAAAAAAATGGAATTCGATAAAACCGAACTCACTAACTTTTGCAAATGTTATTTACGTGGGCCAAAAGGTGAGAAAACCAAATAATGAATTGAGGTCATTCAAATATTAGTTGTCATAATCAAATAAATAAGTACATACGGTTTGAAAGCAAAATGATTTGAAAGCCCTAAATATTTTTCATATTATTTCTCAATTTATTTATTTATGTATTTGGTTTCCTTGTCTTACGTACAATGTTGTCAGTTGAATGAGGTCCTCGAATGCATTTAGGTCAATGTGAGAAATCTTGTTATTTGCTAAGAATCTGAAAATAAAGATGTACAAAACATGTTTCTTTCTCATGTTTCATGTGCTGTATGTAAAATGAACTGCTTTGTAATATGAGCGAATTCTCCAGCTTAATGTTATTTCCAGTATATTGTGGATCATAGACTTTCCAGATATGAAATGACGTCTCATGTATGATCCAGTGTATCTTATTTCGTATATTGCTTAATAAAGGCTTTTTAGTTATTCTAAAAATAAATAACATATGTCGTACAGAGCTTCATAATCTAGCCTTTCGATGGATTCATATCTTAACGCAAAGTAATTTATGTACTTACAATGACTTGAGCTTAATCAATCCCTTAAAAAAACTGTCCTTGATGGAAGTAAACTGATTGCCTGCCAAGCTCCTGGAAGATACCAAATATAACACCTGGTTATTTTTAGGCTATAAAATATCTGCCATATATAATTAATTTCGCCTTTGAAATAGAAAAAAAGAGGTCCGAGAGGTGGTTTTCAGTTTTGTACTTGATTGTGTGTGTACTCGATGAAATGTGTATTTCAATAAACCAGGATATCCGAGCTAATAAGTGATGTCGTTCAACGTAATAAACATGCACTGATGTTTAGGCATGTGGGTGGAACTATCAACATTAAGAGTTACATTACAATATCTGAAACATAATCGACCTTCCCGTTCGTTTTATGTCTAAATTACTTTCACATCACTTGCACTTGGAAACTGTTGTTCTGGTCGTTATGCACTCCATAACATTTTTTTACTTTACAACTTTGTCACTGAACACCGCTCCAGCTCTTTAAAAAAGGACAAATTCAACAGATTTGCATAGTTTATTCAATTGTCGTATTTTTCCACCACTGTTCTAGGTTAAGGGAGGGTTGAGCACTTACAGACATATTTAAGCCCACTACATATTTTATGTGCCTTTTTAAAGCCAGGAACATGTAGGTCAATGTTGTCGTTTTTTCTAACGTTCATTAATATTCGTTTTTCGTTTTTTTTTTCCTTAGATTAGGTCGATTTTGGTCTTCTATGAATAGTTTCACTGCATTTATTTCGAGCATTTTACAGCTTGCTTTATGGTATGGTTTTGCCTATATTTGAAGACAGTATTGCGACATGTAGAAGTTTAATTGTAGGTTGCTTGACTTTTGTTGGATGACTGTCACATTTGCAATAATATCACATCTCTTATTTTTATACAATTATTAAGTGATGTCAAAGCTACACTTTGAATTTCAATGTTATAATTTTCCTCAAACTTGGTTCTTTGAAACTAAGCAGGTGAAACCGGCAGAGAGATGTATATTTCAGTCAACATTGCACAATTTAATTGTGTATATTGTCCTTTTTCATAATCACAAGGTAAAACAGTATCGGAAAAAGCTTGAGTCATTTTACCTATACTTAAATACTTAAAATGTTACTTAATCAATTTTATAGTTGTCCTAATTTTGAATTGCGGAATGAGTGTATTTTCAAATACTTAATTCAAACGTTTTTTTTTTTATCTTACACCGAAGGGAGATTTACAAATTTTATAAGTTTTATTACCAAGATCCGCTCAGCCCTTTATCGCAATATTCCATACTGTATTGACACTATTACTTACACTACCAGGTACAAGTGTACAACACAAGATCAACAAAAATGGAGGAACAATACATCTACCGAACAAGTTGTTGGCTGGGAACAGGTCTCGATTTCACAAAAAGTCGTAAGTGTAAAGTTGATCGTAAGTAATAACGTCATAAACTAAAATAGCATTGTGACGTCATGATTTACAATCAATTTCACACTTACGACTTTTTGTGAAACCAACGCCAGGTGTTTATGTTATTTGGGCGTTATACAATATAAGAATAACTCACATGAGAGGATTCAAAATGACACAAATAATTCGGATAGTATTCATTTAAAAATTCATAATGTAACAATATCAAAGCCCGTTCATATTTAGTGTGAGCTCTACACAAATGTATCCATATATACACTTACATGTCTTCAAGAGTTTGACCGATTGGTTCAAATGATAAAGGTTCTATATCTGCTATCTTGTTATTCGATATATATCTGCAAAACTAATCAAGGCATAGCGGTAATCAAAAGAATGTAATGCAGGGACAAAGACCAGATATGGAAAACAGACATACACAACAAAAAATGTAACTAAAATCATACATACAAATTAACAAAAGCAAATGAGCAACTCGAACTCCACTAAAAACTGGGAGCATGCAACATTATATTAATTTTACAAAACTGTAAAATTATTGAAGAATCCAAAATCCGCAGTATTTAAACGTTATACTGCCTTACAAGTAACATATATTTACACGTTTGGTCGGTTTTATTACCAAGATCCCTCAGCTCTTCGTCGCAATATTTTAATTGACATAACACTTAACTGATAGATGTAAGACATACAAGTGTACATGAACATGATCAATGGGCACATTAGGTAAACAGTACAATCATCGACAAAGATCGAAAAAAAAATGCTGACTTGAAGAAGTTTTTTTAATTTTACACATGTTACAGTGCATTATGTAACGTGGTAATATTTACCACAAAAAGCGGTCAAGCCTCGGCGTGAAATATATTCTACTAGCGCAGACATAACATCAAATATACGATATTATAGTCCACAAAAATGTATTTGAAATCATGGTTTATGCATTACTATACACGGGATACAATAAAGGGGTTATTGCATAAAATTTGATGTCATATTCCATTGTATATATATTGCACCTACAAATGTTTGCAAAATGAAATACTGGTGTTTAACTTACAAAGTCTTAATACTGGGAAGACCTCTGAAATCTCTTGCATATATTTTTGTGATTGGATTAAACTGGATAGATCTGCAAAGAAAGATAAACATGATAACGATTTGTATTTTTCAAACCTGTAACATTTAAACTTTATGAAATGTCCTGTACCATCAAAGATCAAGTACAGGAGAAGAAACTTTTGCTGTTTGATATGTTAATATATCACCTCAAGGAGTGAGTGAGATGTATTTATTTTCATCTGTGAAATTTGCATCCCTATATTTCTTTCTAAAAGGAATGCATGTACGAACCATTTAAAAAATGTATTTCAATAGAACAACTGATGAATGCCATTCAATTAATTTTGTTTCCACAAAATGACCTATCAGTGATCTATTTCACAAAACTTTGTCAGACTTAGTGTAAGAGTAATCAAGGGAACCAAGGTTATAGCGGTAATCAAAAGAATGTATTCCAGGGATAAAGACCAGACATGGAAAACAGACATAAAGTAATTAAAATCATACATACAAAGTAACAAAAGTAAACGAGCAACTCGGACTCCACTAAAAACTAGGACTAGGACTCCATTAAACTAGATTAAGAGGAATTTATGACGTTACAATACTTTGATCAATTATGACATCATGACCTAAATATAACTGTACACTTACGATTTAAAAAAAACGATAACTGCATAATAAGTATTTCTTTATTTGCACACACAAAAACAGGCATGGTATTTTTTAGCACAAACAGACATTTCCTAATGCAATGAAGTGACAATATTTCACATTATATTCCATATTATTCTGCCTTATAAATACTGTGTTAAAATTTTGTCGTTTTAATATGTTTAAAATCAATTTCATTCCTTTAACTGTTTGGGTGGAAAAGACACCTCGAAGTTAGTTTCAAAGATTTAGAAATAGCCTCGAGGTAATAAATCAACGAAATGTTGCTTAGGTTTCCTACTGTGTAACGCATTGATGAATGAAGGTACACAATGCATTTCAGTATAAGCTTTAACGAGTGCTAAATGTACTCTCATTTTACTTTCGGTATTGAAGAAATCTGATTATCAACTAGTTCAAATGTTCAAACGTTCTTTCACTTTTTATCTTTAAACAATGATATCATATATTTAAAGTTTAAATTCACTTTTATTCGTTGTATCATCATAAAACAAAACATAACATCTTAAATGTATCAGCGTTTAGAAAACTGATCATGGATTGAAAACACGAGAAACAAGAATATCTTGCTGCGGAAACTTAACACATCATCTTTCAAATGTGTAAATCAAAACCATCCTTAAGTAGGCATCTACATTTCGCAAAAGTAAGAAAAAAACGTCCTATTTAGCAAGAACAATGCAAAGAGTAATCAAGGGAACCACGATTCTAGCGGAAATTAAAAACAAATGTAATACATAGGCATATAGCAAACATAGAAAATCGACAAAAACAACAAAGAACATAAAGTATCTACAATAATATATACAAAGTAACAAAATTGAATGAACAACTCGGACTCCACTAAAAACTGAAAAAAAAGTGGATCAGGTGCACCGGAAGGTTAAGCTTTTCTAGAAACATCAGCAGAGTTGCTCATAAAAATTCTAGTCCAGGTTAGACGAAAGAGCAAAGGAAACTATGACACTTTGAACAAATCAGTTTTCATGGTGCAGATGGATACACCATAACGATTTCATGATGACGACCATAAACTTGTGTACTGATGACTTCAATATTGTAGCAACATAACCCTTTTCCAGAAGCATAATTGTAAGAAGTCTAGCGCGATACAAAATGTTTTCGCAGTTACGCTGACATAACGTATGCGTTGTGATATGAAAACTCCATACGCAGGTGCTGAAGGGATGTTGGCACAGATGAAAGGAAAATTGACAATTCTGAATGAAAAGTCATTACGTAAAGTTTGGTCAATAGTTCCTTACAATCGATCTCTAGGTTTAGGTCAAGATGTGAGGCAGACTTCACAGTGGCTTTAGTATCCTTTATCTCAAATTATTTAGGGTAGATGCGATGTATCGAAACTCGGATCTTTTAAAGTTGTCTATGTCATCTATATAGCAGAAACTGAGAATAATGGGGTAGCCCATACATTGCATTAAATGAAGCTTTGGCTTTGTCCCTTGATATGCGACCAAAACAAAGGCTTTAGATACCATGTTATTTGGTATATACATGTGCCAGGATTAGGGATTATTATTCTATGCAAGGGTACTAATGTGTGCAACGAATGACGCATGCTCGCACGAACAAATAAATATTAGCATAAAAGTCATTTCACTACTTATAGTTAGATATCGTTGATATTCAGTATTTAGTTTAACATCACAATGTACTCCTTCGTTTACAAATAAAGTCGAATATATAACAAAACAATTTTAACTGTTTTACCAATATTTACCTGCGTACAACTTTTGCATACCACACAATCAAATACATTTCTAACTTTTTGTCACTTACACTACTGTGTATTCAGAGGCTGAACTCAAATCATCTGGAATACTTGTAAATCCGTTAATCAAACATAATAACCATGTTTTACAGTAGCATTTTGTACAAATGGTGCTCGTTGCAATTGACGTACGAGTCAACAGCGTAAGGAGAAAAATCGTGACAATCATCCTATTAAAAGTTCAGAACGTCATTTGAACTGAAACAATAAATGTAAAGCTTCTTCGTCATTGTTATTATTATCATTGTTCTCCCAAAATTATTGCCATTGGAGATGCATCGTTACAACACAATACTTGTAAGATTAAGTTTAGTTTCTCTTGGTTCAAATAAAACATATAGTGAATGATTGTATTATCCATTTGGATTCATTTTAATGTGATTAAAAAGTATCAATATCCGGTTTGCACTACAATCATGCTTTTCAAAATACTATTTAAATAAAAATTTAATTTCTTATATAGTTCGCGATTATTGTAGATACAGTGGGGAACAATATCAGTCACGGAATTCATTAGCTAGTTTCATGTTTAATTAAATATGAATCATATTATAGCTTTTTGCAAATAATCAACAGAATCATGGAGTGTTTATCATAAAAAGAAACATTCAAATTCTTACGAAAATGACGTCATCAGGCTTACAGTCCTACTCATTATTCCGAACGAATACTGGACAAAGTAAGCAGTGTATAGGATGATTCAAACAGTATCACATAATAATTTAGACCCTTTTGTTAGGTCATTAGAATAATATAACAGGCTGACAATATAAAGCATTAATTTATATCTAAGGTAGATCATGCCTAATATTTCTAGTAGATAGATTTTTTTAAATTTAATTTAAAGAAAACATAGAAAACTCTTAAACCTCGTTTTCCGATCCTGAAAATAAGCAGACAATTGTTCAAGATTAAGTCGAAACTACTTAACACAAAGACATTTTTACGCAAATACCTTACCTTAGGAATGTTTTGAAGCTGTTTGGATTTGTTGAAACAACACATGTTTATTATACTTCTTAGACCTTAATGTTCAATGTAGATATTTGATCATTATCAAAGATATACTGCAAGATGTTCACTTTATGTTTATTGATGAGACTTCTTTCCAGCATTTTGTTAAAATTATACAATCTGATATCAACGATGTAACAATCGATGACAGAATCTTGCAATGTTTGTTTTTTCTATTGTCAGAAGTTGCTCTCCGACGTTCATAACTCTGTATAACATAAAAGTGCTCATATCATATCTGTAACAAAAATAACAGTCAAGAATAGAGAAAAGCTAATGGGCAAGCAACAAGAACTCCACCAAAAAAAAAAAAAACAGCATAAAGTGAGTCCAACTGTAGGACAAACGTCCTTTATTTTTTGGAAAAAGCCGTCGAGAAGCCCACAGAATGTCAAGTGCTGGGTAGACGAAAGAGAAACGGTTTCGATGAACAAGTTGGTTCTCATGCTGCAGATGTATACAGTATAACGATCGAGGAGTTCATTATGACGACCATAAAATGTTGTTTTAATGTCTTTATGTTTTTTGTAACATGACCCTGTTCCCGAAGCCAAATTTTAAGAAGTTTTGCACGATGCGACAATTCCTCGTTGTTTTGCCAAGTTCTTGCATAAAATATGAGTTGTGGTATGAAAAGTCAATATAAAGGTGCTGAATGGATGTTGCCACAGATGAAAAGAAAGTTGCAGTACATGGTGAGAAGTTTTCGTATATTTTGATAATAAGTTTCTTCTTTCCATCGACCTGTAAGAGCAAGACAAGATATGAGGCTGATTTCACCACATTGAGTTAAAGGTTGTTTGCAAGGATCTTGCTTGAAATGTAGGAATATTTAAATGGACTGTTAATCCACCATCCGTCTTTTCTTAAAATTGATAAATTATTAATTAACACTATGTGGGTAATGTGTAATCTTATTGGATAAGCACGCTTGCTGTAAGACATACTTTTGCAGCTTAAGGTAGATTGTACCTAATACTTCTCCTATTTTATTCTCAAAGATGACCTTCAACGATTAAAATTGTATGATAAAAATACAGGTCACTGAACTTGATTTCGAGATAATTGAGCCTAGATAAAGGCGATTGTTATAAAATCTGTAGTTCACTAAACCTTCTTTGTAATACTAAAAAACCTAAAATTCCCATTACATTTCTAAAAAAATAAATTCCACAAATTATCTTAACTAACTTCTGTTGTTTTTTTTTTTTTTTTTTTTTTTTTTTCATTCCACGTGGAGACAAAACAACGAACACTCATTGGCTAGGTATTATAAATATAGAAAATGCGCCATTAAAGACCAATAGGCTCCCTTCTCCCTTTGGCCTGTAATTTTCATCGCGGTGGGTTGTTGTTTTTTAGACATATACATCGTACCTATTCTCGTTATATTGAGATAACTAAAAACCTGATGAAAAATTAAATGTGAAATTGTGTTTAAGAAATACAGAAAACCCTTAAAGGCAAAACATCAATCTTGTCGAAAATGCCCAAGAATCGGGAATGCAGTTCGACAATGTAACAACTAAATATGAATACAAATAAATAACATTCCTAAAGATATGTTGCCTTAGAAATGTCCCGTGTTCGTATGTAGTAGATTAAAACAACACATGCTTATCATAATAGTTACATCTTTAAAACAAGTTATCTTTAACATCCTGTATTATGAGTACTGATGATACTGCTATTTGTCTACATTTCATTTATTCCAACTAGATAAAGTGCAATCCTTGTAATCAATATTTTCGAGCATTTGTATGACTAAAATTATTGTGGCGCATGTAATCACAATTAAATCGTTTAATATCTAATCAAAATGTTTGATACCTTGATATATTCAATAAAACATTAAAGATAGAGTTAAATGATGCATGGTATACCTACATTCTTAAGCATTACCTCCGATACTACGATACAATGTACAGTGGATAGAAATATTGCAGATTATGCCTATATATTCCTGAAAATATGTTTTTTATAGATTAACAGCACAAAATTATTTTTAATAAATTAAACCTAAATAAATATGTTTAAACTAACTGAGAAGTGTGAGGAGCAAAACGAAAGAAATGTGTTAATTAACTTTTAATTTTAACCGATTCGATTAAAAGGTTTTATACATTAATCACGTCTAACATAATGTGCATGAAATAGAAAACAAGTGATTAGGCATCAATAATTTAATAATAATTTGCTTGTACATGTACCTATATAATAGATTCAAACATGGACACTGACATGCATATACGGAAGTTGGGCTAGCTAATCCTGAACACAACTTGTCATTTGACAATATACTGGTATGAGTACATAACAAAATAAATATTAAATTCACGACAAACAGATTTGTTTCCCATAAAAATTAATAGATATTGAAAAAGGTAAGCATATCCGGATTTTTCTTCGAATATAGACTTTGAATTATCCTACTCTTTTTTATCTTAGAGGGCATGTGAATGATCATGTGCATGTGTGATTTAGTGCTTTTTTTATTCAGTTCTTTTCAATGAGACCAAACCAAACTATCCAACCAGCCACCGTAACAAGGTGTATGCTTCAGTAAACATTTCAATTGAGTACCATATGTGTTGTGATGTTTTCATCCTGGTCAATGTGAGGTAGAAAACTATATAGATGACGTATTATCTTTAAACAATCCTAATTTCGGGGATTTGATACATAACATCTGCTATGTAGATGATGTATTATCTTTAAACAATCCTAATTTCGGGGATTTGATACATCGCATCTGCTATATAGATGACGTATTATCTTTAAACAATCCTAATTTCAGGGATTTGATACATCGCATCTGCTATATAGATGACGTATTATCTTTAAACAATCCTAATTTCGGGGATTTGATACATTGCATATACCCAAAAGAACTTGAGAAAAAGGATACTACAGACATTGTGAAGTCAGCCTCATATCTTGACCTACACTTAGAAATCTATGGTAAAGGAAAACTATTGACCAAACTTTACGACAAACGTGATGACTTTTCATTCAGAATTGTCAACTTTCCTTTCATCTGTGGCAACATATCTTCGGCTCCTGCGTATGGAGTGTTCATATCACAACTCATACGTTATGCCAGAGCTTGCCGAAACTACGCAGACTTTTTGTATCGCGCTAGAACTCTAAAATAATAGGCTTCTGGAACAGGATTATGTTGGTACAAGATTGAAGTCATCACTACAGAAGTTTTATGGTCGTCATCATAAACTCGTGGATCGTCATGGTGTATCCATCTCCACCATGAAAACTGATTTATTCAACGGTTCATAGTTTTCCTTTCCTCGTTTGTTTACCCCGGACTTGACTTTTATGAGCAACTCGGCGGGTGTTTTTTGAAAGCAGAGGACGTTTACCCTACAGGTGCACCTGGACCATGCTCCCAGTTTTTAGTGGAGTCTGAGTTGCTGATTTGCCTTTGTTACTTTGTATGTATGATTTTAGTTACTTTATGTTCTTTGTTGTGTATATCTGTTTTCCATATCTGTTCTTTGTTCCTGGATTACATTCTTTTGATTACCGCTATAACCTTGGTTTCCTTGATTACTCTTTCACACCACTGGGTCGATACCTCTGCTGGTGGATTTTGTCCCCGAGGGTATCACCAACCCAGTAATACATTTTTTTTTAATTAATGGTTTTAACTAGAGGAATGAAAGAAAAACTGGCTCGGACGTCGCCCAGTATAAAAAGGTCCGAATCTGACAGCAGATCGGACACTATGTCGTCTTTTAAGTATATGATGTCCCCAGATGGGAATCTTAGCACACTCACATCTGGTATGGAAAGTGCCCCGACCAATTCAACTAAAAGTACCCAATCACACGTTCAGTCTGCAGACCATCTATTCCAGTACCAAAGTTCTGCCTATTTTAAAATTATCAAACCATATTCCATCACTTTAAACGATATATTTGACAACAACGATGACGAACCACATTGTACCATATCAAAATGTGGTATTAAAAATTGCAAAACATGCAACATTCTTACAACCGACCCTTACTTCCCCAGTTCCCTTACAAACAAAACCTTCCATACAAGAAGCCACGATGACTTAAGTTGCAAATCAACAAACTTAATATATGGATTAGAATGCAACTTATGTGGTTTAATATATGTCGGAGAAACACAAGAAAGATTAAATAAAAGAATGTGCGGTGATCGTTCGGGAATTAACACCACCAAATTCCTGACAGTTTATCAACAATTTAATCAACAAGATCATTCAATCCTCTCCATGAAAGTTCGTATTTTAGAAAAAAATTTACCATCCTACGAACAGTCCCGTTCTAAATAAAAACTATCGTAGAGAAAGAGAGGAATATTGGATACGCAGACTAGGTACTGCAATACCTTACGGATGCAATGACAACATCAAAAGTATAGGAAACCTTTCAATATAACAATAACATAAATATGATGAATTTATTTGACAAAAATCCAAGACGGGAAAGAAGTCATGGTCATCGTCACTATACGTCACCTAAGTTGCATGATGTCTCCATGGATGGTCTCCTTCTTTTCATACAAAAACCTCTTGGACTCCATTACATTAGAACCAAACTTTATTCTATACCTGTCTATACCGCTCACTCTACTACACTCCCTTTACAAAACAAGTCTTGACACTCCTGTTTCTGAAACGACCTCATCATTATACGGACTTGTTGCCATCAATTTGGATATTGGTTTCCAGACTCTTTGAACCAATTTGTGTGAAAAGTCAAGATGAAGAAAAACTTTTTCATTTCTTCCACTACCTTTTGTCAACAAAGGTGTAGATGCAATTAATTTGGCTAACATCCTCCATCACAAAAACGTTACCAACAAAATTCCCCCATATTTCAAAGATAAATCCATACCAATTATTTCGTATTCCTATACTTCACCCATTGCATCCAAAATTTTCAATTATAAAAGGCTATTGCAGAACCTCGAGATTTAGGACTTCAAGACAAAACCACCTGACTGTTCTTGCAAAACCTCTCCATACAAATATGGTCCTTCTGGTCACGTCGTTACGGATGATTTAACCATCATCGAAAACGAATCTGCGTATTATCCTTTCTAAAGGTCCCAGGTACTGTGAACCACGCTCCATAAATTGGAATTATAACTTTAGAGTTCTTATGGATGCCGTCGAGGACTATGCAAGAAAATGGATAAAACGAGAACAAGAAGACATTGATTCTCTGTCAGAGTGGTTAAAGGCCGTGAGGTCTTTAATTTTGAAACGAATGAAAGTTTTAAGTAGGTCAATGAGTGCCAAGGCTACATCAGTTTTCAAAAACCCCGATGTAGCAAAAACATTGTCTACTATACATGACAAATATGTTGTCGTACCAGCAGACAAAGCCCAAAACAATATTGTTTTTGTCTGCAAAAAGTTCTACATTCAATGTATATTATCAGAGGTAGACGTAGAAAATAATAGCAGTGATAAGACCTATACTGCTACCACTCTCTCCAAAGAAGAGATTGTGGAAAACCACAAATCTGTGCTATCCTCTTTTGATCTCTCTACCAAGGACGATGATTGTGATTTACCATCTATGTACTGGATTCCTAAACTCCACAAAGATCCATACAAACAATTCAATGTGGATCCTGAAAAATTCGAAAGATCTTTTGGAGACAAACAATTCAAGATTATTATCTGAATATAATAGCATTAAAACCTATGATTTTTCAACGCTGGATACTTCTATTCCCCATACTCAGTTAAAATCCTGACTTAAAAACATTATACATCGGTTTAAGATTTTAGTTACTTTATGTTCTTTGTTGTGCATATCTGTTTTCCATGTCTGGTCTTTGTCCCTGGGTTACATTCTTTTGATTACTGCTATAACCTTGATTCCCCTGATTACTCTTTCACACCACTGAATGTCAAAAGAAACTCATGTATTGTGGTACTAGTTATCGGATAAGGCTTGCATGTACTTTTGTCTGATCACATATGATTGTCTGTATCTTTCTCGGAGCAAAGAGATAGCTTTCCAATAGTAGTCACATGTTAGCGAAAATCCCGTACCGGTTTTCAGAGCCTCGTCATGAAGAGTTGAATTTTGATACATGAACTTCAGAACATTGCTTAGGGTAAAAATATCGTGAATCGATGTCTCATAGGAATCCCAAAATTGCCGCAAATGATGATGATTCATGAACTCTGGACAAACTTCGTGAAGGTGGATATTCAGTCTTATTGAAGTTTGAACTACATGTATTGTGGTGCGTTTCTCCCTCGGATTGAGTTTCACATGTTGATAATAAACAGACTGTGAATTTGCGGGTTCAATAATAAGCTGAAGTAATATTCTATGGAGCTAACCAACTGTGCTGCTTTTGTTGAACGAGAATGTATTTACAAGCTTTTGAATTTCGCTAATTTCCTCATTTATCATGTAAGAGTAATCAAGGGAACCAAAGTTATGGCGGTAATCAAAAGAATGCAATCCAGGGACAAAGACCACACATTGAAAACAGACATACACGAGAGAGAACATGAAGTAACTAAAATCATATATACAAAGTAACAAAGGCAAATCAGCAACTCGGACTCCACTAAAAACTGGGAACATGGACCAGGTGCACCGGTAGGGTAAGCGTCCTCTGCTTTCAAGAAACACCCGCCGAGTTGCTCATAAAAGTCAAGTCCGGGGTAAACAAACGAGGAAAGGAAAACTATGAACCGTTGAATAAATCAGTTTTCATGGTGGAGATGGATACACCATGACGATCCACGAGTTTATGATGACGACCATAAAACTTCTGTAGTGATGACTTCAATCTTGTACCAACATAATCCTGTTCCAGAAGCCTATTTTTTTAGAGTTCTACCGCGATACAAAAAGTCTGCGTAGTTTCGGCAAGCTCTGGCATAACGTATGAGTTGTGATATGAACACTCCATACGCAGGTAGTGAAGATATGTTGCCACAGATGAAAGGAAAATTAACAATGCTGAATGAAAAGTCATCACGTTTGTCGTAAAGTTTCGTAAAGTTGGTCAATAGTTTTCTTTTAAAATCGATTTCTAAGTGTAGGTCAAGATATGAGGCTGACTTCACAGTGTCTGTAGTATCCTATTTCTCAAGTTCTTCTGGGTAGATGCAATGTATCAAATCCCCGAAAGTAGGATTGTTTAAAGATAATACGTCATCTATATAGCAGATGCGATGTATCAAATCCCCGAAATTAGGATTGTTTAAAGATAATACGTCATCTATATAGCAGATGCAATGTATCAAATCCCCGAAATTAGGATTGTTTAAAGATAATACGTCATCTATATAGTATTCTTCCTCACATTGACCAGGATGAGAACAACACAACACATATGGTACTCAATTGAAATGTTTACTGAAGCATACACCTTGTTACGGTGACTGGTTGGATAGTTTGGTTTGGTCAAGATATAGGGCTGACCTTACAGTATCTGTAGTATCCTTTATCTCAAGTTCTTTGGGGTAGATTTGATGTATCAAATCCCCGAAATTAGGATTAGTTAAAGATAATACATCATCTATATAGCGGAAACTGAGATTTAAGGATCTAGCCAAACGGTATTCTTTGTTTATCAACAATATGTTGTCGATAAAAAATTCCAGCATTTTGTAAACATCTTCCTCTGTATATTTGGAAGATGATTTGGAATTATTTCTTACAAAGTATGGGGAATCTCTACCAAGAACTATATATTTGTATCTGGGTGTACCATCTTTTTTTGGAAAAACACCGATATATAATGTTTTTAAGTCAGGATTTTAACTGAGTATGGGAAATAGAAGTATACAGTGTTGAAAATTCATAGGTTTTAATGCTATTATATTCAGATAATAGTCTTGAACTGAATGTCTCCAAAAGATCTTTCGAATTTATCAGGATCCACATTGAATTAATACTACTACGGGAGTAACAAGTGTTGTGGTAGGACTGCAGACCCTCTTTGACAGTTGTGAGTATAGAAGGTGAAAGTTTTGAAAGAGGTTTGGTGGTACATTTTGCAGATCCAGCTATGAAACGTTGTTTGTATGGATTCTTGTCGCATACATATCTGAAACAACGATATCTGAATCTATGTCCGCTTCTTTCTAATTGTATATAATTTCTTAATCGAATGTTTGTGATGTCTCCTAGTTCTTCACAAGATTTTTGATTTTTTTCGTTAGCTCTTGGATATTCACTGATCCATGTTTGGCAAGAAGGTTTTTCTCGAATTTCCTCAAAAATGTCTAGGAATAGCACATCGGTAGCCTGTATCAAAATTAACTCATATAATATCCTGTACATTGCACCAGTTTCGCAGATAGGTGGTTAACGAACTCTATTTGATTAACTAGATTAAGAGTCAACTTCCTTTGATAGTTGTATTGATATGAAGAGTATGGATATGCTACTAGAACGATGGCAATGGACTTGAGGTTATGTTACAGAGTGTGGGACTAGAGAGTTTGTTAAGCAATCCCGACTCAATCCGTATCGGGCCTCGAATACCAGTATAAGGGCTTGTTGTTGCTTCATCGAATCGACGATCCGACTTAGAAGTCTAATGCCATTCAAACTGGTTGGACACACAAAAACACATATACCACATTTGCCTACAACAATATAAAAATATGTCAAAATCATGCTAAGTACATTTAAAGTACATTTCAGACCGGGCTATGTTTCTCAAACTTCTAATTTAGCACATATTCTTCTCTTTTCTTTTTTCCCTTGCCGCCACTATTTTTTCTTTTTCTTATGGTCAATTCGAAATAAAGGTAAAGATAAATTTTATTTAACGTCGATGAATACACATCAGTGTACGAGCCAACAATTAATACAGCCTCCGCCGATCTTTTTAACCGACGGAGATATTTACTGCTGTTAGGCTGTTTTGAGCTTCAATCATGGTCGAACGGCTTGGGGTGGGGGTTTGCCCGATATTCCAGCTCAATGAACCCTCAGACTAGGACCTTCAAATGTAGACACATCTAGGTTTAACATATAGTCGTTTCTTACTCGTTATTACAAGTCCGGTGACACCACATCAAAGAACAAAAACGAACTAAAATAATACATACAATAAAAGGTAATTGAGCAATTCGGACTCCATTAAAAACTGTGAGAGTGGATCAGGTGCACTGGTAGGGTAAGCGTCCTTTGATTTTCTAGAATACCTGATCATAAAAAGTCAAGACCTGGGTAGACGAAACGAGGAAAGTAAAAACAGTTTAATGTTCTGTAATTAATTCTCTAATTAAAAATCGCATGTGTATATGATAGGGTTAATCATAGTTGTAAAAACAATCTTAATGTGCTTGGGTATTATTAACTCAATATTACTAATCTCATGTGTATTACCCATTTGAACCTTTGTAAGTTATCTCAAGCTAACCTGATTATATTGTAAATTTATTGATTTAACTGTATACAAACGAATACAGTGCATTCATTGGTCGTGTCACTATAAAGCCATTCTGTTTATGGTGTAATTTTGCTGTGATGTGTGGCATAAGAAAGTTCAATAGTTCAGGTCTGGGTTAGATCTATTGTAGGCGATTTTATAGCAAGCTTTGAGGTGCGATTTAGAGGTATCCGAGCTGTCATTGGATTTTGTTATCATCAGTGATTTGAGTAATTGGAAATTCACTTTTTCTTTTCAGACACAAATATATCATACTTCAGAAACCCACTCCAAATAAGGGCGAAACAAATACCGGAACTTCTAATATAGGATAATTCAGATACTTTATAATCCAAGCACGAGCTTTAAACAAGCACCATTGAAAAAAAAGCAGCCGGAGCATGTTAATTATTTGACAAATATATTTATTCTTTGTATCAAGCCTACGCATTTTGGGTGTCAGTTTGTAAATTTATATGCATTAGGATGTCAAAACAATGACTTATTTTTATACACAAATGTCATTATCCATGTACAATTTAAATAAATTCAAGGGATTATTAATGCTTTATTTTCAGAAAATTGACGGTAACAGGATAAATAATGAAAACAAACGGATGTGGTTGAGCTCGCATTTCATAGAAGATAATAACCTTGACGTAATTGTAAAACAGTTTGCTAAACAAAAGTTCTAGTAATCCCCGTTTATAATGCAGTATTTCATCTACACTTTCTACTAAACAGTCCTTTTGCATGTATGTTTGTTTGGGTTTTTTGTGGTTTTTTTTTGTATGTTTTTTATTCCCTACTTGGGAGATTGGGATGCAGCCATATTTTATCCTGTTTTTGCAGAGTTACCTCCCGTAAGAGCAGGTATAATTTCGAAGTCTCTCTAATCGATGCTCGGATTCGGGTGCAGAAAAAAGAGGTAACTCGAATGAAAATGGAATCCCCAGCAGACATACACAACGGTGTTTCTAAAATTTACAAGGCGTTTCATTTTGTTGGTAGGTTACATAAGGATGATTTTCATTTGTATCCCGGGTAACAGAGATTTATGGCAGGATCAGTAGAACAAGAAATTCCCTTTTGACTTTCGAGATTTTCTAAAGTATCGTCGATATCGGATGGAAAACCTGACGTGTTCCGAATAGACACCTGCTCCAAAGGGAGATAAATGTTGTCAAAAGGTTGGACCGCAAGTCGGGAATTGTTTGCTTTGTCCGTTTGTTTGATGTTTTGTTTGCATTTATATTTATGTCCTGTTTGTTTCTCGTTCTTTGGTTTATTTTGTGTCCACCCCCCCCCCCTTTTTTTTTTTTTTTTTTTTTTTTTTTTTGTTACTTTTTGTTTGCTTTTGCACCTTTTAGATGTTATCATTAAAGGTAATCAGAAATAGGTAATTTTAAGGGGTGTAATTATACTCTAATGATATAATTGAGTTTGGAATGATTCCGAATACTGTGATGCAATTTTTCCTATAATATAAAACATGCAAAGAACGTTGTTTGATTGCAATTAGTTGGATAAATTAAAGGCAAAAGGTCTACTTCTTATATACATACCCTGTAGCTGTCATATTTATTATCTCAATATAATATAATATAGCTTCTTCGAATGCATTCTGTCTCTCAGAACAATAAATACAAACCCAACTTCCATATATATTCATATCACAACTCTTTAATACGTTGTGCCAGAGCTTGCTGAGACTACGCAGACTTTTTGTATTGCGCTAGAATTCTAACAAATAGGCTTCTGGAGCAGGGTTATGGTGCTACAAGATTGAAGTCATCACTACAAACGTTTTATGGCCGTCATCATGAACTCGTGGGTCGTTGTGGTGTATCCATCTGCGCCGTGAAAACTGTCATAGTTTTCCTTTCCTCTGTCGTCTAACCCGGACTTGACTTTTTATGAGCAACTCACCGGGAGTTTTTAGAAAAGCAGAGGATGCTTACCCTACCGGTGCACCTTGTCCATGCTCCCAGTTGTTAGAGAAGTCCAAGTTGCTCATTTGTTTTTGTTACTTTGTATGTTTGATTTTAGATACTCTATGTCCTTTGTTTTCTATATCTGTTTACCATGTCTGGTCTTTGTCCCTGGATTACATTTATTTGATTACCGCCATAACCTAGGTTCCCTTGATTACTCTTTGATACGTCACAAACATAACATTTCAGTGTCAAGTCGATTAATTTAGACTATATTTCTAAGCACGGTTATAATGTTTTTCTTTAGGGCGTCGTATCTATAATCTTTTAAATCCCTGGTGATAGTTGTTTCATCTATGAGTGGGCACAAGCGGTAACCATGGTAACGATAACCTTTCATCACGTGACTACCTCTTGTTTAATATTATCCTTCATCCTGTTAATTTTTAAGAAATAGATACAATGTCTCATTTATTATTCTTTCATGATAAATATGTCCTTTTTGTACGCATTTACTTTAATTAAGTACATAAAACAGGATGCAACCGCAATCGTAAGTGATGTATCTTTTTTTTTTTTAAAAAACACAACTATAAATATTAGTTTCCTCCAACATATTTCATTGTTTCAGAATACAGGTAAGTCTACAAGGGTAAGTAATATAGTTTACTTAGGATTTATCTTGTGTTATTACTTATTAAATAACCATGTACATATATATGCATGAATAATTAGGGAAAACAAAAAGATAACAGCTAAAAAGGTTGCGTTTACAATGTCACCAAGAACATATACAAAGAAGCCTAGATCATTATGCATATGAGAGTTATAGCAAGTGCCATGACCATATGCCTATTATTTTACTATATATCAACATTACACAGGCAAATATAAAAGTCTGTGGTAAAGATCTCGTTTCTTTTTTAATTCTTAACTGATAATTTCATGAAAATA
Organism: Perna viridis; assembly: GCA_037379345.1. Taxonomy (NCBI): domain Eukaryota; kingdom Metazoa; phylum Mollusca; class Bivalvia; order Mytilida; family Mytilidae; genus Perna; species Perna viridis. The sequence goes on along the minus strand of CM074524.1, from coordinate 28,750,959 downwards.
AGTTGTTTTTTTTTCATTTTCATTTTCTATTTATTACATTTCTATTGTCATTTAATATGTCGAGTATCTTTTTAGATATCACATGTATTTTATGCGAGTGTTTAGTATCTGATTCAAATGTAAAGTGCGTAGGGTAAATGTATATTTATGTAATGTCTTCTAATAATAATAAATAATAATATCATATTTGTTATATTTGTTATATCTGGGGACAACAATTGACTTTAATAAATATAATGACGTAAGTTTCTTTAAATAACATAGTAAACAATTCATTCGATGAATTTGATGTCAGATTAATGTTCTTTCTATATTAAATACATATAAAATGATACATTTGTTTATAAAATTAAATATTCTGTCGACCAGAATTTTTTTCAAGGAATATTCAAACATTTCATACATGCATGTAAATAAGTGTTACAACACAATTACCAATCCATAATAATGTCAAGTCCAAACCAAATCTGGCAAAATAGGTATTTCACCAGCGGAGCAACTAGTACCGCAATGGTCCTGACTTGGTACAGGCATTTCGAACAAGATGGTGGGTTAAATCTTGGTATTACAGGGCGCTATACCTCCTCCTTCCATTGCGGCGGGAATACACTAATGGTAATAAAATGATGCGTTATAATCGGCAAGTCTCTACAAAAAGACAATCATTAGCCATTATTTGCAGGAAATCTAGAAAAATTCTTGTAAAATTCATTAATATTTATTACTTGAAATATTTAAGTATGTCAATTCCGTATATTCGTCATATGACCCCTCTACCCTCCCCCAACTCACTGCTCCGTTTTCGACTTTTGTTGAATGTTTCTATTTTAGATTGAACAATTTTTAAAGTACTATCAGATTCCCAAAAAATATTGACATTTATTTTGTCATTAAGACAACATTTTCATAGGGCAATTCGTGCATCGACGCTTTCTGGTCACCCTATTTATTTATTTTCAAAACGTAGACCGGTACCGTTATTCCTTAGATTAAATAAACATGTCTAATTGATACAAGTCATATACCCAAGTCATTTTCTAAGTTTCCACGCCTATTGATCCGGGTTTTTTTGTTTTTGTTTTTATTATTGTTATTTTTTGGTTACTGGCAATACAATTAAGATATATGTCGAGCTTTGAATCAACCGATACCAAGTGAAAATGATTCCCAGCAAATAGACAAGTAAAATATATAGTCGATTAAGAAAATAATTAAACCCTTAAGATTTCACAAAAAAAAACATACCTTCCATTCCAGATATTATTTACAATGAGTATGACGCTTGCAGTGCTGTTTCTACTGATGACGGCCATTGTCATCAAAAAGACGAATGGAGCTTGTTGCAATTCTAAACGAGGATACTGTGGCGACTGTACGCGTGGTACACCAAGATGTGGATATTTTAGTTGTAACATATTTGGATGTGCTTGTGGTGGTGGATGCCGAAAACCTCCAAAAGGGCAAATCTGTTATTTTACCTTTGACGGTAAATGTAAATGTTCTCGGAAAGGGCGCAAAAAGCGAAGCACTGAAGCTACGGCTGCTGTAGTCATATTCAACATTTATGATTTGAACAAGTATGTATGATTAATACATCTTAAGACAAAGAGTAATCAAGGGAACCAAGGTTATAGCGCTAATCAAAAGAATGTATTCCAGGGACAAAGATCAGACATGGAAAACAGACACACACAACAAAGATATGAAATCGTTTTTGTATATTCCATTTCCGTATCAGTTATCGATCACATATATATTTGGAATCTTCGAACTACCTTTCGTTATTTCATGCAAAACATTTGAATAAATTGCACGTAATATAATAGCTGTCAATAGTAGAGGTTCTATACATTTATGCGAAAGAGTAATCAAGGGAACCAAGGTTCTACCGGATAATAAAAGAATGTAATCCAGGGACAAAGACCAGGCATGGAAAACAGACTTACACAACAAAGAATATTAAGTAAATAAAGTCATATATAAAAAGTAACAAAAGCAAATGAACAACTCGGATTCCAATAAAAACTGGGAGGATGGACCAAGTGCACCGGTAGGGTAAGCGTCCTCCGCTTTTCTAGAAACACCCGCCGAGTTGCTCATGAAAAGTCAAGTCCGGGATAGACGCGAGATGAAAGGAAAACTATGACACGATGAACAAATCAGTTTTCATGATGCAGATGGATACATTGTAACGATCCACGAGTTCATAATGGCGACTTCTGTAGTAATGACTTCAATCTTGTAGCAACATAGCCCTGTTCCAGAAGCCTAACAGTAAGAAGTATAGCACGATAAAAAAAAAAGCTGAATAGTTACGACAAGCTCTGGCACAGATGAAAGGAAAGTTGACAATTCTGAATGAAAAGTCATCACGTTTGTCGTAAATTTTGGTCAATAGTTTTTCTTTACCACCGATCTCTAAGTGTAGGTCAATGTATGAGGCTGACTTCACAGTGCCTGTAGAGTCCTTTATCTCATGTTATTTGGGGTACATGCGATGTATCAAGTCCCCGAAACTAGGATTGTTTAACGATGGTATGTCATTTATACAGCGGAAACAACGATGTTCTGTCTTTCGGATCAGATCAACTATAAAGTCAGCCTCATAAGAGTGAAGGAATAGGTCCGCAACTGGAGGAGCACAATTTATACCCATTGGAATGCCGACCGTTTGTTGAAAAATGCGTCCCCAACACTGGACAAATATGTTGTCGATCATAAATTCAAGCATTTTGAAAACAACTTCTGTAAATTTGGAAGATAATTTGGAATTATTTTTTTACGAAGTATAAGGAATCTCTTCCTAGAACTATACAATCACATCTAAGTGTACCATCTTTTTGGAGAAACAACGATGTATAATGTTTTTGAGTGTGGATTTTAACTAAGTATGAGGAATAGAAAAAACCTAGGTTTTAATGCTATTATATTCTGATAATAATCTTGAACTGGGGTCTCCAAAAGATCTTTCGAATTTTTCAGGATCCACATTGAATTAATACCACTACGGGAGTAACAAGTATTGTGTAAAGACTGGAGACCCTCTTTGACAGCTGTGAATATAAAAGTTAGAAGTTTTGAAAGAATATTGGTCGATAAGTCCTACAAATGTCATCAGTTTTTATTACTCCTTCAACGTAAGAGGTTTGGAATTACGTTCCTCCATACCCAGTCAGAAAATAGCTTGCCAGACAATCTCTAGCACTGCTGGAGAACAGGTTCGGTTAGTAATCCGGGCCACAATATATAATATAGCTGTAGCCAGTGTAGACTGTAGAATGATCCCACACACTTTGGTCCGAAGCATGACCAAAAGAATAACACCTCTTGATAATATCTTTCAATGTTACACTTCATATTAACGTATTCATTGTTCATCAGTTTTGGCAGTTTTGTAAGTAGGGGGGAAATGAAGACTGGGGATAGAAAGGAACATCTGTAGTATTTGATTGTCCTCTTTTTGGAGAACATTTGATCATCATACACAATATTAATGCATACGTCAAATTAGAAAATGAAAAGGACAATATGATAATTGAAAACACAAATGCACATGTTCATAACGTTTGCACGCTTAAGTCAGTTAACATACATGGAGATATCTATCTGTATCATAGCAATTTGTATTAGCATAGAAACAAAACTTTGTTGTAAAATATTAAAATCTTTCTTAAGATGGATTAACACTTAGAGTATATGTTTTAATAATTGAACAAAGCAAGATTTGTGGCCTAAATAGGGCTAAATGAATTGTTTTTTCTACTCACCTTTTTGGTGATTTTTGCTATAGTTACGACTTTTACAAATTATGAATTATTTGCTAGAAAAATATAGCATATTCAATTTTCTTATATTTTGTGGAGAAAGGGTAAAACGTATGAAAACCTAAAGCACAAATTTCTCGATGCCTGCGTTTTATCATGAGGCTATATCTAAAAGTAATGAAAATGTCACATAGATATAAAAAAAAAGTCAAAATTTTTGGGCAATTATTGTGTACTTTTGTCACAATCATCAGAAATCGTGGACTTGTGGTTTTCATGGCAAGCAAATAAAAAATACAAAATTATGACTATTTTAGTCATTATATGCATTACTTAGTCAGTACTCTAAATTTCATCAATGGAATAGAATTTCCATACCACTTTATTGCCTCCAGGGAACTGCTCTTAATACGCGCTTTCGTGGTAACTGCATGAGTAGGAAAACTACAATACACTTCCGCATTTTCGATCAATACCAACCAACGCATTACAGCGTAAGCCAACGCACTCTTAATAATAAACCATACTAAAATCTTGTCTAAAAATGTATTTTGGTTATTGTCATTGAAAATTTGTTACAAATGAGTTCAGTACAATTTATTATCTAACCTGACCTGACCAAATGAAAATGATGTTGTTTTGATGTGAAGCCTCTATCTGAGAGTTGTCAGGTCAGATTTAAATTCAAATATTCAGGCGGATATCAAACTTAATTTTATGGGACGGTACATGTATTTATAGTCATTTTAATAAGTAAGTAAACTTTTAACACTTATGTTTTTATAATGTATGTTTTTTTCTTTTAATATTTTTATTTATCTCATTCTTTTCAAATATATTTGAAACTGTTTTATCCTAGTATTGTAGTTTCCAAGAAGAAATTTTGATCAGATAGAGATACTAATTTATAATTAGAAGTTAAATATGAAATGAAAGGAGAAATATTAAATAGGGCTACTGTATACTGAAGATTACTTTTTATAACTATTTACTAGACGTAACACACAATACTCACACTACGTAACATCGGCGTCTATGCCTAATCGAATCTTAATCTACGCAGAATTAAAATCAAACGACTGAAATATATCCATTATTTAGTATCAAAATATGTGTCTGTGTGTGCGTTATTTGAATATGAAACAGACATAATTCTACCACTTTAAAACACGAAATAAAGACCCTTGAATCTAGCTTTAAAATTTGCTTAATCTACGAAGTAAGATGTAACACGAAATTTCGCATCAGAATTTGATTTTACCTTTTTTGTAATTGTTTAGCCGTTATTTTATTTTAAACGACAAAAAAAGCGTTCTGGAAAAAACGACAAGTCTTTGTTAGCTCAGACGACGTACGTCAACATTTTGTGTTTCTGTGAAAAAATCCTTAAAAAATCCCAAAAGTAGCGTCGAAACAAATTTTTTAACATAACATGAATGCTTGTACATCTATTTGATCTAAACCGCAGTATCTTAAAAGCGAATAAATAATAATAATTTGTTTTGGCTTGACCCTTTCCGGTGGCCGGCTTCAGAGAAAATTTCACCAAGCAGACCTAATGACTATCTATACATGTAAATGCATATAAACCAGCAAAAAAATGTTTGTCAATGTCTTCAATTTTATTTATGAAACACTTGCATGGAGCGAATCTAGGAAAAAGGGGAAAACTGAAAATTCATAGAAGTATCCGGATTCCAGGCTGTAATTTATTCAATTTTGTCAAAACTGTGGTTGAAATTAATAAAAAAAAATTTAAACAAGAAGGGAGGTAATTGCCCTGACCCCCTGGATCCTCCACTAGCCTAATATCATTTGAAACACAATATGGAATTTACCTACCCGACGCTACACATGAACACGTGCGACTCGCGTAACAATGCATGGTATGTACATTTATATGAAATCTTTTTTTGCTCAGTTTGCTCGATAATTATACATTTATTTCCCCTCATTATCTTGGTCTTTCATCATTAGCCATATAGCCTTTCAGAACTTTGTCACTCCACGTCGACAAATTGAACATTAAGCAGTGATATGAATAGTGTGCGTAACGTCACTTACGTGTACTTTCCTATTTCACAAACTTAGTTGTTGGTTATTTAACATTGAGACTTGCATGTACGAATCTGTATGATGAGCCTTCAACTTCCTAGATCTGGTTCCTTGTTCTATGAGTCGCATCAAAGACTGACAAGAAATGAAACCCTTATAAGAAACAACGAATTCAACTTTAAATTTAATGTTTTTCCTGAATTTTGCGTTTTAAATTTGAACCATTAAATTGAACATTTTAGAGTGTGGTTTTTGTTTGAGTAATTCGTTCTGCAAGGAGGGATCGTGCCTCGCTAAAACCCGTAGATTATCGTATTATGTATGGGCTGTAAACCAAAAAGAAAAAATGTTATGTTTCATAAGTCCAATTTTATGGGACAGGGTATATATCAATGATTTTCTACTGATCATAGGGGGTTCTTGACAATATTTAACAATAAATATATCCGATCCGAAAAAGTAGTATCGTAAAGAAAAAAAATAAGAGGTAAAATTAAATTTTGGAAAAACATAAAAACAAGTACATTAATATATTTCTTTTGCCCAGAAATGGTAAAATAGAAATGATGGAGTTCGCAGAAGCGTTTAACTATACCGGGCTTACTGAAGAAGAGTTGTATGTGCACTGGGTGAAAATGGACGAAAACAAAGATAACTTCATTACCATAGAAGAGATGGACAATGACAAATTATAGTTTGTTAATAAAGTCATATTTGACATATTAAAATTGAGATATATATCATTTGCTTTTTTTTTCTATAGCTGAATTAATACATTTACATTTTACTCAGTAAGATGATATGAAACATATCCACTAACTAAATTTATGCCTGAATGTGAAAAATATCAAGAGAAAATGGTTCACTTCCATTATCGCATGTATCTTCTAAATTAAACAGTGTTTTACCGAATTATTTGGGAAAAGTTTTAGAAATCTTGAATTCTATAAGGGTTATATGAAAAGCCACATAGTGATATAGGTTTACTACTAATACTATTAGGATACTGAATTGACGTCATTATCAATAACGATAACGACGTCTATTCAGTTATCCTGAAGAGTCCCTACAGAAGGATGAAATCGATAGAACTATTATATTGTTTACTTACTACTAGTTTTATGAATATATTATCTACACATGTGATATCTTTTTTATATATATATCAAATAAAAATATGTATGCTTTCCAACCATGAATCTTATTTTGCATGACTCTTAGTTGGAATACTCCTTAACATCTGATGACCATTATGCTGAATATACGTTACAAATCAATAAAAGCTTGCCCTGCATGTGCATGTCACAGGGGCGGATCCAGGACTTTAGATTAAAAAAAAACGAGCTAAACAAAAAAGAACAGTTTTGGTGTAAAAATTGTAAAAAAATCTAGATTTAAAGCAAACAAAAAAAAAATGTTACCCAATTTTAGGGTGCGTACATGTATGCCGGGTCGAACCCTATGAATCTTCTTGTTTAAAAAAAAAAAACAAAAACAAAAAAAGACGGATAAAGCTATAGATTTTTTAACTTTTTATGTTTACACTTTTGCAAAATATAGTTGTAATGATCGACATGTTTGACTATGAAATATATAATTGCTTTGTATATTACACAGTATTATAGTTAGTCAAATCTTGATATTTTCTGGTAAAAAATAATTGTCAAATTTCAAAGATCATCTTCTTTGCTCATTTTCACAAAAGGTCTATCAAAATTATATATTGACATTATTATTATTATCATTATTATTATTATTATTAAATTCATTCATTCATGTCTTTATTTTCTCTAATAGAGATGACAACATGTGTAAGTATCCAGCAATATGTACATGAACACAAAAGATGAGCAGTTATAACATACAGTATATCAAAATATCAAAAAGGAGGGAAATAAGTGTAAAAACAAAATATGCAATGTTATCAGTAATATTACACATTAGATACATGTCAGTACCATATATTGCTGACAGATACTCTTGTAGCAGTCGAGCTCAAGATCGACTTAATATAGAGTTTAACATACGGTTATAGTCTGCAGCAGATCGAAGCACATGCGTGAAACAATGTGCGGAAATAGTTCAGTTCAGATTTAACAAGTTCAGTAAACGGTTGTTTCCCAAGCATAACACAGTATAAGACACCTGGGTTATAATAACTCAACTCAACGTAAAGATCTAGGGGAAAGGTTTCCATTATCAGAACAAGGAAAATATTACGTCGATCTGCAGTATGACTACACTCGCACGATGAATACATCATTACGTCCAAAAATGAACAGTGATATAGGTTACAGTCTTTAACGTCAGTATCAGGTACTGTGACAATTAATTTCGCAATAAATCAAAGTGCTGATGCACTGAGTCAAGGAAGACCTCAAGGTAATCAAAAATATTAATGTAACCAAATTGTAAGCTGAATAAACAGATCAAAACTTAGACCTTTCAAAGAATAATCATTTGTTTTAACACTGTATATATTTATACAGTTTGTTTATCAATATGTATTTTTGGATCTTCTTTTGTATTATTGCTTTTGGTATTCCTGGCTGTACACGTATGTTGATGTCCTCAAATTTCCTAACACTTAAATCAGCATTTCAATTCCACCGAGAATCATGAACTTTGTTTCATGCTTAAATAGGGCCCCAGCACCGAAATGGTCTGTTTTACTTTTGCTTTCTTCTCACTCGATCAAGTGCAACTTCTAAGTGATAACCACTGAAATGAAATCAAGGGAAAAAATCACAACAGTGTCTGATATATGCAAAATGTTACAATGTAAATTCAGACCTTTTCTAAGAGCTGATTTTCATGGACATTCTTACATGTACAATGTACTAGGTAAGTGTTGAAGGTATACATTATTTATTCATATACTTTGTATGTACACAATTATTTAAAATGTTCAAAACTAGTGATATGTATAATGTTTTTATTGCTAGTGTAGAACAATGTAGTCATATTTCTTAGCAATAGTTGCAGTTTACATTTGTATGTCTGTGAACAAGAAATTTACACTGAAAACTACAAAAATACATGAGGATGTACTCTAACTATGCTTACTAGCATATGCAGTACAATATCAATTAAAGATTTCATACATGAAATTATGATCTTTGTAATATAGTAATACATGTATCTAATTTGTTTTCTACTTTACAATGTGTCATTAATTGCTTATAGATAAATCAATATTCAGGGATTGATCCAGAGATTTTGAAATGTGGGTCAAAACATCATCATAAATCAGCAGGTCGCTAAAATTATACATGGAAGAAGCCCTAAAGCAATAACCTTAGCAAGCTTTCTATTTTCTGTATTTAGAAGGTTTTTGTCTGGTAAATGAAATGACTTTAATTTATTGTTTTAAACTCATCATTTCAAACTACTTTTTATTATCTTCCTGGTTATTAGGGGATGTTGTTTTAACAACGACATGTGAAAAGTTACCTGTTCTACTCTTACTTGTGTTACCTGTTATAAATAGTTATTGAAACAAAGATGTGCTCATGGAATACACTGTACATTTTTGTAAAGTTTGTTATGTTATTTCTGATAAATTTGAATTATTTTAGAGAAGAAATGCTAATTAATACAGCTGATAGAGAAATTGAAAGAATAAAACTTAAGAACACTGAAATGTAGTAGATATATACTATATTAACATTTTTTAATGTTAGACAAAAACTATGAATAATGACAGAAATTTGTTTGCAAAATTTCAATCGACCAGTATTGATCACTGTGGGAATATTGACCAGGTGCTTTAAAAACCAGTAAAAACCTGGTACTGTTATAACCACCCAACCCTTATTTTTGACTGATTTGCACTAAATTATATGTACATGTAACAATATTTCCCAACAAGAGGAGGTTTCTCCATGTCATATGCTTAAAATACATGTATATTTTCAGTCAAGTACATTGTATTACCATTTCTTTAAATTCCACACTGTATAGTACATGCCAAAATCTGTATCACATGTAGTATCAACAGGAGATTCCTATATCAACTCAAGGGCGACTGGGCCACTGGGTGATATAGGTCGAGAGTTGATACTGCATATGAAACAGATTTTTGCATGTCATGTTCCTTCTTTCTTATATTTTATCTATAAAAAATGTACTTTAATTGTCTTCTGTGCAAGGTGTGATATCTTATGATGTATAATATATATCTAGGAGTGTGATGTAGGGTGTGCCATGTAGGTCCATGGGTATGCTACACAACATGCGATATAGGTCTAGGCATGCATGCGATATAAGGTATGCAATATATGTCTGTGGGTGTGATATATAGGGTACTTGTAATGGGTTTAGGGGTATGATATACGGTATGCGATATAAGTCTAAAGGTGTGCAATATAAGTCTAGGGGTTTGATATACAGAAGGCAATACAAATCTAGGGCTGCGATATAGAATGCAAGATAGGTATAGGGGGTGATATAGAAATCAATATAGGTCTAGTGGTGATATACGATATGCAATATAGGTCTAGGGGTGTGATATACAGTATGAGATATGTCTAAGGTGTGATATACGGTATGTGATACAGGTCTAGGGGTGTAATATGGGGTATGTGTATAGGTCTATGGGTGTGATATAGGGTATGTGATAAAGGTCTACGGTCGATGTGGAAGTTTGGATTTTAGGAACATGTACAAGTGTATATGTAATATCATGGCTATTGTGTCCACTCACGTACCACGGACATTACTTTATTTTACTGGATACCCCTCCTTTTGATAGTTCAAGATTATCTACTGAATGTGATGAATATGTCAAATGACCTCCTTCCATCCTTACCGTTCAAACAGAGACATTGTTTATGTCTCTGCTTTGAAATCATAATAATTTAACAGTTCTATTTATTTTCTATTTTAAATACTTCATTGTTTGTTACATGTATGTACATGTGTGTTTAACATTTTATTTTATTTATGTATATATACATGTAGTAATTAACATATATGTACATAGTATTTGCATCATATGTACAGAAGTTATATTCCTTGGATCAAATTATCATACATGAAATTTTCCAATAAAAAGGAGGAATGCCAACCCCATGCACCCTCCCCTGGATTCGCCACTGTATTCTATACTGACTACACAAAACGTGTTCATTGCAGCTCCGAAAATCCGTCATTAGAGGCTCCCGACATCTTATTTAAAAGGGTCATATCGAGAGAAATAAATTGGCAAATCTCGATTGAGCTTCCCCCTGCTAATGCTTGGATCAATTTGACAAAATAGTCCAGCTTTCTGCGTCAAAATTTAAATAGTTAATATTATATAATCATTGAAATCTTGCAGTTCTACACATATTAAATAGCCTTAATATCGTTTTTTAGTTTAAACATATTTTATTTGCATATAAACAAAAGGGATTGAACAAAAGTGAATCACACTTACGAGGTTCTCTCCTAAATACAGTATAATATACAATAACAAAATGACATTGAGCATGCATCAACTGTGTATACTTATAATGATCAGTTAAATTTAAAGATAGAAAATAAAGAGAAAGAAATAGAAAAGAAATAAAAAAAAAAAAAAAATTGACAGAAAAGTAGTGGTGATGATGATGGTGATGATGGTGGTAGGAGAGTGGGTACACAAAGTAATATCTTACAAGTTACTAGACAACAGAAAATCTCTCAGAATCTTTGATAAAGGCTAGAACGTGCTTCAATAAACTTATGTTTTGATCATATGTTAATTCCAAACTACCACGTGTAAGAAGTTCAACATCTATTGTTAAAGTATCAGGAATCCAGTTAATGTGGTTTAAAAGGCGTGCTCTTATTTCATCATATAACGGACAATGAAAAAAGAAGTGATTAACATCTTCCATTCTTCCGCATCTACAAAAAGGTGCATCCACTATATTCATTCTGTGCAAGTCATGCTTTAAGGAAGATACAGAATGTCTTAGCTGGGTCAGAATAATATTTAGTTTCCGTGGACCAAAAGAAAAATGCTTTGGAACTTGCAAGATATTTGTATTACTTTTAAAAGCGGGCTTGAACTTAGAAATTGAATCTAATTCTCTCGTGCAGATATCGAGTTTATTCCATTCTTTAATTGTAGAAGGAAAAAACGACTCGCTTGTCACAGATAGTCTACAAAAAGGCTGCATAATGTCATTTCCATTTCGAAGTGGGTAATTTGTAAGTGACTGGATTTTAGGTGGAATTAGATCGCATAGGTATGCAGGTGCATTTTTATGTTCGATATTATACATCATGTTTAACTTTCTCCTATTACGTCTCACTTCTAATTTTTCCCAACCAGTTTCTCCGTAGAGTTTTTCTGAGTTGGTGAAGATAGGTAAACCTGTCACTATTCTAGCAGCTTCCAATTGAAGTCTTTCTAATTTAGACGAAAGACAAACCCCACAATTATCCCAGACTTCAGGAGCATATTCTAGTATGGGTCTAATGTAAACTAAGTATAATTTCTCTAATGTATTACGGTTAAGTTGGTATTTTAGCTTTCGCAAGATATTCAAGTGTTTTTTAACACTAGTTACAACGTTTTCAATGTGATCGTTCCATTTAGCATTGCTACTAAATGTAACACCAAGATGTTTGTGACAATCTGTGATTGGAACGCTTGTACCGTTTAAGGAGAAATTAAAATCAGGCTTTTCGATGTTTGAAAATACCATAATCTCAGTTTTGTCCGGATTAAATGACATAAGCCATTTGTTTGACCATTTGTCCAGTTCCACCAAATCATGACTGATAACAGAAAATATCTGCTCTCTATCAGAGTCAGAGTAACTGAAAGAAGTGTCATCTGCATACAGTCTGCACAGAGATGTCAAATTCCCTGCAATATCGTTTATGTATATTATAAAAAGGAGAGGACCGAGGACCGAGCCTTGAGGAACTCCAGCCGACAGAGAGCAGCTGTTAGAGGATGATGTGTTTAGAATCACCTTTTGACGTCTATCTAATAAATAACTTTTAAACCAGTTAACAAGATTTCCTGATATACCATACGAATCTAGCTTACACATAAGACCTTTATGCCAGACTTTATCAAAAGCTTTGGAAAAATCGCAAAAAACAAAACAGTTAATTTCTTTTTTCTCAAGTGAATTTAGGATGTTACTATAAATTTCAAGTAGTTGGTGGACAGTCGAATGTTTTGGAAGAAAACCAGATTGATATTTGTAGATGAGATTGTTGCTGTGAAGATGGTTGTACACATATTTGAAAATTATTCTTTCCATTACTTTTCCAACACAACTTATTAATGATATGGGTCTATAATTGGATGGTAAAGATGTATCACCCTTCTTGAAGAGAGCAGTCACATTTGCCAATTTCCAACTAGTAGGAAATTTGCATTGCTGAATAGATTTATTAAAAATTTTCTGCAATGGGAGAGCGATTTTATCAGGACACAGCTGAAGCATTTTATGACTGATAACATCGGGTCCAGATGCTTTATTTGGTTTTAGAACCTTAATAATATCAATAATTTCAGACTCTTCTATATGTACGTCCGATAATTTATGATTTGTTCGGTTTTGAAATTCCGGGACTTGATGATTTTCTTCATCCAATTTAGTGATTGAACAGAAATATTTATTTAGTAATGCACACTTCTCGTCATCTGCATATGCTATATCATTTAAATCCTGATCGTTTATAATATTCTGAAGTGGGGGTATAGAGTTGGAACCTTTGTTTGACTTTATCAACATTTTCATTATTTTCCAGTACGCTTTGGGGTTGTTAACATTTTCTAAAATGAAATTGTCCAAATTACTTTCGAAATTTTCTTTTGCTGATTTTTTAAGATTATTAACTCTATTTCTCTGCCTCTTGTACTTAAGAATGTCATCGTCGGTTTTTGATTTTAATGCCCTTTTCCGTAAACGGTCACGTTTTCTTATTTCCCTTCTTAATTCGTTATTAAACCACGATTTGTCATTTCGTCTGATGGTAACTTCCCTAGTTGGAATGGACCTCCCCGCGACGGCCAGAAATGTTTCTGTAAATATATCAGTCATTTGATCTACATCTGTACCGTCGGGAAGGAGGGCATTCCAATCCAGAGCCTGTAAATCAGCTGAAAACTTTTCTTTATTCGTTTTATCATACAACCAAATATGTCTTTTAAAGGCTACGGATTCTTTATGTGGGCACAGTAGGTATACTACAGCTGCATCGTGGTCCGATATTGATCTCGGAACATCAAAAACATCAGAAAAGCTGTACGACAATGTATCACTAATAAGTATAGGGTCTAATAAAGATCTACGTTGGTCAGTTACTCTTGTTGCTTTCTTGATCACATTAGTGAGATTAAACAGATTCATTGTGTCGAGAAGTCTATTATTTTCTCTGACAAGTAAATCCGTATTCAAATCTCCACAGATCACTAAACCGTGACTGTATAGGTAACTTGTACCTATCGAGTGGTTCAAGCGCGTGTAAAATTCCGAATCTGTACCTGGTGGACGATAAACATTACATAATAGAAATTTTTGACCCTTTGCACTAATTTCGACCCAGATAGTTTCATCAACATCATTTTCCAACATATTCATTCGTTTTACATGGATATTTTCCTTGGTTAATATCAAGATACCGCCACCGAACGCATTTCTATCTTTTCGATGAATGGATTTAGAAAATGATTCTAAATGGATTTCTTCGTCCTTAATGTTTGGATCTAAGTGTGTTTCTGTGATGGAAATAATATCAAAATCTTCACAAAACAAGTTTAAGAAATTAAGTTTGTTTCTGATACTTCGGATATTGATGTTACATATCGATAGTGAGTTGTCGGTGACCGATGACCTAGTAGATGATCCTGGACCAGGGTTCATCTCTATGTTACCGATGATCAAAATAAAATGGAGTACAAAAAGCAGAAAAACAATGTCAATATTAGGATTAACTGACTGCAGGATGGACAGATTGACGACGAGAAATGTACATTTTAGATTAATACACAACAATTCAAAGAAGGTGGATTTTGACGGTTTTAGTGGCCCAGATTTGACAAATCTTCTGTTGTTGAATATACCAATGGCTGCCCTGTAAGTACTAAGGTCACTACCCATCATCTAATACAGGGACAGATATAAGGTAAGTTACCACAGTACAGCCATGGTTATAAAGTGTAACCCGTATCAAATCATCATCACCAAGAGAAAAGATAAACAGATATAAAAATGTACAAAGAGAAACAATATAAAACACAAGATATGGAGACATATACAGGTAAAAGACAAATATCATTTCATTGGGGAATTTAGGGATCATTTTGAGAGATTTTCACGAACACAGAAATGCATTAAAATATGGTAAATCATAAAAGCTGAAAATTTGTATAACTACATGTACTTGTATTTAGTAAATTTAGATATAAAGCATCATTCTAAATAATTGCAGAGATATATCCATCACAATGCACATCGTACCCATTGGGTGGTTTTGTCAGGATTGACAGATCCGCAGAACTGCAACAGCAGAGGTCTAGGACATGTATTACAGTTCTTCAGGCCTAGCAGCAATCCAAAATCAAAACAAAGTACAAAATACATTACGATGGAAAATACATAAACTACAGTATAAAAATATATTTTAGAATAATTCTGAACACGGACTACAGTAACTACAAAACACAAACAAAATGAATTATTCGGGTATCATGAGTAATTTTGAATGCAATACCATGATATTTTGAATTCAAATGACATTATATTTCATTCATACACATCAAGCAGCATTTGTTTTGATTTTAAATAGCAGGAATGAATGATATACACTTGGTACTTATTATATACAATATATTAAATAACTACTGTTTTTTTAACAGTGTCTACAAGCAAGATATTGGTATTAAGATTATAAAACCTGGTTAATGAAATTATTCCAAAACGAAATCAACTACTTTTGATTCGCCGGAAAAGATTTAACTCTTGAAATCGTTTTTATAATTAATCATAAAGTCCAGAGAATTTATGAAGTTGTCGAGGAAAAACAATGAGAGAATGAACATCTTTTAATCACACATGTGAAATTTTCTAGTCAAGGTAAGTGGTCTATTCTAAATTTAGCAACAGGAAAAACCCTATGGTGGAACAGGTGAGTATCAATAACCAGGTAACAATAACAATGAAAAATCACGTGTTTCACTTTGACGTGGATATTTTAGAACCCAATACACAGTTCTAATATTAAAACATAAAGAGTACACAGACAAAGAAAGTATTTGGTTGACAGTTATGAATTGTTAATTTGGCAAAAGTTTATTAAGTTTCTACAAATTTATTGTTTATAATAACTAAGTTATTCTACACCATCATTGCTATTCTGGTCATCATTCCAGACACTTTATGACGGTGGTTGCTCCCGGATCCTTCGCTCTAGGTTGGAGATATCGTCATGACAGTTTATAATAAGCTTTGTACTATCTTCTGTACGCTTGACAAATATTCTGCCATCGAAGGTCCAGTAGGCCTCTATCTGATTGTCATTTTTAAGCTTGGCAATCCTCTTGACTAGACTTGTTCTGAACTGCGTCAAATTTTCAGAAATGAATGTACCGTTAGAGTCATTTTTCAGTGCTTTTTTATTGGAGTACACCAGATGCCTAGTCCTATAGGATATGAATCTGACAATCACCTGCGATTTACCATTGCGCACTTTACCGATGACGTGTGTCCGACCTATGTCCTGAAGTTGGATGTTCAGCTTCATTTTCTGGTTGCATATATCTAATATGAGTTGGTCGGTATTTACTGGATGTGCGATTTTTCCGTCATCACCAATGGGCACGGGTACATTGTGAAATCGGAGGCTTGTTCTACGGGAATACTGTTCTTGGTTTTCCAATCTATATTCCAAGTCAGCTATTTTCTGATACAAAGCATCAATGTCCCTTTCGCGCTCCTTGACAGCAGTAATACTCTCCCTTGTCACCCTTTCAAGATGGGAGATTTCTATAAACTGCTTGCAAATTTTAGTCTCATTGTGTTTAATATCAGCGCTTTGTTTCGCTAGTTCTTCTCGCAGTGATTTTGTTTCTGCTTGTACCCGTTCATTTACTTGTTGCTCAATCATGGTTGATAATGACTGGCCGATTTTACTGGCTAACACAGGGATGATAGAGTCAAGCACCTCGGGACTAGATAATATCTCTAGGACTTTGTCAGCGAGGTTTTTCTGAGCGGCTAATTGCTTCTTTGTAAGTGGTTTCAGCTCTGTCATATCACCAAAGGAGTTACGTCTCCGGATTTGTCGCTGTGTCTGCTTTTCTGTTGCAGGCAAACCTTCGGGACTTTCTGGACTAGGCCGTTTGTTATTTGTAGGGTCAGTAGAATCAAGAGAATCGAAACCAGTAGTCGAAGTTGGGTTGGGCTGTGACTGTGTAATGAAAGGCGGATCATGTATGGGGGCGTCCATGTTTGTTTTTGTTTTTGTTATTGTTGTTGTTGTTTGTGAGTCCGAGCTCACTATCGAGTTCACTTCAAAAAGTTAGTGTATCAAACAATCACTAAATCAGCTGAATATCAATTGTAATGTACATCTACATTAGTATTAATGTTACAGAAAGTTTCTTTATGTAGCATTCATGTTTTCCAGCTTAAATCCCGAAATTCCGACGGATATTTTTCAACCTACCATGTCCTGTGAGCAGTGTTAATATCGTTATACCCCCATGTCGTACGTAAAGTAAACATCACATATTTGACATGGAGTATGATCGGCGGCGGAGCGATATCATAATGTAAACTTTGCAAGGAGAATAACTCGCGGAGTGTTATTTTGATAGTTATAAATTGAAACGTCTACCCTGGTTACGTAATTTGGTTGACGACGATCTCTAAGTCAAGTTCATCTATAAATAGACTTCCCTGACAAAAATGCCGTTCTGCGGTCAATGGAAGACGACGGCCAACGCCACATGTCAGCAACAGATATGTTTGTGTGCACTTGATGGAACCTTGTGAATTTACTATCTGAAACCACACGGTCATGCCATAAATCATTTTGGACTGAGTTAATAGCGGCAGTCTCTGTGTTTCTCCATTGAGATTTACATGGAAAATTACCAAAGTTCAGATATGTATCTAGGAATTCACAAAGATTGTATTTTTGAATAATCTGTAATTGAAAGCGCCCGGAATGAAACCATTTCGAGAGTTGGTATTTGGTAAACAGGTAAAACGTCTAATAAGAAAACATTGTTTCGATATGCTCTTTGGTTCCATTCTACAAAGTTTCCCAAAAAAGTACAGTTTTCGTTTTTCCACTTCGCATATTAATGGGTTTAGTCCTAACATACTTTCACACATATCCGTCCTTTTTCGGGGCTTGAACCTCTGAATGTCCTTTACAAAGAAGTGTTGGAGACGATTAAGCTGAATAATGTCTTGATTTCTCAAACCGGACCAAAAGTCACAGCCATATAAGCATGTAGGCACGACGACAGATTTATAAAGTTTAAGTATTGCTATTGGATTGATGTTTTCAGTTCGAATGTTTGTAATTGCAAAGTACGAATTACGACCTTTCCTGCAGGCGGAATTGATTCTAGCTGTAGATTTTAAGTTATCACACACCTCAATACCCAGATAAGTATATTTATCCGTTATAGGAATGCATTGTTTGTTAAGTGTCCATTGAAAGTTCGATTTAAATCTATTTTTGCTGAAACACATAATGCATGATTTTGTGGCACTAAACTGGAATCTCCAATTATTAGCATAATTAGAACATATATCAAGCATCTGTTGGAGTTTAACCGGCGAATTTGCTACGCAAAGAATATCGTCAGCAAGACATGGTGCACAAGAAGTTATACAGTCAACCCCCATTTTTGGATTACATGTTTCAAGTTGTTTTAATAAATCATTAATGAAGACTGAATATAACATGCTAGATAATACACCTCCTTAACGTACCCCTTCATCAACAGTACAATATCTAGATTTGCATTGATTCATTACAACTGCACTTTCAGTTTTTGAGTACATATCATCAATGATACACCAAGCTTTGCCCCTTACTTTCATATTATATAATTTATACATTAGGGCTTTACACCAGACTGTATCGAAAGCTTTACGGCTATCAAGGAAGGCAGAATAAACATTACTGTGTAATTCCATATTGTGGAATATAGTTTCATGAAATATAAATGAGGCTGTCACATCCTAAACAGCTCTGAAATCCTTGTTGGAGGGGGTTAGGGAATATATCAGGCGAAAGAACATGGCACTGTAAACGAGAAAACAACAGTTTCTCAAACACTTTCAGTATACAGGAAAGAAGACATACTGTCTATAACTGTCACGAGAAGATTTATTCTTATTCCCTCCTTTGTAGATCGGTACGATGAAACCATTTTTCCATTGCATTGGAATGCGTGTTTGAATCACTATTTTATTAAACAGAAAAGTAAGTGTATTTACTACAATTTGTCCGCCATATAACAAATGTTCGTTTTGTATCAAGTGCGTCCATATTTTTTGTCTATATCGATGTTTTATGAAGATACAAAAATATAATACACGACAAATCCGATGAAAACATCTCACTGAGGGTATATTAATCTATCACTAGCGGTGAGATCGTTTCATTCAGTCGTGTTGGACTTTGGACTTTGTTAGCCTGGAGCTATATTAACGGTAAATCGCAATAATTGGAAGTGTTAATACTAAGTCCGCCGATCCGGGAGCGTCTGATGAAAGCAGAAAAAAAATTGAAAGAAAAATACCTAAAAGTCGTGCGTTCTCTCACCTTAGCTGAACTAAAGAAATTCGATAAATTCAAATACAGACTTGATGGAAGTAGAACTCAACCAAGCCATAGAGTATACTGTATCATTAGACATACTCAAAGAACGTTGTCATTATGCCTCGAACGCTCTCTATAATTAATTTCAGGATGAGATAGGTAGGCGAAGAAGAGCAGGCGTAACATCTCCGAGAATAACTAGGAAAATGCGGTAAAGTACACCACAGAAACAAAGAAAACATCACCAACAAGTGAAAATCAAGTGGTTGATGAACTGTCGGACTCAATGAACGACCTCTTCATCACACAAAACGAACCTTTGTATGAAAGTCAACCATAACATAATTCAGATGTGTCCGAATCCGCTGATGACAGCATCACTAAGACGGTCGCCAACGAAACCGTTGAAACGTCAGTAACAGGAAAATCAGCTGAAGATTCAGACAAATCAGAGACAAAATCAAGGCCTCGGACAAGCAAGAAATTACAAAAGACTGATAAACCAGTCATCAGTAATCAGTACCAGTGTATATGCAATGAAAACAAGTCAGACGTCGACATGATCAGATGCATTTTTGCCAAATTTGGTTCCATTCTGCCTGCGTTCTAGACAAAAACGATACCGATGTAGGTTTCTGGGTCTGCCTAGGCTGCAGACTCCTTCCATCTAGAGTTATAAACATTGAATCAATGTTAGAATGTTTTATTATTCGATACAATGAGGTCGAAGTGAAACTTGAGAAGACATCACAGGAAGCAGAAATTCTTCAGCAGGAAAATATCCAGCTCCGAGATAGACTAGATAAAACTGAAAGGCGAAAATTAAACGAGAAAAAGACAGATGTAAACGTAAGTAACGATGACGATAGCGCAGCGAATCTTACTGTCGATCATACGAAACCTGATACGCCTGAAGGTGGAACACTACTTGCCGGAAGTTGCGTGATTCGCGACACAACAAAGACCGCCTTTCAATTAGACACTGAACCACTTTACGTCCGCGGAAGTATAGTGTCGGACATCACAGCAGAACTCCTTAGTAAAACAAATGATGAACAGTATGAGAACATCATATTACAGATTGGTAGCTACGATTGTAAACGATTGTATTTTTTTTAGTGGAGTCCGAGTTGCTCATTTGCTTTTGTTGCTTTGTGTGTGTGATTTTAGTTGCTGTATGTTCTTTGTTGTGTATGTCTGTTTTCCATGTCGGGTCTTTGTCCCTGGATTACATTCTTTTGATTACCGCTATAACCTTGGTTCCCTTGATTACTCTTTTGTACCAGTGCTGAGTTCGATGAGGAAACTTTGCGTGATGACTATCAGACTCTTCTTCAGACTGCGCAGAGTAAATGTGAGAACATTGTAGTTGCAACTATCTGCCCCCGATTGGATGACATTTGTGGCAACACTAGACGTGGTAATGTAATACTAAGTAAAATTGCATCAAATGAAAACTGTTTATTTGTTGAACATAATGACTCTTTCAGATTACCAAACGGTGCTGTAAATTGTCTCTTGTATGCTAAAGATGGTATCCACCTTAATAGAAGAGGTTCAGCAAAGCTTGCCTCAAGCCTTGGTATTACTGCCAAAGAGACACAACCAGCAAGTAAAGGTAGTAACGGCCCAGACAGCATTCCTACTTTGGGCCAACGTTGGTTCAACGGAGTCATTTACGTTTGGCCAACGTAGGGTACACAATGTTGGCCCAACGTAATACCAACACTGACCCAACGAATCCCCAATTTTGGCCAACATAAGCCCAACGTTAATCCAACCATATGGCCAGACGATTGTATTCCTTAAGGTATTAGAACATTATTTTATTATGTATATCCTGGTCATGCCGCAGCGTGCTGATGTGCACTCCTACAGAGTAAGGGCTGCTATTTCCCCTCAGTTTATCATATAAATTTTTTACCGTTAAAATATACCAATGACAAGCTGATTGTAGTTTACAAGATTAAAACAAGAAAACCTATTATTAAATTAGCAGTTACTATGAGCATTGGTATACTAATTATAAAAAATTTGCAATTTTTTTGCATTGAATAGACATATGATAATATATGTCAATGTTTTGTGTTTAGGCTGAATTTACATTGAAAATATGTATACATTTATTTAATGAGAGAGAATTTTTGTTTTAAAAAGATGTATTGTGGTCTTAGTTACAAAGCTGCATAAGGGGGAGATAATCATGTACAATATTGTTTTCATAGGTCTCACTAACCACTTCTAACGTTTCCATTACTTTACATGTTAAAAAAGTAATTTTCAAAGTCTCACAGTGAATTCCCAGGAAAAATGATATCTTAAAGTTGCATACCGATGCGAAGCTTGGAAAGTAAGGCTTCCAAAATCATTATGCTAATGGTACGATGATTATAGAAATTTTTCACAAAATTTACTTGAATAAATAATACTGAAAATCCACATTTTTACCTGTTCTGCTAAATGACAGCATGGAGGCAAATTACTCACACATGTAAACAATATTCATACACTTCTGTAGTTAATTACATATATGATTTTAAAGTACACATTCTCAGCTTTATTTTGACTACTTTTAATCATAATACACACAAATAATGCACTTACAATGCACATGTCTAGGTTCAGTGTGTTTTTGGTACTACATAGGAGGGGGGGTGGCCATTTGACCCGGAAGTGGTTAGTGAGACCATAATTAGATTTGGTTATTCATAATAATTATTTTGTGTTATTAAGTTCTAAATATTAAATGCGAATACTTGGTGCATGTATATTAAACATGCAGTTAACAGAACTCAAGAAAAGAGCCAACTACACTTTTTGAAGGAAGTAAAACTATATTAATAAATATATATATTTAGATTTAGAGTTGACCCACCTTGGTATCGCAGTTTAAATGCAACACAACATTTGCTTTCATACATCCTGATTCGCTTTCTAGTTTCACTTTCTTGAGATCGACATTAATTTTTGCATCAAGAATAATATTAAGTCTTTTTTAACATATTTGTTACCAAAGTCGTTTCGTCTTTCAACGTTGGTTCAATGTTGGTTCAGTGTTGGCTCACTGTTGGCTCTGGGTTGGACAAATGTAGAATAATGCAAATAATGTAATCATGGTTTTGATTTAAAAATCAAAATTTAACAATACTCTCACGCAGATTTCGCTTCTAAAACAAGTTTTTAAAGAGAATCATAAAATGAAATGGTTGTTCAAATATAGTAGGGCCAATGTTGGACCAACGTTGGGCCAACGTAGAACCTTTTTATGATATGAAAGTATTTAAAATTTCAAAATGTCGTGTTTAAACATTTGCTTGTCAATTAAAAACCATTTTAGTTAAAAATAAATCAAGAAGAAACATGTCCTTAACTACGGACTACTACATCGGGCAAACGTTGGGCCAACGTTGTCTTGCCAACGACAACTAAAAGCCAACGCTACAACCATCAGCCAAAGGATGCATGCTGTTTGGGGGTGGGCTGGCAAACCGTGGTGGACGTCGAAGCTTTGGACATGGCCCAGCTAGACATATTTCAAAGCCTGGGCAGTGTCCATAACGATAAGCAGGTGCACCCAGACTACAGCCATCAAAAGGTAAACAACAAAGATGGCCGTCATAATATGAATAATGATGGGCGTCAAAATGTAAACAATGGTGGGAGTAGGTGTTGGTTATGTAATGAAGACAATCACATCTCTAAAAACTGTAGGTATGTTGACTATATACAATGTAACGCAAGCTCTAGATATGGTCATAAAGCAAAACACTGTAGTTATTAGGTTATTAGCCATGATGTTAGTGCCGTACATGGCGACAGTTCAGATTACGTTGAGTCTGTATCGACGAAAAGACCCTCTGGTAAACGACGTCACCATAGCGGTCGGAAAAATAAACGACAACCTACAAAATCGTCGGTTGACTTCCTAACAATAAGGGGCATCAGGAGTAAAATCCACGAGGTAAACAAGTATTTGAATGAGTATACACCTGATGCCTTGTGTTTAGTGGAGACTTTCCTTCCGTATAACGACAAACCCCACAACTTGCACTGTAATTACGTTTAGGTCGGTATGTCGAACTGGTTCAAAAGAAAAGGGTGATTTAGGCATTTGTGCGAGTTCTAAATTGAAAATTCTTGACGATAATCTCGTTGGCAGTACGAATGATGATCTAGAACGGCTTTGGATTTTATGTCGCTTAAATAACGTTAAAACGGCTTTGGGCGTTGCCTACTTCCCAAACGACGGAGTAGATAAGCCTACTACTGATAAATTGTCTTTCGAACTCCTCGAAAATTGTTCTTTATTTAATAGTCTTGGATACGAAATTTGTCTAACGGGTGATTTCAATGGCAGATGTGTCAGCAAATGCGAGTATACTGGCAAAACGACAGCCACTGACGGAAAGCAAAGTTACAACGGAACTAGACGTAATCGGTTTAAAGAAGCCGCTGGCTTAAAAATTGTAAACCTTTTCGAATGTTGGGATGGTTTCTATAGCAGAATATTAAATGACCAGAAATTGGTCATTGATTACGTTTTACTTTCGGGCGGGCTATGCGTTGGCGTGAAATCTATCTTCGTAGATGAGATAGGCTCTTTAGACCTCCACAGTGATCGTGTTATGTTGCGTGTCCAGTTTCGTGAAACATCTGACGGTGCTCGAAAGAAACAGAACCCAAAACGCTTCATGTGGAAAACTGAAGGTGTTGACTGGGATCTTTTCAAAAGGAACCTATGTCAGATTTTCAGTGAAAATGGGCATGAAACATCTAACGATGTAGATAAAATCTGGGATATTTGGAAGTCAAATGTAAATTCTGCCGCTGAAACAGTCATAGAAAGGGTTCCGGTGGTGAAAAATTATAGATCATTTTTGGACAAAGATCTTGATCGACTGCTTAAGGAGAGGCGTGTCGCGAATAGATTACAACGAATACATAATAAAGCGCGACAGCATGATAGTCAGCTTGGCAGACACTTATCGGAGGTTTATAAAAAAACGTTACACGAAGCGATTAAGCGGAAGGAGCTAGATAGAAAAGTTAGAAGTCTGTCCGTAAAGAATATGCGACAGAACACGAATACGAAGCAATTTTGGAAATTGCTGAGAGGACCACTGGATGACACAAACCCGAGTCGAATAATTGATCCTAATAACAGGGAACACTATATAGAGAATGCAGTTCAAATTTGTAACTGCCTTAGCTCGTACTTCAGTAAAATAGGTAAAGACATAAATGTCAATCCCGCTTTCAGATCACTAGTTACTGATCAGTTATCTGAGATTGTGAAAAACCGCGGTCGGGGCGAGAATATTTTATCCGTTACTTTTTCACGCGAATCAATAGAAAATGCTCTACGTTGGCTAAAAGCAGAAAAGGCACACGGTTTTGACGTTTGGATGCCACTGTCAGCCACAAATGAAGACCTATTAGACAGTTGACAGTACCGCGTCGCCAAGATAGTCATGCGGAATGCTCTTTTTCTCGAACTAGGATGGGAGCCAGTCATCGCTTTCATAAAACGACAAAAATTTGCGTACTTTAAACGTCTTGTTGACCTACCGAATGACAGACTGTGCAAGCGGGTATTAAACGAAATGATTCGTCGGAACAAAAATATTTGGAACTACTTTGATGAGATTAACACGATAATGGGTGAAACCTGTCTGGAAAATTTCAGTCGGCAGTATGGCAGTGTCACAAGACAAAGACTATTTCTTGATGTTGTATCGAAGAGTAGTCTTGGATTCTACCAGCACTGCCATATCAAAACTGGAATGCAGATGTACCTAAATGACACTAGCAACTTTAGATCCTCGCGGTTAAAAGTGCTTGCCAGAACGAACTGCTTAAGTCTAAATAAGAATCTATTTAGAATGCAGATGCCTGAAACTGATCGGTGTCCGCTATACGATTCGAATAGCGCCGAGGATTTAGAACATTTTTTTACTTACGTGCCCAGCACTCGATCATATACGGTCAAAATATAATACGGTTTTCAACCCGGTTGTAAATACTGGCTTGAACTTCAGTGAACTGTCGCCAAGTGCCAAAGTTTTATTTCTTATTGGTGATATAGATTATGCTTTTAACGATGATGTTGGTTTGTCATATGATTTCTATGGTAGAATGTACCTTGTCGAATTATTTAACTTTCGTCACAGTATTCTTAATTAGTGTTTTTTAATGGAAATGATGTTTTTTTGTTTTTTTATGTCATATTTTATTCTGAGACTAGATTTTATTGATATTTTACGACTCATTCACTGAGATTGATATTTTACGCACGATGATGTTCTTGAAAATTGCTGATATTTTTAATCACAGAAATAACATTTTATGTACTATGATAACCATGACTGTGTTTCTCACAGGAATTTTATATTGATGAACGATAATATTTTCTATTGTTAATGCAGCTGAATATTCTAGCAGTGCTATTGTACATTTTGTAACTATGATAGACGCGCCTTTACTTCTACCCTGGTAGCTGGTGCCCCCGTTGTAAAGGGGTAGCTTCTAAATAATATATCTTTAGATGTGACAGCAGTACGAGTTCGAGTCCCGCGGAGGGAACGACCAAAAATTTGCATCGCCAATTTGACTGTTCTAACATCATTGGGAATTTTTCAGACCCTTCTATACGTTTACATATCTTCCCTGTATCAATTTGATCCGATGGGGCAGTGTAGCGAATAGAGTCGTCACATTCTGAGACGTTGTATAATAGTGATTTGTTGTGACATGCATTAATAATTTGATCCTCTATCCTACATAATAACATCTAAATGAACTGTCCCGTACTACCATACATCGTGTACTAAGTTACAGCCCTAGATTAATCCTACGAGGAGGAATGACCCGGCAAGCGAAAGCTATATTTTTATATAGCCCAGCTGGCCGAGTGGTCTATGGCGCTGGACTTTGTGCAGGCGGTGTTGTCATAGATCTCACAGCGGTATGAGAGTTCTAACATCGTTGGGAATTTTTCAGGCCTTTCTATATGTTTACATTTCTTCCCTGTATCAATTTGATCCGATGGAGCAGTGTAGCGAATAGAGTCGTCACATTCTGAGACGTAATATATATATATATATGTGTGTGTATCTTACCGGGACCACACGCCTTTTTCCTTATAGGTTCAGGTTCATTATAATCAAAGTTATTTCATCTTCAGTTATAATGCCTCCCGGAAGTTTCCCTAGGAAATTTTTGAAAAAAAACGAGAAAATGTGTCCGAATTTTTGACCGAAGCCAAAAAAATTGACTAATCCGTTGGGAAAAAAATTCTGTATTTTCCCAATCACTTCATTAATAAGGCTGATTTTCAAATGAAATATTCATTTCGGGTGCTGCTATGTAAAAATAAATTGCATGTGATAATACACACATTAGTTATCATTGCTGCTGTCCAATCCATTTCAGCTTTATACTAAATAAAAACATTGTTTAAACTAACTAAACGTACTTTAGTCAACTGTAAAAATCCTTGGTCCGATTTCCCATTGGTCCGAATAGCACAAACCTGTTGGCGGGAAAACAAAATGGAAGCCTTCATGTAGCCCGGATTTTGTTGTGTTATCTTCGTGAAAAAATGGTAAATACATATACCAATAGGCTAATGTAGTGATATGGATGATGGTGTTTATAATCAGAATTAAACACATGGCATTTTTTTTTCATTATAAATGCATGATCATCGTTAAGTTAGTTGCATTTGGTCGATTCACATCGATTACGCTTGCCCCGTGCAGGTCCGGGTGTCAAAAGAATAGGCCTGCAGCAGCGCTAAGCTTGTCGTAAAAGGCGACTAAATAGTGCTCAGAAACCTAGCCGGGGGCTAGGCGCTCTGCCCACAGAGCAACTGGGATGTGTGCCCCAGGAGGTGGAATGGGGTACCCCTGGCCCTGGCATGTTATATGCTGGGGTTGTCAGGCTATAATATGGAAAACCTGACCGCAAACCATAGTGGTGCACTGTGTTGGGAAAGATGCCACATTCCTCGCACGTTAAAGAACCCTGCTGTGGTATTCGATAGGAGTAGGAACCTTTGCGTGCCGCCACAGGAGGCTAAATTGCCGACCTTACCCTTCCCCCCTTTTTCCAGTGGCAATCAAAATTTGTCGTCCCTATTATCCTTGTGTCCCATCCTTTTTTTTTCATTTCATGTTCATTTTATCATCCATTTCATGTTCATCGTCTGAATATAGCTGAAATATTGCTGCTCGGACGTTAAACCCCAACAAACAAACAAACAAAATCGATTACGCTTTCCTATGATATCCCGATTTCGTTAAAAGTTCGGGCTACCGTCTATATTTAGGATCTTTCTTATTATGCAAGAGCAGACTCTTTGGGAGTGGACAGTGTGTCAATACATCCTTCCTTAATTGAATTAAGTGGTAGATATAATTTATATTACCAAGTAACAATGTATTAATATGCACATTGTTCATGTTCATTTGAACTGAGTTGCCCCATCCTATCAGAGATGTAAACAATTGCATTTTTCTGTTGGACACTGGGCCTAACAGAAAAGCAAGTTTTGCCAGACCGGATCTCACATACTTGGCGATCGCAATACTGGTATACCAGTATTGTGCACAATGTCAATGCTGGTATTCAAAATTTTGTACAGCGATGTCCTTCCACCGATCGCTTAGGTTTGCATGTCCCTGGGGAAAAAGACCTACTTGGAAAGAATATGAAGACCTAATCAAATTACTACAAGAAACAAGTCCACTTAAGACTAAGACCATTGACGATTTAAGACTCACTCTAATAACAGTAGCTGTGTATCACCACCTTAATATGTAATTTTATCATGATATTTTGATTTGTGCTTTCATTAAAATAGTGCTTAATTTTCTTCTAACATGTACGAAATAAATATCATACAACAGTTTTTGCAGTCTTTCATATCAAAGTGAACGTTACTAAATCAATAAAAGTTAATACTGTAAAGAAATGAGTAATTACAAAACAGTACTTGAGTTAAATTTTCATATACTCATGACAATACTTGCATGTACTACAATACTATAGATATATATGTACATTTAAAATTTATTTTTCTAAATCACAATACTGGTATACCAGTATTGTGATTGCCAAGTACAGGACATTCACCAGACCTATATTGTCATAAAAAAATAAAATAAACATGATGTGCATGGAACAAAAGTTGTGAGATGTTCCTCTCACAAATTCCCCCTAAAAAAACTGTATCTTAGTAGAAATATTGCACAAGTTGCGTTCTGATATTCAATGTTTATGTACATGTAATATTAATTATCATTAAGAAACAAACAACATATTTGATAAATTGTTTGTTGCATTAATTATGCAAATTTGAATACATGGCGCACATTAAATTAATATATTGCACTTGTTTTGAATTCATGGAGCAAGGAAAATAATACAGTGCCATGCAAAAAGAGGTTATGGAGAACTCTGACATTTTCTGGAAAAGGTTTTTGACATTGCCAGGAAGCTACATGTAGCTTCAAAACAAAGTCAGAAGTCCTTGTTCGACTTCCATTTCAATTCTAACCAAAGTTTTAAAAATAGCAGCAATGGCCGTGCATGTATGATTTTATCATTTTGTCCAATCAAAATTGTTGATCTATTTTTAGAGACAAACAGATGATTAGTACTACACATTTGGATTAGTAAACAAAGTAATCTATCAACTTTTGTGTATTCAATTTAAATATTTTCAAATAAGTATTTTCCCCTCTGTTGCCTAATGAAATTCTATTTTTAGCACAATTTCAACTCAAGACAGGTTTATGATAATTTTTTGTCATTATTCCACAGTTATACATGTATTAAGTATTGGTCTCTGAGGAGTTCATTAGTATCATAAATGATAATTTCAAGATTGTTAATATTGCCGACATGCAACTACATGTACAGAATGTAGTGAAGTTAAATGTACAAAAGTAAATGAGGAATAACTTTTTATGTCATTTTGATACAAAGTTAAAGTTTACCAGCAGAAATTTTAACCAGCATTTGAAGTTTATAGACTGTAATCTCTGTGTGTTATAGTCAGGCTTAAGTGATCAAGAAATTGACATTTACTCCACGTAATTGGAGAAATAGGTAATTGTTTACACGCAAAATTTGGACAAATGTTGAGAGTTGGGGGTAATAGAATTGTCACTTGAACCAATGTTGGGCTTACAGCTCTTAATGTCTTTTTTTATACTTCAAAGATTTCTGGTGACAAAATGAGACTACATCATGTAGATTATTTTTTGTCATCCTGAAATGTCTTTCTTCAATGAAGAAAATGATGAATGTTAGAAAAATCACTGCATGACATATTTCCTAACCTTTAAATATATAAAAGATGGGAGTTGATACAATGTTTTTCTGATATTCCGAGCCAGTCTTCAGTTTCCCCAAGCTGAAAAACAAAACTGCAGATACACAGGGTTATCACAGGTGCTTAAAATCCTTGAAAGTACTTGAAAATGAAAAGTCGAAAATTAAGGACTTGAAAGTACTTTAATTTCAAAAGAGGTCCATAAAAGTCCTTGAGAATCTGATATCATTTCAAATCAATATAAAAGTGTTGTTTAATTGCAGAAAAGAACATTTTTCTGACCATCGGACTTACTGATTACGTACAAAGTTTATAATATCAGCAATTTACGTATTTTTCCTATTATAAAAATAGTACCATTTCCGTGAAACTGGCGCGTAGTAATTTAGTTCTATTTTTTTATAAACGTGATGCGGTTTTGGTTATGTGGACGTCCTCGGGAAATAATTCATGGTTTCAATGAGAATTTTGTAAATAAAAGCAATTCAATTGTGTGATTTTTATTTACTTATAGAAAACGATATCACTTTTGATTGATTGTTCATTTTATTAATAAAATAAATTGACGATGTTGATTATTTGTTTTTGCCAGTCTGAGAAAAAAGTAGTTCAAATTTCGGGGGAGAAGTTTTCATCATGTCTGACCTGGTTTAAAATAAAAAAAAGTCATATTTATAGATGTCCCATGTAATTTACTTGAAAAGTTATTTGACACTTTGGTTCTTTATGGAAGAGTAATCAAGGGAACCAAGGTTATAGCGGTAATCAAAAGAATGTAATCCAGGGATGAAGACCCAGACTTGGAAAACAGACATACACAACAAAGAACATGAAATAACTAAAATCATACATACAATGTAACAAAAGTAAATGAGCAACTCGGACTCCCTTAAAAACTGGGAGCATGGACCAGGTGCACCGGAAGTGAGGTCTGGGTAGCTGGAAAACTTTCAGTGACTCTGACCCCTATGAACACTTACATTTGAAATTCATAAAAGAAATCCTTGGAGTAAATAGTAAAACTACAAACATTGCATTGCTTAACAGAACTGAACAAAACATCTCTACATCTAAAAGTTCAATTGAATACGATTAAATTTTTAAACCATATCCTTAACTCCCCTGATACACTAGTCTACGAAATGTTCAGAGAAGTTAAAAACAACTTGTGGATGTCCCATGTAAAAAATATACTAAATAAATTAGGGTTCTGTCATCTTAACTTACAACTTAATAACCTTCTATTTTATATCAAAAGAATCAAACAAAGACTACACGATCAGTTTAAACAAAATTTAGTAGGCTCACTAGCTATGAGTGAAAAACTGTCATTTTCCCGTAAAATATTTATTCCATATTTATTCCGTCTAAAAACCTCACTATATTGATTTATGTAAATCTAGAATAGAAAGATCTATCATCAGTAAATTTCATTTGAGTGCACATGCACTAGAAATAGAAAGGGGTCGGTACAAAAACAGAGAGAGAGAAAAAAACGTATTTGTAAATCATATGATAGTGGGAACATAGAGGATGAATATCAGTTCTTCTCGGTGTGCATCCACTACACACCGCAAAGAAATCAATACAGAATGAAACTGGACAACCATAATTTAATTTCTTCATCAAATCCTCACCTCACACCAAGAGATATAGCATATATATTAAATAGCAGTTCTATAGAAATACTAAAAATAACTATAAAATTTATGAATGAATGTTGGAATCGAAGGTCAATTTAATTTAACAAATTATATTAATATATAACGTTAAAATATAGATTAATCTGTTTTGATCGGATTTACACTACTGTCGCACCATGGTCATAAATTTAATTTACATGTAATGTACATGTGTATATTACATTGTTCTGTTTTTGTTCATGTCTATTGTCTGGCAGGTGTCAGTTCTCAAATACATATAGATGGCGTGAAATGTCTGCATACGGTGACTGGCTGGATAGGGCCAACTCAAGCAATACACCTAAAAGCCTTGATGTTTTGATAATCAGTGTCCTTGAAAATCTTTAAAATTGTCCTTAAAAGTCCTTGAATTTTGTTGTAAAAAACGTGTATGAACCCTGGATATCATATTATGTGTATCTTTTTTGAATTGAGATGATTTTTCTTTGGTGGACTCACTGGAGAACATACAAAAAATGTAGTGACTCCACTGTGAAGAGTGGAGAAATTTAACTTTTGGCTGATGGTATTGTACATTTAACACATTTTTAAAACAACTTAAACTAAAGAGTGCAATTTCTGATGACAAAAATCTGAGTTGAGTAACATTTTTAGATATTTATCATATGTGTGAAGCTGTACTTTCTATGAACAGGACATCAGAAACTTTTTTGGAGCATCTACAGTTACAAAGCACAGCAAAAATTCAAGTAAGGATGAATCTAAATCTTCCAAAACAGATTCAACAAAGACAAGTAACTTGAAATGTAAACCTAGCTTAGAAAAACATTCTTCAAAAGAAAAGACAAAAGGTGAAACTTCTAAGAAAACTATCAGTGTAAACAAAAAGACACCACAGAAAGAAAAAAGTAAAAGTAAGAAGAATGAAGACAAAAAGATCATACAAATAGACTCTGACGAGGACGAAAATGGGAATGTTTCCCAGGAAAAAACTTTACGTGATAAAAGGAAATCCAAAGATTTATTTGCGGAAAGTGATGAAGATCCAACACCACAGAAAGTTTCTAAGAAGTCGAAGAAAAAGGTAACGTGTAAACATGTACAAATGTAAATTGATATATATTACTAGATAGAAACAACTTTGGTCTGTTCTTTTAAATTCATGTTCATTTTATCCTCCATTTCATGTTCATTGCCTGAATATAGCTGAAATATTGCTGCTCAGATGTTAAACCCTAATAATCAGTCAATCACTTCATGTTCATTTTATCCGCCATTTCATGTTCATTGCCTGAATATAGCTGAAGTATTGCTGCTCAGATGGTCAACTCCAACAATCAATCAATCGTGTTTCTTTTAAAACATATAAGGTACAGGTAAAAGACGCAAGTTTTTATAGGTATATGACCACAAAAAATTTATGCATGTACTTTAGTGGTCCTAAAACTGTTGATATTTAAATAAAATATATATACTTACATGTACCAGTAGGTTGACAATGCTTCTATGGGGTTTCTCTGGTAGTAACATGCCTTTCCCTAGTACTATTATAAAAGGTATACATGTACATGTATGTAGGTTCTAATATTTTAATATTTAGATTTAGTTACATTTGTACATACATTTTTAATCTGGAAAATAACGAGTCTTTCAAGTTTCTGTAGACTTGAAAGGATTATATTGTTCAAAGTAGTACAATTAGAATGCGTTAAATACTTTGCTTAATTTACAGCAGATAAGCAGTGAAGATGATGATGAACTTGAAGATGTAGTCAAGCTAAAGACCAGAAAGTCAAAATCGAAACAGAAAACACATAGAGTTATCGATTCAGGTACTTAGTATACATGATCAAAATATTTAAAATGGAAAATGCTGATCAGTTTCATAGGAGACAACTACCAGGCTTTAAAGTTTCAAATTAACTTTTTTACCTGTTTATAGCAATGTACATTTGTACCATTCAAAGAGAACAGAGTGTTGATGAAAAGAATTGAATGTCAATGACCTAGGAAAATGACAGCTTAAAGGTTTCTTAAAAGTAATAATTTTGGGTACTCCAGCACTAATTTGTACCCATGGGCCTGTGGCAAAATTTGAAAACTGCTTAGGCTAGAATTTTATTCTGATACTTCAAAATATATAAGTTAGTACAATTTTTAGATGATGGAGAAGACCCATTACCTCAGTCAGATAAAAAGAAGAAAAAAAGTAACAAGAATTTGGCCCCCGTTTATATTGATGATTCTGGTAAGTGATACATTGTAGGATTTTTGGTTGGTAAGCCAGAACAATTTTTTTTTTCTAATTGGTAGACCTGTGTTATAAGATCATACAATTGATTAATATTAGTGGAAAATCACATATTTTTATCTTTGTTTGGCGTAAAATGTTAGCAGGGGTCGCGCTGGGCTTCGCCAATGTCGCAATTTGCGATTTTTTATTTTATCTGGCGACAAAAATAGCCAGTTGACGATTTTCTTGGGCCAAGGTTTTGTATATTAAGATTGACGGGAAGTTTATCAGCAATGGATATTCTTTAATTAAACATTTGTGTTGACACCTGGTCAGAGTTAACTGACTTTGACCAGTTTACGGCTGAAGGCAATTAAAGGTAATTAGACCAGATGACCGTGATTGACAATATCCTCATGGGAGGTGTCTATCAAATGTAAATACATTATTGAGCCAATCAAAACTCTCATCACCTGGTCAAAGGTAAACACAATTAAGGCCATGTGCATGTGGCTACACACAAGTTTCATAGCCCTGTTTAACCATGTAATACAGTCAGAAACAGACTTACCTAATAATAGAATAAATTAAATCCAATTAACAATGATTATCCCATCAGGAAGTGTCTGAACACTTCGAAATGAAAGAATTGATAAAAGAAAATGGATGACATTTGTTTACACTTTTGCCATGTGACTTTTTTGGCGGGAAAATCGGTAAACAAATAGAATGGGGATTTCCGAAATCTAATTAAGGAAATGCTATTCAGATATCAAAATAATTAAACAGTGACACAATTAATGGTCCATGGTACAAAATGTAGTTTGATAGAAATTTTATCACTTGAAAAAAAAGAATCAGGTTTGATAAAAATAATAAATTATATAGTATTAGATATATTAGCCCATAAAGGACAAAGGTGAACATGTTTTAAAATCAGGGACTGTATGAGAATAG
Organism: Perna viridis; assembly: GCA_037379345.1. Lineage (NCBI taxonomy): Eukaryota > Metazoa > Mollusca > Bivalvia > Mytilida > Mytilidae > Perna > Perna viridis. The sequence goes on along the minus strand of CM074524.1, from coordinate 28,716,192 downwards.
TAATATAAAGTCTTTGATAGAAGTAAAATACCTGTTTCTGGAGTAGTCCTTTATTATTTTATGCATATGAAAGTGATTGACTAGAGCTAAAAACGTGCTTTATACATACATCAAGAGTGAATATTGGGTATATGTATGTCATGAATGGAGAGGTTATTATGATGAATTGACAAAGGTAATTTATCAGTGAACTTAATATTGTCTTTTTTTTAAAAAAAAGTATAATTTTTTTATTTTTGCACCCTTTGGCTCTAATTTCTGAGAACTGGTGACAAAATATGGCAGCTGGCGATTTTTCTGGCGACAGAATTTTGGAAACCAGAGCAGCCCCTGGTTAGTCTTTATTTGGTTTCAATAAAAAAAAATTACCGGATAAGATAATTGGAATGGGTTAAATGAATAGGTACATGTTAATGTTTTGCCCACGTGCAATTATTCACACCAACTTTGATATCAATCGGCCTATCGCAAAATTTAAAATTCATGTCGAAAATATTGATAAAATATGAAGAAAATCTATATAATAAATAGGATAACCAATTGATTATCTTGAATAATCAAAATATGATCACTTGAGCCAAGAATGCTTGAAGATTTAACTTGTGAATGGGACAAGTTCCGCTCACTTGTTAAAATCTAGGCGTTCTTCAGCCTTTCATGAACATACTTTGGTTATTCACTCTTTCCAGTTAATTATCTTATGATTGCCTGAGTAAAAATAATTGATCATTCACACTCGGAAATAAATTCTGTAATTACATTTTCAGACTTTCTCCCTCCAAAATCCTGGGGAGAACACTGTTCTGTATTCCACTCTTGCATTTTTTCCCACCAAAATTTCACAACACAATATCAATCCACTGTTCACAGAATTTTAACATGTTGAAAAAAGCAACAAACAATGGAGGAAATCTATTTAATAAATAGGATAATCAATTGGTTATCGTGAATAACCAAAATATGATCACTCGTGTCAAGAACGCTTGAAGATTTAATTCATGCATGGAACATATTAAATGTAGGTGTTGTTTGGCACTCGTTATTTGATCTTTCCACTTTCCTATTGTTAATCACAGATCTTAGTATTTAATACTCACTGTCTGAAAAAAACAATGTCTTTGTTGTCAGATGAGGAAAAGAAAAAGAAATCTACATTAGAGTCCTACTTCAAAACTCCTAGTCCACATAAAACCAAACAAAAACTAGAGGTCAAGAAAGAGGACTCTGAAGTAAAGAAAACCCCTATTAGTGCCATGGATTTCTTTGGAGGAGGTTCAGTAAAGAGGAAAGAAAGACCAGTAGTGTCAAGTAAACGGAAACTGGTTTGTTTTTTCTGTATTTTTTGTAGTGATTCTTTATTTATTTTTTCCTCTTTGGACTACTATAAGTCAGGTACAAGTCTCCATTTAGAAAATTTGTCTGAAAAAGTGAAACTAGAAAATGAGGTAGAAACAAGGAATTTGTTATTGGGAGGTGTAGAAATCGAGTAGAGATGTTATCTTTCTCTTGAATATATTAACTGCTATTAAGTAAAATAAATTTATGATCAGTAACTAGAAAGTACTTGTACATAGGTGCATAACTAAACACCATAGTTTGGGTTTAAGGACATTATTTTCTTATATTCCCAGAGTATTCTTGTTAATGGACCTTAAATTATGTTTACATAAACAGGAAGAAGATGACAAAAAAGAAGATGAGATGGATGATGTTGAAATGCATGATGATGAAAACTTCATTAAAACCTTAGAGGCTTTAGATGAAGGAAGACCTGCAAAGAAAGCTAGAGTTGAAGCCCCTGAAAAGGAAGCCCCTGAACAGAAGCCAAAAGGTAGTGAGGTAGACCAGAGTGTAAAAAGCGGTTTATTATTGAGGTCAAAGTTCTTGCATTGAACTGATTATTTTTATTGACCTTTTATTTATAAAAAGGCAGGATTTTAGAAAGTCTTTCAGTCAGTGCCTTTATCCACTAGCCCTATGATTGAGTATAGTATAAGTTAATTTGAGCTTGTGGAAATTTGCTTTGCTTATAAAGGCAAGTTGTTCAGATTTAGGCAAAGTTTAAGGACTGGTGAGCAGGTATTTAAAGTGATGAATTTAGTAGAAGTGTGAGAACATGTAGTTCAACATTGTTCTTTATAGTTCACCTGGCTGGAAGGGTCATGTGAACTATCACCCTCAGTGATCACTTGGCATCATGGTCATCTTCTGTTACTAATTCTTCATTTCCTGGAAAACTAGTGGACATATTTAAATGAAAATTAGAGTGAGTGATCCTAAGGGTATCTTGTACAAAGCAGTTGCCCACCATGGCTAAAAATAGAACATATGGGTCAATTTTTCACAAAACTATTACATTTATCATAGCTATGGTATTAAATCTGGCAATGTGTATTAATTATCCTGTCTTTAGATAACGGAATGGAAATGATATACAAACATCTGGACTTAAATTTGGCTGGCTTTTATTTTCAAGATTCCAGCTATTCAGTATTTTGTACTTGTTACTTTAACAAATAACATATATATTATTGTAGGATCATTAGCCAGCAAGCTTGCAGCTAAATCAAAGACACTTATTGCAGACACACCTGAGAAACCCAGTACAGGTGTCTCAATACCGGAGACACCTGTATCACAAATGAAGGTGACACTTCCCTTTAATATCAGTCTGATTTGAATACTTTAATATGGCTATTGTTCTATTTTTGAAATATTATTTTACAAAGTCAGATTTGTAGCTGTGCCAGGAATAACATGAGTTTGATATTTTGAACTTAGGTCAATGTTATATATTTAATGGCTATACTGTAATTCTCATGACAATACACATGATGAAGGGGAATAACAAAAATTACCAACCTGATAAATTCTAGGCAATAGTCGAGAGAAATACTCAAAAAGGAAAGTCTATATAGCAAATGCAATATCAGGGTAAACATCAGAAAATTGGAAACCACCGTGATGGTCCTGACTTGGTACAGGTATTTCCAATGGAAATTGTGGTTTAAAGCAGGCTTTATAGCATACTTAACCTCCCCCTTCCATTTTGCCTATTTCTGGTATATAACAATGTAAACAGGTAGAGTAAAATTGTTGCTGGTCAAAAATGGTAAAATCTGTAATCAAATCAATACAGAAGATATATACAATATATAAGTTAAAATAGCTACAAAGAAAACAACTAAAGAGACAATTTACTTACTGATATTTGTTATCTATTGTTATTATCCCACCAGTCATCAGGGTGGAATCACCTTGTTCATCTGTACAATTTTTTCAGCTTCTACTGGAGGAAATGCTTAGATATGTGCTATATTGCTTTCTCATGATGACTAGTACCCTGTCCCCACTTTCCAGTTTCTCACCTACTTCCTGTTAACAGATCAACTTAATAATTTTTCAGGTGGTACAAAATGGAAATTTTTGTAACATATTTCCCAGTTTCTATTTATACAGGGAATGCTTAGATATTTGGTATATTGCAATTGCATGATGACTTGTACTGTGTCTTCCTTTCCCTGTGCTGTGTCTGTCTTTCCTTGCTTTGACTGAAATAGTTGAATGGGACATAGTATGCAACATCTTGTTCATTATTAAATCAGAATTAGTTTAATCACTGATAGAATAGTCTCAAAACTTCTTTTGAATTTGCAATTTTACATAATGCTTCCATGTAAGATGAACTTATTTTGTATTTCTTATACATTTCATTTGTTTGTGTTTTAGTCACCTAAGAAGGAGCAAAATAAACTGCAGAAGTTTTCACCAGCCAAAGCAGAGAAGATATCTCCTGCAAAACCTGAGAAAGTATCTCCCAAGAAACCATCTCCTAGTGCTAGTGATAAAGTCAGTACCCCTAAATCTGTCAGAGGCAGTAAAACCAGTCCCAGTAAAGTTGTAAGTAGTAGACCGTCAATGAACCAAGAGAATCAAACTATATTCTGTTCTGTCAGTTATATTAAATTTTAGTTCTTATTGACTAGTGGCAAGCTAAGCACAGAATACAAATAAAACAGACTAGTGGCAAGCTAAGCACAGAACAAATGAAGCAGACTAGTATGCCCATTATAAAGTGTTCAGTTTTTACTGGATATCATTCATAGACAAAAGGAAAAAGATATACAACATTTATATGTACAATTTTAGGAAAAATTACAGCCAGTATATTATTAGGCTTTAGGTCCAGGCATGATGCATTGTTTTGCCACTTATTTTCAACATGTGCTGTGTGCAAATACATGCTTTGTGATCTGGAGAATCATTGGATTCATAGTAGCCTCATATAATTATGTTCAAAGGTTGATAATAAAGTAAATTATGCAAAAATTGCAGGATAAATGCAACTGCCTTGCCTTGTCTACATTCTATTCTGATTGTCCAATATGCAAGTAATATTTTCTTTCAGCTTGTGATATTACTATAATATTTTCTTTGTTTTTCTATGGCAGACAGGTGCACACGACTGTGTCTGTCTTGGCTAAAATAGGCAATTGCAATACACAAAGTAAAAGTAGTCCAGTAAAGTTCAGAGGGTCAATGAATGAATTAATCAAACTTTTTGTATGCAGATCCTCATCTTTGTCTGGCAATGTTTGTTAATATATTCAAATTATACAAAAACTTAACAATTAATTACGATAAAAAGTAATTTTCAGGGGTGATACTATTTATTGCACATGATTTATCACCACCCAGTAATATGACACATATTTTATGCTAATTACTCATTGACCGATATTGTAATTCCGCAGCTTTTGGCTGTGAAACAGAAGAAATACATTCTTACACTTGTCATCTGTCGAAGATTTGGGGTGTCTTCCACTTGCGTGATTAATTTTTTGTCTTTTCACCCGTTCTGCTGGCTCCATTGTCAAAAGATGGAATTTCTTGCAGTCAGATCTTCAATAGATACTCGTGTCTGAACCTATTAATCTATTATATTTCTCTCAGTCTCCAGAAACTCCAGCTACATTACAGAGAAAAGGAACTACATATAGATCTTACATGACCAGGGAAGGACCACAGGCATTGGGATCCAAAGAAATTCCAGAGGTTAATGATATAAAACTTAATAAAGTATAATCTTACATTCTATATAGTGTATATACAGAATAAGGCAGTTTTCGAATATCACAGTTTTATTCTGTATTATTTTCCGTACTTTTTAGGCTTGCTTATTTTTTCGGACTATCAGTCCTTTCAAGTCAAAAGTACTTCTACCTGGAAATTTGTCATGAAGGTCCAGACCAAATGACAGAAGCAAGTTTTATTAATTTTTTTTCCGAGAAATTTCATCGAATTGAACAATTCTGTAAACGTACAGAATGTTGAGAAGTTAAATAAAAGAGGTATGATAAATATGGGATGTGGCAAGAAATAAGAGCCATCTCTGCACCACAAGACAACTTTCGTTTTTAATGGTTAATGCTAAATAACAGTCTCATTCGCATCATACTTTTTTACTTTTTTGTCAAATGTGCAGACGATTCTGTTCACTAATTAAAAGTCGATTCTGGACTGGATATTAAAATTTCCAGAACTGATGTAAAATTTCAGGATTTTACCGTAATAGAAATTGCAGGGTTTTTAGGGATGCAGCGGGGCCTGAGAACCTAGCATATTTTTTTTTAGCGTAATGTTTCACATTTTCTATGATTGTTTTCTAGGGAGCACCAAACTGCCTTGAGGGTCTAACATTTGTTATAACAGGTGTATTAGAATCCATTGAGCGTGATGAAGCCAAAAGTTTAATTGAGAAGTATGGTGGAAAGGTTACAACATCTGTTAGTAAGAAAACATCTTACATGGTTATTGGTAGAGATGCTGGGGAAAGTAAACTAAATAAGGTAAACAACAGACTTCATTTGTCTCCATTCATTATTGTGGAGGCTATTGTAGTCATTTCCTGTAACAGATTTTCAGCTTTTTTTTTCTAATTTCGAGAGAATTCTGATTTATTTGATATATTGATTTTGCATGATGACTTGTTCAGTCTCCTCTCTCCAGGTTCCTCACTTATCTACTTTTTGTTGACCGTAACTGGTTTAAAGAGGGATATTTTCAGGCCCATGTAGGTTGAACGTTTTTTGTATAGCTTTTCCAAATCAGGGTTTTACCATAATTGTTCATAACTAAAATTTTGGGGTATATATTAAATCTGTCTAGCTGAATACAGTTCTGTTAAGTGCAATACGTCCTAAGCAGCTGTTAGAATTTATAGGCAGGTTGTGCAATCATATGTAGATGTGCATAAAGGAATATCATTATTGTTGGAGGACTCCAAAGGGAGATTATCCAATTAAAAATATTCTATTTGTACTTGTACATTTATAACATACCAATCAATATCATATATATTACCAATAAAAATTGTGCAATCATATGTAGATGTGCATAAAAGAATATAATTATTATTGGAGCACCCCAAAGGGAGATTATCCAATTCAAAATATTCTACTTGCTCACAGTAATTGTAGTTATTACTGTTTTATATGTCAATATCTGCTTACTTGTTTACCTCATAAAATCAGGTCTGTAACTGTTTCATAAAACAATAATTTTTTAATGGTAATATATGTTGTACATGTACTTTCATAGATGTGACTTGTGAACTTAAAACTTCACTTTTGACTACAGAAGCAGTGGTCACCAACAGAAAATGCATGTACAGCTAGTTAATAATATAGTGTTATTAAATGGGTATTTTCATACGAAGCCTGTATTATGTCCGAGGACATAATACAGGCTTCATATGAAAATACCCATTTCATGACACCTTTATTAACAGATTACTTAAAATGACTGTACGAGGACATAGTACAGGCTTCATATGAAAATACCCATTTCATGACATTACTTAAAATGACTGCCATTGGTTCGTATTTATTCGTACAGAGGACATAATACAGGCTTTATATTATCACTAACATTATTGACAGGATTAGTAATGTCAACAGCCTCGAACTGTGCCTGTGCCTGTGGCTGTGGCAGTGGGACATCAATCTCGTAAATCGTACACCCTTCTTCAGATTCCCCAGCGAGAGCCGATGCCAGTGCTAACATTTCATCATTTTCTGCCAATGTTTCATATCTTTCATATCTCATGATATCATGTGCTAATACCTCCAGCATATCCTTGCCGCTCTTTGCTTTTCGATCTGACATTCTTTCTGGTGCGGCCATGTTCATTGTTTGTTTATCGTCTGCAAAACTATAGTCTGTTACAGAAAATTACACTTGACTATAGTTCATTTCGTATTTGTACGTTTCCGGAAATAGCCGAATTTGCCCGACTTTAATACAGGACATTGCCCTGTATTAAAATTTTTAATACAGGGCATTGCCCTGTATAAATTCGGGTGTAATAAATCCATGCAACTTCCTGTTATATTAAATGGGCAATTTGCACTGTATTTTAAGTAATCAGTTAATAATAATACTTACATGTACCCGTGTCAGTATTTGGAACACATTTGATATTAATACATTTTAACACTAGTATTATTTTGAACATGCCTGATATCAAACAATGTGGCATTACTGTATTTTGGTGCACACATTTTTACATAAAAATTATTTCCAGAAAATGGGGGTGCGATTATACATCAATACATGAGAATTGGCCATGAGTTGGTACGTGAAAAGACATTGTGTAATGTAAACAAACCGAAAGTGAAATGTTACTGAAAAAAATTTTATCTAACCATCAAATATATCATTAAGTATTGAATTTTTAGTGATATTTTCTTCAAATCATGTTCAAGTGACTTAATAACATGTTTTAAACAAAGATTGTATAATATTTCCTGCTTATAAAGCATGGTTAGAAATTGGTATGAAACAACTAAAAACCAAAAAGTAACTAATTTCTTTTTTGGCAAACCCCCCTTATCAAATTCTTTTACAGTTGAAAATGATTATTCTGATACTTATTTTGGCTGTTTTGTTTATTACAATTTTCTTTCTTAAAAGTATGTTTTTAAATGAAAAAATGTGAAATTTGAGTTACAACCACAACTGGAAATGTCTGATTTTTTGTTTTTGTTTTATAAGCCATTTCATACATCCTGTGTCAATTTTATCATCCTTCGATATTAAAACCATCCAATTTATGTAGCTACTGATGTTTACATGATGTTTTAGTCCGCATAGAAGTTTCTTTCCTTCACATTTTCATAGGAAATACCACATCAAGGTTAACAAATTGACCGATCAAGAGCAAAATATGAAATTTTTTTTTTTTGTCTTTTTTTTGCTACAACGTAAGTCTAAAAATCTTTTTTTCACACGTTTAGACCTTCAAAATTGCACTGTGCACAATACATAAATGCACACTATACACGCCAAAATACGGTACATGTATTTGGAATGCACTTGATATAAAACAATCTGGCATTTGTTGTTGGGGCCTTTCAGAGCTTACTTTAATGTTTGTTTACACTTTAATATTGAAGACCATTTAGTGATCTGTAAGTATAAACTCTTTATTTGTTCTGTTCCACTATATCTGTTCCTTTTTCTGTTACATGTATTTGGAATACATCTGATATTATTAATATAATTATCGTTTTTTATCCTGATCATATTTCAGGCAAGAAATTTTGGAACAAAACAGGTAGATGAGGATGGGATGTTAGACCTGATCAGAACTAAACCTGGTAAAAAGTCCAAGTATGAAATACAAGCTGAAGAATCAATTAAAAAGGTATAATAAATGTATTGAAATTCTGTGAGACTGATGGACCAATTGGACCAAAATCTATTTGTTCTGAACTTTGTTTAAGCAACACCACCTAGTCTAAGAGATGCCAAGAAAATGTTTGAATCCCAAAATGTCTGTTCAGAAGATATTGAGTTTTGAAGCGTCTATTGTGGTATGTGTGCATGGTTATGAACTGAATTTACAGGTCTATCAAAAGTTATGTTTTAAATTTTATTTCAGAAATGGCTGATATCAAATGTAGTCGTATTTACCTCAACTGATCATTTGTAGTTTATACAAATGATGCTGTATAGATTTTGAATGTATTTAACTTATTTAAAAAAAAAACAAAAAAAAACTAGGATTTTACAGGGACCTATGCTTCCTAAACTTGACATCACATCGATTTTGATGCATTATTTCTTCTGTGGACCAGTTCACTTAAAGTTGTGAATGTTAAATTGATGATAAGTAATGACATGACAATGGTATTTTCTCTTGGGACATCTAAACTTAGGATCTATTTTACACTTCAAACTTATTGTGATATTGATTAGTGAGCCTTTAAGAAAATTGTTTGTGAATTGCATTATATAAGAATTCTCTCCTGTTCATCAATCCATCAAGAAAAATGCATTGTTTTTTTTGTCATTTTCTTGCAACTCTTTCAAAAAAGATGCAGGTCTTTGACAGGACTTGTTATAGAATCTGCTATTCTGTGGTTGATTGGAATTTGAAAAGTTTTGTGTTACAATGTTGCTATATTGTAGGAGCAGAAAGAGAACCTTAAGAAAGAAGGAAGTACATCATCTCAGACTTCTAAACAACTTTCTAAATTTGAAAGGACTCCATCACCTAAAAAACTGTTTAAAACCGACTCTAGTCAAAGTGAAAGTATCATGGACACAAGTGAACCAAGTTCGTGGAAAAGTGAAAGTAGTGCTAAAAATACTGATCAATCAGGGGCTTCTTCAGTTATGTGGGTGGATAAATATAAACCATCAGCAATGAAGAGTATTATCGGACAGCAGGGAGAGAAGAGTAATGCAAAGAAACTGTTTAATTGGTTAAATAATTGGCATAAAAGCAGAGCGGCTGGTGTCAAACCCTCAGGTAAAAAAAAAAACAATAAAACACCGCTGAGAAATCTCAGACACCCTAGGTTGATACTTAAGTTCTCTAACAAGGTCCTACTAAGTTAAAGGAAATTGAAATCCTACCACATGGTGTGTGTGACTTCATAGATATGCATTTTTTCTGGCTTTGATATGTAATTCTCACTTGAAATAAATTTTGTTACAGGTAAGGCAACCCATAAACACCTCCTTGTGGCTCTTTCTTTTGACAAGACATCACATGCAAAAAAACCATTGTTACTGAAAGTTCAAAGAATTTAAAATTTCAAAGGTCCTGCATCAAAACTTTGGGGTCACATACTTTTGAGCTGTACTAATTTGAACAGCTGCATTATGATTGAAATAGAAATAAAAGCCAGCTGTGTTGATGATACTGGCATTATTGGGTTGTTACTTGCATGTAAGCCTAATATTTTGCATAGATTACTTCCTTTATTTTTCAGGTAAATTTTTTGGCAAAGATGAGACTGGTGCAGGTTTTAAGGCAGCTCTACTTTCAGGGCCTCCAGGAATTGGTAAAACTACAACAGCCACACTGGTGTGTAAGGTAAGTCTCTACTCTCAATATCATCAGGATGTCCACTTAGTTCTATGTATGGGGGAACTGACTTCAGAGATTCGAGGCTTTTGATTATGGAGAAATTCCAGCATTCACAATATTGATTAAAAGGACATTTTCACTTCTTTGTTGAAGGAAGCTGGTTTTTCCTTTGTTATTAAGTTACCACCTGTTTGTTGAAGGAAGCTGATTTTCCCTTGTGTTATTGCGTTCCCACCTGTTTGTTGTAGGTAGCTGGTTTTCCCTTTGTTATTATGTTCCCACCTGTTTGTTGAAGAAAGCTGGTTTTTCATTTGTTATTACATTCCCACCGGCTTGTTGTAGGAAGCTGGTTTTTCATTTGTTATTACATTCCCACTTGTTTGTTGTAGGAAGCTGGTTTTTCCTTTGTTGAGTTAAATGCCTCTGACACTCGTTCCAAGAAAACATTGCAGTCAGTTGTTGCTGAATCCCTGAGTAATACAACTATGGTTGATTTTGCTGGTAAGATGTAAAAAAAAAACTCTTAAGTTGAATTATCAGACAAAATAATTCATCTTTAATTCATTTGAATTAGAAAATAAAATATGTCAGACGTGATTTCATTGTCCATGAAGGATAAACTGTCCTAAGTTTGTAGGGTTTTGTTTTTGTTTTTGTTTTTTTTTGCAGAACTTTGTCTAAGATTAAAAATAGTCCTGAAATGAATGAGACCTGAAATGTAATATGTCTGTTTCCTGCTTCTCTCCCTACCATATTTTTTTTGTGCCTACCCTAAACATTGTATGGCAATTTTGGTTCAAGCGCTGTTAAAGTCAAGATTGTTTCCTCATTAACTCAATGTAAAATGTTTTTGAAAAATAAAATAATAGACCCTTTTGTGCTAACGTTGGGGTAGTCGATGAGCATGCTCACCAACTTACCACAAAAAGGTCTATTTCCCTAACCACGTACCCTATATTTTTTGTTGCTGGTAGCAGGAAACAAGACTTTTTTTTTCCCTGAATAAATGAAATTTTCTATGAACAGCATTATAAGGCAACCAGTGGAACAATTGCACTTTATGATGTATGTTAAATACATGTAGTTTCTTTATGGATCATGTCTACTTACCAACTTGCCATTTAAAATAATAGGTCATTGAGATTCATTATTCTTTAGGTCAAAATTCCAATTTACCATACATGTATTTTGTTCAAAAACACAGGTTTTATAGGCTGAACCTGAAGCATCAATAGTACACCCTTAATCATTGATGTCACATGATTTGTATTGAATTAAATGTCAACACTCAAGCAGTTGAAATGTATTTGTATTATGAACGGAATATGATATGGATTTTTTGTTTACTCCCATTCAACGAGTGTGTGGTATATTGGAGTCACCAGTCCATCCATTCAAAGGTTGACACACTTTTCTCTGTTTCCAATGCATAAATTAATTTAAATTTAGGTTGTAGTTTTATATTCAGGGATGATTATTTTCAACTTTTTAGCGGAATTCTGCTATTTCAAATCTGGATTTTGCCATACGATTCTTTTTTTATTGTATAATTATTTCCGATTTTGCCCATTTCCTCTTTGTTTGTTGACCTCCAAAATCATACCTGTATATTGATGTGTCATACGATGTAAGAGATTATAATAACTGTCCTGTATCAATGTTCTGTTTCATAGGCCTTGGTCGTTTTTCACTATATGAAATGATAAAGTCATTTTTTTTCACAAAAGTCTCAGCTGCCATTTGATATTTGATATGTGGTGTAAGGATGTTTATGGGTGGGGCATATGTCGTAAGTGATTTTGGTTGCTGTCTGACATTGAATTCCTATGATTGTTTGGGTATAACCTAGCTTGAAATATGTGCAACTTCATGTTCACATCAGTCATCATATCTCATATAACAACCCATCAACCAACCTGCTAGGTCTCATGTTGATGTGAGTGTATCAGGGTTATAATGAGATGTGATATCTATATGATTTGATATTTATGTAACAGGTGGTCAAAAGTCAAAGACCGGAGGTCACAAGCATTGTCTAGTAATGGATGAAGTAGATGGAATGGCTGGGAATGAAGATAGGGGAGGAATTCAGGTATCATTTATATGTGTAATGTATTCCAATGTTGGAATTTGATTAGTTTGTTTCCACAATATCTGCCAAAAATTGTAATAGTTTGACATTATGACTTCAGTGTTATCAGACAACATTGATGGATATAGAAAACATGTGATGTTTGTTAAATCACTATAAAACCTTTTAAAACATCTTGCAATACAAAGAAATTTCCACAAATATTGCTTAATGCATTGACATACTATTTTAAAAGTGAGGAAAAGAATCAAACACTGGCAGAAATGCATGACTAGGAAATCTCAAACACCCTTGGGTAATATACTCTAACTTGGCATTGCTTGTAAAATAACTTGTAATCTTACCTTTAGATATCTGAGATTTCCTTGTCTACCACTCCTGCAGTGCTTAATTCTTGATATCCATATGCCATTCTACAGAACTATCGTATCCATTTTGAATTATTACTGAATTTACCTGTCTGCCTTCAAAAGAGTTATGGTCCAATTTTTGTTGTTTATTTATGTATCGGAATATGGCACTGCATGTACATGTAGGTACAATATATACATGTATGTGTACGACATTTTACATTTACTTCTTATGAAATTGATTTTTTTTTAAATTTTAGGTTCCCCTACAGAATTGGAGGAACATGTATTTATATCAATAAAAAACTACAAATTACTCAACATGTATTTTCTTTCAGGAATTAGTTGGTCTGATCAAGTCATCAAAGATCCCCATCATTTGTATGTGTAATGATAGAAATCATCCAAAGATGAGGACTCTGTCTAATTACTGCTTTGATCTACGATTCCAGCGACCAAGAGTGGAACAGATTAAGGTAATTTATGGAGAGTAAAATCATAGTAAATATAGAAAAAGCTTTATTCAGGACTGGAAATCAATGCATTTAACAAGACCTACCATTTCCTGTAGCAAGTGAAACTCAGCTTAGGAATGTTACATTTGTAAGTAATATTGTTAGGGAAAATATGATTTTCATTATAAAATATTTTTTTTAGATTCATGAAATTTTCTCAGATTCTAGAGCACTGCAATATTGAAGAAGCAAAAAGAAACTGCAAAGTCATTGCAGAATATTTAATTATGGGCATATTTTGCATTGATGTTGATTAAGTTAAAAAATATGCATATTACATCAGTCTTGTGCACTATTTTCATTCATGAACTGCTATAATTAATGGTAACAATAAAATTACTGAATAAGAACTAGACAACTTTATATTATTAGAAAATGATGTTTTTGTAGTAGTATTCTGTATGTTACCTTTAAACTATGGCTAAACAAAGAGTTTTATCTTTAAAATATAAACAGTAGTTGCCAATGAGGAAAAAAGCTATGATTTTAAACACTATTTCAAAGTAGATGTTTCTTCACTTGTTATGATCAAACCTGTACATGTTGATTTAAGGTGGTAGACCTATACGTTTGTATTCAGCATTTTACATCAATCTTATGTAAGCATTTAATTAACTTGGATTCATTTTATTCTGCTTTCATTGAAAGCTTGAGATGCTTTGGTGAAATTGAATATGATGCAAACATATCACTGATTTCTTGAGTTATGTCCCTTACCCTAGGTCTACCTCCTCCAACAAGTATTACAGATGTACTATCTACAGCCATGTTGATTTAAACTAGTGCTATCCACAGCCATGTTGATTTAAACAAGTATTTTCTACAGCTATGTTGATTTTTTTCTCTCACTATTTGCCTCATTTTAGTATAACTGGTGTTATTTGATCACATGTATTTTATTTCAGGCTGCCATGATGTCAATAGCATTCAAGGAAGGTATAAAGATACCTCCACCAGCACTAAATGAGATTATTCTGGCTTCTAATCAGGACATTAGGCAGGCAAGTTTATAGTTGCCCACATGTATTCAGAATCTTCCATCTTGTTGTTTGTTTCTAAGTTTCTTGATTTATCAGGTAACATCCTATTATCTTAACAAAGAGTCTCATTATCAAAGTTTAATTAGGTGTCATATTCTTACAAGTAAAAACTGTTCCATTGAAACGTATAAAACAATAGGGGAAGGTCTTTTCTTTTGTCAGTAGACTCACCCATAGAAGCAATTTTAAGCCCAGTCTATATACCGGTACATGCATTACATTCAATTTTTGACAACTACCTAAATGTAAATTAAAAAAAAAAATCTTCAGGTACCTCATATGTTTTAATAGAACAGCACTTTAGTTGATGGAATGGAGTGTTTGCAATGCAGTTGAATATTTTTTTCTTTGAATGAATATGCATTCAAACCAAACATGAAATAAGTAAACTTAGAGAAGAGCTGAAGAAATTTATATGTAAATCAATACAGAAACTCCATGTTTTACATGCATGCAGAATAACAATATATTATACCTGTATTCAAGGAGTGCGTAGTGTATTGGGATCACCTTGTGTCTTCCCTCACAGTTTCATTAGACTTTTTTCATTTTTCTGTATATGGAATTAAAAAAAAAAAATTTTGTCACAAAAATCTCGGCTGGTAGTGGTTTGGGTGATGTCCACTGTTAACTGTTTTGAGAGATAAACCCATTTTTCACTATATTGAATTATAGAGAAATTTTCATTGCAAAATTCTTGACTCCCAAAAGATGGATTGATTTCAAATTTGTTGTGTTGCTTTATATAGATGAAGCATACTTTGTAAATGATTTGTGAATACTGTTTAATACAATTTCCTGTACCAATGGGGGTTCCCTCAGCAAGAAAAAGCATGCAACTTCATATTTGATTTGTATTTAGGTTTGGATATAACTCTTATTCCCTTTGATTTCACTTTGAGAAAAAAAAATTCAAAACATTTCACCATCCTCTTCCACTGAAAAGATGTCATTATCTATTTTTTAGAATTTGTAATTTTGTTTACAGGTGATACACAATTCTGAATAGATTTTATAATCTATTTTTAGAATTAGTAATTTTGTTTACAGGTGATACACAATTTATCAATGTGGTCAGCTTCTAGCAAGACAATGACATATGAACAGACAAAGAAGGATGCTGATATGGCCAAGAAAGATATGCACATGGTAAGTTAGGGTAATTATACTTCTGAAAAGGGCTTAAGAAGGCCATAATGCTTGGCAAGGAATTTTTCTTTCATACATGTCATCTGAGTATACAATGTATTTGGTTCTTAATTGTCATTTTTATACATATTGTTTTTTTCAATACCACATGCCACAACAACCCAGAGACTCCTATATTATCCTGAGAAGCTGTTAGAAGATTTTTATGACATTATTATTTTTATTTAGTAGTTGTTATTAGGTGAAGATACTGGATGAATTCATATTTTATTCTGTTAGCATGTGCTTCAACATGTTCAATACCTGGACATTCTTATCAAGGATTTTCCTTTGACTGAATAGGATTGTAAGCTATTTGTCGATGAAATTAAACCTATACCACATAATGCAGAAAACCTGTGTTTTTTATTAAACATACATGTATCAATGAACATTATCATTAAGATAAAACAAGTCTTATATCAGTATAAAAATGTGTATTATTGTCATACACAGTAGGTTGAATCTAACTTTTGAACAATCAAATCACGTGGGGAACAGGTACCGCCAGTATAGTTCTATGTTACGTTTAATTGACAGTCTTGGAAGAAAAGTTGAGAAATAACATGTAACTTGAATTCTTTCAAATCTCAGCTAGTGATCATCATTGTTAACAGGTCTAGTACATATGCCTCCTGGATAAAAGCCCCTCCCCCTTCCAAAGGACAAAAGCAAAAGACCATAGCCCCAGACAAAAATCTCCCATCTCATAATAAGCTTAATGTTAATGTGAAGATATAAATATTTTTTTGTTATTTTTGTTTGTTTTTTTTGCGTATATTTTTTTATCTTTTCTTGTATGTTCCTTTGATTTTGGTATTACATGTTTTTTATTAGTCTTTTTTTTTTGTGTGTATTTTTTAATTCTATTTACTATATTTAGGAAGTTTTTTGTATTAAAATGGTTCAATTTCTGTGTATTTTTTAAGGGTACACTTATTTTATATTTGGTATTGTATTTTCTATTACCAGAATCATTTGAAATTTCATCAATGAAATGAGAAAAGCAGCCAGTAATACACTTTTTAAAAAGAAAACAAGATGGCTATTTTTAAATATATTTCCTTTTTAAAGAGTGTATATTTGACAACTGTTCTCATTTTATTGATGAAATATTGTCTTAAAAAGAAACAAAAGGTTAAAATAAGTAATTCATCTAAACTTTAAATTTTATACTAAAATAAAATTTCAAAATGAAAGGAATGTTTTAAATTTACAATTCCAGTATTTATACATTTTTATAACAGTCCATGTAGTCATGTAGTTTAAGTTGCAAAGAAATTAAATTTCAAATTTTGTACTTTCACTGTTAATAGAAATATTATTCATAATTGATTACATAATTTCTCATGGGGGGGGGGGGCTTTTGTCCTGATCCGTTTGTAAACATCTCAATGAGCTTATTTCTATCTTCATAGGGTCCGTTTGAAACAACACGGAAGGTGTTTGCTGGAGGTCAGGAGACGGCAGGAATGACAATCAACGACAAATCTGATCTCTTCTTCCAGGATTATAGCTTTGGTCCATTGTTTGTACAGGATAACTACATACATGTCACTCCATATTCTGCCAAGTAAGATTTCAATGTACTTGTTACATGACTGTTGGGTTTAGGAAAGAATAATCAAGTGAACCAAGATTCTAGTAGAAATCGAAAGAATGTAATCCAGGGACGATGACCAGGCAGGGAAACAGACATAAACAAAAGAGAACATAAAATAACCAAAATAATACGTACAAAGTAACTAAAGTATATGTACATGTGACGGTTGAAGATTTATGTTGGGAAATTTTTTTAATAGAACAAATACATTTATGCCACACCTTCTCTGTAAAATAAAATGTATAAGTTCAGTGCTGAAAAACATGTATGTACCGTTTATTTGTTCTTAAAAAAACACTTAGCCAGTTATCAGTTAACTCTTAAGCTGCTAAGAGCGACTATTGTCGTTCTGATATTTTTATTGATGATTGCTACATGCGACTATTGTCATTTTCGGTAATCAGTTGTTTATGTTTGTTCCTAGACTAGGTCGGAATTCCAAAAGCAGTAATAAAAGAAATAAATGTTATTAGACATTTTGATAGGTCAAAGTCTGGTGTATATGAATTACAATGATAAACTCAAATCTTTTACATATAATTTTTATTAGTCTAAGATCCATGATAAAGATATGCTCATTCAAACACAGTAAGCACAATCAGTCATTTTTCAATTTTTTATTCAGCATTACACAATAAAACATAGAAAATAGCATAGCAGCTTAAGGGTTAAATTATTTATAAATTATCTGTATTCTTATCTGACCATTCTGCATCATTGATTAATGGTCTGTCTTATAGGGGCAACATCGGTAAACATTTATCCCAGCTCGCCCGAGCTGCCAATAGTATCAGTGATGGAGACTTGGTGGATAAACTGGTCAGGTCTGGTGGACACTGGGGACTGTTACCCACCCAAGTATGCGATTATGTTCACATTTTGTCGTCAATTTATAATAAGTGAATAGGAATGAAGGGCAAGTCATATGTCTCCCCAAGGAATCACATATTGCCCTCATATCTAGCAGAATATACTCATTTTCACTATTGTTAATTTTCATGCATATCAATATTATATTCAGAGTTTTATAAAATACATATAGTTAGCTTTTTATAATCGAATTGGGTACTTTTTTTCATGCATATTTGACCACCATGAAAATAATGAATAGTAGTGTTCTACGAAATTTTAGTATGTTTTAACACTAGTTGGTCCTAAAGGGACAATGAACTTCCTATTTCCTGAACCTACAGTCAGAAATGTTTTATTTAAAACATGTACATAGTTTGCTTTGAACAACTTAATGAAAAATGCATTTTACAACACAAAAAAATGTGGTTGGATAATTTTGATGTTAAATAAAAATTTTGATCAGAATATGGCATTTTAAATTTTCAGAACATCATTATAGATTTTTGACTTCTCTTAACAATAGGTTTGAATTTTTTATGAAGTATAATTACATAAGTATATAAGGTTGTAATAATGTAATGTGTATGATATACATGTGTATGTTTTTGAAAAATTGAGCTGTAAAATAACCTTGAAAAAAAGTTAAAAAAGTGGTTTACTTTATGTTAAAAAAAATTGAGATAAGTACATAGTAAAGACATAAACATGGATGAAATAATATAAAGCATGTACATTTTAAAATTTGGAAGAATGAATCTAAAACTGCTTAGAGTTCAAGACAGAGAAATTTCAGAGACTAGGGTAAGATTTCAGGTTACCTTACAAAGTTAGAGAATATTGAAATCCCTAGGTTGTCTGAGATTTCTCAGTCTTGCATTATTTGGTGTTTGATTCTTTTTCTCACTTAAAATATTGACTTTTTGATTTGAATGTTAATTCAAAACACCCATTTTTGCCAAAATTCTTTTACATTTGGAAATCATCTTAACACATTGTATTGTGCCGTCACAGGTGGAGCATGTTTAAAATGTGTTTTATTTGTAGATAAAGAAATATCACATGGCTAAAAATGAGACATTGTTTTGTATATTCTGTAGGCGATATATGCAAGTGTGATGCCAGGTGAACACATGAGAGGTGGGATGTCTCAGATGATTCAGTTCCCTCAGTGGCTGGGTAAAAACTCCAGTACTGGTAAACATGACAGAATATTACAAGAATTACAAACTCACATGAGACTACAGTAAGTATTACACTCCTATGTTGATGGTATTTCAGAACAACCTTGTCCGTCTGTCCATTAATCATTTCTGTCTATCAAGTCCTCTTGGTGCCTTCTGGCACATAAGGTCTCACACATATCCGCCTGTCATCCCTATTTCTGACCACTATCTTTGCTCCTCCAAGATGTATCTGTTACATGGGGGACCCAACTCTTATATATTACTCCTCCTAAACTGCAAAGTGGAATTGAATGAAACTTTAACATAACCTTGGTTACATGTCCACATTGTGACCTCCTATTTTAGATTTTGATCTGAATCAAGTTGGGAGTCATACCAAATGCTCTAAAATTGGTAGTCACTACTGCTAGACCAAGCATGCAGCATGTATAGATATAGGAGATTAAATGAGAACTGGTTGGCTTGGAGTCAAAATAAGTGCTTTTTGGCATAATCAAGATTATAATTCTAAAATGCAAGAAAAATCAACAAAACTTTTAAAGGGATGTAAAACCATTACAGGGTTTTAGCTAGGAATTTGATGGCTTTAGTCACTTTTGCATAAAGCACGAACGACATATTATGGGCAGCAGTAATTTGTAAATAGTCAATAGTTTCATAAACTAAAGACATAAACACTCTTAATATATTCATTTTAAGTTTACAGATACAGGCATAACAATAAATACAATAAATATTACAAGAAAGTAACTGTTATTTTCTATAAGAAAATGTGTGTTACTTGATGAAATAAAATAGTTACTATTAGAAAAATAGTAAAATAGAAAAAATGTTTACATCATGACAAAGCTTTGATGCATTCACTCTAAAAATAGCTACTATTTTACAAAAGCTACTATTATGTATGACCTGACACTCAACTAAAAAGAGAAAATCCTGTCCTTTGCCAAACACCACACCTCAAAAGCCCTCTTCAACCTAAAACTCCTCAAATCAGAAGGCCACACTGGCATAGTCAACTGCAGAATGTTGCACTCTGTATGTGGTTTCTCCATGATATCTTATTGCTGGGTGGTAATTTTTTAGTAACCTTTGACCCCAGATCATGAGTAGAATTGAAGACGTTTGTAATCATTGTGATTTCTTTTCAAGAAGTAAAGAGAATCATAAAATAAATATTTATGGTTGATAAATACTTCCTAACTGTCCGCTATTGCGTTAAAATTAATTGAAATCCATGAGATGACCAGTCACACATCGGAGACATTGTCTTTGTGTGCATTTAAATTTTTTAAAATAAATAGCTATATATGTTGCGAGGTTTGTGAAGGGTTTGTTTTTATATGGGAGTAAATATCGGTTGGTATCCATTAAAAATCGAAATCGTTTAACACGACTAATCCTTAAAATAAGGATATGTTTAAGTTATATTTAAATGTACTTAAAATCAGAAATGTCTCGAGTCAACTTGAAGCTTTTTTCGGTGGTCGAAAACGACCAGCTGAAGTTGAGTGAGAACCCTGGGATTATCTTGTGGTCCTAATGATCAAACGATTGATAAATTGTTGTTATTTTAAAGGATTAATAATGATGCACATATCAGGGATGCCAGGTTAACAACAATAGAATGTATTTCACACCTGGTTAACCAGGTATTTACCAAGCGTGAGGTCATAAACTTGTCAGAGCGAAAGGCCATGTGAAATTATGTAACTTTCGATTGACAGTTTTTAACAACATTTATATTTAAGGTTACGAAAAATTTATCTGAAATACTTTTTGAATGGAATTTTTTTTTTATACACTTTTCTCATTTTAAGTGGCGAAAACGATCTAAAACACTTTCATCATTTATGAAATCCTTTTGTAAATGCGAAAATGACAAGCGCTAGCTAAATCACTGACCATTATCATTCATTGTTTACTCTTACCAGTAAATAAAGAATTTAACTGGAGATTATAAATGTGAATAATGACTCTAGTTTTACTTGTTGATTAAAATGATATGATAAATTACAGTGTATCCTGTGACAAGCGAGGACTGAACATGGATTATCTCCCCTACCTGAGAAGAAGCCTAACAGATCCTCTAGTAAAACATGACACAGATGGTGTTCCTGATGTTATAAAGATTATGGATGAATACAGTATAATAAAGGAAGATTTTGATAATATTCTTGAAGTGTCTAAATGGCCAAGCAGCAAGGATCCTATGGCTACTGTTGCTTCAAAGGTATTCTTTTTCTAATCCCTTGTCTCTGGGAATCTTTCTTGATTGTGTCAGACATTTTGCTTTTATAATCACTATTTTTATTAAATTGTTCATTATAGTATTTTCTCATTTATACCTGTATATAGGTACTTCATTCACCTTGAATCTACATTTTTGTCACAACTATTAACCTGTTGAAACAGCTGTGGGATGACTTCAAACATTCATAAAAATCATACTTCTAAAAAAAAAACACTTATAAAACCATCTGAAAATGCCTTTACAAAGAAGACCTATCTGTAAAATTCTAGAATTAAGTTTCCAAATACTACCCCACTTAACGAGCAGGTGGTATATTAGAATCACCTTGTCTGTCCATTGTTCCATTCATCTGAATTTTTAAAAAAAAATTATCTCTGCTCCCAAGGGATGGATTTTTTTTTTAAATTTGGTATGTGGCTTCATGTAGATGGGCTATATTATGGAAGGGATTTTGTGTGCTGTTTGAGATCAACTACTTGTTTAGCGGAACATTGTCACTTTTCACTATATGGCATGACAGAAAATTTGTCACCACCAATGTCTTGGCTCCCATTGGATGGATTGATTTCAAATTTTGTGAGTTGCTTCATACAGATATCTTCTAAGTAATTTTACTTGCTCATTGTTATCAACTTTCTGTACAAGTGTGGGTATGCCTAGCATGACTATGCATGCAACTTCCTGTTGTCTTCTGCTTTAAGATTAAATTTCAAATTTTACCAGTTTCATTTTTGTTTGTTTGATTGTTTTTTTTTGTGTTTTTTTGTTTTGTTTTTGTTTTTGTTTACATTTTGGATTAGATCCATTAAATTCTTTCACAGACTAAAGCTGCTTTTACTAGAACATACAACAAGGAGGCACATATGACTCCATATTCTACTGGTAATGTAACTAAAAAGAAGAGAGGTGCTGCTGCAATGGCAACAGAGGATGATATCTATGGTGAGGAAGAAGGTGAAGCACCATCTAGTGATGATGATGACAAAGTTGACCTTGACACTATGATAAAGGTTGGTCTTAGTATTGTGTTTTGTTATACACTGTATATTTTGGAAGTGAACATCAAAAATAGAAAAATTGAATCTTTCATTGCATACATTTGATTAATGTGATTCCATAGGGTAAACAAGCAAACAGCGTTAAACATTTTTTTTTTAAATATAATACATTTGTATATTTATCTGATCTCAATCCACAGTAAAAGATTCCTATTTCTCTATTTTACGATATTTTATAATCTAAATCAGTGATTCACTTTTGTAGAGAATTCCTGATAATGTAATTTTTCTGATTCCCTCAATTTAATTAGCATGACTATTTTTTTCCTCTATTGCCACAGGGGCTGCTCTGGCTTCCAAAATTCTGTCACCAGCTGCCATTTTTTGTCACCAGTTTTCAGGAATTAAGAGTCGAAGGGTGCCAAAAAAAATTATACTTTTTTTTCAAAAAAAAAAGATAGTACAAGTCCACTGATGAATTATCGTTGTCAATTCATCAAAATAGTCTCTCCATTCATGACATACATGTACCCAAGATTCACTTTTGATGCATGTATAAAGCACGTTTTTAGCTCTAGTCTGTCACTTTCATATACATAAAATAATAAAGGACTACTCCAGAAACAGGTTTTTTACTTCTATCAAAGACTTTATATTACTATTCTCATATAGTCAATGATTTTAAAACATGTTCACCTTTGTCCTTTATGGGCTAATTTATCTAATACAATATAATTTATTTTTTTTTATTTTTAACAAACTTGATTCTTTTTCTCAAGTGATAAAATGTCTATCAAACTACATTTTGTACTATGGACCAATAACTGTGTCCCTGATATCTGAATAGCATTTCTTTAATTAGATTTTGGGAATCCCTATTCTATTTGTTTACCAATTTTCCCACCAAAAAAGTCACATGGCAAAAGTGTAAACAAATGTCATCCATTTTCTTTTATCAATTCTTTCATTTCGAAGTGTTCAGACACTTCCTGATGGGATAATCATTGTTAATTGGATTTAATTTATTCTGTTATTAGGTAAGTCTGTTTCTGAATGTATCACGTGGTTAAACAGGGCTGTGAAACTTGTGTGTAGCCATATGCACATGGCCTTAATTGTGTTTGCCTTTGACCAGATGATGAGAGTTTTGATTGGCTCAATAATATATTTACATTTGATTGACACCTCCCATGAATATATTCGCCTGGTCTAATTACCTTTAATTGCATTCAGTCGTAAATTGGTCATAGTCAATAAACTCTGACCAGGCGTCAACACAAAATTAAAGAGAATATCCGTTGCTGATAAACTTACTGTCCATTTTAATATACAAAACCTAGGTGCCAAGAAAATCGCCAACTGGCTATTTCTGTTGCCAGATAAAATAAAAAATAGCAAATTGCAACATTGGCGAAGCCCAGCGTGACCCCTGTGCCATCACTTGGCGTCCATCGTCACCGTCATTAACAATTTTTCAAAACTATTCTCCTCTGACACTACTCGACCAATTTGAATTAGACTTGGTATGAATGTTCTTTAGGATATCCTGCATAGAACTGATATAGGGAGTTTTGATTTGTCGAAAAACTTTGCTTCCGTTACTGAAATAGTATATAGGGGTCAGACAGTAGTTTTTCGCATATATATCTCCAAAACCGTTAGGTTTAGCCACATTCTTTCAATAGCTGAAATGATCTATATTATTAGGACTACAAAAGTCTTCAGGGATAAAAGTTGTTACACGATTCCTTGTAAGAGTTATTGCCAGGTTTTTATTTACAGTTTTCAGCTAATATCTTGAAAACTATGATCGAAATTCTTCCTAAATTTACTGCCCTTGAAAGACAAATTCAACCAGGTGAGCTATTCAGTCTCCTGGGAGCCTCTTGTTTTTTTGTTGTTTTTTTTTATATCTCAAATTGATTTCTGAGAACTAAAAAAATGAAACTATATTTTTTGTTAAACATTTTGTAATATAAATACAGTAAACTTCCAATGGATTTTATATAAATCTGAATATGTTTGAATTTAAATTTGTTTTAACTATACTTAACTTTCTCTGTAATCCTTCATGAGGGGCCACATTTGGAAAATGGCAACAAAATATTCATACTTGGCTTGTTTTCCATTAACTTAACTGCTACGAAACCAACTTACTCAATTTCTACTTTTGGTTTGTCTGGCTTGTCGATTGAGCTGAACCACTGGGTACAAACCAATTATGGAACGCGAATCTGTGGAACAAACCATATAATGGAAAACACCCTTGCTTTGTGGAAATGATTACCTCACTGACTGCTAATATGTGAGTAAGCATGAACTTTCATTTGCAGATTTGATGTTTGAGTTGGCATGAACTTTTATTTGCAGATAAAAAAGAAGGAAAATAAAGATGCTGCTAAAAAGAAAGCTGCTGAAAAAAGAATGGCTAGTTCAAAGGGCAAAGGTCGTGGAAAGGGAAAAAGCTAGCACAGAAATGTAATAGCCTTTTGTATATCTATATGGATTTGAATGCTGTATTCAGGCAATCAAATTTATATCATATTCTAACAATGTCATTTATAGAAGGTGAAATAATGAATTTTTCTGTTCTTTAATAGTATTATACATTTGTTATGAATAATATATTTTTAATTTGAAACTTTTCATTAACACTGTTTAGGGGAGTGTTTGAAATCATACATGGTTGTATCTTTTAATGTAATTATTTCACCAATATAGCTAAGAACAGTGTAGGGTTTAACCCTATTGGTGAAAACCAGAAATCTTTCAAGAATTAACGATTTAGGGCTTTCTACAATAGAAGTTGGAAGTATTTTTTTGTAAAATTTGTTTTAGTAATTGATAGATTAGCATTGACACTTGCTTCTGTTGAGTTATGCAGTTGCCAAGTAAGTTTTGGCAAGGATTTGTAATTGTGACCACTTTAAAAAGTGGCATTTACCTACATATGCAATACTAAGACAAAAAGAAAAATTTGACACATTTTTGTCACAGTGGATGTCCCAATAGGACTTTAAAAAGCTTTCTTGATCTAACTATCACATACATGTACCTATTCTGTTTCTATCACATACATGTAACTGTTTTGTTTCTATCACATACGTGTACCTGACCTGTTTATTGTATTTGTGACTATAGAAAGTACATTGATATCTGAAGGACTCTGCATAAGAAATGATGTCATAACTTTTAGACTGTACATGTACTAAATCTTGTAACATGTTTACTTCATAATGTACACGTATTTAATAATTTGAACACATGTAGAGTTATTGCAAACTTATTTCATTTTTTTTCTGTAATGCTTGTTACATTAAGTGCTTTGTGTGTATATGTGTATGAACAGATATTGTTGACAATAAAACTGTAGACATATGCTTTAGATTTGAAAAACAGCTTGATATGAAAATATGAATAATAAAAAAGTAAAAGGTAGCCACACTTTGAAGGTTAAACCAGAACTAAATGTTTAAAAATGATGTTACTGAAAGGGGGGCACTTTCCAACCTTACAGCCTTTAATGAATTAATCGGATGAGAAAGAAGACAGTCTATAATAGGCAAGAATGTAAATCAGCATCATGTTTAATGATTTTTGTATTTACTTTTTGGTTTTAATCCTCTTAATATGGCTATTTTTCATTGATTTTTTCAAATGCATGGTTAATTTGTCCATGTTACTTATTGATGATGTAACAGTATTTTATCCAAGGTTTGTACAGTTGTTTACCTGATGTTTACAACGTCCAATGAAGGTTTGATTTGGCTGATTTCCTGTCAGTTTCTTGTTCCATTAACATCTTTGTTAACACTTAGTCTAGATTTCCACATTCTTTGATGTCTTTTGATCATTCAAGTTCATAATTAGTTCTTTAGAGAGCCTGGATGTATATTGATTTGCGAAGTAAGATTAATATAGCAAATTTTAGAGACAAATTATCACTTGATCACAAATTTACTGTAATTGGCTTAATAAGGCTATACAGCAGTATGGGACAGATAATGACATAAATGATGTTCTTTGAAAGCTGTCTAACACTACACAAAAATATTACAGATTACTTTTATACCCTTACTCATTAGAGAGGGGTTGGGCTATATTGCAATCATCTTACATGTCCATCAGTTTGTCTGTCTGTAACATTTTTATCAGCTTCTACTGGAGAGAATCTTTGATACACTACGGCTAACGACCATTTTGATGATTCCCTTTTCCCACGGTGGCGTGGGCAATGGTGGACACGTGGTTGGTCGCTGTCCACGTTGCCCACGCATTCTGGTGGTCAATTTTAAATCTTGTTTCGTTTTAACAGGAATCGGAGTTAAAAACTCATTCTTACGTAATAATTATTACGGTCCTGTTGTATTATAAGAAGCGTATCTACTTGTATGAATTATCGGTAACAATATTTCACAGGTGTCAAAAGAGCTTCTTTAGAATTGACAGTCATCAATTACCTGTGGGCGGGATTAAAGCAGAGAGGCGAAAATGGAATTAATACAGGAAATCATGGTAACCTTTGATAGGTGCCATTTGCTCTCTTTAATTGCTAGTCAATCAATTAACGGTAGCGGCAGGTTTTAATACAGTGCAGCGCTATCACTTGTCCAAAAATAAATTGAGTTATGGAAGAATTTTTTGATTTAATGTTAATCAGGTGTTACTTGTTGGATTAGAATATTTTCAGAAATACCGAATAGTTCAACATAACTTATATGAATTTGTAAGATGAATTCTGAGGAGAATACTTTAACGACCATGTGATGGAAAAAGTGCAACCTCCTTTTGCTTATAATATTTAAAATTCTTAGAGAAAATCAGCTAAGATTGGATATGCAGTCCCTTTGAAAGATGAATCTATTTACAACAGCATCCCCTTTTACGGCACTGCATTATTTTACTATGAATTTCACTGGGTGGCTAAAGATGCAGGTGTTCTATCTCGGACCTTCGATTGACAGGTAATCAATTAAATAAAATGTCAATGGTGTGGTTTTAAGTAAAGATGCAGTAACGTTGATTGACAGGTAATAAATTATAGGAATATTGAGGGTGATTAGACCTTCGTGTACGTGTGTACTAAGATTGAGTAATAATATTTTTTTTCTTTTTTTTTTTTTTGTCATCAACCGCAAAGAAAATAAACGAGATATACGAGGAGTGCAACCTTCATGAAATTCGAAAATAAAATCGAAACGACTGTGGGCTGGTGTTACGAATTTTAAATATATTAAAATTTGAATAATACTCTCTACTATGATTAATTAAATTTGTATCCATTTCAATAACTACAGGTGAAAGGCAAAATAACGCAAAAATACGAAATTTTCAAACTTAATTTTGTCCCGTTTTAGTATTGAAATATATTGGAGATTTTCGGGAAAAAGGCCTACTAAGTCGGCACACCAGTGTAAATAAAGATACCAATTAGTTTAATTGATTCTATATACAGTTAGTCGTAAAATTCATACTAGAATAATTTTTTTTTATCAGATTATATATATCCTGGGGATTCTAACACTATTTTATACGGGATTTTTAATGGCGAAATTTTGATTTAAAAATATAATTTTGGATGTCCCTAATACGCTTCTGTAATCATAAAACATTACATTCGTTTTTTTTTTTTTTTTTTTTTAATTTAAATACTATTAAACGATTCCTTCTCGGTAATTAGCAGTTAATCCACCACTTCCTGTATATTGGCCGAGTGTGACACGCTCAGGTATCAAGTAGTGACATTACACGGTTAATACTGATTTGACTAATTAAGTTAAGGTTGTAAACACATTAATTAATTTTATTTCTAGGTGGCTATGATATGAAAATCACAAATACTTAACAAGATTATTACGTTTAAAAAAAGAAATAAATACTTGTATTGGGTATGATTTTACAAGAACACTGAACATTTAATCATTGAAATAAAAATACGATTGCCCTTGTGTCATTCACCTATTTGTATATTTATAAACTAACAATGGATATTTTGAAAATGAAAGTAATAATGTTTTTGGAATAAAATTTCAGAAGATTCTAAAAAATTACGAGATTTCAAAATAAAACACTCGAAATCCATTTTCGGGAATTACATATAAATTAATTTTAATTAACAAGTCTGACTCGTAAAATAAAAAAGTTATGATTTAACGTCAACGGTATGAAAAGCATAATTTTACATTTCTATATGTCTCTTAAAGTTACATGTTTTTTGAATGACGGCGTTGAATTTTAAATGCTTTCAAATATTATTACTCTTCTTATTATCTATGCAAGTAAGGCACGTTGTTCGTCGATCGATAATTGTTGCAGTGTCAACGAAATGTCGATTTACCTCATACGATGCTGAAAACACAGGGGCACACCTTTTGATAAAATGTGAAACACATTGATTGGTCGAAGATATTACAAGGCGTTTATCAAATTTGCATAAGAAATTGACGCACTCAAAGCATTCTAATAGTTATTGGTTTAAAATACTTCGTTCTTTTTTTAGAATTATTACGCAAGAAACCCGTCAGTAAAATGAGTAGTTCGCAAGTACTCGATTTTCTTGAACAGTTTAATTTACAATTTGTATGCTACTGTTATTATATAATAACGGAACTAGTCGTAGTCAAAATTGTTGAACTAAGTGAAGAAAAAAAGATTGTAGGACGGAAAGTCACAGGACAAAAAGTCACGGACGAAAAGTCACAGGATAAAAAGTCACAGGACAAAAAGTCACAAATCATAAAATGTTGATAATTTTTAAGGCAAATATGAAATAGAAATATTTTTTTTTAATTTTTGGGGGGATTTTTAGTTTTGTATTTTTTTTTTCAAATAGTTTATTTTTTTTTCAATTATGGTAAAATAATAAGAGTTTTGTTAAAGTTTACAGGCAAATATTTATTTTTTATGAAAAAGGTATTAAGATTGTTTTGAAGTATTATTTTTTTTTTTTTGTTGGATATACATTTGTAGAAGTGAAATTTCCAGTAGTTTTTTTTTTATGACCAATGAATGTGCTACAAAATCTGTATGACTTGATAGGAGGTGAAAGGAACGGAAGAAATACGTCGTTCAATTGTCTATGGTGCGCTAAATCTAAAAGAACTTACTGCATATTCAACTTGAGAGGGGAAATTTTCACCCATCACTATAGTTGGCAAACGTGTGCTCGGATAATACGCCATTTGAAAACTCGTGAAGTACGCGGTTCAATAATTCTGTATCATACATTATCTTCCAACGATGCTTCCCGCTCTCAAATTTTGTTGAAATGACACGATATCGAAAGCGGTTATTTATAGACCGTAAGTTAAAGTTGCACGTGTCTGCTTCAAATCCGTTCTTTCACATAGAAAATACAACTGCGTTAAATTGATTGTCAGTAAAATAAGGATTTCGCAAATACTCGATTTTCTTGAACATTGTAATTTACAATTCGTAACAATCTGGTGACAGGTCAGGTGTATAATATTATTACATGATACATGTAGCAACTGGAAATGATAAAATTGAGACCTTATGAATTTCTTTAAAAATTATATCGACTTTGGTTTCCGATTAATCCAGGTTTACATTTTGATGATACTAAATAATGGTAGACTTAAGTACGATGTAGTCCGTAAGAAATAGAAAAAAACAAAAACAAAACAAAACCAAAAAAAAACAAGAGTTTAAAGCATTTAATTCATATAAAAACAAAATAATATCAATTCCTAAGTAAACACCTGGTGGTGTCTCAATTTTGGCTTGAGGCCAATAATACGTGAAAGAAAATTGATTCTCACGGTCAAGGTAATGATTGGCACATTGTTCTTTTATTTGTCAACCGTTTGAACATTGTAATAAAATTGTCAATCATGGATTAAATCTAATCAACAGGTTATCACGCATCCACCGGATACTGTTGGCGTGGACACTATACTGTCCACCTGACACGGTGGGCACGTGGACATCTGTCCACCGTGGGCATTAAGGGTGGGCAAAGCGTGGACAACTTGATTTGTCCACCGTGGGCGAGTGGCATCGTCAAAATGATCGTTAGCTGTAGTGTATTAGACTTATACCGTGTAACCCCTTTCCAGTTTGGACAGAAATGGTTGAGGGTATGCTTAACAAGACATAGTGTGCAATATATAGTTGTACATTATCTAACCAATGAAGACCTTTGCTTTACATTATATGGTCACCCCCATGTCTTTCTCTAATGAACGGTATCAAGGAATAGTTTTATGCATGTACTAGATGTTACTTTTTTTTAATTTACTGTCCAAATCAACCAAATAAATTGTGTCATGTACCTTCACAAAAAGGGTCTTACAAAACATCATGTCAACTTTACTTGTTGTTGACAAAAGTGTGTCCGACCAAATACTTCTATAATATTTTCTGTTGTAGCTGTGCAATAGATAAGTTATGAACCAGTTTAGTGTACAATACAGAAAATATTTAATTTACTTGAAATGTATTGAAAATTCATGTTTAAAAATGTGGAGTCATTATTATTAACCAAGGTCATGATTGTATTAAAAATCCTCACAATCAAACCAAAGAGGTGGGTCATTTGTAATCATAGACTTTGGTGATATATGTTATTGTGATTTATCAGATTTTTACTTCTGATCAGTTGAATTGATCACTTTTTTTTGTTTTTTGATACTTCAGGATACCTTATGCCACATGTATTTCAAGGGACCTTCCCTACTGTTTGTAAAAACTGCCAAGAAAAATGTGTGGGAATATTCAAATCGATAAAAAAAAAGTTTCAGTTTTTGGAAAATCTGATGTTCAGCTGGGAATTTACTATCTTAAGCTGTAATTGGTTAAATACTCTGTTAAAATAGTTTTTAAATGTGAATGCAAATTCATTTTTTGGCAGGTTTTCAAATTTTATGTGAAGTTGCAGATCATATCTTTGAAATCATTTAATATTTGATATTAACAATCAGTTTAAACGTTAAAGACAAAGAACTTCCGAATTAAAGGACCAATTGCTAAGGTCTTTTTTTCTATTTTAAGTAACAAGTTTCCATCTTTAAATAAAGTGAAATATGCCATAAAATATGTAAAACACATAATTTATTTTCTCATCAAAACACTTTTCATTCTTTTGACATCATAACTTTTGCATATAAATTGACAAGTCCAGCTGTGCATAAAACATCAAACAAGGATAATGAACCGTGTATAAAAATATAAATAATCATGTTGTACTGACCAGAATCACACTAAGTAATGTGAAGATAGAAAAATAGAATTAGCTTTCAACATAGATTTCTGATCTTGGGCCATACATTAATATCAAAATTTTAGAGGGAACCCAAACGTTTATGTTTATTTCAACATAATAAATAGTTTTATCTATATAAATCTGAAATGGGGGTGTGAAACTCCTTGGTGATAAAGGGACCTATATGTAGCTCCATCGGAATATTGTCTGTGTAGCTCGAGTTTTTTTATGCCGAGGCGAGGCGAGGCGATCAAATTCGAGTAGCATGTTACATTACAGATAAAAGAACATTTATGAAGCATTCAGAATTAAATTTTGTATCCATGTAACATGAAAAAACTCGGCTTAAGAGTTCACCAGAAATAGTGATATTCTCCTTTCTGCAAAGACTAGTGTGCCCAGTTAATATATTATAGATAAGTATACATTATGGGGTATTAAATGATGTGGATTAAGCTAAAACGTCGTTGTGTTTAGATTTTTGCTCCATTCAAAAACTTGGCCGCCGTTACTAAAAATAGAACATAGGGGCCAGACAGTAGGATTTTGCATATATCCAAAACCATTAGGTTAAGCCCCATTTTGGTATTTACAAAAGTGTTCAGCATGATGAGATCTATCTGTGGTGAAATTTTCATTTTAATCTGTTAAGCCATGTTGGAGTTATTGCCATTTTTGTCCCCTGCCGCAACGCGGAGCGGGGACATAGAAATGCTGGTGTCCGTTCGTCCTTCCGTCCACCCAAAGCTTCAACACCGCAGAAACCACTAAACGGAATTTGACCAAATTTTGTAGGATTGTTTGTCACCATATGTAGTTGATCATATGTAACTGCTATTTTGATTTGAAATTTTTATCGGAGTTATGGGACTTTGTTCATGTTTCACATTATTCGCAGTAGGAACACACTGTGGACGCAACTCCTCAGAAAACCGATGAACGCAATTTGACCAAATTTTGTAGGATTGTTTGTCACTATATGTAGTTCATTATACTTAACTGCCATTTTGATTCGTTAATTTTTATGGGAGTTATGGGACTTTGTTAATTTTTCACGTTCTTTTTTTTGCGGATTTTTTTTTTGTTTTGAAGAGGTGCCAGTATCAGGTTATATCTTTCACATAGTAGCTGAAGGTAAGTATATCATCTCTTGTATGCAAGTTGCTTTTATATGGATGGGACCCAGTTGTTCTTGGATAAGTCAAATCATTTTGTTGTCATTGTTGTTTTGGAATGCCTGCTTGAATCACCACATGGACTTATGAAAGCACATAAGTTTTGAATCTGCTATTTATGCAAGTGTCAAACATTTGTTATTCAACTCTTTCTACAGTGGCGGGGGGACATATGGCTACGCATAGCATTCTTGTTCGACATTATTTTTGCTATTTTTTATGTTATTTCTGCCAAAAATCTTCTCCTCTGGCACTACTTAACTAAATGGAAACAGACTTGGTTTGAATGTTCCTTGGGGTATTCTGCATAGAACTGGGGATTTTTGCTCTTTTGAGAAACATGGCTGCCATTACTAAAAATAGAACATAGGGGTCAGACAGTTGTTGATCACATATATCTCCAAAAACCGTAAGGTATAGCCGAACTTTTTCAATTGCTGAAATGATCCTTATTATAAGGCCTTCAAAAGTCTAAAGGAATCAAAGTTGTCAGGAGTCTTTGTAAGAGTTATCGGCCTTGAAAGATGAAAAAAGGCATTTCTTTACAGTTTTCAGCAAATATCTTAAAAACTATTATAGATAGTAAGAAACTTTCTAATGCTGAAATGTCGAAGTCTTTTTAGTCAAAATTGTTGGACAACTTGTAAAATTTAATACCCTTGAAAGACAAAATTTAACCAGGTGAGTAATTCAGGCTCCTGAGAACCTCTTGGTTTTTGCTATTTTTAATTTCTTTCCAAAATATTATCCCCTGACACTACTTGACCAAACAAACTTGGTATGAATGTTCCTTGGGGTATCCTGCATAGAACTAATGTGGGGATTTTTGATGCATCAAAAAACTGGCTGCCATTACTAAAAATAGAACACAGGGGTCAGACAGTACCTTTTTGCATATTACATCTCCAAAACCATTAGATTTAGTCAAATTCTTTCAATTGCTGAAATGATCATTATTATAAGGCCTTCAAAAGTTTTCAGTAATAAAAAAAGTCAGGCGACTACTTGTAAGATTTTTTGCCGTTGAAATTCTTTTTCTTTTTTTTTCAGTTTTCAGTCAATATCTTGAAAGAGTAATCAAGGGAACCAAGGTTATAGCGGTAATCAAAAGAATGTAATCCAGGGACAAAGACCAGACATGGAAAACAGACATTCACAACAAAGAACATAAAGTAACTAAAATCATACATACAAAGTAACAAAAGTAAATAGACAGAAAGAAACTTTAAGTTGCTGAAATGATCCTTATAAGTCCTACCAAAGTCTTTGTGAGTCAATATTGTTAGACAACTTGTTAAATTTATTGCCCTTGAAAGACAAAATTTAACAAGGTGAGTAATTCAGGCTTCTGGGAGCCTTTTGTTTTAAAATTTTGGAAATGACCTTTTACCTTTTGTTTTAGTATCATTTTGTAGACGATTTAATTCTTAACATTTAAGACCCATGTATTTGTTTTCTATCTCTAACCATTTCCAAGATATAAGTCAAAGAAGAAAAAAGGGGGGATTGTCAAACTCAATTTGAGACCTTTTAACTTATTTGATTTACATTTAAAGTTATTGTATTCTGGTTTACTTTTTAAAATTTCTTTCTTATGGCGTTAGTTTTATCTTTGATGTATTTCCTGTTTTAGGTCAAAGTTTAAAGGGCAATAAATCTTCATACGGTGTTCTTATCCTTTCAACCTTCTGGGAAACAAGTCTTACTGGAGATATAAAGTTTTGATCTATTTATTAAGGTCTCGGAGGATAAGCTGACATTTAGAAAAAAGAAATGAAGATAATTCAGTAACGACAAACGTTTTTGCTTCGAACGTCGACTCCGTGCCTATTGAAGTCTTAAAGATTTATTTTGGTATACAACTAAACTTAGTTCATCTTGAAACGACAAAGTCAATTCGTGGCGGAAATAATAATCATACGAATAGATGTATGGTTTCCCTTTGACAGGTAAAGGCCTGAATTATATCAGAAGTACAGATTTATCATAACAGTATGACTTTACATCATGTAAACTTCGATATTGACTGTATGCGGATATGCCTGCTAATATTTTCACACGGATAAAAAAAACTCCAGCGCAACAAGTAAAATATTTGTTGAAATAGACAATATTTCACATGAAATACACATACATATTTGATTATTCCATTCATTGACCATTATTATAAATTTTGACAGCCCTTGGGAAGTTGATATTGACGTTAATGGGTTTGGTTCAGGTTGGGTATTATCATTTCAGTCATTGTTTCTTGGGCTGTGCCCATGTTGTGAACTATGACCCATAATCACATGAATAATTAACTAATAAGTGAAGTAGGTGGGTCTAGGGTGGCGTTATGTACGAACAGTTTGGATTATATAGAGCTAAATGGAAATCAATGGAGAGCCCCCCCCCCCCCCCCACACACACACACCCACCCCCACCGCCAGCACAGGTGCTTGCCCCTACTGTCAAATATGTAGCCCGACTAGTATAAGCTTAAAGTATTGGATTACATATTTCATGGTGGGAGCAAGCCCTTGTGCCCCGCCCTTCTTCTTTGAAGTTTCTGGATCCGTCTTTGCTATGCTATAATGAAGTATTGCATATTTTGGTATTGTTCTTAAATCATATCAATACAGAAAATGACCATAAATCACGTGTGTATACCTGCATCAGTTATCGTGGTATTTGTGGTATGAGGTAAGATATTACCAATAAAATCAGTCATTATATAAAACAAGGAAAGAAGCATTAGAATTCCTTTTACATTCTGCCTATTGCCAGGCTTGTACTTCCTCATGGGTATTACGGACTATTGTCTTCATAGCATATAATTAATATAGATGTAATTTAAAAAAGTCAATAAAACTATTCTGGTTTTAATCTTTTCAAAATCATGTTCAGGAGAATTATGAGTATATAGTTAAATGATATTTTAATATTTTTAAAACTATATGTTTATAAATTTTAAGCTATTCATATTACTCGGTTACTGTGGAGGAAAGTAAAGCTTCTCTTGACAACTCCTGAATAATTTAGTTAGTAACCTGACTGGTATATGATTTAGATAGTAGTTGTAATAGTCGTTCATAATTTATGAATTTATCACTTTCATTTTGCACTGCAGAGATTGTGCAGTTTTCGAAAAAACTTAAGTGATTTGTTAACTGAACAACAATAAACTCTCCAATAGATTTACCTGTGTATTGAAAAGGTGCGAAAAATATAATGCATCTAAGTGCACAGTAATCACGACAAGGCATTTAATTCATTTAAATTATAAAAATGATACAATCTTTTTAATATATACATAAAGACGTTCTTACAGAGGTACTTTGAAATCAATACATTTAAATAGCTTGATTGTTCCGGATTATTTATACGTAGCCGTACCGGTAGTGTCGCCAAGGTGATATGACGCTTTGACGAGGTGTTTCACCGTGGAATGGTTTTAATAGTAAATTGAGCAACTGTGAAAAATAAAACAGGACAAACAAGTGATTAAATGGTGTAACGATGTCTGAGGTAAGATTTGTTTTAACTTTTTATCAGTATTTGTTTCACCTGTCTTGGGTATGATTTTTGTTCCCGTGGGTCGTTTTGTTAATAGTTTTTAAATGCATTGGAGTTCAACTATGTACATGAGAAGTTTCAATTACAAGTTAAGTATAAGAAACAGAAACTACTAATCAACCAACAGGAACAAGTTTATATAAAATGATAAATGGCATGCTGATGAAAGATTTGCTTTTCTAGTTACTTTAATTACTCTAAAATACAGTGGTACATAATTGAAGTAAGGGAGCCTTTTCAGAACTACATGTATATGTAAAATAAAGCCATGATTTTTCAAACGGGGCAATACTGGTAAAAGGAAAGGAATAGTAATACAGTGTGTTATGTATGCTGTGTTATCATTCGTAATGAATCTATAGATAGGATAATTTATAAGGCTTGCATTACAACAATGAGCATTTAGAAAAAAAGGCCTACTGCAGTATTCCTTAAATTCTCTGTGAATCCATTTAATAGAAATTAAATGGTATACCTATACAATTAACTACATTGATACCTTACAAATATTCGTTGTACAACCATTTGATTTCACTTATAATTACATGTACATGTATGTCAAACTTATTTTAGCACTTCTCAATGTGTTAAATATCTTTGACAAATGAGATAGATACCTTTGTATGGTTTGTCGTAAAACCAGGTGTTAATTGGACACTGTCTATTCATGGTAAACTTCTGATATTCTATATAACCGGTGGAATACGAGTCGTATGGCTTGCATCGCACAATGCATGTTCTTCGATTGCTGGTCAGTGAGACGAGATTGATAGACAAATGCACCCCTTGTGCACCATTAAGAGAGGGTAAGGGGAATATCACACCGTAAGATCAAGACCGAAACAAGAGAGAAGACGGAAGAGAAAAGATGCATGCTTATGTATTTTCCCCATGGCAACATTCTGTTTTTTGGAGTTAGATTTTCCAATATATTTGATTCAAATACTGCTGACAAGAGGTTACTCCTTGAAACACGTGTACAGCACTTGGAAAGCATATCGAAATCAAAATATATTATTGGTTCTTTCGTGTTTCGTGATTCGTGTAAGACCAAATGTAACACGATACAGGATTGTGGACTAAGACCTTGTCAATATTGAGAGGCAGATCCGTTTAGAAAAGCCCTCTCTTGAGATTGGTCAGTTCGTTCCGTCAAGACATACTTCTGGTAGTATTAATATGTTAAATACAATCTTAGACTGAAGGGTGCACTTCGGTGATTTCCAGTTTTTTATATAATTACTTTTTAAACATAATGGGGCCTTGGACCTATTGGGTCCGCCTATGAATACTGTTCGATACCCAGAAGTCAAACAAATGAACAAACAAACAAGCAAAGACCTTAACGACCGGAAATACACCAAAAACTATTATGTGCATGCATAGGAAAACTGTCTTTCTTGTATTTCCAGAATATCAAATATCGAGAACATCAGAAGGTATAGATTAAGAAGAAATTGTTTGTTTCCTGCAATTCTACCCACCAAGGCGTCCCTTTCCCACATACAACCACTTTTCCCCGTCCAGTATTGATTTGAACCTTTTTCACCGATTTCGACCTTTAACTATCTGTCTACAGTTGCTGGCGGGGAAAACACCTTTCGAAATAAGCAAAATGATAAAGTTGCTGGGATATCTTGGTTTCCATTTTGTAAACATTTGTCGTATGCCAAAACACAAATAAAACCTGTTCAAATCCCTGATATTGCCAAGTCTCAATCATATTTAATTACGACAAATCATTAGAGCATTGGGTATAGGATTAACATAACTAGGTATATTTTACATATTCAATATGAATGCAAGATATTTAATACTCAAATTAAGTTTTAAACTTAAAGGTACTTAATCTTTTATATCAACTATTACTGTGTATTAATCACATGGTGTATACCTCGTTATAAACCGTTTTACACTCACATGAGGTTAGGAATTGAGTTGAGTTAGCTACGGAGGTTAATAAATCATATATACATTATAACGATTTGTTATTTCCCCAGTTTCTTCAATTCTTTTCCCCATCCATTCAATTTTACTTACTACCTGGAACATGCAACCGTTGAACAATGATTTTTAATGAGATTTATCTATGCATACAAACAGTAGAAAGATGAGACGATTTCATTTTTTGAAGGAAAATACTACTCCCGCAGTTAAGACGAGTAACATGTACAATGTGGCAAGTTGACCCCACTCACACCTCCTATTTTTTTCCAAAACAAAGCGCGCACACACTCGACCCCCTTTTCAGAATTGAGCATCGATATTAAAGCTTTAATTAAATGAAGATCACATGAACCTTGGATCCAAGTACAATTAAGTCACTTTTAATATCGAATCACCATCGACTATTCCAGTTTGGTACATGTATAGTTAATGAATTGTGATCAATTAAAGATAAATTTGGCACGTTCAAAACAGCTTCAGTTTGAAACTTCGGAATATTCTGTGTCATTTAACCAATTTCTCCCCCTAGCCTTACCAAGAGGACGATAATATTTTGGTTTATAACCTTTCAACGAGAAAAGGTCATCGAAATATTGATAGGAATCTTCTATTCTCTACTTGAGTTTATCCGGAGAAATATAAGACCTAGCTATTATCTTGTCATGCGAGACTAAATATAAATTATTGTGTTTTGTATTATGTAATCCAGCTATCTCAAAAGAGGGGGTCTGGAAGGAACATGGCTAAGTATAATCATTTTAAAAGTATTGTACCTGACGTTGTATACGTACAGATAATCACATTCTGTACGGGTAATTTATATTTCTGTATACTAGGAGGCAAAATTGTTTCTAAGGCTTGTTTATGAAACGGACCACTTATGATCATATAATAAAATAAGGATTCCGACGAATCATGACAAGTGCTACAGAAGAAAACATAGGCCCAGAAGACTTTGAACCATATAAATACAACGCTTCGGTACCAAGCAAAAGTAATCCGTAATTATTTTTATAAAACGAGATAGCGTTATATGCCCTATCAATCTGACTATTTGGATCTGCTTTGGAATACATTGATACAGGTTTTGAATTCAGCCCACCGTAGTCAAAGGTTGTATTCCTTCCATATCCCTGAATAGTTAAGTTATGTTTGTTTAATATTTTCGCTTTATATACATGTACAATCATAAGTTGTTGATAGTGTTGATGTTTCGTCAGCAACTAGCTCGCCATGGACGGGAACTTTGGACATTCGTCTAGTCATATCAAAGCTGCGTTGAAACGACGCATAAATATGTATACATGTTGTTTATCAATATTGTGGAAATAAATGAAGTACACTGAATAAGAACTTAACAGGTAACAGAAATACAGGCTATTAGCGAATAAGTAATTACAGAAATACTTCAAGCGTGTTAAGTGAATTCACTGGTGAATGGAAATACGTCCTTTCAACAGAAGAGTTAAATTTTAAGACAATCGGCACGGTACATTTAACATATCACACGCATGTAGTCATACGTGTATATAGAGTCCTATATACTGTAAGATAAGGTGCTTCATTATGTATGCACGTATTTAGTCGCTTCATTAGAAATTATTAGCTACACCCGGGCTATACATTGCTATAATAGTTGTTTTGCTGTTATGTGAAATATTTTTTGAATGCTTTTCATAAAATAATATGAATCTAGGGGTTTCCGTGCTTGTAATTATAGGATCTGCTTAAAATTATAATGCATTCATTTGCTAGATTGAATATTTATAGTTTTTAAGTCTTGGAATTATATTCCGAACTTCAGATTCATGTAGATGATCATTGATACTTTTCAAAGTAATGAATTTCCCAGTTTTAAAGGATTGACAGTTTTCCTAAAATAAACGTAAATAAATGTATCACGCAAAATCGTTTATGTGCGGTTGATGAACAACATTCTCAATATACATTAATTGTCTTTAAAAGGTGCAGCTCGCTTATATGTTAAATGGTATTTTTACGCATATATGCAACCTCTTGTTATAGAATAAAGAAAACCAAAAAGCGAGGTCAAGCCGATCACGATCAAGCTCCAGCTCATCGAGCTCGAGCGATGATGAAAAAAAGAAGAATTTAAAAGACAAGGACGACAAGAAAAAAGAAAAAGTACTCACCAAAAAGAAAGAGAAAAATGGTAGGGGGAGATCGAGTAGCAGCAGTAGTAGTAGCAGTAGCTCTTGTTCCAGTCCATCTAGCTCGGATATAGAGTACAAAAAACTCCCTAGGGATGAACAAAAACGGAAAAAGAAGGAGAAGAAGGCGCTTAGAAAGCAACTTAAAGAACAAGAGAACAAGAAAAACCTTAAGACCAAGCAGAGAAAAGAAGACGACAAGGAAAATAAACGAACGAAAGACAAGAAACCAAAAGGAAAGGGAGTAAAGTTTCCGAACATCCGGGCAAATGCGGGGGCTGAACAGGTATCCACGTGATGAACATGTAAACACGTCTGTGGTGAATTCTGTCATATTACTAGCACCGTCATACATACATCTCTTACTCTGGAGTGGGCTCACAAACACAAGCACACATACACAGATTGACGAGTTGATAACAATGACTCACGTGGAACTGCTGTGGATCACTAAACTCTTTTAGCTTCAATTTATATAGCTTTCCCATATATTGTCTTGCACGGCTTTCAAACGCTTCCGTATAGTCGCACTCTTGTTATTAAGTCTGAGTCCAGCTTTAATAATACTTGCTCGTGGATAGTCTCCTGTCCGGCCATTTTCTTCATGTGCTAGTACATAATCTATATATTGTGCTGATATGCTAACATGACCCTAAGTACCTAAGTACAACTATTTTGCTTGATAATACTTGAAGGCCTTTTTTGGCCCTAAATTTTATATGAATTGTATTGTATTTTTTTTTCCAGCTTACCGGCGTTTCTTCACATGCGTATAATAGTTTTGAAACCTCTTTTTTGTAAAATCGCCAGGTAATTATGGACGAAATTTCTTTTGTTTTCATAGCTTGGATCGGAGGTCTGACAATCACCTTGTAAAATAGGTTTTATGGAAAAATTTTTATTTAAAAAGCTATAAATTCCATTTTAGAAATGTCATATGATCGATACATATAGTTTCTAAGATGTAGTGGACACTGCTTGGCGCTCCGACTTGGATTTACTATCCGTTTATTAAAAAAACGAAACGAATCTTTTATGAACTAGACCTTAATTGTTCTAAATCGTCGACCAGAACTCCTTTGTCTGTTTGCTGATCAACGATTTAATTATTCAAGTTTTAAAAGTACAAATTACAAATTAATTTTCTGCCTGAAACAAATCTTTTAATTGCAAAACTTGTGCCTTGGTATTTTAATACATTTCATTACAAATTGCATCTCTTAATTGTCTGTTAATGTATCAAGGGAAATAGACGTTCTTTGGTATGCTAATAAACAATTTATATTCAGACGCAAAGTCTTGCAAAAAATAAGAAAAATGAAAATGGAAAACCCGATGGAGAAATGCTTTATCAGATCACAAACAATTTATTTTTAACCATATGAGGTTTATTGTGAACTGGACTGCTGTCATGACAGTGTTGGAATAGGTTTGTACCAAGTTCTGCAGTAAGGTAAAATTGCACTAGAAACATTGCATTGCCATTTTCTGTGCCAGTATACGGTGTAATTTGATAGTGTTTGGTATTTCATGTAGGGTAAACGTTTTAATTTTTAAATGTGAGGATGTATTAATGAATATTTTTGGCAAATATAAGAAAACTCTGTTCCTGAATTATCTGTCTAGCCTGTGAACATATTGCGTACATACTTTGTTTTGGATTGTTTTGATAGGTATGTTGTATGTATACTCTGTTAGTTCAGGCTTCCCGTTTTAACATCACATTCTGTGCTGATCCTTAAAAATGACACTTCAAAAGATTGTAATTGTATAATTTATATACCGTGACCCAAAGACTTTAAATGTAACAATATTTCTATGATTAAGCTGAGATAATGTACTGATAGCAGGCAAACCAAGGGCGTTGTCTTTTATATACGTCTGATTCAATCTTCATCAATATCAGTATATCTGTTTTAATCTTTTGATTACCAGATATTGTTTACACAGAACTGACGAACAAGATTCTTCCATTTATTCAATGAAAAATATTCTGCAGGAAAGTCGGTTTCACATGTACCCTGTTTCCTGGTTATACTAGGAATTTCCGTACTGAACCCCTTCTACAGCAACAAGTCTGACTTGTTTCCCACATGAATATAAATAATCAATCTCTGGATTCAATTACTCAATCAATCAATCAATTT
Source organism: Perna viridis (assembly GCA_037379345.1). Classification (NCBI taxonomy): domain Eukaryota; kingdom Metazoa; phylum Mollusca; class Bivalvia; order Mytilida; family Mytilidae; genus Perna; species Perna viridis. The sequence goes on along the minus strand of CM074524.1, from coordinate 28,673,514 downwards.
CCGTGGCTTATTGGATATAGTCAAAACCACGGGAAGTTATAATAATGTAGAATCGATGCTGATTTTTTAATTTCCCTTTTCTATTGACAAGAAGCGAAATAGGTTTGCCATTATTGCTACTAATCAATTTTCTTCTTTGGTGACTGTGTCAATACTTAATTTCGATCACAGTTGTGTTTTTGTTGGAATTTATCTGCGAATCGATTGACTCCAAAGGACTTATCCAGTACGCAAATATAATTATGGTTTTGAGTAGAAACTATGACTAGGACTTAACAAAACTTTAAAATGCTACATTGAATGTTTTAGTTGCTAAACTGCCATATGTCCTCCGTACTGATTGAACTGAACAATAGCCGATAAGAATACAAAAACATCTCCTTGTTTCGTGAGACGTCTTTATCTCTCTACAACCCGACAGAGACGCATTAACTACCTACAACTCGACAGAGACGCATTAACTACCTACAACTCGACAGAGACGCACTATGTACAACTCGACTCGAAAGAAGTCGTCTTTAACTGTCTATCACTGCAACTTGACGGAAACGTTTGTAACTCTATAACTGCAATATATTCTGTGTTATAAACAATATTGAAATATTCAAAACTTAATTGAATCTTTTAATTGATTTTTTTCTGTTTTACTTTAATGTGAATTCAATTATTTCGATTTTAGGCGGAAGTTTTTTTATATTTTACTTTTGTGCATGCTTGACATAGAGAATAAAAAGAAATAATAACTGCACCCCTGACATAGAGAATAAAAAGAAATAATAACTGCACCCCTGGTGTCTATTAGATTTTAAACACCTGATTTGATCCATCAGTTGATGCATAGGCAGTGGTATACATCAAGGAAGTTTATTTTATACAATTGTGTTGTTTCTATTTTTCTTAGATGTTATTTTTTTTGTTTGCGATGGCTTTATGAATTATTTCTCCATGACAACGCTTTTAAAATAAAGACCTTCGTACCCCAATTTTAATTAATTTATAGCGAAAATTTAAAGAGGACTCATTGATTATTGCCTTGACAGAAGTTAATGATTTAAAATTAGGTTTGAAACTTTATATGTAAATGCTAATTGCATCAATTCTTCAATAATGTATTGCTGATATACTTGTAGATGTTGCTAACGACTAATAGGTTATTTTTAAAGTTAGAAAAAAAACATTATCTATTTATAATGCTAAACGTAAAGGCAACCAGAATGGGTATGGTGAATCTTGCAAAGAGACAACCACCCCACCGGGATAACAATTTCAGGCCAAGGCTACCCATTGGTCTTCAATGAACGACGAAGAAACACTAACACCACAGGGCAGGCTACAGCTGGCCCCAAAACAAGACATTATTATCATTATGCACAGGGACAGCGAAAGAGTTGCTCCTATGTACTCAAGTAACATAAAAAATAAACTATAGGTAAAAACGAAACAAGACGTACAAAGGCCAGAAATTCATAGAATTTGTTCTAGAATAAATATTCAAAGTTCACATCAAGGTCTTAAATAGGAACAAATATTGAATTTTTGTGTTGAATTGTTGTTAAAACCTACAATTAATTATGTTTTATAACAACGGAAAGTTACTTCAAACAGTAAATCGCAACCACAAAAAGGAGATATAGAAACAGAGAGCACGATTGACAACTTGACGATTTTCACTCTCCCGCGTCACAGTAAAACTAGTGAAATTTAAAGTTGTAATGAGATATAGAAAAACTCCAAAATCCTCAAAAAGCAATCAATCTTACATGGCTGGCCTTTCAAGACCTCTAAAAGACTCAACATTACGTGAATGCACTCATTGTGTCGCATAAGAATTTAATTCTCAAATATTAGTCTAACAATTGAAACATACATAAATAAAGTGATTCTTAAACAAACCCTGTTTGAAATGTCTTAAATATACGACAACGAAATCTCTTTACATACACAGTCCATACACCCTTGGCCGTTTAAAATGTCCAATTATTTCTTCACGGGAGACCGCTCTCGATAAAACTACACCGTCTTAAATTTCTAAGGACCGACAATACCTATGTTGTTTTACCTACAGAACAGGCCATTTGTTCTGTTGTTAAGCATCATTTTGGGCCATTGATAAAACTCCAAATTTAGCTATTAATTTAACAAATTTAATGGTATCAAAAGTCTGTACTTCTACTTACACGGTAGTTATTGTAATTAAAAAATCACACAATGCCCTATTGTAATGCAGGCATTTATGTATATTAGCATTTTACTTTTAAGCTTTGTTTATCATAACAAGCTGTATTCAAACAAAATGTTGATTTATGTCGTTGCAGTAGTAGTGTTGGATAAGATAGATTCATTCCTAGAAATATAGTGGGTAGTTTTTATACATAAGTATATATTTTGCCCAACTTCTTTTTTTATTCTGTAACGTATCCACCATTATCAAGTATTTGACATTTAAAGGTAGATATCATTGATTATTTCATGAAATGCTTTAACAACTGTCGTGTCTTATATAACATGATTTTGTTAGATTTTGACAGGTATTGTCAATTTATGAATGCACGTTAGGTCATTTGTTCTTTTGAAATACATGTATGTCGAAACATTTATTATGCAAATCATTTCATATCTCAAGTTTAAATATTTTTTGTTGATTTACCAATCGATTGGGTTGTATTGAAACAAACTATGAGGAGATCGAAATCAAAATCTATCATCAATGGTTATAGACACTTATAAATGGCATAAAAATCTGTTTTATAGACAGTTATCTATCTCCTCTGATTTATATCAATTTAAATGTCCAAACTAACGGGGAAAAATTGACATATCGAGAAAAAGATCCAATACAGATTAACGATTTCTGTATGCGTTATCATGGCTAGAGAAACCGATAGAGATAAGGATTAAGTGAACTAATATGGATTTTTATGTGGGAAAGGCAAGGGTGGGGTTGGGGGCTAGGATCAAATTTGAATTATAGAGGCAGGATTAAGATTTTGCAAGAAGAAATAGCATGAGCTATTATTTTCCTTATATTTTTTTGTTTAAATACAAACAAAATTTCGGCAAGGATAGAAAATTTTATCTTTGCCACCCCCCCCCCCCACACACACACAAAAAAGAAAACAGAAATGTAACCCCAAGACAACTAAGGGTGAATAACACGCCAGTATAATAGTTACAAAACCTGTCAGTGCTGAAGATACTTCAGTTGTTTGGTTGTTTCGTCGTAATGTTAACTGTTTTTACATTGTTTTGGACCAAATGTTAATCGTTCTTATATTTCAGTAATTCTTAACTCTGTATATGGTATTTCGTCTGAATATAGCTGAAATATTGCTGGTCGGACGTTAAACCCCAACAAACAAGCATTATATGGTATTCGGTTTAAGTCATTTTATGATTTTATTCAATTTGCTGCTTTAATTTTCCTTAGTGACTGAGTGCCGTGTTTTCTAATTTGTTTATGTGTCCGTCTGTTCGATAGTCATATTTCTTCCTATATGTTTGTCACATTTATATTTCAAATGGTTGTAAACTGAGGAGCCAATTCACAAGAAAATGATCATTTTTTTTTATCAGGGATTAGTTTCACCATTAGTTACGACCTTAGAAATGGTGTTTATTCCATCGAATCTATAATGTATCATTTATGTACTTTAATTTGAGAATTTAATTTGAATTTGACAAGATGACGGGTTGATTTAAAAGGCAGTTTCTATAAAAAGAGTGATTAAATAAATACATACGTTTAGTTTGTCGTGTTATAATTTTATATGACCTCGATAAAAGCTAAAATGATATACTTATTGTAGACAGGGAAGGCCTGAGTTTTTGATAATGACTCAATTTCTCCTTACTTTCGAAAATGTCGATCATTTTCAGTACCAAAAATATAAGCGTGACTCACTTTGACTATAAATTTTAATATTTCTTGTTTGGTAATATTACTGATTTCATTGGATAACATTATTCTTATGTGTAAAGATTGGTCTTATTTTTATTTTCAGAGATTAATTATATTTGATTAAAATAGGGATTTTTCCAGAAATTTATATTCCGTTCCGAATACTTGTTCAAATTTTGACCAGGTTATGTGAGCATAAATTGCTTTAAATAATAATAATAATAATAATAATAATAATAATAATAATAATAATAAAAAGTCCTATAATTTAATTTCCCGTCGATTAAAGAGAATATTAAAGGTTTGTTCTTTCATCAAAGCCTTGTTTAGTAAAGGAATTGTTTGAATTGCGGACTGTGGACCGATAGACATTTATGGATGTCACAGTATCAGGTTACACGTAGTTTACAGAAATATGACCTATTCGCCCAGATGAGAAATAAACAACCAAATTAAATAATTTCCGTTTGGAAGACATATGATATGCCTTCAACCTATACAGTGTTTGCACTATAGGGACAAGTTATGATTTCTATCTACTTAATCGTGATAAAGAACAAAATTCAAACATAAATTTAACTACCATTTTGTAGGAATTAAAATCCTATTTATAAAGTGACATTTCATGATACTGCCACGGTTGTTTATTAGATATCACTATACGCTCTGAAATAGTAAACAAAAAAGGATTTAATGAATAGTTTACATTTAATATACACTCGGGTGAGTTTATAAGTTACTATTTGTATGCAGACACGTACTTTGTAATATTGAGAGAGAATTATCATATGTGGTGTTTGTATATAGTTTGCAATATTTTTTTGTAAAATTATCACCATTTACTAAACGTTGAATTTACAGGTGCAACTAAGAAATAGTTGATTTTTTTTAACCATATGTATGTTCTTATTATCAACATTAAGGTACTAGTCTGTGTAAGAATTAGGTAATGGGTGGCAGGTCATTTTCTCACTTTTTCTTTTATGCCTCAAATACATTCAATACATTTAGAAAATAACTGAAAAGCTATTTATGTTTTTTAAGCATCTGTATATGGGTAACAGCAAAATTACCGAACATTAATCCGTTTTATATGTCTATGATATGGTTATTTTTGTTTTGACTGCTTATATAGGGAAAATGTGCTGAATTAAATTTCCCGCCATTTTTCCATAGAGCATTTTCAATTATATTTGGCCTATCATTATCTTATAGAGGCAAACTTTACAAACACTTTGATGGTTGTTTTTGGAGGTCATGAGATATACATACTTGGATAATGCCATAAAATCTCTGCTTTTGTTTCATGTGCCAAACATTACACACATCTTGCCTGATTATTAGACAAAGAAGTTCTTAAGCAGTGGATGAAACATGGTATTACGAAACCCACCATCTTTTGACTATTTGCACCATCAGAATCAGGAAACAAATGACAGGATTTTACAAATCATGCTCGTAAATTGAGTTATAATTGTATTGAAATGTACTGAAAATGAACATTTCTAGGGCAGATAACACTGTCAAAAACCTTGTGTTTCTAACATTCTATGGACAAAATTGAGCAAATCTAATGATGCAGAGATCAAATAATAGTCTTTTAAAATACTCCTGAGTAAACCGATATTGTCAGATTGGTTGATTTTTTACATGTGTGTTTCTGGATGTTCTCAATTTCCCCCGATTCGTATAAAATACTTACATTTAAGCAGGATCAGCTTATTTATTATCAGATGTGTTCACTTTAAGGCTTGAGATTTTGCTTTCTTCAATTTTATAATTTTTAAAAGACTCAAAAAGGTCCAGGTAAACACCAAGATATACTTAATGTACTCCAATTATATTTGCACAAAATGTCGTCTTTAGCCGGACAAGAAGTTCAACTATCAACTATGCCAAGGTTAATGATGATAAGTACTTTGAAAATTCTTTTTAAACCTTTCAGAAAGACGTAAATAATCCGGAAGAAGAAAGGGGAACTCGAGCGAACACCGACGCCACTGATGCAAAAGGACGAGCGAATGACAGCGACACAGGTATGAATTGACATATATGACTGAAATGCGTTGCTGCTGCATTGTTGGTGATTTTTATATAAGAGTGGTCGCTAGATTTCATTTGCTACATGAAATACCATCAACTAATTCAAGAGTGATTACATGTTTTGTTTGTGAAAGAAGAGTTAGGGAACAAATCCGAAAAAAAAATCCTGATAATAACAAATGTTTATATAATACCCTGCTGGTACTTTTCTTTATTATTATTGCAAGTTATTGATTATATTTATATAGGATGTATCTTTCTATACGTGATGGAAGGTTGAGGAATGTGAAAATGTTATTTTGTTTTCAAAACAATTCCACAACTTTCTTATTCTTTAAAATTATCGATTACAACTAATACAGATAAAACTATCTATTTATATGTACTCGTTTATATACCCTACTCTTAACAAAATCCTAAATATAGACCTGAGTGTAACAATGATTACAATGAACCAGGATTTGGAGAACGAAATACTATAATTTTTTTCTCTTCGAAAAATAGAAGTTATGATTTGTACATAGTTTGACCTTTTTACATTTATTATTGGATTTTTTTGCATAATCACACTAGGACTCGGTCACTGTACTTAATGAGATTAGACAATTATTTCGTACATATCTGAATTTTTTTTTATAAGACATCATTTGACAGCGGAAATCACAGATTGGAAGAAGAGTGCAATCAAATGTTTAATATTTATCTCATAAACGGACGTAAATCTGTTATTTTTATTCACATGATTTTAAATATTGTTTGGATTACTCTGTTAACGTTGTAGTTCACATTGCCAAGTCATCGAAAATATCAAAAATTCAATTGAACACAGAATCCTCCAAAACGACTTCTTTTAGTAAGTTATGCTTCTTCAGCAGATCAGTAATATTCATGTACAAAACAACAATAAAAGAAATATTTTACATTTGTTTTTTTTAAATAATAAGTCTTTTATGTAAAACAACACACAATATTTGGACGTGATATTCATGTGATGCCAAATTTTATGGTTCGATCAAGTCATACGATAAAATTAAAGAAAGTAAAATTTACTTTGAAATTTGCCAATGGTAAATTTATATGCATGAAATCAAGAACCATTGCATAATTGTTTAACATAAACCACGAAGTTGATGTAAAAAATCCACAATGAATTCTTATCAAAGATCTTCTTTTGTTCTGATGCGTCAATACTATTATCTAAAATTGTATGATGGAAAGGTAACTAAGTACTATACTCCTTTGTGTCATGTTTTTCTTTAGATCAAATCGAATGACAATAACGTTTTAATTCTGCTACAGGGAAAGTACAGACTAAAAAGCGTGTCAAAAAACGTAAGACATTAGAAAAGCGTTCATGTCATACATAGCATGTGAAAATATAGATAGGAGATTATTGCTAAATGTTTATGCGTCTTGTCTAACAAGTTATGTATCTTAGACAGAAAATGTTACTAAATGATAAGAGGTTTAGACAAGCAAGTCATGTATTGCATTCTTAACATTTCAGCTTGGATGCATGTCTTTATATATAAACACTTAAAACATTGACATATTATTGAAACATTAATTAAATACGGAAAAATAACTTTGATTTAAAAGGTCTTCTTTAATCTAAGCAAACTGAACATTTTTCACTCATTTTGAAATAAGGATAAATCATAAGAAAGATACTAATCAGATTGAGTGTGTTTCTTTTTGAAAACCCTTTACAATTTACCCAAAATTAACTGTTCAGACATTTAATAAATAACAAAACACAGGGGATAGCAATAATACCTAATTCATAAGAACCTTGTTTGTGATGTTTTTTTTTTTTGATCTAAGCTTCAACATTTACTAGAATTAAAGATTTTATCAATTTTGCTAATTGGAAGTCATTGATTCTTTTCCACTTTCTAGGGTCTTAACGAATTTACGTTGCTTATATATATATATATGCTTTTAATTTTGACGAATCTGTAGATATGGACAATAAGAACAAAATTTCAAGTGACTCTGATCATGTAAATAAACGCCCCGAGGACAACAATATAGAAAGTGAAAATAAATTGGACAAGGATACTAGTTCACCGGCAAAAAATAGTTGTCCAGATAATATAGACGAATTTAAAGTACAAACTGACGATGACCTTTTTATAATGAGGTCTGATGACGTAACAGATAACCCCTACGATGGTGCTAGTACCGGTCAGAATCAACTTTCAATTGACAAAAATGAAGAATCAGACAAAAGTGATGTCACGAATGACAATAGCAATAAACAAAATACAGTTGACGAAAGGGAAACAAAAGATACATCCGATAACACGGGAAACAGAAGCACAACAAACGACGAACAAGTATCCGGTCTACATGACAAATCTCATACAGAAAAGGAACATGAAAATATTGAAAGCGATGGAAAAGATAAGGGACTTCAAAATTCTAATGAGAAAATCGTAATTGATAATACCTTTAAACAAAAACAATCCATTGTACGTAAAGATTCGGTAAAATCTGGACAGAGTGAAAATGATGACACATTTGATAATCAAAATAAACAAGTTGAGACAGAAAGTAAACCCGCCACTTTTGATACTTCAAAGTCTAAAAATGAAAATGAAAATTGTTTGATCGAGGGGTCTTCCGATTCCCTGTCCACAAAACAGCGAGACACATTAAACGAAAAGGTGGTACCACAGGAAGCAAAATTGTATTCAGATGATGAATTGACTGCAACCAAAAAAGAATTCAAGAGTGAACCCTCACCGGCAAAAAGCGGAAAGCAAAAGGCAGATACTGAGGAATCGCCAGTTGCAAATTCAAGACAAAAACCTGGAAACGAATTTCAGTGGGAAAAGTACGATGAAGAGAAGATTTCGAATGATGATGGTAAGAATGATAATGATAAAACTGGTTATGGAGACGACAAGGATAGAGAATCAGATGCAAGCGATGATCATGACGACGAAATAGATAAAGTAACAAAAGAAAATGCCGTTCACCATTCGGATGATAATAATGATTATGCAAACGATTATAGAAGAGACGATTATACTAAAGACAACATAAGCGATGAACATAGAAGAAATGAAAGAAACGAAGATGACAAAGATTACAGAAGGGATGATTATAAGAGCGATGCCTACTCAGAAGATGACAAAGACCTCAATAATTCGGAAAGTAAGCAGCTCACAGCAAGAAGCGAGGAATCGAAACATGTTGTCATCGCACCGGACGTTAGAGTTAACTCCGGTAAAAGCCAAAACAACCAAACATCAAATAAATCACAAAAGAGTCCTAGGAAGAGTCCCCGTCCAGACGACTATCAAACAAGAGCACGAAATACACCAACACCAAGCCAGGTGTACAAGAAAAAGCAAGATGAACGGAAATTCCGCCGACCAGCCCATAGTGCGCCTGTCAAAACTCAACAATTAACCAATCGCCCAAAGTCTGATGGACGACGATGTATCAGCAGAGGTGAATAAAAGTAGTATCTCGCGTCCCGATACCTGCATGTATATAGAACGTCTTCACTTATTCGATAAATAAATGTTTATATTTGGAGCATCTGTGACTCTTTCGAACAAAGCATGAGTAGCGAGCATGATAACCGGAACTTTTGTGTTTTTCTCTCTTAGTAAAATGTGTTTCTGGTGTTTAATGTTGTTCACTCCAATATTATGTTTGTTTTAACAACTTTTAATTTCAGTGTTGTATTTTGTTAGTTTTTTAAATGTTAATTAACTAATTATCAAATATTTCAATCTATTTAAATTTTCCATATCCATGGGCTTCTGCAACTACTTATTAATGGAACAGATCTTTGTTCAGGTTTTTAATCAGTTTACATACTTAATCATTCATTATTTTCTAACATACTAGATTATGTTGCACTCTCTCACTAGATGTTTTTTTAGTAGCTAGTTCTAACTCTTTATACATTAACTAATGATTTTTCTATGGCACCAATACTAACTACTACCTTTAATAGCTAAGTATAACGGACTTTTGAAAAATCAAATGAAAGTATACTAATTACCCTCTTTTTGTAGCTAGCTGAGTAGATTTAAACAATTTTCATTTTCATTCTCAAAATTAAGAACACTAGTATAACTTACTATCTCGTTTGAATTAAACAGGGAAGAAAAACAAACAGAAGGAAGCAAAAAATTTGGAAGGTAGGGAGCATGTGCAATGTCATGCGTAGATCGTGCAATTGCTCATTATCTCTAACTGTCTGAATAGTTCTGTTGTAGTTCCTCCGTTATCAAATCCAATTCCTTCATTTTACTAACGTATACCACACATTTGTACTGACAACGCTTTCATTTCCTAAATTTCTATCTAAACGAAAACCAGTTGTTTGAAGTCTGAAGATTTGTTGGTTTATTTGATTGTTCACATTTGTAAAGAATTCTAAGCTTTCAACACATCCTAGAAATAATATCCGATAGATTTTTAAATTTGTTACTTTGGAGAATTTATTTTTTTTTTATTAATATGCAATACCTAAATACACAACTAAAGACTAAACCAACATAACAATGTTAGCAGTGTTTTCGTTTGCTATTAAGTACTAGATTTTTTTTGTACGTGTTATATTTACTCAGTTAATGATGGCTGTTATATCAGATTCTTAAATTAAATATTTGCTTATCTTAAAAATGAATAACGTTTTGATAATTTGATCTGGTGTTATTTTTATCATATTGTTTGTGTTGTACTTTTGTACAGCATTAACTGTGTTTAAGCATATTCGGCAAACATCTTGTGTCACTAACAGTTTCCGTAATATTAAAATTTCTGTATTTCCTTTCTTATGTTAATATTGATAATGCATTGAGTTTTGTATTTCATCACATTATTCAGCTCTAAAATCAAAGACGAACACTATCAAAACATGGTTGCATCTTCTGTCGTGCATCTTGATATTGGAATAACAGGTTTCTGTTCAATGTTTCCACCTTCTTGATTCGGATATATAGCTATTTGGTATATTTTCGTACTTTCGATTGTCGATAACATATTTACCTTTAAGGTTATTTGGAAGTAATTTATTGTTCTTCGGGAATATTCATAATAGTTTTGGGTAAGGTAGCGATATATCATGTTCCATTGTTGTTATAACTGAAACAAGATAAGGTACTACAATATGAAGCAGTGGCTGTACTTCTCCATTTCCTCTTTTTCATAAAATGTCAGATTAACGATAGCATTGTTTAAATTGACCTAAAGACTAATTAAAAGTATTACAGAAATGAGTGATGGCGAAGATATCTTTTGAAATTTTATATGCGGGCATGAGTTGACTGAATGTCAGATAATCATGATATTCTTTTGATTGGCCTGGTGGATTTTGAAATCTTTTTAATATTTGTTGTTCAACACTCATATATGATAGTTCAAGAATACTATATGAATGATAACATATACATTCTATTTTTTTCTATTCTGCGAAACTATTAAAACCAATATTCTCTTTCTATGATTTTACGGGTACCTACTGTTGTAGATTAAACAATTTAGGTGGCGTAGGCTTTAGATGTCTCCTTCACTTCAACAAATGGATAGTGTAAATGCTTTCAAATATCCACATGCTCAAATTGTCTTATCACTTTATCCCAATATGTTTTTTTTTGGTATTATGGACATATAATTTATTCTCACTTAATCACAATTTATCTTTTTTTTCATTTCTGTTCACATGACTTTTTATCGGAGTGAATAACATTTCATCAGTAAATTCATTCACAGAATTCCTTGTGCAGGTATCGGGCGCTTCTTTATTGTTCTTGATGTTGCCGAATGTGTTTATGCACTATCAAAATAGATTTTTGAATTGGATTTTCCCAACCTTTGAGACTCGATATCTTTTAACATCGAAAATAATATATTTAAAGATATATCATTCAATTGTTGTTCTAAACTTTTAAAATATTATCTTCAAGTTTTTTTTTTTTGCTGTTTCTGAAAAGTTTAAAGTCAAATATATTTGATCTGGACCAATCTCGTATTCGTATAGTTGCACAGTAGACACAATCATTTATTTTTTCTATATCATATAGTAGTGATATGTATCAATCTTGATTGTTAATGTACAAAGAAACCAACATGGACTGAAGGTTTCTTTTTATGAGACATAGATATATTGCTTAGTTTTAAGAGTACGTATGAAGACTTTGTCTATTCATTTATTTAAGTAGCAGCTTTTATTATATATAAATTTCAGACACTGCCTATAGTAGAAGGTATTCATGGTGTACAAAAACCCATCAAACAAAATTTACTTTTTCAGTAAACATATACTACCTAACTATGAGTGGTTGTGTGGTCTGTCGGAGTTTCTTGATAAGAAATAAAAAGTGAATTAAATGGGCTTTTTACATGCATGAATGACCTCCTGAATATTATATTGACAGGAATTAATCATCAATGACTGAGATAAGATAATTTTTTTTCTGGTTCTGAAAAGTGCAGTTAGTTACTAAGCACGGAACCCACGAGGACGACTATGAATAACAAACCGCATTTCATTTGATTCTATATGATTATTGCAATACATTTTATAGACCATGTAGTTCAAGATGTTAGAGTGTTCAAAATATACACAAAAGAAGAATTGATACTCTTGTGCTAGCAATGTTTGTTATTGAAAAATACCAGGTTGTGCTCAACGTTCCTGTTTTGCTGTTGTGATAGATGTTTGTATGTGTTGGAAGCGTTTAATATATAATTATATATAACTTTGTGTGTTGCCTTAAGCTCAAATACACTGGTGGAGGGAAAAAGTAGGATTTAGATTTTGAAACATGAATTTGAACAATATCGATCCCATACAGAGTTAAAATCTTTCTTAAAATGTGCACATTGTGAATATAAATTTATTGATAGTATTTGCGACTTAAACGGAAGGATCTCTTAATGACTAACACTCATTTGCTAAATCTCGCACTATATTCAAAAACACTCGTCCCGTAGGATTGAAGCAAGATTTCACTCGAAAGGAAAAACAAATATTTACCTTGCCTTGAATTGTGTCATTCTAGCGTCCAATTCAGGGAAACAGAAAAAAGAATACAAGACTGAAGAATTGAGACGACTTCAAGACATACTTAGAAAGGAACGATCGCACATCAGAAAACCTAAACAGTATGTGAATATATGTAAAAGCATAAAGAAATATTCAATACCACACCAATTCTAATAATCCAAGATTCAAGAGACAAATATTTAAAACAGTTACTTATTCTAATCTGTAAGCTCATTTAATGCTAATGCAAAACTGTAAAATGGGAGATAACTCAATTTCGAATTTGTTGTAATGTATAAATATGTTGCTGGTTTATCTCGATTTTCAACCAAGGTAAATATAAGGATTGGAATAATTAATACTGACTTTCGTTTAATAGGCGTGAGCATTTTCCATTTGTATGGACTAGTTTGGAGCCTTATTACAATACACAAACCGCTGCCTTTTTGATAGACCTGGTAAGTTTGATGTCAATATATAATCGATCTTTAATCGTTTCATGTATTATAATATATCATATGTAACGGATAAAATTAGCCGTTTTTAAAGAGTCTCATACAAACCATAACCCTGAGACTACATACATTCTTTTTCGCTTAATGTTATGTATGTTTTAAATTTTGGATTTCAAGTTGTTCTTAAATGAAGTCTGTACTTTTGATTTGGTATTTATATGGCATTTCAGTTTAAATTTTATTGATAGACATCAGATGACAAAATGCTATTCCTACTTTTGTTTGACGTAAGTCACAACAAGAACAGCCTATTTGTATACCTACAAAATATTTCATTCCCACGATTCGTCCAATATAAGGTATGGTTCAAAAATGTATTACAAGGTAAACACTAGGGGACACACACAATTTCAAGGTTTTTAAAACAAATTTGAAATTATTGTTTAAATTTTTGGGTACGAATCATACGTAATGTTACATGGATGATATTTTGTACATGTATCCGTTGTAACTATTACATTGTTACATGGATGATATTTTGTACATGTATCTGTTGTAACTATTACATTGAAACTGAGAAACTAAATTCAATAGTATGCCCATTACTTTAATCACTTCAACAAACTCTTTATATAAAGAAACAAGAAGATGAAGATGAAGAGAAATTGACCGAATCTACTGAATCTGAAAATACTCAGAAAAAGTCACGACGTCAAAAGGTTGGACAAAATTCTCCATTAGGTTATTGGTTACACATTTCCTGCTGATTGCACACACATGTTGGCTTATTTTACCCTCAGTTGTTTTCTATTGTGTCCTTTATCTTATATCTTCATACTATTAGCCATAGAAAACTCTGGTTGCACATGTACATACTATATTTAGTTTTATTTCCTTAGTTTATTTTTTTCTCAATTATTCTCATTTCTGAATGCATTGTTTTGCTTTTTTTCAAATGGGTATTGAATGCATCAAGTCACATTATTTATTCAGTCTTGGTAGATAGTTCATCTTAACATTTGATCGTGGAGTTTACACTTGTACAAATTAATCACAAATTGGGAATTAAGTAATAGTCTTCGTAAGAATCATGAAAAATTTGATACACCCCCAAAAAGGCTACATATTTTCATTTTTGTAATTATGGGTCTATACTATGAAATGTGTAATTATTCATTCAAATCTGCCAACTCTTAGGAGATAATCAACATTGAAATTGCAATAGAATTTATTGTATTTGAGTGTCATTTACAGAGTTACCTCCCTTAATTTTGAAATTTACAGTGCATTCTATATGATTTTTATCTCCTAAGAAGACGGGTTATATAAAGAACTGATTGTAAATTTTTGTTTACCACGGCTATTCAAACGAAATATCAAAAATAAAAATATGTAGGCTTTTTACCCATGAAACACATTTTGCATGATTCTTGCTGGAGTACTACCTAAATGCTTTATTTAGATTTGTTACAGCTTTTATTACTATCTCATTTATTACACACAGCTTGCATTTTAGTATTTTGTAATGTTTTTGACATTCTATTGAGGGAAGCTGTGATTTTTTTCAACCAGATATACACGTTTGTTTTCCCTATTTTATAGATTTTTTTTTTTCAGTTAAAGTTTCGATCGCTTTTTATATTTCTATCATGCATAGTAAAGTTTGAAAAATTAAAATCCTTTTTGAATAATTATAGTTGCATGTAATTCAACGTTGATTGCCATTACATTCTTACCTAGCTACATCCAGATTTCATTTTACTGTATCGTTTAATGGCATGAAAAACATTTATAAGACCTAATCAATGGGGATTATGTCATAAATACCTTTAAAACATAAATCTTGTTTCATCTAAACCCAATAGTGCTTCATCTGACGGTTTTTCATTGTTATGTTACTGAAGGATTTCATTCATTTCATCACATATTTTGTTAGTCGTTGATTTCATAAACAGACAACAAACATTGTCGTATGTCAATCATTAAACCTACGATGCAACTGCTTGATGTCAGGGAACATTCTCAATCTTAAGAACATAAACATTCCGCACTTCTAGTTTCAACAAGCTGTGTTTTAAAGCGATTAAAGCATATATTAGGACATACGTGTATTGGGATATGTATAATTTTAGCAAAGAGAAGACCAACGACCCCCTAGAACTCCCGGAACAAGAACTGTTAGCGCTGTAAGAATGAGTATTATCTTGGTTGTTGATTATCCCTGGCTAGAAACTACTGTAACATTCGTGTTTTCCTGAGAATTTAAAGATAAACTAAATGACTTGGTTCTTCTCTTTGTGTTTTAACAGAATCCTTATTTCCTGACATGAATAAACCAGAAAATCACCGTCTCCACATAAACTGTTACATAGTAGCTGGTCAGTTCTTTACAATGTAAAAATTCATACGGAAATTAAATAGATAAATTTAAATTTAAATTTAGTATAACACTGTATTTTTATCACAATAAATGAACAATCATAGCACTACGTGCAATTTTACTAATTATAATTAGCGAGACCGCTACTTTTATGGACCATTTCGACAAGGTTATTACATCGGAGGCGTCAAAATAAACATTTAAGCAGAAGAATATATGGATCTTCCGACGGAAAATTAAATCTGACTTTTTGCAGTTGAGCTAGAATAGACTTTGGTAAAATTATCAAAAATATTAATTTTTAAAGTTTAAAGTCATTGAACTATCTGATAAAAAATACTTATCATTATATTTGTAATTCTTTTCCCCATAGTGACTCTATCACATTTGTCTTTCAGATATTTGTTGTATTTGAACACAACAAGTTAAACGTTTTTTTTTTGTTTTTTATTTTTGTTTTTGTTTTTTGTCGCTTTACTACAGCGGGATTGCCCTGTAGTTCATTACCTTATTTTATGCCATTAAGACATTACTCGGCAATCATTTCGTCTTGAATTTTTTAGATTAACAGATGGTTGCAATCTGCTTTAACTTGTATATATATCCTTCTGATATCTGCATTCACACATTTATAAAACCTACTGAATTGTCCATCGTATAATACTTTATTTTGGCTTACTTTCGGATACAATTTGCCTTTTGCAAATAATCCAATATTTGAAACACCTTCCTACTATTGTTTCTATATTTAGAATACTTTTGATGTTCATTAGTCTCTCTCTCGCTCTGCAAATACAAATGTTAACCTAACTCGCTAACAGTACTATTAACATTATTGAAATTATTGTGTATTTTATTTATTGTGTTTGTTGTTTGCTTAGTGCTCGATTTGGCTATCAAACATTTGTAAATTTGCGTTTGCAGTTTTTCGAGATGACGAATTTTACGATCTTAGTTCAGAAATGTTCATTACCAGAAAAGTTCATGTTTAGGCTAGAAACGTGTTAAACTATTAACCTGAATATCACATTTAAAAGGTGCATGTATAAGTTTTCATAATCTAGCGATCACATGGTAGTTTATTTCATTGAATATGATGAAAACGCCATTCTTATGGCACTATAACTTATTCTATTTTAATGAATGAAAAGGTTAATACATTATATACATTTTATTCTGGAAAATTGGAATCTAGTTTTATTCCCGAATATGTTTTTTGAAATTTGATACTGTATTTTCTTTATATGTACGAATTCGGTACAAAAATGATGGATATCAAATGTGTTATTTTTAAAGGATATGAAAACAATTTAATACCAGTTTTGATGTTACGAGTATTTCATTGACAAGAGTGTAAAATGATTTAATGATTTTGCAATTACTTCTTTGTATAAAATGGTACCAAGGTACCAAACAAAATTGTTGAAATCACTGTTTGCATATGACGAACTATGTAGGTAAATTGTATTCCATTAGCTTAACTGTACATATTTCATTTGATGTTAAGAATGAAGTGTACACATATCTTCTGATGTTAAAAATGAACAAAACCGTTTATGAATGTATATAATTTTAGCAAAAAGAAGATCCACAATCCACACCAATGCCTAGATCAAGAACAATTAGCACTGTAAGAATATATGCACGTGTGATCCATGGTGTGGTTTTATAGGCTAGTCAATTCACGGGTCGCAATTTATTGTTGACTTAATGCGCCGAGAACTACTACCTCGATGGATTTACTTACATTTGATTTGTCAACTATTTACGTTGAATAAAGACAAATCATGTTTTATTCTATCTAATATTGCATGCACTATCACTTTTTAGCAACACACAGTTTTCAGTCCCATTATTTGCACTTTTCACAATTTGCATGTAATCATGATAATTGTGATATCAGAATAATACATTTTACTACAAACATGTGTATATGTGCAACATTCATACCATTTTTATTCAGATGCTAGATATATGCTTTCACTTATGCGTTTATTAATTTTGAATTATCATTAAAACGATAAACACATATAACGCCAAAGTTGAAAATTACACTGCTTCTTTTGTTAAAAAAGAAATTGTCTCACGAAAGGTCAGAAAAACTGCTGTAAACATGTATACAGATGACAGAAAAGGAAGAGTAACTCATTCCTATTTAAAACGCACATGCACATACACATATAAAAGAGAAGAGGGGGAGGGACACAAACTCATCTGATAACCGGGCTTAAGGTAACAAACACTAATTGACATTTAACTTTTATTGTTGCTTTGCTTTGCTACATGGTAGAATGTTTTGGCTGGGTGTAATAAAACAAAATACGAAATACAAATTGGTGTTAGGGATTGATTTAATGACTCATTGTAAACTATGCTTACTTTTATGTATATTTATATCGATTAAACAACAACCTTTTGACCTTCAATATAGATCTCATTTCTTAAGCAAACTCCAAACTAATTAAAAAAAAAACAAATAAACAAAAATGAATGTTTAAGTATGAAAAAAATAGATATTTTGCTTTAGTAGTAGGTTTATCCGCCTTGCATGTCACGATGTGAAACTCAGATATTGTTGATGCTACGTTTTGGATATATGTATTTATGTGTATAGCTTACCATTTCCGTTTTGTGTCATAACTTTCTGTTATATTTATTTATGGTAAGTATTGCTGTTTATCCTTTTCTTTCAGTTCGTTGGGATTGATTTCAATAATCTTCTAAATTTTGATATCTACACGTTTCCTTTCCACCATATGTACCAATTAGTTGTCGGTTTAAATAATTGTAATTATTTTCAGCCCGAGGAGTTTCGTCACAGCTATGTTAGCCGGAGCACAGCACAGGGTTTGTGTGATCCCTGGGTAGATCTAGAAATGGACAACACCATATTACCAAAGATTGGTAGTGCTCAGAGGACATCAACAGGAGGACAAGAAAGAACGAGAGGGTAACTGTCATTCACTTGATAATATAGTATAAGATAAATCACTATGATAATTGTTCAAATCAGCGCGATGCTAGGCAAGTTACAAACATGCCTCTTTTAAGAATTGTTGCCGGCGGATGTAACTTTGTATTTATGTCAATAACAAACAGTTTTTTGTTAAATATGTCGACTGATATTGACATTTGTTTTAATTTGATTCATGTTACTAGCAAATTTTGTATTTAACCAATTTCAGTTAAGTGTAGAACGATGTAATGAACACGCGAAACTGTCGTGTCTATTTGAGATATCGAAAGCGGTTTTAACTCTTAAAAATGAAAATGTCATTTATGAAATATTAAGTCTTGTTGAATTTATAATCCTTAAATACATTAATAAACAAGAGCATTACAATATAGTTTTTTTTATGCGTGCGGATGTAGCCGACTGAAAGAAATAACAATTAGTCGTTTTTTTATTACCGACTTGATTCAAATATTGGATATTTAAGTAGTTTCCTCTCAGTAAGACGTAAGAGTAAGAGTCTAATGATTGCTTATATCATCGTTTATTTATAAATCGGGGCTCAAATGGTACAAAATATTGTTAATATTGAAAAGGTCTACTTTCAATTGCAGCAAGAAATCCGAAAGATCTGAAAGCCAAGAAAAGGAAAAGAAAGAAAAGAAAGGAAGTACAAGACTGCCAAAATTTCCTGTTGTTCCATTCCATGCCGGTAAAGAAAATGCCACACAAAGGTTCCCATACCAAGATATTCCTAAATTCAGGTATTGTCCACTACACCTTTCAATGCATATTTAGAAATAAAGGTCAATGTTTTTACGTAAGTATTATATATTTCTTTCCTACTTAAAAATGAATGTGTAAAAATTTCTTTTTATTTGTCACCTTATATTTATTGGAAAGCATTAAATGAGTGCATATTCATTCTCGTTCCGTAAAACATTAGTTACTTTCAAAATAATCAACAACAAAAAAATAACGCTGTGGTAAAGGTGAAAAACGGAACTCTCTTTTAAAGGTATAAATTTTTGTAGTCAATTATACAATTAAATACTTGATTGTCCACAAAGTTCTCCATTACGTAGAAAAAAAAATCTAGATAATGATGACATGTGGTAGACTATAATTTTTCTGTTTGTATAATGCCTGATTACAAGGAAGTTTCATTTATTGAGAAACCTGAAATATGCTCATGTAAGGAAATATAATTATATTAATTAAAGAAGATATTGGAAAACCATATATTCAACACTATTGAAAGTCAAACCACTTCTATTTATTCCACATCGAAAAATACGAATAGTCAAGAAATGACTATATCTGCAGATTGCACATGTCTTTACAGACAAGAAATGGATCAAAGATTTAGCATTAACGCCCCAACCAAAGTGGACTCAGATTACAAACGTACAAAGGACGATTTCTACAGAATGGATTTAGACAAATTGGATGAAATCCACCCTATGAACCGTCCACATATGAGGAAGGCTTATTTTGCCTATCTACAGAATACACCAGGGTCGAGAAAAGCTGTAACAGAATGTGTACGATCTTTAGATACCACTGTGAAGCAAGACCAGCCCCAACCAACAGGCACACCTCAGAAAGCTAGTTAAAACTATGACTGGCTTGTTATGACATTTAAGAAATTTGACTGTGATATATTTGTTCAATTTTTTTTACTTCCTGGTTGGTTGTTTAGAATGGTTATACAGGAAAAGATCTGGCGCTATCAGATTGTGTACATATTTGTGTAAACATTTCATTCATGCATGTTATTGTTTAGAAATTGTTTTTGTTAAGGTTATTAATAATTGAACATGCACTAAATGCCAATAGATAGAATAGAAATCATCTTTTATTTATGTCTTTTATCGCGTTCTTTCTTTACGGCGTTTGGTAATAATATGCATAGGTTATCCTCGCAGTGTTATTAATTGCGAATTTTGTGACTTTCATTAAGTATTAGAATATTCATAGTGCTGTTCACATAGGATATTTGTTCCGATAAGTACCTATAAAGAACAGGACAATTTTCCCATTTACGGCAAATGCATTATTTAACAGTAAGGAAACGATGAGATATCAGTGTTTCGGTATTTTCCTTACATAGTTTTAGTTCTTTCCGATACATACTATAAGGAAATTGACTATTTTTCCTCGATATACCATTTTTTTTTAAAATTGGAGTGGCATAATAGTGAGAAATATAATATGATTTAACTCCTGAAGTTTGCATACAATACCATTCACTTGAAATGCCTTTTTGTGGGTCCAATCGTTTGTCGCTTGAATATATATTTTCATTTATATATAAATCAGTGGCAAATGTGTAAAAGTAAAGTAAGGTATCTAAAGCTATTTTCTTACTTAGAATGGATTGGAGAGAAACAATGAGTATCTATGTATCCACGAAAACGTATTTCTCACGGTTTAATTGTGTCATGTTTATATATAGCACATGTTTATTTTTTCACTACGAATGTAAGCATAATAGGACGTAACTGGAAGGACACCTGTAGTAATGTCAGAGACGAATCATCAGAGTGTTTATATCTTATTCATTGTTATTCAATAAAATTATCAACATATTTTGCATTCATATTACTCAGTTAAACTTACCTGAGTGTGTGTGACTACTCACTATGGGTTACGCAATCTTACCTGTTTATGCTTGACTATTCTGTATGGCTTACCTATGCTTACATGGCTAAGAATGGCTAGTCAGTATGGCTAATCTGCATGAGGGTGGCAATTCAGTAATAGTAAACGGGCTTATATCTCACCAAAACAACACAAATAGGAGCCATGCATTTTCACCTATTTGCCTAAATGAAAACCTCTATTTTCAAAAAATAAAAAAAACAAAAAACAAAAAAAATCTATAATTCAATTTTCATACAGGAATGATATTATATGAACCATTCACAACAAAGGTTTAGAAAAGCTCACAATGTTTTTTTTTGAATGTTTTAATGATCTCGAAGTAAGTCGTTTGAAAAAAAAATCTTTATTTGTCAAATTAATGACATAAATGATTAAGTATTCCTTAAGGTTACCAAGTGTCAAATTATGATTAATTTTATTGAATTAAGAGCACTGTAGAACTCAGCAGGATGCAAAATAATATCACACAAATATTTATTAATGCATAATGAGCCAAATTTATATGATGGACACAGTCATATGCTGGATAGAGTTATATGCTGAACACAGCTACATAATAAAAAAAACCAGAAAGCTGAAATCTCCTAAACTCTAAAAAATGATGATTTATAAAACTTTCAGGGTTATTGGTTAGTCATATTGTCTCACTCATGTCAATTATGACAGCAAATATTTCATATTCAGTTTTAATATCTAAAGGAAAGTTGGAAACCTTACATATGGCAGAGCGTGGTGATTAAGTGTTAATCACTTAAACTTACATGATTATTCGTGTTATGTTCTTTTACCTAACTAAATGTAATTCCCTGGCAAATCAATTAGCACACTTTTCAACTTGACTTGGCGTGGCAAGTCTCTAGTTAACTGAAGATCATATGAAAATAGCCAAATGATTCAGCTAATCTAGTAACAGCAAAGTCTAATTGTTGTAGTGGATGCAATATATGGTAAAAAACAAATCACCATTTCATCACTTACACTGGGGACTGTTAAATGTCAAAATTAATAAATATGCACACAGGTGTTGCACAATTTGCTTGTTTCGTACAAAACAGCGTCAACTGTAAGCTTTGAAAACATTAACCAAATAGAGGATCAATATTTGACAAATTTGACAATTCTAACATCGTTGAGAATTTTTCAGACCCTTCTATAAGTTTACGTTATCTTCCCTGTATCAATTTGATCCGATGGAGCAGTGTAGTGAATGGAGGCGTCACATTCTGAGACGATATATACTCAAATGTTGGGATTATATAGAAATAAAAATGAATATACGACAACTTTTTTTTTCTTGTCAATTTTTGTAAAAAGTGAAATGATGCACATTTTATTCATGAAAATTCTTTGCAAAAGTGTGAAGTCGTATTTAATTAACAAATCACATCTTGATTATGAACCTATACTTCTGCTGTTTTATTTGTCTCGTTCCCAACAAACCGGAAATGTAGATTTCGCTTGTGAACCACTTTTTTATTGTAATAGAAATTAGGACATCAGTTTGTTATATTTTGTTCTATTTTAAATCAAAATCCTAGTATAACATTTCAAAATTTTTCACGAATTATGAGAAAACTTGTATGTTTAGTTCTACGCTTTAGCAGGCTGTGACTGAACATGTTTAAAGAAAGGAATGTCAGGGAGCCATCCATGAATATTTGATTTCCTACAAAAATATTGTCTTTAACAAACTTCATTAAAAGAAAGGATTTGTTGGGTTTGCTCTACCAGAATATCCGCTAGCAAATGTAGAATTTACGAATCATTGGATATCATGTCGATATACCACGGTCCACCATACATTGAAATATAAGTCCATTTTTCCCAATTGCATACGTAGTATACGCATCATTTTACAGCATGGCGTAAGTAATATAATGGGAAGTTAGTATCTGTTCTTTCCCCGATGTAAAAAAAAAGTCCGCCAACAACCAACAAGAAATTGTTAGAAACATGAATAAAATCGTAACTAATTTATTGCAATGTTTGAATTGATTCATCAATATACGTTTTGATTGAAACCAAATTGCAATGAAACTATATACAAATCAAATGTAGTAAATGCATTATTAATAATGTCCTTACGTATTATAATTGATATTATGTTTAGCTTTCCCTCGCCCTGAATATTTAATTTGTCGTCAATATAAGATTTCTTTAATATAGGATATGAATAAAATGAAATATTAAAAACATACATGATATGACAAAAACACATGTTCTTATACAAGTACAAATAAAAAAGAAAGATCAGGATAGATTTATGACGACTGAAATGTATATCTTCCTTAAACAAACTACCAGTATTTTATGAAAAAATGAATCACATAAGTACAGAATTTCTACTGTGCACATGGGATCTTACAAGGATACATAAAATGATTTTTGTCAATAAATTGTATTGCAGTGAAAAAACATTCCCAAAGCTGAGTGTCTATACCCACATGTCTCATTCAGAAAAAAAAATGTATCTAAATGGTTCAATATTCAATTTTTCAACGTTTAAACTAATGAATGAACATTATCCAAACTTTTCTGGACAATCTTCCGCAAAATAAACATTATACAAACTAAGTCTGCTTCGTCGTAAGTTTGTATCCTGTAATATTTTAAGGTTATTGCGCTGTGTCTCGGCTATTTTATGAGTAATTTTTATTTTATCTTGCGCAATATGGTCCGTTATTGACAAGTCAACTCCAGAATTGTTTTCATGTGGCTTCGTCTTTTCGTTTGCCATGTTCTCATCTTGATCACATTGTTTTTTAACATTTGGTACTATTGGTTCGAGATTACAGTCTTTACATGTATCAGCATTTATGTCACCGAGGTCTTTTATATCACTGTTAATGTCACATTTTGAATTGTTGGTCATATCATCCGTTGTTCTTTTTTCAGGAGAAATCTCATGTGTTTTGTTGCTATTTGCGATCCTATTTCTCCCCAATGTATTTTTCCTACTGACTGCACTAGTATTGACAATAGTTGTCGTAACAGGGTGAGTTGGAATTATAATGTTTCCAGACCCTATATTTTTTTTCCTGCGTTTAGCTCTTTGGTATAATTTGCCTAACAGGTAGAAGAACAACATCACCAGTGTAATTGTAATAAGACTACCAACAGTGATAGCAACAGCTTCTATATCAGTCATCAGGCCATCCATGCCGGATCCAATACCTTTTCGAACATTTTTAGAACGACGTGCCATCGTTTTCTATCAATCTTTAATCTTCTACAGACATAATGTAAACAATTGGTCTGATGTACTGTTGACAATATATCTCAAAGATATCAAAAATAAGAAAATGAAAGGTTAGTTGAAAATATATCATCTCAAAATCACAGACAACAACGACGCAAGAAATATGTAACCTTTAATTCCTTCCTAAACTCTTGTTTAAGCCAATATTGGCTCGAAATTTGAAATTTAGATTCTGAAAAAAAAAGAGTTTTCTCAATTTGTAATTTTACGAAGTCACGTCAGTACTATATATGGATAATATAAAAAATTATATACACGCATGTCTTGAAGGTATTGAATGTTTGACACAGTGTATTCTATACATGAATGGACCGAAGACTTAACTTACTTCATATGTCCATGTCATTGCTTTTGTACTGCTTAAGACTGATTAATTTCGGTTTAATATGATTAAATATAACTGGTGGAGATTTATTTTATGCATTGTAAGACGTTGTTATAACTATAGCCTCTAATGCATAATAATTAAACGTCTCTCTGTAGTAGAACACCTTCTGTCTTCTAGTCATCTCCCTTTTCCCGCTATACTATTTACTATTTACTATATATGTCCTGAACTTCAACATATTTATTGATGTATAACTTGGTTAAAAGTCGTATATTTATTGCAGTCTAGGATATTATCGATTCTGAATATTTTGCAATGTCTGTCAATTTTAAAGCATGTACAATAAGGTGGCAAATTGAATATTTCAACTACGAGAAAATAACCACCATCATTTCAAAAGTGGAATTTTCTTTACTGTGAAAGAGTAATCAAGGAAACCAATATTCTAGCGGAGATCAAAAGAATGTAATCAAGGGACAAAGACCAGACATGAAAAATAGATAAACACAACAAGAAACATAAAATAACCAAAATGATACATACAAAGAAACAAAAGTGAATGAGCAACTCGTACTCCACTAAAAACAAGGAGCATGGACAAGGTATAGAGGTAGGGTAAGCGTCCTCTGCTTTTGACGAGTTGCTCATAACATGTCAAGTCTGAGGGAAACGGAAGTGGGAAGGTAAACTATGACACGGTAAACAAATCAGTTCTCATTATGCAGATAATGACAAAAAGACCAGATGATTTATTGATAAAAATGACTTATACGATATCTATGTCATTTCAAGTTGAGTTGTAGTTATCTCCTGTCTTAACAATTCCCCTGTTTTTTCTAAACTAATAATGAAATGATATAGCGATAATATTATTTGGCGCTTGCGTCCTAAGGTATTTCATCAAATATAATATATACCATGGTAAAGGAAAACTATTGACAAAACTTTACGACAAACGTGATGACTTTTCATTCAGAATTGTCAACTTTCTTTTCATCTGTGGCAACATCCCTTCGGCTCCTGCGTATGGAGTGTTCATATCACAAATCATACGTTATGCCACAGCTTGCCGAAACTACGCAGACTTTTTGTATCGCGTTAGAACTCTAACAAATAGGCATCTGGAACAGTGTTATGTTGCTACAAGATTGAAGTCATCACTACAGAAGTTTTATGGTCGCCATCCTGAACTCGTGGATCGTTATGATGTATCCATCAGCACCATGAAAAGTGATTTATTCAACGGGTCATAGTTTTCCTTTCCTCGTTTGTCTACCCCGGACTTGACTTTTTATGAGCAACTGTGGTGTTTCTAGAAAAGCAGAGGACGCTTACCCTACCGGTGCACCTGGTCCATACTCACAGTTTTTAGTGGAGTCCGAGTTGCTCATTTACTTTTGTTACTTTGTATGTATGATTTTAGTTACTTTATGTTCTTTGTTGTGTATGTTTGTTTTCCATGTCTGGTCTTTGTCCCTGGATTACATTCTTTTGATTACCGCTATAACCTTGGTTCCCTTGATTACTCTTCCATTTCAAAATTACTGACTGCACTCTTGGGAAATGAAACATTCAAACTGTATTACAAGCAAGATAGATACATATATACATGTCAAATACTCACATGCATGGTATCGCTCATTATTCATTTGTTAATGATATTGACATTGCTATGATCGAAACATATAGATGACAACGAAATGATAAGATTTTTGTTTATAGATTTTAGGTTTATGAAGGAAATTGGAGATGAAAACTTGTCTTACTTTCCATATATTATTCATAATTATATTTAGTAAATCTTAGCTCTGGTACATTATTTTATACATGTGTTGAGAAAATTCAGAAAACGTTAGCTTATCACGAAAACATCGTATTTTTTTAATACCTAAATATCTATCTGAATTGAAGTATTATATTTCATTGATGTACCATTATCCATTAATGTCACACGTTTCACATTGTTTCCATAGATTCAAATTTTTAATCAATTCAAGAAAGATCGTTGCTATCTTCAATATATTCTAAAGACATTTGGTTTAAATTATGACCAGCAATATTATAAAGTTGAATAAATAGCTGTATTAGATCGATCTAAATGCACCCGTCATCTCTGTTTGTTTTGAATATTGTATAATATAACACCATTTGGTGCTTAATTATCAGGAAAAATGTTGTATGATATTTTATTATTCGTCATCAATTCGTCAATATATTATAGCGCCTTAAAAAGAAATATACATATTATATGGCTAGATTATCAGGGTATGTTTTTATATATTTCCATTCCTCCATCTTTGATATATAAATATATATTTTTGCATTGTCAGATTTTCACTGCACGTTTAAAAATAGGAAACATGCAAATAATAAAAAAACAAACTAGATACATACAGATTCAAACTAGAATACATCCACTGTAAATATCTTTGTCCAGCTGTTGATTTGGTTTATCTTAAATGTGCCTATAACGAATTTACTGCAGGAGAAATATGACAACGTACTGATTTGTAATACATTTTACGACGTTGAAGGCAACTGCAGAAGGAAATTTGATTGAGCAATTTACCCTCATTTGAAACCATAATTTATTCATAATAGAACGTATTGAATTTCTTTTATAGAGTTATTTTTACCTTTGGAATATTGCTTATTTTGGGTGTGTAATATTTTTCAAATTGCATAAATGTTGTGATAACTAGACCCTTCATGGGTATACTTATTTACTAATGTGACAGATATCGGTTGCAAAACAGAACATATCTACCTTTCCGGAACACCTACTGCCACTCTGATTTTATTGTCGCAGTGTTTTTATTTTAAGTTTTCAAGTATTATTATGAAAAAAAAAACGAACAAAACAAGCAACATAATCATTGACATCCTTGCAAAGAGAAACTGCAGTATAAGATGGAGAAATGCCTAAAGTATTACTGTTTCTTATAAGATAGAGTTAGCGTGTAATCAAGCACGCATCACAATTTAATAGTTGACCAACCAAAGTATTATACAGGATTTAATCTGAGATAGACAGTAGGTTTCACAAGAATGTCATAATTATATAGAACAATGTTCTAATCGTATTTCTAATGACAACACAAAAAGCGGTATTGAATATCCACAACCACCGGCACTCATGTTTGAAACTCATGGCGAACGCTCACCTTAACATCATCGTGAGAGAATCAAGGAGAACTAAGAGCGATGATAATGCTATTGGATGTTTTCAGCCTTACATTAATACTTTAATAATTAATTAAGAAGATATAACCGACGAATTAGCAAAATTTTTATGTTCACGTCTCTCTTGTGACGAACGTTTTCTTTTAATATGACTCTCATCAATTACAAAAAGACATGCAGTTTACTAACAATCTAAACAAATATATTGATATCAATTTTCTCACGATCAATAATAGAATTTACTAATGTTTTAATTCATCCTGAGTATATAAGCAATCATTAATAAACATAAGACACTGACCCTGCCCTAGAAGCATTGTCTTAAAGCTACTGTCGTACAAATTAGAAACCGTCACGAAAATAAACGTCTTGATTTCAAACAGATGGATATTTGACTTTTTTACAGTCGATTCCCAGTTAAACATAGAAAACCTTTTGTTTATTATATGGTAATTATGTTACACTGGCTCCATTAGAATTGTTAATGGACCTCGGCAAGGTATAATCGAAGAACAGTTTTCATGGAGCGGTAATGATAAAGTACAACTCTTATTAAAGACCAGACAGTATACGTCCTGTTAGTATAGAGTGTAAATGTATATGTAAAAACACAAGAAATAGTATGATAAAAAATTAAGCATTGACAATAAAATCGAATAAAATAGTTGAACCCAAGCTTCAACCAGAGAAAATATAGAAATGAGAACAACTTTGTATTTAATTAACAAATTTCGAATTATGTATTTTATCTTTTTTCATATATGTTAATTTCATCCGAGTGACACGTGTATATATAGATATAGATAAATTATTTGATTAAAATTGCTCAAAGACACATTTGCATGATATCATTATATATTCAGATAATTCTTGCGTTTAAGGTAAAATGACACATAGCAAATTTATGGATTTTAAAAAGAGATGTAATTACTAATTTTAGACCCATTAGTATAGCTCTGCCAGGGACCGAGCCAATGAGTCTGCACTAGTTGCAGAAACTCGTCACAATACTATCGATGCTGTCAACGAGCACTTGCAGCTGATATTCAACCATGAAACTATTTCATCCATCGATTAATTATAGATCAAGTTTGCCTTTTCTCATGTTGACGCATGAAACTTGTACGATGTGATTCAAAACATACTGGCATATTTTTTCCACGTTAAACGATGGTAAACAATATTATTTCTAAAATAAAGTGCGTTCAGTACAGTACATATTGATAGACGACAGAAACAAAGCATCGAGAGAGGAAATATCACAGATTTTTTATTAGAATTAGGAATTATCTGCTTTGTCAGTGTGGCTGAAAGTGATTGTATGAAAATAAATATAGATTTAAGCAATATGAAGAATTTTTTTCTTTTAATGTTCATGCTAAAGATGATAACAGTGGGTTGTACGATTTCGGAAATAATTTACTTGATATGCACATGTAAAATCATGTGACGATGCAGCAAAATTCAATCATTAAAAAAATTATTACATAAGTTTTATTGAACTTTTATTGAACGATAATGCAAAAGTCTTTGTAAATAATATTTCACAGGCTGTCGATGTTATATTTAGATACCAATACAACAGAATATTTATGAAACACGTTACATTAAGCGTGATTGCTTAACAATGTCTAAAAAATCCAATTCTTTGAATAGTGTGCCCATTGTAATTTACCAATTGAGTATACTGGCCTAAGTGCCTTTTTTTTGTCATCAATCTTATCGTCCATTGAAATATATGGACTCTTAGTCGACATATTTGATTCCCTTTTTAAATCGAGCGTAAATATTATAATGAAAATGCAGTAGGCCTAGGCAACACAAAACATATTTTGATAAAAAAGAAAAAAAAAACCATATACTGATAAGAAGCATCAACTTAAGGATAGATCAACTTTATAATTATCAGACTTTATAGTGAAATATCTTCCAATTCGAAAAGGTGTACTCAAATAAATTTAAAGTGTTTGTAATTTAAGTTTAAGTATATCAAAGTACACTATGTTCTGTAGATTGGACAAAAACAGAGTTAAATTGCCGAATTCAATGCTATAAATCTTATACAGCTCCAAAAAATATTATACATTCAGGGTGTTAAGAAAATATTTTAGGAAATTTATTATTTTAAGCTGCAAAAGAATGCTGTGTTAATTAAAGTCTGATCTCGTCCAAATCTTCGATATATCAAATATACAATAACAGGTTTTTGAATAAATAATAAAATGTTAAAGAGTATCATATGAGAAGATAAATAAAACGAACCTAAATTCAAACAGAAATCAAATGAATATATTCTATGATTTTTGGTGACATTCATAAAACTTCTCTAGTGCTGACTTCAATCTTGTATCAACATAACCCTGTTCCAGAAGCCATATTGTTAGAGCACGGTAAAAAAAAGGGTGCGTAGTTACATCAAGCTCTGGCATGACATATGAGTTATGATATGAAAAGTGCATAACCAGGTGTTGAGGGAATGTTGCCAGAGATGAAAGGAAAGTTGACAGTACGGAATGAGAAGTCATCGCGTTTGTGGTAAAGTACCACCATGATACTCTCGATCTCTGCGTGTAGGCCAAGTTGTGACACTGACTTTATGGTGTCTGTAGTGTCCACTACGTTAGTTTTCTTTGGATAGATGCGATGTATAAATTCCCCGAAACTACGATTATTGAAAGATAACACGTCATTTATAGAACGGAAACTGAAATCAAAGGATCTGCCAAAACGATGTTCCTTCTTTTTGATAAGATAATTCTTTATTTCGCTATTATATTGTATGTGTATGTTCGCCTGTGTGTTTTGGGGTGTATGGTTTGCTTCACAAAATAATTTAAGTCGACATATATTTTTTCGGAATGTCATAAAATAATTTTATGGTTGCAAATGTCATCGAAATTAATTTCTGTATCGATGAGAAATCAAGCAGAATCACGGATTTCTTACTTTTTAAGACAAGTATACCCCTACTTTGAACTAAGTGAGATTTCCGTGGCACACTCACAGTTAAGATGAAAAAAGCAACAATCTTGATCTGCAGGCCTGTCTCGTCTTGGGAATACATAGGCATGTTAAGAAAAGAAGGTTAATCAAAATTAAGGGATATGGATATTCATAATATTAAGTTTTAATTGCAAGAAGAAAAAATCCAACATGTATATCAATGGCTGTAGTTATCAATTCTATAATTCTTTGTCAAGCACTGTTTTATTACGGATGGTTAATTATTAAAACCCAAATTTGTTCAATTAGATATTTCACTCTGTACTGATTTGCATCATAATTCGAGATTTAAATAGATTTTATTTTTTATTATACCATACTTTACTTTAAATCAGGTAACACGTGCATGACACGTCGTTATGGTGTGCAAACATATGCATAACCATATGTATAACAAAAAAAAAAAAAAATAAATAAATAAATAAATTTAAAAAATTAAAAAAACTGTGGTCTATTTCAACACTTTTGTTTTGGATATGGGATACTGAGATTGATTTTAAAATTGCAATTATTTGCATCGTTAACTTGTTATTATAACAAGGAAAAACACAGAGCTAATCGTATATTTAATTACAGTTTAACAGATGATTTGCACCATATAATTTCCATGTGTACAAGCTTTATTTAAATAACGTTACCAATAAAACGATTTAATTCAATACTCTCTTTGAATATCAACTAGCCAAGAATTCAAGGCTAATTTCTATGAATTATTTAATGTCCAATATGTTAATTAAACATACTGTGCAGGGCGCAGCTTGATACGAACACAGAGTTCAAAACTTGAACGGTTAGGGCAAATGTCCATACACCAAAATTTGTATTTCACAAACAGGATAAAAGTTTTATCCAAATCACAAAATCAAAATGGCCCTTGCCACCTATATGGGCTAGTCAAAACTTCAAACAATTTTGTAGTATGGAACCTTGTGGTACAATTTCAAAGAAATTCATTTCATGTTCTTCAAGATGTTATCCAGCACCATCACAAAGTGCTTGTTTCTTGCCCTTTGTTTGTTTGTTTGTTTGTTTGTTGGGGTTTAACGTCAAAGCAGCAATATTTCAGCTATATTCAGACAATGAACATGAAATGGATGATAAAATGAACATGTAATGAAAAAAAAGGGTCACAAGGATAATAGGGTCGACAAATTTTGATTGCCACTGGAAAAAGGGGGGATGGGTAAGGTAGGGCAATTTAGCCTCCTGTGGCGGAGCGCAAACGTTCCTACTCCTATCGAATACCACAGCAGGGATCTTTAACGTGCGAGGAACGTGGCATCTTTTCCAACACGGTGCACCACTATGGTTTGCAGTCAGGTTTTCCGTATTATAGCCTGACAACCCCAGCATGTAACACGCCAGGGGTACTCCATTCCACCACCTGGGACACACATCCCAGTTGCTCTGTGGGCAGAGCGCCTAGCCCCCGGCTTGGTTTCTGAGCACTATTTAGTCGCCTTATACGACAAGCTTAGCGCTGCTGCAGGCCTATTCTTTTAACACCCGGACCTGCACGGGGCTCTTGCCCTTTGTGGCCCTTAGTCTTAATAGGCTAGGGTCAAAAGTATTTTAACAAACGCTTTTTATAATCCCTTTTTGTCCCTAATTCCTAATTGATTCAAGTCATAATTCCCGAAATTAATCCCAGCCTTCTTGTGGTGGTATGACTCTTTGTGGTACAATTTCAAAAAAGATCGATTATTTGTCTAAACATAAGAAAAGTGTTTGTTTCTGACCATTTCTGGGTCCCTCATTCCTTAACGTTTGAAATCGTCACCCTAAAATTAATTCCAGAATGTCTTTCATGGTATGAAAAATTGTGAAACAAAATCAGATACGTACATGCTTCTTCATTAAAGCATTAAGACACAAAAAGAAATCACTTTCCAAAAGAAATTAAAATGTTGGAAATATAGTTTTATAGGTTAGAATATTGACGAAATATACCGTTCCGTCAAAAATCAATAGGGTAAACGGCCATTACGGTCATCCCAAATACAGGATGAAAATTTGGGCAAGTTAACAAAAATATGGCCTTACCTTCAGCATATTTTTTTTGGATAAAGTCGCATTACTTAACAGGGAGGTACTTTGCTGCTCGGCTGTTACGTTTAGGATTTTTTTCTCCAGGGAAAACTCAGAAAATTTTTCATAGATTCACGTGCTAAATATTTTAAGGTGTCGTTTTTCATAGTTTGTACAAACACCGCTTGTAGTAAAAGAGTAATCAAGGGAACCAAGGTTATAGCGGTAATCAAAAGAATGTAATCCAAGGACAAAGACCAGACATGGAAAACAGACATACACAACAAAGAACATAAAGTAACTAAAAGCCATTTGGAATGAATTTATTAAGTATATCAATTTTAACATTACTCAGTGAATTTTTTGGGAAATTTAACGTTTATCATTATGGTAAAGACGAAGTATTTTTGTTTATCACGTTTCGAACATCTCCTGTCGCATGTTTAACACATCCTTAGAAGAAGTAGATTCTTCGTTACGGTCATCCCGTCGATATTTTTATCTCGTAATTTCTCATTAATCATATATTTTTCCCATATGCTTCCCGCGTCAAATGTCAAGCAGTGATAAATTATTTGTGATTTATTTTGTTGAATAATTTGAAGAGACAACTTTTTCAAAAACAATTCTTGCCCGAATTTCCATCCTTCATCTTGCGATGACCGTAACGGCCATTACAGTCATCCGCTTTATCCCAGTGAAAAATGGGACAATTCAAATTATGTCAGACTCCACGTAAATTGCCTGAACATGAAAACAGGAAATAAAGACGATCTATATACACAACGTAGGTAACAAAAAAAAAGATTTTATTAAGAAAATGACGATCAGGAAAAGAAAAAAAAAAAATAAATAAATTACTAGCAATATGAACTCTTCCAAAGAACTTGGAGTGACACCGTTAAGCATCGGTAATACAAGGAATAAAACTACCATATTTCGTTTAATTCTAGATCTTTCTACCATCCAGTAGGATCAAGCAGTCGATGTTATAAAAGATAAAACAATATTATTATCATGATGTCTTTATAGAAATTAGTATTATCACGTTAAACTTTCGAATTGTTTTACACTAAAGATTTTAGTTGTGTAATTGGCGACAGGAAATCTCGAATAACCGATTCGAAATAATTCAAATTTGTACAGAGTCATACATGCATAAAGATTTTTGATGTAACTTTCCGATTATCATCAATACATATTAAAATTACAAAACTTTACATTTATAATTCAGGTTTCAGTACGGCGACCATAATGTACGACAGATGTAAAGTTACCAATAACGGTTGTCTGATTTAAATTTAAAACAACAATCGGGCAGAATATAGAAAATTATTTAAAAGGACCCGTCTAGTTGAAGAACTTGCACAACGTTGGAAAGGGTGATGGACTTTATGTCCACAATTCTAATTGTTACTGTAATAAACCTTTTCAACTCTACGATTGCAGAAGTTATTGTGAAACATTTTCCAATAACGAAGAATAAGACTTTAGATGCGTCTGGAACGCTGATAATACAATCAAAATCAGTAGTGTCATGTGTAGTTCGGTGTTCTGTAACAAACTTGTGCTGCACCGGAAGTTATAATGGAAATACGAAACAGTGTATATTATCAACAAACTGTCAACCAAGTTTATTACCGTCGTCTAGCGCAATAATGTTTAAAAGAGGTAAGTCTTCTAAAAATAATTTAAATTAAATATTCCGTAAATAAACCGTAAATCCCAAAATTATGTGCCCTTTTTTAAAAAATAAACGAAACTTAAATAAATCGCAAATTTAATTTTATTTATTTATTAAGCAGGCATTAGCAATACTAGAGTTAATAAATGAAAAATATCCAGTTAGTGGGTAGGACAGAATTGTACGTTTAAATATAGTTTCTCATTACAAACATGCTGAGGGTACGGCCATATTTTTGTTAACTGTCGTAATTGCCTAAATATATCCAGTTTATCCTTTCATTGATTGAATACAACTTACAGCAATGACGGAAGTTGGATAAATGAGACAAAACAATTGGTAATATGAGTATCAGTTGTAATAAAATTTGGCAGGAAATCAGCAGAATTCTGAACGACTCCTTTTATTACTTTTCCAAACTGAGTACAACTTTGATACATATTATTGTCATAAATGTGACATGATTAAATATTTAAAGTTGTTAAGAAGGTTGACAAAAACTGTCTTATTCCTTTTTGTCTTCATTTGCCTGATTCTTAGATTGTCGTGTATGTACAAAATAAAATAACTCAACGGAAGTGTCCTTTATACTTCTACTCATTTTACTTGTAAGTAAATAACAAAATTAATTTCTGTAATGAATGATGTATACTCTTTACTTCGGCTAAAAATATAATATATAGCATGTTAAAGTAACAAATAATATACATAATACTGAAATAATTTGATGCCGATTTTAAATATAATACGTTATACCTATATTTCCAATCATATTTATCATATATATTACCTGACTGTTTTGCATATAATATTCATGGGCAATTAAACCATCGTATCCGATATAAATGTAGTAAATACAAACATACATCCCCTTGAATGTAAAAATCTTGTTTTTAAAGGTAGTAACATGCCAATTTTCATGAACTCACAGTGATAATTCCAGTTGACTAGTTAACACACGAAATAAAAGTATATGGACCGGTTGGTCACCCCAACAATTAATGATTTCTGCTACTCTTAAACCAAAATTAGTCTTTTGGGGGACAAAGGAATCCGTATATGAAACACATCACTAAATATCATAAACTATTTGTTAAAACATTTTTACCCATATTGCTTTTGCTATTTGAATTGCGTTCACTTTAAAAAATAATATCTTGCCTTTCTTACGTTATATCTAAGAGTAATCAAGGAAACACATGTTATAGCGGTAATCAAAAGAATGTAATCCAGGGACAAAGACAAGACATACACGACAAAGAACATAAAGTTAATAAAATCATACATACAAAGTAACAAAAGCAAATAAGCAACTCGGATTCCACCAAAAACTGGGAGCATGGACCAGGTACATCGGTAGGGTAAGCGTCCTCTGCTTTTCTAGAAACATCCACCAAGTTGCTCATAAAAAGTCAAGTCTGAGGTAGACGAAAGAGGAAAGGGAACCTATGACACGTCGAACAAATCAGTTTTCATGGCGCAGACGGATACACTGTAACGATCCACGAGTTCGTGATGACGACCATAAAACTTCTGTAGTGATAACTTCAATCTTGTAGCAACATAACGCTGTTCCAGAAGCATATTTGTTAGCATTCAAGCGATACAAAAAGTCTGCGTAGTTTTGGCACGCTCTGGCATCATGTATGGGTTGTGATATGAACACTCCTTACGCTGGTGCTGAAGGGATGTTGCCACAGATGACAGGAAAGTTGACAATACTGAATGAAAAGTCATCACGTTTGTCGTAAAGTTTGGTCAATAGTTTCATAGACGCATATCATTTCCCCGAGAGATTGGATTTTATCTTATTTAAATTTCACTCAAATGAAAATATAAAATTGTATAAAAGGATAAGTCTTGTTTCATTTCTTTTTCTCATACGTGCTTAATTTTTGCGACGTTCTAGCGATTTAACAAAAGGTTGAGGCTTACATCCTTGAGTGAAGTACCATCAATATTTAATTTGTTTGAACCTGTATGGTTTTACGTGCAGTTTATATTTCAGTTATGGGCATACTCTCCAGAAGGATTGGTACGTTAAAACCAAAACAATGTTCAACTATTTTAACTACCAGTAGATCTAATTGCATGTAAATGCAGGCATCAAATGCTCTATGGGCCATACGATACAAAGCAGATTTATTGCCATTGGAGCAATCATACAAATACCTCAAATATCTCTCAACCAAGTACTGTTCGAAAAAAAACTCTGACATTTACTTCTATGTTGCATAAAAATTTTCATTGGTGACTCGCATTTAATGCACTTAATAAACATTTATTTACCTCTGTCATATTCATTGAGCCCTGTGATATCAGTATGTGTGGAATATCTTGTTATTCCAATCATAAAAAATAAAAACAATAGAAACGACAAATACCTATCATATCAGAAATGTAAATATTCTTTGATATTTTTTTTTATTAAAAAAAAGTCTGATTAAACGCAAAATGAGTTTAGTCAGTCCAAAAACGTCTGATTAGACGCAAAATACATTTAATCAGTCAAGTTATGACTGATTAAACATAAAAAAATTAAACAGTTGAAAAGTGACTTACTCAGTCAACTTTTAACTTAAACAATTACTACAATAGACTACACCGACATTATCAGTCTACCTGAGTAATTTTTACAGTCATTATCAATTATATATGGACTGTATCAATTAAAATATGCCTGACTATGGTACGAACAGTCTTTTTTTGTACAGTAGTGAGTACTAAGTAGAAATATATGTTCTCCGGTTTATATATTATGTATAGTGTCGTGTTAATTGGGATGGGTTAAAACATAAAAAATTTGTAAGTCAACAGAGTTGAATCCAATGTAATGACTCATTATATTTGCATTCATTGTCCTTCATATATGGTCTAACAAATATCCAGGTCATAAGCATTTCTTTGCTGCTCTGTGTTTATAAATATATTGATCACATCAACAAAATGCGTTGTTTGTTAAAGGAATTGAAGCAATATCAAAATATCTAACAACCGTCAGATCTATCGTGTTTACCATATCGTGTTGGATTTTTATTCGATCAGAATATGATGTAATAATCTGCTTAAAAAACAAAAGCTATTAATTAGCTGTTATCACATGTAAGAGTAAAACAAAAAACAAGACTCGGAGTGCAAATGAAACCAAGAATTGTTTTTACATTTCGTCCTACGTCAACCCATATTTTTTATTTTGGCATATGCACGAAGAACCTGATTTATTTAGAAATAGTGTAATTCAATAAATCCTGCTGGTTAGCATACATACAACTTTATGATCAATTTGATTAGTAGGTTCTTATCAAGGATACCCTATTCCATGTTTCCAAGTAGCGTTTAATAATTCTTTATACTATGTGAACGTCATTGCTTTCTATTCTGGCATTTGCATTAATACCTGGTTTTATTTAGACATTTTATGATATATTTTCACTAAATCCTGTTGAACGTGTTTTTTTGTAGTTTTTTTATATATATACGTTTGCTTGAGTGAACAGGCCATGCTTATCGGTTCATTATGGATATTAAACTAGCTTACAGTAAAAGAGCGAATACTCTATAGATATAAATAGCGCATAACTGAAGACCATGTGTTGACCTGTAGAAGTGAAGTTGATTTGTTCGTTGTTTGACCTTTCATGAATGACCGTGCCATTAGCAATCATACCACATCTCCTATCATTTCCTGTTCATTATTATTATTCGTTGTACGTTTTTGTTATGAATTAGGTCGATTTGCGTCTTTTATTAATACACTTCATTTATTCATGGGACTTTTACAGCTTGCTTTATGGTATGGGTTTGCCCATAACTGAGACCGTGTGTTGACCTGTAGAAGTGAAGTTGAATTGTTCGTTGTTTGACCTTTCATGGATGACCGTGTCATTGGCAATCATACCACATCTCCTATCATTTCCTGTTCATTTTTATTATTCGTTGTACGTTTTTGTTATGAGTTAGGTCGATTTGCGTCTTCTATTAATACACTTCATTTATTCATGGAACTTTTACAGCTTGCTTTATGGTATGGGTTTGCTCATAACTGAAGACCGTGTGTTGACCTGAAGAAGTGAAGTTGTATTGTTCGTTGTTAGACCTTTGATGGATGACGGTGTCATGAGCAATCATACCACATCTCCTATTTTTATATTTATACAAAACTGACATTACACGAGGAACAAGTTGCAATTTTCTGGCAGTAAAAAGTCTGAGACCGAAATTCACCACGTATAATTTGTCAAAATTCACTAAAAAATAGACATTCGATAATTCACTGCTGTCTATTATATATGAAATAAAGTCAAGCACCGACATAGTGATTCCTTAAGTACGTATGTACGTTAAATATACGATAAACAAGTTACATGTGCACAAATTCAATAACCCTAAATTTCTAACAAGAAAAATCACTTAATTATGGAGTTCATGTCGTACGCAAGTTGAAGTAAAATCCATTCACGACCGACTTATCGTGTCTAAGTACTTGCACAAAAACTTAGACCATTAACAAACCAATAAAACGAACCTTTGCTTAAAAGCAAAGTTACATTGAATACAAATAAAACAGGAAAAAGTACGATAACATTGAGCAAGCGGTATACATGACACAATTCAGTGTCGGTCTAGAAAACCTCTATATCATGAAAATTTTGAATACAAATAAAACAAGAAAATGTGCGATAACATTAAGCAAGCGCAATGCATGACACAATTAATTCAATGTCGGTCTACGAAACCTCTATATCATGAAAAAGATTTAGGAGAAAGGTTGACAAATGAAGCCATATTAGACCATGTTAAGTACATGTATTCACACCCTTACATCAAATATCCTATTATTGCATTACTCCCAGTAAGTGTCAGTCTATGTAAGAAACAATCAGTGGGTAAAACATCGTATGAAAACCCACAATTTTGAAAGTTTAATTGGACTAATTGCATCATCAGATTCAAAGAAAGACACGATTATTTCATATCATTTTGGTCAATTGAGTTAGAATTTCAATGATATGCACTGAAATTTAACATTTCAAGGGCATATCACTATCAAAAACCTCATTATTCTAAAAATCTATTAAAACATTTCCGAGTAAATTCAGTGAAAAAGGGATCGAATAATGTTCTTTTCAAATAGAGAAATCATATGGTCAGATCGGAGGGTTGTTGTTTCTGCCTTTTCCCATTTTGTCTGATTCTTACAAAAACATTACACTTATCATGAACTCAACATCATAGTTGATTGTGCATTTTAATACCAAGTACTTTAAATTTTCAATAAACTAACCGAGAGCAAATCAACAGTGAAATTTACGTTTATGTCAAACTACTGTAGTGGAAAGTACAATTGTATAAACAAGATATATATTTCAGGTGAAACTAAACTAACGATAAATTTGAATGGTCATTTCAATCAATATACATGCGTGGAAATGAACGATTATTACAAAACGTACCTTTATATATACGCGGGACTCGAACTCGTACTGCTGTGACATCTATGGCAACACCGCCTGCACAAAGTCCAGCGCCCTAGACCACTCATTTTAAATACATTTAAAATAGTGAATATTTTTGATCATGAAACCATTTGCAAAACTAAAACCAAACCTTTTGCCGATGCAATTCAGATTCAGATATATCTGTCAAAGTATCATGCAAAAGAGAATTGAAAGACTCAACAATGTCTTCTATTGGACAATTTGATATAGTCTACTGTTAATCTTACAATATCACAGCTTGATTTTATTGTTTTGTTTTGCTTGATGTTTTTCTATGCTTCTTATAAGTAAAAAAAGCAAAGCAAAAGATTTGAATCTCGGTTTTGTGAACGTGCCAGAGGAGGTGGGTATCAAACATATAAAAATTAAAAGAACTTTTCCAAATTTACATCGAAAAAATTGCATTTTTTCAAAATTCTTCAAAATTGTCTTAGTATGGCATTAAAATAAATAAAGTGCATTTTTGGTGAGATGTACATGTATAATGGACAATAACAAGAACTGTTTATCATTCTTACCGCTGCACCTGGTTCATGCTCCCAGAGTCCGAGTCACCCATTTACTTTTGTTGTTTTGTACGTATTATTTTGGGTATATTATGAATTTTGTGGTGTGTGTCTGTTTTCCTTGTCTGGTCTTCGTTCCTTGATTACTCTTTCGTCATTTTAACTTCATACACATATATACACATATGGAGAAAAAGAAAATAGTCTAAAAGAATTTATTTCGTTTATTTCGTTCTTAATATATTTTTCGACAACCAGCCAAAAATCTTTTGTTTCACATCAATTTATCAGCGATGCCACTAAACTCTTTATTAATAAATCAGAACAAAGCAATTAATCTATCGGTTTTAAAGTGGTATTTTAGTCTGAACAACAAAAGCTTTAAAAACGTTTTATGCAATTATTCACCTTGAAACAATAGAGCAGCTTCGATGTCCTTGACTGAAATATAAAATACACAACTAGATTAATCTGAAGGAGTACAGTATCATTTTTAATCTAATTTTAGTGATGTCTTCAATTTAAAGATTAGATTAGGTTAAATTCAGATCAATAATAAAATGCATGATAATTCATTATTGGAAACATTTTAATGTACATAACTATTAGATGACGTGGTATATATTAGTGATAAAAATGTTTTTTAAATATATTTAAATATAGTAGCGGTCGTTTTTTTTCTGGCTATATAATAAATGATACTGTTGACATTTTATTCAACATTAGGATTCTCAGTTATTACTAAGATTGCTGTGCTGAAACACCGGCATGAACTTTTAACTTTTGATAATCGGATGGTTTTTAGAAAGAAACTTTAAAAAACATATATTGAAAAAAATGCCTCTGTTTTCAAATCAAAGAATCGGTTTTTATATGTATTTTCAATCAAGTGTCTTAGAGTACCAAAAGGCAGGTTCAAGGCATCTCCCTTTTCCTTAGGAATAAGTTGGTTGAATTGAAGGAAAGTAACTGGTTAGTGGTTGTGCGCTCCTCATCTGTAGTCTGTCATCTTTGTCCTCCCGTTCTGTAATTCCTGCCTCTGACCTTGATACAATAATAGTAATATTTCAATACAATTGACTTCCGTTACTTCTTCGTTTCTACAACGAAGGTATTTTGTTAATTAGCATTGTACAAATGTTTATTTTTGTAATTTCAATGTATTCAATTTTGACAATAATTCTGTATTTGCAATTTGAGAAAAACTCTTGGTATTTTAATGACGTTCTTTTTGTTTTTGGACAAAATTGTTCAAACAGTTTCTAATTTGCGGAAATGAAAACTTAGAATCAATCACTTCTGCAGACCTATAAACGATTACTGCCTACCACAATGTACGTGACATTGGCTTTCTGTGGTACTGTTATAAGAATTTTAGACAAAGATAAAGGATACTACAGACACTGTGAAGTCAGTCTCATATCTTGATCTACACTTAGAGATCGATGGTAAAGGAAAACTTTACGACAAAGGTGATGACGTTTGATTCAGAATTGTCAAATTTCCTTCATCTGTGGCAACATCCCTTCAGCACATGCGTATGGAGTTTTCATATCACAACTCAGTCGTTATGACAGATTACTCTTTTGTACCTTTCCAGTGCATCGCATTACAATATTACTTAGAAATATGAGTTTGTGATCTCTTATGGATAAATGTTTATTGGAAACAAAATTTTGCATGTGCCACCCACTGTATGGGCCTTCCAAGAACACTTTCTTCAAATATTAATTGAACGCATAGTAATGCATTAAAATATTCGTATTTTTGTATCTTTTTCACTAAAAACCGTTTATAATATGGTCTTCAATAATTATTTTATTCAGATATTTGTTTTTGTTTCCAACATGTAATAGGAAAAGGCCATACTGAATTTGGTCAGAAACACCATGTTTTACCGATCATATATTATTATTATTTAAATGATTGTGTTGGTATATAACCACTTCAGTATTTCTACATCTTTACCTTGGAAACCTTTCATATCTTAGCTTTGGTCCATATTTATGCTTATTTAATTGAAAATGTATCAAGTAATAATTTATTTAAATGATACATGTATCACATTACCCCGTATGCTGTACGGTATAGAACAATTTAATTTAATATGAAACATACAAATTCTAAAAAGATATCAACACCTCATATCTTTCCTTTTGCAAAGTATTGGAAAATAATTAAGCTTAATTACAACAATCAAATAGAATGATTTTCGCCCACTGTATTTCATATATTTGTATTTGAAAATTGAAACAACCGAACCTTGTCTGTTGAGCAAAAGAATTGCTTATAAATATTAAAAGCATTTAAATACGAAGCTTAGAACTTCTGTAACACAACCCATTATTTCATGAATGAGTTATTGTCCACTAATACCGTCTAAGAACACTTGTGACATCGCGAACCTTTTAATATTATAAGGAGATTGTGTCTACCCATCTTTATTTTAATAAAAAAAAAAAAAAACACAAAAAAAATGTGTTTTGATTTTTTGATTTTTTTTTTTTTTTTTTTTTTTTTTGTTAAATGATTTTCCAAACTGCTGTTCCATTAGTAGCATACTTTATAAATGTATAAATTAAACAACTCTAAATAAAGCTTTCTATTGTAATTATTTCAAGCAAAACTTGAACTTGAAATTACATAAAAGAAATTCGAGAACAAACTCTCTGCACTTGAAAAAAAATGTCGAAAATTGTTTTTCTTTAAATCATGACATAAAAGCTTTTTTAGTACACATTCTACGTGAATGCTTTTAGAAAT
Source organism: Perna viridis (assembly GCA_037379345.1). NCBI lineage: Eukaryota > Metazoa > Mollusca > Bivalvia > Mytilida > Mytilidae > Perna > Perna viridis. Next base: position 28,629,851 of record CM074524.1, on the reverse strand, counting down.
TCACAACAATGATGAGGTTTAAAAGGTTTAAATATCGAAACGATGTAAAATTCTTAACCAACAAACCTGTTTACAGACGATGTAAATTAATCAAGAAAGCAAAATCAAGGGAGGCAACCAGGATTCGATCGGTAATAAAAAATTTCACGAAAAGTTACGAGTCAAAGAAAAGAACATTCACAACAAACACCATGAAATAATTAACAAAACCAACATAACAAAAATAACACGAATGTTAAGACACATCAGAATACTTTTCTAAGACGATTCATTGTTTAATGATATATACGATGTCCCATTTTTGAGGGGACGGAAATACCCAAATTTCTGTTTTTATTCTACTGTTACTTGGAGCAGTGACCGATGGTATGTCAATCAAACTTTCTCACCTACATCATTTCAAGATGAATATAATGTACTAAGCAAATAAAACACTTTCGATTAAGATTGAATAACAACGTAAATAATAGGCATTATACAATAATAGGATTTCTTTCGCAGTTTGCATTGTTAATCATGAAAAAAAAATTTTCTTTGCTTTTATATGTCAGAAAACATTGGATTTTGCCAGACCCTCAGCATCTTACATCGTCATGTTTAGTATCAAGTTTTTTGTTTTGTTTTTTTTTATTGTAGTTGTGAAATCAAATACATATATATTTCCCAGTGATATGATACTCAACCGTCTCTTCTATTTTATGATTATATTTATTCTGAACAAACTTGGCGCTTTTGTGAAATGTTTTATTTTACAACATTTGGCATTATAATTTTTGTCTTATATTCTATAAAAATTCAAATTTGAAAATCAAAGTTAGATTCAATTGGTAAGATGTCATAAATATAACCATACATTATTTTTACACTCGTGCATTACTCGATTCTAATAACGAGCTTCTTAAAATTTTAAATTGTGGCGACTGCATGAAAATGTAGTGACTGTCAAAATTCCAATGAATTTCTTTGAAATTCTGCCTTACGTAAATTAAATATGTAACAGTCCCATGGATGGTATCGGACATTAGTTGTTTAATTGGTATGAAAAATAATAGACCACTATTGCTTTTACATTGTCATAATAAAATATTAGAAATTAGATATTTCCACATCATATATAAATATCAGAAAGAAATTGATTTTGAGAACGTTTTCCCTAAACAATATGCATTTCCTCATTGTTAAGTTGCTGTTAAATAAGGTTATTTAAAGAGCCACATCCATAACTAAGCTCGCTGTTGATCAATATATGTTGAGAGCACTGTTGTTCATTATCAATAAAGCTGACATTGACGGTTGCGTATTGAAATTGTAAATATGGGAAATACGATTGTGACATTTGGCTAAATGCAAATATATATATATATATATATATTGAAATTTATAACATATTACTTGTTTTAACATGCTTAACTTATATATAGACACACTAAACAAGGTTTATACTTTCTATATCTTTAACGTATGTGAGCTACTCCCATGAAACAGGGAATTGATTTTAATTAATCAGTGTTTATTTCATATATCCTTACAAAAACAAAGCTTTATATCAATGCACGATTTTTCGTTATTGAAAAATGGAAAAGTTTCTTACATCAAAGGATCTCGTAAACTTCCATGTGCTACATTTTTAAATAAAACATACCAAAAACGTATGTAAAGGTTAAGGTATTAAAAATTTCTTTTTCTCTCTAGATTTGTCATTGGATTTTTACAACAAACAATTCTGTAGCTGGATGATCACAGAAATTAGTAGCTGGACATAGCGAAAGATAAATGGCTGATATGTTTTGACCTCTTTTTCTACCTGTTTAATCTTATTTTGAAAAAAAGTAATACAATGCATGTATACTCACAGAATTATTCAAAAAGGTGAAAACCAATTTTCTTTTAACTTCAATATTTGACTTATATTGTATTGAACGGAAGTTGATTAATTTAAATTAATTTTGTGTTAATTTGTAAGCTTACAAACATGCTTCAATCTTACAAATTCAAAAAGAAACATAAGTTTACAAATAATCGCAAATAATAGATAGATTAGAAAATGACGTCAATACTGAAGTTTTGTTAAAATTAACCACAAATCGTTAAATACTTAAACCATAAACAAATGATATGGAATTTTTATATGCTGCACTTTATAAGCTTCATATATCTATATCAATACAATAGTATCGATCTGATTTTTTGGTACCTGTTTTTTTTAATGAATTGCTCCAAGAAACAGATTATTAAGGCGTTTCAACTTTCCAATAAATAAAATGTTTTAATTACGGACTCGTATAAGTTTATGCAAACTGTAACAACAACAAAAAAAAAAAAAAAAAAAAAAAAATCCCGTTATTTCAATATTCACGAGAATGGCTCATGACACATGATGCACATTCTGGCCCATACATATTCGTATTTTAATGCTATATAAGCACAATTGTTTTTTCTGCTCTAATATTGTGGAACAGAAAGGCCAAACAATGTAATCCAAGGAGAATTTTAGGTGTTTTATTTTAATAATATGCTCCGTTATGTAATCAAATTGATGATATGGAAAGTTCGATAAGTACGAAGAACCAAATGCAAATTTTAATGTACAAATCTGATTCTGTTATATGAAGCATAGCGATCTTTTTTTACGAACCAGGAAAAGACTGTTTAAATCAAATGTCTATTCTAATAGTTAAAACGATGGCATCAAGTCAGATTGAAACTCAGTATTAAGTACTATGACAGCGGGGCTTGCATTTGTTTACGTAATGCTGCCGAATAATATCTGTCAGTATTTTGACCGAATGTACAAATGAAAATATCCGCATTCTTGTCGGTTACATGGTCAAAATAGGACATATCAGCGCATTTTCATGTCCAATCCACAAAACGTATGCGAATTTGATTTTAAGCTATTAAAACATGTCTTTTCTATAATCTAGATGTTTTGTAGTAGGTTTTTACCGGGTCAAGTGCGAGAATATAAGTACTGTGTATTCTAGTTTTGACAGGTTGACTTTCAATCCGCCCGTAATACAATATGATGTGGAAAATACAATATATTGATGTCCACGTTCTTCTTAAAGATGGGTCCAATATATTGTATTATAAACAATATAATATTCCCATTTCATTAATAGCTATCACTTTGTAGACATTCCAGATGTTACCATCCAAAATGGTGCTGCGGTAATTTCCGGTGATACAGCCGAAGTCACGTGCAATACAGGATATACACTATGTGGAGAATCTTCTCTAACGTACACAGCGTCCGGAATATGGAATCACCCTTATCCAGTCTGTAAGTGTTGTAAATAATACAAACGTCGATACACATTTGCTACAAACTCTATAAACGGCACCATGTACGAGGAGATGGCGATTTGTCCCAACGGTTCGCAAAAAAAAACTTTCTGTTTGAAAAGAATTAGATCTGGGATAGACTGTACAACGCAACTTTTTTTCATCGAACAAAAATATTTTCTCTGAAATTGCTCTCTTTTAACATTTGGAGAAAAAAACAGAGGCATTTGTTTTTCCAAACAAAGAACAATGCTTACAGAAAAAAACAATAATAAACCTACATAAACCTTAGTTTGAATGAAGGAAATAAATTAATAAAAAATCAGAACAAATGACATATAAATACAATAAATATATTAAAAACGCAAGAGAAAATGATCGTGTAATTGAATATAAAGAAAATGCACCGTAGAACAAATAAATAATTTAGTTTTATAGTTGAAAAGTTCACAAATGATTATTATATAGATAGCAGTGTTTTATCGAAAGTTCCCAGTGTAATAAAATTCGATAAATCACACTGTGAAATAAATTTCGATAAATCACACTGTGAAATAAATTCGGTAATTTCACTCTCGGACTTTCTCCCGACAAAATGTTTTATTTTTCAATCCGCCAATCACAAAGATTTGAAAATCACGTTGGAAATATCGATAAATATAAAGAAAATTTATATAATAAATAGGATAATCAATTGGTTTTCGCGAATAACCAATGTATGATCACTCGTGATAAGAACGCTTGAGGATATAACTCGTGCGCGTAATAAGTTCCGCACACGCGTTAAATCTAGACGTTCTTCGACTCTCGTGATAATATTTGGTTATACCTTCTATCCAATAAATCATTCTATTAATATTGTATTATAATATTTGTAGGTGTTGGAACCGATAAAACGATGTCTTTCGGTGGTAAAACATACGAATTTGTAACAATTTCAGCAACACAACAAAGTGCTTTGGTAAGCTAATACAGGTTCTTAGGTTAACTTGGATTGGAGTCGGAATATTTTGTATGATATTCTGAAGAGTTACAACAAATACGATTTGAAATTTCTAAGTTTATAAAGAGGTTTAACTGTACATCGTAAAATAAACTGAATAATAATAATTAGAAAAAATAATTAAATAAAATTATTATTATTATTATTACAAAAATAAAAATGTCTCAGATTAAAAAAAAACAAACAGTATTATTAAAAAATAATAGACCATATCCTAAATAAAAAAATGAACTTATCAACGTATGAAAACAAACATTAATAAACCTAAAGAAGTCAATGTAAGAGACACTTGGATGCCTACTTTTATGTTAACATAATTGTCTGCTGAACAATGTATATCTAAGTTAAAACAAGATATATACATTTGGCCTAATACATACAAAAGTTCGGCTCAATGTTTTGTTTTTTACTTCAGGCATATTGCACAGGAAAAGGATCATATCTTCTCGACATTACAAGTGCTGATGAAAACTCATTTATCAAATGTGTGACATACAAGTTTAACAACGGAAGTAAGAAATTAAATGCACTTTATATCTATAGAAATATATCACCGTTTTCTAATCGAAATCACGGCAGTTGCTCAATGTTTTTGTGTAGAAATCGCAGGCAATGCATCAATATGTTCGCATATTACTCCAGAGAATGCCTTAATGTATGTGAATGTAACTAGGAGTTGGCTTAATGTATTCGTACGTAATAGTAGGAGTTGGTTTACTGCATTCGCGTGCAGCTCACATGCAGTGGCCAACTTACTCGTATGTAAATCGAATGAAGGGGCTTACTTTTTTCACGTTTATCACAAGGAGTCGTGAGCTGTATCTGCAGAAATCATTTTAAACACATAGGATTATCGTATTTAGCAAAATATCTAATTACATTTATTAAAACTAACATAATTTCCTTAAACCAGTTAGCAAGAGTCTACCTAGCATTGCGATTTAGAGCATGCGATGTAGGGTTAACGATATAGGGTTTAAACGAACATTTATAATGTTTATACACAAACTTTTTTTTTTTAATGTCTATCTGCTGATAAATGAAATGCATTATTAATTGAAATATATAAAGTATAAGACTTTTACAGTCCTTAAAGTTTGGTGAAAAGAAAACAATAAATGATAGATTCTTTATAAACATAAACATTAACTCTCTCTTTTTAACAGTTGGGTGGTGGATTGGTTTAACAGCGTTCACTTCCGGTACGTATACTTGGCACTCCGGGGAGCCTGTGACATATACCAATTGGGTCAGTCCTCCATATCTGACCGATCAAGGATCTTGTGCCAAGTTTAATCAAGGTGACGGGTTCTGGTATGAGCGTAGCAGCTCTTCGTGTACATATTCTTTACCTTTTGTTTGTAAATCGTAATTATTATAAATATAATAGGTGCAATGATACAAAGTGATTTTCAGTGAAACGTTAAACACTACTTTTTAAGTGCATTTATGTTGAATATTTTACAAGTATAGGCACTTTATATCGTTACTGGTGGTATATGTGATGAGGGATCCAGGCGTAGAATGACAAGAATACGATCAAAACTAAAACAATTACACATCTGAAATGACAAATGTACAATTTTATTTTTAAAGTTAATGAAAATTTGTTCTCTGAAAATATTATTGTCTTGTATGTATCATTATTTTATATTTGTTGAATTCATATCTAATGGGATAAATGTTTGGTTACAACCAAAACACAATAAACAAAGCAAGTCATGCATTCAAAACTTAAAATAAGATATATACAATGCTAATACATAACATATATTTTGCCACAAGACTAAAACAACGTTTTATTTGTATTTATTTAGTTAAATTGTCTTTAGTATGTTTCTGTGCTTTATTCTGTGTCCCCGGATCGTAGGTGTGCGATGTAAATTAAAGCATGGAAGCCATGACTAAAACAAAGAACAGTAGTTTCATGATCCAAAGAAAAAGGTTAGACAAAATACCATGATCAATACAAGTCATGTGGCCTTGAGCTGACCTTTTACATCACGTAGGGGATGTTGTCTCAAAGACATGTTCACCATATCCATCCTTCTTATATATTAAAAACGTTTGCAGATAAGAACATGGAGCGCAGACGCACAACGTGTTTGGTGTTAATTAAGTCTCACGTATTCCCATTTGTCTAAACAACAGCAATATATACCAGAAATAGGTAGGCACAATGGAAGGGGAAGGTTAAGTATGCTATAAAGCCTGCTGAATAACATATACCGATGCAATATCTAGGAAATCAATTAATAGATCCGCCCTTTAACGCACAGCCTTAAATCTTATTCATGATTATGTGAAAAATGAAAACGACAACTTCGCCGTGGATATAGGCATCCGAAAACAAATACAATACTTTCTTTTTCATGTCTGAACCTTAAAACACACAGCTGTCAAAATACAAAACTCGCAAAACAGAAATGTCGCTCGAGTCTGAAATCAAATTCAACCATCTTGCATACTTATATAAAGCCTCTGTAATGGTTGAGATAGATTGGTTGAAAATTGTGTGGTCAAAATGTAAAATGACCCTTTAAACGGGAACCGGACGTCGCATGAGTCCGAAATAGAATTCTAACATTAGATATGCCGGTATATCTAATGCTTGTGTCAAAATATTATGTGGCTGTGATCTTTATATTACTGCCGAAAACGAAGGATACAAAGACAATGATACACTAGCTCCTCTATGTTACGTTCTGCTTGTTGATGGTTCGTACAATATTTTTATGGAGAAAATATTGTTTTTTTTTCATGGAGAAAATATTGTTTTTTTTTTTCATGGAGAAAATATTGTTTTTAAATATCGATGATTGTTTTTAACAAAATTGTTTTGTTAAGGTTTTGAAACTCAAGAAATATGCATACAAAAATAGGAGATTTGGTATGATTGCAAATAAGATAGTCATCCCAAAATGTCAAGCAGCGAACAATCAAAACTTCTATAGGTTACCACACAATCTTCAGTGATCGACAAAACCCATACTATAAAGCAAGCTGTAAAAATTCCCATTGTAAATAGCGTGAAACTACTTATGTAAGACGAACATCTACTTACAGATGAAATTTGTACTATCCTTTCAGTCAAACTGTCAGAAAAGCCGGCTCTAGGACGGTTCTACATGTGTCATGGAACTATTCTAGAGCTTGCTCTTCTGACGGTTCTAGCAGAGCCAGCGCTGATTCTGTACATGTTATGCTAAAACAATAAGAAATGCCGGCTGTAAGAGAACTGTTCTACCGCACTGTAACTGTCAGACGAGTTGGCTCTGCTAAACTGTCAGTTTTCGTAAATCTATGCACATAAATTCGCCTATTTACTTAATCAATTATATTAAAAAAGTACACGTATTCTATCATTTTTTACGGATTGCAAAGATTTTAATTGTTTTGAATTTTTGTTAAATAATTAATTCCTCAACAACAACTATTCAAGCTAAATATTTAAATGAAACATTGATAAGTAATATAAAATTAAACACCAATGTACATGTGCAGTGTCTAAACTTTTTCATCATGGAAGAAATCAAAACAGCACTACCAAATCTTTAAGATATGAAATCCACAAAGGAAAAAAAGGAATTACTAGTGTGACTATACCAATAAATGGTCTTCGAGAACATCAAAACTGAATGAAAAGCTTTGATTTGAAGGTATTTGGACCTATTTTGTTACTTTTGTTAGTGTGATAACTTGAAACTCGTTTGAAAACTTCAAATATTAGGATAAAAAGCCAATTTCGACTATTTCGTTGCTTATTTATCTAAAGTATCAGTTGTTAGCATTAGATATGAAATGCTAAATTAATTACTGAAAATTGTAAATATCTTAAATTTGTCTTGGTTGAATGTGGTTAAAAACGGAAAATTACCAAAAACATATTAAAAAATATGTAAGACAAGGAGGAGTATTTGAATTCCTACTACTTCTTAGTTACTTTTCTTTTTATGTGTGTGTATTGTTTTTTGTTAACATACAAACTATTGACCAAACTTTACGACAAACGTGATGACTTTTCATTCAGAATTGTCAACTTTCCCTTCATCTGTGGCAACATCCCTTCAGCACCTGTGTATGGAGTGTTCAAATCACAACTCATACGTTATGCCAGAGCTTGTCGAAACTACGCAAACTTTTGGTATCGCGCTAGAACTCTTATAATTAGGCTTCTGGACCAGGGTTATTTTGCCAAAAAAGATTAAAGTCATCACTACAGAAGTTTTATGGTCGTCATCATGAACTCATGGATCGCTACGGTGCGTCCATTTGCACCATGAAAACTGATTTGTTAAACGTCTTATAGTTTTCCTTTCCTCTTGCATCTACCCCGGAATTTACGTTTTATGAGAACTCGATGGGTGTTTATAGAAAAGCAGAGGACGCTTACTCTACCGGTGCACCTGGTCCATGCTCCCAGTTTTCAGTGTAGTCAGAGTTGCCCATTTACTTTTGTTTCTTTGTATGTATTAATTTATTACTTTATATTCTTTGTTGTGTTTGTTTGTTTTCCATGTCTGCTCTTTGTCCCTGGATTACGTTATTTTGATTTCCGCTAGAATCTTGGTTCCCTTGATATATTTTGCAAGAATATGACATTTTTAAAGAATTTGGACCCAAATTAATTTGTCACAGCCACAATATATAGTTATAATGAATAAAAAAAGCATTTTAGTCAGTAATTTTAAACCCTCCAGCAAACTAAAAGTGTGCGCACTCATACATTTTGCAAAAATATGACATTTTAAAAGAATTTTGAGTCAAAGAGTAATCAAGGGAACCAATGTTATAGCGGTAATCAAAAGAATGTAATCCAGGGACAAAGACCAGACATGGAAAACAGACATACACAACAAAGAACATAAAGTAACTAAAATCATACATAGAAAGTAACAAAAGTAAATGAGCAACTCGGACTCCACTAAAAACTGGGAGCATGGACCAGGTGCACCGGTAGGGTAAGCGTCCTCTGCTTTTCTAGAAACACCCGCCGAGTTGCTCATAAAAAGTCAAGTCCGGGGTAGACAAACGAGGAAAGGAAAACTATGACCCGTTGAATAAATCAGTTTTCATGGTGCTGATGGATACACCATAACGATCCACGAGTTCATGATGACGACCATAAAACCTCTGTAGTGATGACTTCAATCTTGTAGCAACATAACCTTGTTCCAGAAGCCTATTTGTTAGAGTTTTAGCGCGATACAAAAAGTCTGCGTAGTTTCGGCAAGCTCTGGCATAACGTATGAGTTGTGATATGAACACTCCATACGCAGGAGCCGAAGGGATGTTGCCACAGATGAAAGGAAATTTGACAATTCTGAATGAAGTCATCACGTTTGTCGTAAGGTTTGATCAGTAGTTTTCCTTTACCATCGATTTCTAAGTGTAGGTCAAGATGTGAGGCTGACTTCTCAGTGTCTGTAGTATCTTTTATCTCAAGTTCTTTTGGATAGATGCGATGTATCACATCCCCGAAATTAGGATTATTTAAAGATAACACGTCATCTATATAGCGGAAACTGAGATTGAAGGATCTAGCCAAACAATATCCTTTCTTTCTGATCAGATCAGCTATAAAGTCAGCCTCATAAGAGTGAAGGAATATGTCAGCTAGTAAAGGAGCACAATTTGTTCCCATTGGAATGCCGACCGTTTGTTGAAAAACACGTCCACCACACTGGACAAATATGTTGTCGATTAAAAATTCCAGCATTTTGTAAATATCTTCCTCTGTATATTTGGAAGATGATTTGGAATTATTTCTTACAAATTATGAGGAATCTCTACCAAGAACTAATGTGTCACAGCCCCTATATGATAGTTATATTGAAAATATAGCATTTTATTCATTGATCTTAGATCCTCATAGAAATTAAAAGTGTCGGCACTCATACCTATGCTGGAATATGACATTTTTGAAGAATTTGACCGAAAAGTCAAAGTCATCCACACAATAGTTATATTGAAAAAAATAAGCATCTAGTTCTAGTCTAATCTAATCTAGTTCTAGATTATTATGGAAAAAAACTGCTCACACTCATACATTTTGCAGGATTTTTACTTAAATGGAAGTGTCACAGTCACTAATATGAACCTAACATTTCTGATTTCTACATTTTCTACATATAGACTATGTAGGTAAACTGGAATTGTTCACACTCACATTCGTTGCTAAAAGTGGCATTTTGAAGACTTTTGACCGAAATATTTAGGTACCAGTCATATTGGCAATTTTAACATTTTTTGGAATGATCTGTGACCCTTATGTTATTAAAAGAAATTTACACTCAAAAAGTACTTTGTTAATAATGAACTTCGTAAGAATTACCAAACATCTGCAAATTATCGGTTACCACTTTTACACATATAGACCTTTAATTTTATAATTAAATAATTTAATTTAATTAACATCACAGGTGTATGACAGAATGTAAAAAAAATATACATGTAAACAATGATAAATTTTGGACAATTAGTGACTGGACCGTGATCGACGAAAATTGGAATATGAACAACGATCGAGTGATTGTGGGATGATGATCACGACGAGCTCTCTATATATAATTAGAAATTCAATGTTAATTTTGGAATCAAGATTTTTTCCTAATCGGATTAGCTAATTTACATTAGTCACAGAGTTTAATTTATTAATCGCGGACTTCCTATTCTAAATTACGTCACACAGATTGATTGATTGTTGGGGTTTAACGTCCGAGCAGCAATATTTCAGCTATATTCAGACGATATACATGGCGGAGCGCAAAGGTTCACACTCCTATCGAATACCACAGCAGGGTTCTTTAACGTGCAAGGATCGTGGCATCTTTCCCAACACGGTGCACCACTATGACTTGCGATCAGGTTTTCCGTATTATAGCCAGACAACCCCAGCACGTAACACGCCAGGGGTACCCCATTCCACTATCTGGGGCATACATCCCAGTTGCTCTGTGAGCAGAGCGCCTAGCCCCCGGCTTGGTTTCTGAGCACTATTTAGTCGCCTTTTACGACAAGCTTAGCGCTACTGCAGGCCTATTCTTTTAACACCCGGACCAGCACGGGGCACGTCACACAGAATAGAAAGCTTTAGTGTCAGGAACTGTCCAGGGGTATGACAGTTTAGAACAGCTTTTCGTATTTTCTTTTTCACGACTCAAGACAGTTTCTGTCAGGATCTGTTAGGGAATAGGGCAAAATGTGTCCTGACCCAGGACAGCCTCTGTCAGACCATATCAGGATCTGTCAAGGTTTCTGATCTATCTGCTTTCGTAGAACAGAAATCCTGACAGATTCTGAAAGAATTTAATAGAGGTTAGAAATGATTGCAACTGTAAGGTCTTTCCCTGTAAAGGGAAAACCATATTACTATTCCAATGATTATTTTTTTCTACCGCTTTGCGGTGCAAATTTCGAATAATTTAAAATGAACTGTCAAAGTGTCGTTACTGTGAAATGAATGAAAGTTTAAAGAAGGTCAATGAGTGTCAATGCTACATCAGTTTTCAAAAAATCCGGATGTAGCAAAAACATTGTCTACTATACATGGCAAATATGTTGTCGTATCAGCCGACAAAGCCAAAAACAGCACTGTTTTTGTCTGCAAAACGTATTACATCCAATGTTTATTATCAGACGTAGACGTAGAGAATAAAAGCAGTGATAAGACCTATACAGCCACTACACTTTCCAAATAAGAGATAGTGGAAAACCATAAATCTGTGCTATCCTCTTTTGGTCACTCTACCAAGGACGATGACTGATTTGCCGTCTATATACTGGATTCCTGAACTCAACAAGAATCCATACATACATAGATGGATCTGCAAAATGTGCCACCAAACCTCTCTAAAAAATTTTAACTTCTATACTCACAGCTGCCAAAGAGGGTCTAAAGTCTTACCACAACACTTATTACACCCGTAGTGGTATTATTCTTCTAGAGACTCGCAATTCAAGAATATTTTCAAAAGCTTGATACATACCCTATTGATTCACAACTATAGTCTAAGAAAAGTCTCCTCTACACACTATCACTTGAGCCTCTTTTGCATTCAAATCGTATAACCATTACAAATATGAACTGAATTCTAAACCAGATTTTATAACCCAGATTCTACTAATAAAATAACACTATAACAATAAAGTTGGAAACGAAGCACTTCCCGTATATCCGTTACACCCTTCATTTCGCGCATTATAAATGTAGGACATCGTTGCTTCTAGCAGATAATTGAGTTGCTAATTCGACTGTCTTTGTGGCTATAAACCACTAAAATCCCCAAAAATCTTTCGTTACACAGTTTTAGCCAATCATTTGCACGATATGAGAAACACTGACTATCCGCTGACTATTCCTATACTTGGTTTTATTTTTGTTTTCGTTCTAACATATATACTAAATACTGTTAGACCCGGTTTGCACTCATACGTGGTTTTTGTAATTCATGACGGACTGAGGGGTTTCTTAACGCCATTGGCTATCATTTGGGGTCTCTCACGGACGGTGTAAAGCATCGAAACGTTTACACAGTCCCGAGCATAGTCAAACCCGTGAATGTGGGTTATGGTATATTCCGGGAAATTATAGTAGTCATGTGACCACTTTCATTCATTCAATTCATTAAATGCATTATCAGGTCGATCTGTGACCTAGTGATCCAATTTGTGATCTGCACGCTGATATTGTACAGCATACTGCATTTGCTGAATCTTTGACCCAACCAAATACTGTTAGGGATAAAATCAACACTCCCAAGTGCATGTAATACAGATAGGTAAGTCAACTCATTGGTGCATGCCAGTCAATTGATGAGTAATCTCCAAAGCCGAAAAAAATTGTTTCCGATCACCATTCTGAAATTTTGTAGTGTCGGTAGGTAGGGATTTATTTTTAATTAAAACCTTTGAAATGAAATAAGCCATTATAGTGACACCGAACTCAGAATACAATGAAAACCAATTATGCAAAGACTAAACAACTAATAATTTTAGACTTACTCCATGGCAAAATCTCTTTTGGGATTCGGCGCTTGAGATATTTTTTGGTTTGCTGGCGGCGGTCAAAACAAAAAGATATATCAAGTGCCGAATCCCAAAATGTATTATATAAGCTTAAGAGCATACTCACGTCATGTGTGTTTACTGTTGATTCTAAATATAAACAACCAGTATTTCTAACTCTTTGTTTTTCCATCTAGGATAGAAATTAAAATCTTTGGCTTTATTTTCTTCTTTTTTTCTGAAAGACAATCGACAGACTTTTTATTACTATTTTTTCAATATCACAAATAAAAAACCTTTGGGTAGGGGGTCTTAAGAAGGGTCGGTATGTGACCGGAAACATTTTTAGGCCTAAACGGATGGTCTATTTATTACTCCAGTGCAAGAGTTTGTCTGGCAAGCTATTTTCTGGCTTGTATGGAGGAACAGAATTCCAACCTCTTACATTGTAGTCTATATAACACAGATAATATGAGGTTTGGGTTTTGTGTTTTCAAAAGCGGTTAAATAGGACTTTCATTTTACATATCTTTTAACAGTTAATGTTCCATACACGTACGTGTATATTATGTACTTGAACTTTTCGACGTTTTGTTGCAACACACATGGCATTGAGGACTCTGTTAAGTTGGGGTAGTCCATTTAGCTGCCCATTAGTGTAAAATGAAGTTTCGGGGGCACTACATTATTGTACATATAGAGGTTATGTGCACATAATAGTATTGTGTACATGTAAGTACATTCCCAAGGAGCTAGCTCCAACGCTTTTTAGTTTTGCTTTATATGTATATGTCAGACTGCATGTACTGACCACTCTTAATATGATTTATAATTTAGCCATTTTTTTCTTTATTTATGACTTTGTGCAAGTAAAGTAAAGTTTTAATCACCTTCATACTCAAACATTGTACATGTAAATATTACTCTCTTTTACGATGTTTACCACATAAATCATTTTTGTTAAATTTCCGATTTATAGAAAACCGTCACATTATGACTTTATGTAAATGTTATTGTGTGTAAATAAATTATGAACTGTACACATACGACGGGTCCGTCAAGTCTACATTTTGTAAATCAAATATGTTTTATACATGTACAAAAGTACATTAAGTGTAACCCGGTGAACTGGCTTTTGAAATCAAAACACTGAAATATGTGTATGAACACGAACAAAATCTTAACTTGACAAACCCTTTGATTATTTTTCAGGTTTCTGTATCTATGTGCATGTATTTGTATAATTTACTCAATATCCTCCCTCAGTATTATTTCTCCATGAACATTTGAGCTTTAGCATACATGTAATAAGTGGAGAAATAGTTCAGGAAATTGAAATGAGGTTGTAATATCATCTCCGTTTCTGAGCTCATTTTATTATGACATTGTACACATGCATGTATGTTCATGCAAGTTAAAATACATTGCACAAGGAATGTTCTTTAAAAATGTTTTATAGCCATGCATTTTGATGTCAGATGATGTTTTTCTTAAAATATTCGATAGAGATGTACAGCAACAACATTAACTCGATCAACAAATGCAGGCATTGATATACAACTACGTGTATGTTAAAAAAACAACATTTTGATTATTTTTGTAAAATATTAGAAATAAATGTCAACTCTTTTTCTTATAATTGCAGATAGACAAATATGGATTAATTGTTTTTCTGTTAAAAGGATGAGGGTTTTGTTTAGTATCAAGACATTAATACTACACACGTAAAAACTGTGAAGATATACAGAAATATTTCTAAAGAAAAGTCAACGACAATGTTTTGAAATGCTGATTGTACATACAAGTTACGTCGGGTCTGAAACCAAACGATACTGGCAATGCCTCTGGATATATTTTATACAGCAAAACAAGTACTATAGTATACAGGTTTTGTCCAAGGAAACATTTCATCAGGATACAAATGTATATAAATATTTAGAAGTTGATTAAAATTGCTTGATACAATATTTAGTTGAAGCGTTGATTTTGAAGTGTTAACTGTGAGCCAGTATCGATGGATTTAGCCTTAAAGCCCTTCATATACCGTATTGTAATTTTGTTTCATAAGAATTTCGAATGTTATCTGTTGAGTACAATGACTGTAAGTGGGATTTTTTTCCATTATGCAGTTTTATTCGCCTTTCCTAGAGAACTGTTTATCTAGGACTAATATAAAAACAAAGACCTTATAGATGTAAATTCTTAGCAAATCACACACTACTAATAAAGTAGGTCTTAAGGAAGAGTAATTCCCAAACCCCGATTTGCCTATATATGTGCATATATTTAATAATGCCATCGCAAAACATTGTAAACTACATTGGTATGGTGCTGACAGCGGCGTCACTCTCGGCAGCGCCCGTGTCGTCATCCATATTCACTTGGTTTTCGTGCGATGACTTTATAGTTATGGTTGAACAATAGTTAAGAAATTTTGATATGATTTCACTAAAGAATGCTCTTAATTGATTTTGACTATCTGGCCCCTACCATTTTAAAATAAAGGCCGTCCATGTTACTGACAGATACCGCACAGTAGGTTTCTGTTAATCTAAAAAAAAGTCCAGAATTATATCAAGCTAATCTATATAAAATGAAATGGCCAATCCTTAACATGACATAGCAAGTACAACACATCCATGCAAGTACACCTTCAAAGAAGAAGCTTCGTAATATGTGTATGACTTGTCTTATGGCAATCCATATTGGAATTTGTTCCCCATTTAGGTGTTTAGTGACACATGTTAATGGATATTTATCAACACGTGCATAATTCAATAATTGATATCAATGAATGGAGGAGTTTTCTAGAGAATGCAAACACGTTCAAGACAAAATGTATGTATGTTAAAATTTGCTCTTCAGGCAATACCAGTTTGCGTCCATACTTGCCCCTCGGACAATACCAGTCTGTGTCCACACGTGTACAATAGAGAAAAGTTTTCCAATCATACACCTCCCATGAAAATTCGTGTTTAAACAATTCTGACTATCCGAAATAAGTGTTTTGTTATTCGAAGAAAACAAAGTTAAATATTTTAAATTCTGTGCAAACATATTTCAGTTCAAAATGGACAAACTAGTATATTTGATGAACTCAAGCTGAGGTTTCTTTTCATGTTACATGGCTACAATTAAAATTCAATTTTGAATGCTTTATAGATGTTCCTTATTAGTAATGTTACACGTTACTTGAATTTTGATTGCCATGGTACATAATAAACTCATGATTACTTTATCTACACGGACAATATTCTCAATCCGACGGAGCTACATGCAGGTCCGGGTGTCAAAAGAATAGGCCTGCAGCGGCGCTAAGCTTGTCGTAAAAAGCGACTAAATAGTGTTCAGAATCCTAGCCGGGGGCTAGGGCGCTCTGCCCACAGAGCAACTGGGATGTGTGCCCCAGGTGGTGGAATGGGGTATCCCTGGCGTGTTAGATGCTGGGGATTTTTGATCTGTCGAAAAACAATACTTAAAATAGAACATAAAGGTCAGACAGTAGTTTTCCGCATATTATATCTTCGAAACCGTTAGGTTTAGCCAAATTCTTTCAATAGCTGAAATGATCTTTTTTATAAGGCCAACAAAAGTCTGCAAGGATAAAAGTAGTCAGACGACTCCTTGTAAAAGTTATGGAAATGAATGGTGAAAAAAAAAACCGTTTTTTTTTTTTTTTTGGTTTTTTGTTTTTTTCTGTTTTCTGTTTTTTACAGTTTTCAGCCATTATCATGAAAACTATGATAGATAGAAAGAAACTTTCAACTGCTGAAATAATGCTTATGTTTAAGTCCCACCAAAGTCTTCTTGAATCAGAATTGTTGGACAACATCTTGTCAAATTTGTTGCCTTGAAAGGCATAATTTTACAGGGTGAGAGATTCCGGCTCCTGGGAGCCTCTTGTTTAGTACATTACCATCAAAACTAGAATGTGTAATCCCATTTTGATAAAATCAAGACAAGTACATCCACCTTTTTTATATTTTTATTTATGACATAGTAAGTGTATCCTTGGACATAAATGACTTCATGATGTTAAACGAATCAAATCATTTTCATATGGGTTCTAAAGTACATTCAAACTATTTTCCTTAGAATGTGTTAATATAATTATGGCTAAATAAGGAAGCGCAATGCTTAAATGTTAATTGTTCAACCAATCAAAGAAGAGGAGAAAGTCGCGCGTTTTTCTGTCTGAACAGTCTGATCAGTCGTCTGCATGCACAAGCGCCATAATTGTGGAGCAAAATTTATTACAGATCAGAACTTGAGTATGTAGTGTACTAATTTTAAGTCTGGTTCATTAATCCCTGTTACTGTCACCCAATCTTACTACACCCACCCACCCCATTTTACGTTTGAATAATTACTTAGCCTCATCTGGACAAACGAACTTTTGTATGTCATACAGTGATTTTGATATGTATTTGAATGGAACTCCGGGAGGGGACATAAGCAGGGTAAGATCATACAAAGGGCTGCCTATGGATCATTACGTAAATCCAGACATAGCTGTGCTACAAGTTGTGCAAGGAGAAATCTGAAGACGGTATTTTCCAGGAACTGAATCATCTAGTAATCAGCTTGAAACAATTTGAGGTTCTGCAAATTATTATGATGCAAGTTTTGTTCAGGATAGAACCAACAAAACGGAGTCAGTATTACGTCGATACGAACTGGTCTCATGCAACGATTGAAGAATTTAATATGAAGTTTGGAAAGACGTATGAGTAAGACGAAGATGTCAAGTTTGTTGGACAAAAAGGGCTTGGAAAGGGGAAACCGTGGTTTCATATTACGAGCCAGATGGGTCCACTTCAATGCTCTTGGCTGCCAAAATACAATAAAAAATGTATGTGCAGCATTTGTTCATCAATGCTGCATATTGCAAGGGAAATGCTTAAAAGTTAGGGTACCAACTTACACATTAAAACAACACTTTCGAAATAATTTTGTTACATGCATAATAACTTGTCTTGATATTAATAATAATTGTCCATTACAGTAATTTTCAGCATATTCACATTGACCATTTTTTCCCTCTTTCATTTACCCGGACTTGACTTCTTATGAGCAACTCGGCGGGTGTTTCTAGAAAAGCAGAGGACGCTTACCATACCGGTACGCCTGGTCTATGTTCCTAGTTTTTAGTGGAGTCCTAGTTGCTCATTTGCTTTTGTTACTTTGTATGTATGATTTTAGTTACTTTATGTTCTTTGTTGTGTATGTCTGTTTTCCATGTTTGGTCTTTGTACTCTGGATTACATTCTATTTGATTACCACTATAAACTTGGTTCCCGTGATTACTCTTTTAAATCGTATTTAAATTATATACGTGCATAATATATTGTCCACGATTATGTACATCAGTACAGCATGTATTTTATTTAAACCCTGTAAAGTCCAAGTGGACAATATGGATACATGTAGATTATAGTACATGTATCTGATATATAATACACAGTACTTTATTTATAAATTTAAAATTTACAATATTTTAACCTGACTGTGTATAGTCCAGATTTAATATGTAGTTTTAAGTACTGAATTTAATTCATTCAAACCCTGTATGTATAGTCCAGGTTTATACAGTCTTTTAATACATCACTTTATATATTCAAAGCCTGTATAGTTCAGGTTAATACAGTTTCAAAAACAACATTCATTTCATTCAAAGCCTGTATACATGTAGTCCAAGTTGATGTTCATGAACAGTATGTAGATTACAGTACTTACACTTGATACATATATACAGTCTTTGTTAGTGGATAATTATCCTCATTCACAGTAAAGTTTAGGTTGATGTACAGGTACAATTAAAACAGTAAACGATTTAGGTTTACAGGCTACATGTATCTAGTTGTAATTGGTTTAGATTACAGAATAATAGGTTTACATACCATAAGCATGATATGGGTATTTAGTACTGTTGAAATGATTCACGGTGAGGAAAAACCCACCAAATAAACGATGCTTTTTTCAATCTGCATGTGATATAATTGTACATAGTAATTATACTTTCTGTATTCAGGTTTGTACTTGATACATTTATCTCCAAATAAAATCAACCAAATTAAAAGAAATCAAGAACGATACCTCTTGCAAAGTGCCAATTTCACGTACAATCTATATAATTTTTATCTCAAAAGTGCAACAACCAAAAGGAAAATCTGTTTAGGTGGTCGGTAAAAGAAATAAAAATGAATTCGGTGGGTTTTTAACATGCATGTATCACCTGTCTTAGTTTAAAGGGTAGGTTACAGACCTCCAGTTAGAAGAAGGTTCCTCTAAACCCTACCTTGGTTGTGGACATGCAAGCTGCGGTATCATTTTTTTTTTCAGCCAGACAAGTTGGTCATGACTAAACCCCTTAAACTTATGGGGGTGATACATTTAGTGGTAAATTCGGTATATGCAGAAATGAAGGTACATTATTATGTATTTACTCGGAAACGTGGTAGATTATTTTCAGTTTGTCTGACAATGACCTATTTCAAAGACCACATTGAAGCCCTTCCATTTAGAATTAATCTACCAAAGAAAGGGAATCCGCTATACTGTCCAGTCAGTTGTTTGTTTACGTACCTGCAAAAACGGAGGAGTACTCCTCCTGGACCATTTATTTTCATACAAGTCCCCAAAGCATGTGTCATGGAACTCTCTGTAGCATTCTTTAAAGAGATGTCAGCTCTAAGATATTTGAAGCATACTTTTGTGGCGGGATGTCAGCTGTAAGATCTTTGAGTCATACTTTTGTGGCGGGATGTCAGCTGTAAGATATTTGAGGCATACTTTTGTGGCGGGATGTCAGCTGTAAGATCTTTGAGGCATACTTTTGTGGCGGGATGTCAGCTGTAAGATCTTTGAGGCATACTTTTGTGGCGGGATGTCAGCTGTAAGATATTTGAGGCATACTTAGGTGGCGGGATGTCAGCTGTAAGATCTTTGAGTCATACTTTTGTGGCGGGATGTCAGCTGTAAGATCTTTGAGTCATACTTTTGTGGCGGGATGTCAGCTGTAAGATCTTTGAGTCATACTTTTGTGGCGGGATGTCAGCTGTAAGATATTTGAGGCATATTTGGGTGGCGGGGTGTCAGCTATAAGATCTTTGAGACATATTTGGGTGGCGGGGTGTCAGCTTTTAGACATTTGAGACATACATTGTATTTTTTTTCATTTTATTGAACAGCCTTTAAATAAAGTGCTTATTTTTAGTCAAAAATGTGTTTTCGATAAACAGCGAACCAGCTTTGTGTATATCCCATGGAATTTAATATGCCTGTTAGGTCTAAATGGTATGCCACTCTCGAAATCGTCCCACTTAAAAGCTTCATGCATTGAGAATCAAATCTTAATGGTATGCTGCTGTCATGGTCATACACCTGAGTACATATATATATGTAAGACATATTAACATCCTGTGGTAATTATTTCACATTAATTTTTTTCCGAAGGATATTATTTCACTTTGAAAAAAAATCCACACTTATTAAATTGTTTCCACGACTTGAACAATGATATCACCTATATTTTTCATGAATAAGCTATAGGTATTCCTAATAGGACAGAGGATATTATTTCATTCTGTTGAATAATATCCTGAACATGATTCACAGACATATATGAAGAGTAAACAGAATTCACCCTCTTGATAAAATGGATAATGTTTATATTGATATATATTATCCTGGATGAAAAGTTATGTGTAGAACAACCCATGAAATATCATCAAATGTGAAAACATTTTCATATCTGAAAACATCCAGGATAAAAAATAATATCTCAAATCATTCCGGATAACATATCATATCAAAAACTATCCAAATCTTTAACACCTACAACGCTGTGAATCCCACAAAATCCAAGCCCCACTTTTTTTATAGTAGCCCTAAAGAAAACCCTTCAGGCACCTGTATGTTTAATCATCATATGGTTGAGTATGGAAACAATTTAACAACCATGGAGATCATTTAACTACTATAAAATATCCCCAGATTAAATTTCGATATAATTTTTTTCCGATAGAAAGTATTTCACAGAGTATACTATTTGATGTCACACACACACACACACACACACACACACACACACATATATATATATATATATATACATAAAACGCTCAGAATGTGACGACTCTATTCGCTAGATTAATCCACCGAGGAGGAATGACCCGGACAGCGAAGGCTATATTTTTATATAGCCTAACTGGCCGAGTGGTCTAGGGCGCTGGATTTAGTGCAGGCGGTGTTGCCATAGATGTCACAGCGGTACGAGTTTGAGTCCCGCGGTGGGAACGACCAAAAATTTGCATCGCAAATTTGACAGTTCTAACATCGTTGGGAATTTTTCAGACCTATATATATATAATATGCTTCTGGGATTTTTGCAAGGTTTGAACAAGTCATAATTAATTTATGGTAACGAAAACCTTCATTTAACAATTTACCAGTAATACAGAAATTATAATACATCGCTACAAGCACAGACGTATCGAACTAGTTTTCTGCATGTTTGAAGTATTTGTAGAAGCAAACTTTATGATACTGTTATTAAAGAGAGAAATCTTGGGACAGATATATAGATAGCAGACAAATAAATGATACAATAAACTAAAATACCAGGGACGTCCTATATGTACATGGAACATGAATGGCGCAAAATCGTTCTGTCGGAAGTGTAGTATTTCGGAAATGAAATACGCTGTAAGGAAGTGATTGCTTGAACTTTTAATGCAGACGAGTAGCGTCCAACACGGTATGGATTTTCTTCTTTTTTCCTTTATTCTGATGGTGCAAATAGTCAAATTAAACTTTCTAAATTGTTCGTTGCTTGGCATTTGTTGTATGACTGTCTCGTGTCAATCATACCACATCTATTTTTACATGATTTGGACCACATGAAATTTAAAAAGTCATTCATAAATGCAAAGGTTTGAGGAAAGCAAACGAAGTCATAATCTGAATCTATTTTTTTAAAGATTTTAAGTTCATTCGTATACATGGTCATACTTTCTTCGTCATATGCCATTAACAATTTGCATAACGCAACCTATTGCATTTTAATGACCTCTTGGAACGTGTTAATATGACGATAATATGGGAATTAACGCTAACTTTCATAACATATTAGACAAACTTTGAATACATCGACATGGTCAAAGTTCAGAGACCAAAAGGTTGATCAAATAAGCCAGTGACTGGATGTCGATAACTTTAAATGTTGTCTGTGACGTCTTAAGGGTGTACATTCACATGTAGTTTGACAATGATAATGACCGGATACACCTACATGTAATGTGAGTACTTACATGATGTTTCAAAGAATTCCTGCATTGAGATGTTTATTTGTTATTTATTTATATGTTTGCTGGGTACCCCTATTTCTTGAAATGTCGCCTTTACTTCTTCCTATGTAGAGTGGCCCTCTTTGCCCCGAACGCGTGTATTTCATAGCACTACGTTACCAACACTATCCGCATAATCAGCATCGGAGTCAATAACTTATATTACTTTAACTTTATTTACTTCTATCTAATTAACTATCTATCCTTCCGCAAGCTATTTGGCTCAGCTGTACAGAATTTTTACCCGATTTATTGTATTAATTTACATAAAAGGTGTGGTTGATGAATGAGTGGATTAGAGGTGTATAGCTTTGATATAGCAAATTAGCGCAGAATATCTTGAAGACTTGTACTGACTTCACTGGTGAAGTTATTTTTCTAATCATAAATGCATATTTTAGAATATAAATAACGCATTTGATATTTTACCGTAGAATAATCACTCACGCTTCAGTAGAAATGTTCAGCTATGACAGTTACCAGGGAAGCAACTAAGCAGAAGGAATTTCAATATAAAGTACATAATAGTCACGTGATTTCAGGACATGGACGTGTTTTTCTGCTCTTGGAAATTGCAAGGTGTTGTAAAAATATATATATACCGAATGGGCTAGGGCGCTGGACTTTGTGCAGGCGGTGTTGCCATAGATGTCACAGCGGTACGAGTTCGAGTCCCGCGGAGGGAAAATTTGCCAAAAATTTGCATCGCAAATTTGACAGTTCTAACATCGTTGGAAATTTTTCAGACCTTTCTATACATTTACATATCATCCCTGTATCAATTTGATCCGATAGAGCAGTGTAGCGAATAGAGTCGTCACATTCTGAGACGTTGCATAATATTGGTTTGTTGTGACATGCATCATTAATTTGATCCTCTATCCTACATAATAACATCTAAATGAACTGTCCCGTACTACCATACATCGTGTACTAAGTTACAGCCCTAGAATAATCTTACGAGGAGGAATGACCCGGCCAGCGAAAGCTATATTTTAAAATAGCCTAGCTGGTCGAGTGGGCTAGGGCGCTGGACTTTGTGCAGGCGGTGTTGCCATAGATGTCACAGCGGTACGAGTTCGAGTCCCGCGTAGGGAAAATTTGCCAAAAATTTGCATCGCAAATTTGACAGTTCTAACATCGTTGGGAATTTTTCAGACCTTTCTATATATATATATATATATATTGGAAAATTCTAGTTAACATCTGTGATGATTGACTTCAATGCCGTAATTATTACTTATTATTTCATCAATCTTGAGAAATTGGTTAACATTGGTGGTTTTTCCTAGTATTTATATTTCGTAAATGTCGTATTCACTACTGACAAGTATAGAAATGTTCATAGAGCCCTGGCTAGATAACCCTTGGATATCAGGTCGAATACGAACTATTATACTCATTATCACAATCAATGAAATTAGACTTTGGACTCTTGTAGTAAGAAACAGTTGACCGGTAGTAAATCTGACCCCATGAACTATTTTTTGCCTATTAATTGATCTATAAAAAAGTACCTAAAAGATACCTCTAGTCTTCTTGAAGAAAGCAGGCAAGTATTGAATGAGCAGTCTGATGAATATCCAATATTAAATCTAATTTTACAAACAGTTACGGGAAAATGGACAAAAAAAAAATGGAGAATGTTAATAAATGGATGAAAAACATGGGTTAAAGAATGAAAAACGACTTGACACTTTCAATCAGAATATAATGTCAGTGTCACCAATAGTGTAAAAAGACTTGGAGATAAAACTGGCGGGTTTGAAAAGTAAATTTCGGAATGTGAGGCAAGCTGTGTGAGTATAAGCAATTTGTTTGATGAACTAAACGAGGGACTTAAAACCAATACACACAACATTATACATCAAGATGCAAGAATAAAAATTCTGGAAAACCAGCCAGTAATACAACCTGTGATTCAACCAGTTACTGAAAGTGAGGAAATGAAGACCACGAAAGCCGAACTATTAGATCTTAAATGCTGGTCGATGAAAAACAATTTAATCTTCACGTGTGAAGAAGATACAGAAGGTCTGCTAAGATGCTTCCTTCAAAATGAGCTCGGCATTAGTTAAAAAATCGAGTTCGGGAACGTTCACCGTATTAAGACCAATGGTGACTACAGACGAGCACCGATAGTAGCACGTTTCCTTTACTATCGAGATTTAGAATACGTACTTAGTATTTGCACACAGGCTAAAAAGAAAACCGTACGGGATAAAGGAGCAGTTTCCTCTAGAATTTGAACAGAAAAGGAGAAAGTTGTACCCGGCGAGGATCGACGACAGAAGAGAGAGAAAAAATGGTCCGAGATAGACTGTATATAGACAATGAACTATACATTCCAGAAGATGTAAATGAACAAGTAGCGACTAGACAACCACGCCAATGAACAACACTACTCGCCACAACGAGTCGCATACTAGCCCACCGAGCAAACAGCAAAGACACAGTCCGTCTCTTCCATCTTATAACCGAGGCCCAGACTAGGGGATTGGTGCAAGAGGACTATGTGATAGCGAAAGTTTAAAGAAAATAAAACTAGGATTTTTAAATGTTTGTGGCATAAAGCAAACACTTGTTTGTCCTGATTTTTTTTAAAATTTTATAATACTTAAATATGATGTTTGTATTTTTGTAGTAACAAAACTAGATGATATTGATTCATTGACCATACTAAAATATTATCAATATTTTTCAAAGATAAGAAAGCGGTGTAAAAAAAATCTGGTGGGATTGTGATAATATATAAATCAGAATTACATAAATACCAAGACTTTTATAAGACCGAATGCGAATTCGTCCTATGGGTTAAGTTCTCAAAAGATATCGTTGGTAAAAATATAGATACTCTTCTTGGTTGTGTTTATATACCCCCCAAAAACTCAAAATAAGCCTTTAAAGTCTCTTTTGACGATATTGAAGCAGAAATGATCAATTTGAAAAAATAGAAACGATTAGAATAGTTTGATATTGGGAGATTTCAATGCAAAAACCGGTATATTGAAAGATACCATTACCCCAGATGAAAATATTGTTGATACACTAAATTTGGATTGTGATGTTGATGTTATGTCTTATATGTATGATGATGGAAATCTGTCGTTTTACAAAATACCACTTCAAAGAAGTAATTAGTGTTGCTGTAATGTAAATAATTATGGTCATAAGTTAATTCAGCTCTGCCGAAGAAATAATGTTTATATATGTAATGACAGGTTATGCAAGATAAAGGTATTTGGGAAAGAACATATAACGATACTAGTGTAATTGATTATTTTTTGTCATCGTCAGTTGCTGTACCATTTATCACATAATTTAGGGTAGACGGTTTGAACTAATTAATTTCAGATGTACACTGTTTTTTATATGTTGAAATTCATTGCTCAACTGTTTCTAACATTTATAAAAGTGATTGTGATCGCGAAAATAAAAGGGTTGTCAAATTGAACGAAAAGAAGCGATCAGCTTTTGTTAATAACGTAAGGAATGATCATGAAGGCATGTTACATGTAGATGAATTAAATGTAGAATTTAATAATTTAGAATCAGTTGGGAAGAATTCTGTAAATCAAAGTAAAAATAATAACATAGTTGGTATCTGTAAAGATAAGGATAAAAATCAACCTTGGTTTAATGATAAATGTAAAGAGAGGAGGAAGAAATTCCACAAAGGCAGGAAATGATATAGTTTTTTTTAATTGGAAAACAGAAAGCTAATGAAAAAGACAAGCAAAGAATAAAAAGGTGAAAAGAAAAAAGCGTATAATACCTTTCAGAATAAAACTGGAAATAATTTACTAAAAGCAAACAATTCCGATTCAAAGGCATTTTGGAAAATACTAAACAGCATAGACAAAAACGAAAGACAGAAGCGATATTTCATTGTACGTTTTTTCCTAGAATTAAATGAGAAAGAAAACATAGATGAAACTAAAACTATTATTTTTGAAAATTTCGTTGACAGCTTACCAACTGAATTTAATTAATTACTTAATGATCCAATCACTGAGGAAGAAATAGTTAAAAATATTAGAAATCTAAAAAATGGCAAAGCTGTGGAGTTCATGATATTCTTAATGAATATCTTACAAACACTGTTTTGGAGCTAATGCCTGTATACCTAAAAAATTTTTAATTTAGTACTCGATACAGGTATTGTACCAGAACTTTGGTCATAAGGAATTTTTGCACATTTTTATATCAGATCCAAATAGTCATAGGAGAATTTTACGAAATTCATGCTTAGGAAAAGCCTTCTCATCTATTTTGAATGAAAAACGTACTAAGTTTTCTGATGAGATTGAGCTCTTATCCGAATCACAGAATAAATTTCGAAAGGGCTATTGTACTGTTGACAATATTTTTGTGTTACACTCCCTTATAGCTATTATATATTTTTCAAAAGGTAAAAAAATCTATTTTGCACTTTTGTGGACTTTAAAAAAGCATTTGATACAGTTTGGATAGATGGTCTTTGGCTAAATGTTCAAAAATCCAATGTAACAGGGAAAATATATTCAGTTATTTTCAATATGTGTCAGAATATTAAGTCTTTTATCAGGCATCAGGGTAAACTGTCTAAATTTTTTAACTGTAGAGTTGGTGTAAGACAAGGAGAAATTTCGTCGCCTTTTTTGTTCTCATGTTTTGTCAGAAACATATGCAAAAAGCATTGGATGTGTCTGCTAATTACAGTAACGAATGGAAGTTACAAGTTAATACTGAAAAGATAAAAGTAAAAAAAAATGTAAACAACATTTTCAATTTCAAATATATACAAAAAATATAGAACTAGTAGAGTCGGGTACATATTTAGGCACGGTTTCATTATTGCAAGAAAGCGTCTAAATAGATCAAGCCCAAAAGCCCTCTTTCGGAAACTAAGAAACATCCCACTGCCGTAGGATTTACAGTTTAAGTTATTTGGTACTTTGATATCACCAATACTGTTACATGTATATTACTCTGAGGTCTTGGGTTTTGAAAGAGTAATAAAGGGAACCAATATTGTAGCAGTAATCAAAAGAATGTAATCCAAGGACAAAGACCAGACATGGAAAACAGATATACACAACAAAGGTCATAAGTAACTAAAATCATACATGCAAAGTAACAAAAACAAATGAGCAACTCGGACTTCACTAAAAACTGGGAGCATGGTCCAGGTGCAAATATGGGAAACAGTGAAAAGTTATATCTAACATTTTGTAAAAAATATCCTTAAGCTGAAAAGCAGCACTCCGAATTTTATGGTTTATGGAGAGTAACGTAGAATTCCCCTTGAAATATTTGTGAAAGTAAGAATGGTTAGCCTTTGGGCAAAAACTTCGCAAAAAGAACAAAAACTGTCAAAACTAATGCTTCGGCTTATGATTAAATTGCATGACAATAATCCAACCAAATTTAGGTAGGTTAACTGTGTTGAATCTATCTTGGATGATACGGGTCTTAGTTACGCATGGAACGAACACGTTAAAGTAAATGTTAATTGGCTTAAGGTCGCAGTTAAACAAACATTATGTGATCAATTCCATCAATCTTTGTTTCCCAAAGGGACAACACATCTCGTGGTGAATTCTATTCTACTTTTAAACATGAATTCAGAATTGAATCATATCTTCTCAGATTGTTCCGAGTAGAAAGAGTAATCAAGGGAACAAAGGTTATAGCAGTAATAAAAAGAATGTAATCCAGGGACAAAGACCAGATATGGAAAACACACATACACAACAAAGAACATAAAGTAACTAAAATCATACATACAAAGTAACAAAGGCAAATGAGCAACTCGGACTCCACTAAAAACTGGGAGCATGGACCAGGTGCACCGATAGGTAAGCGTCCTCTGCTTTTCTAGAAACACCCGCCGAGTTGCTCATAAAAAGTCAAGTCCGGGGTAGACGAACGAGGAAAGGAAAACTATGACCCGTTGAATAAATCAGTTTTCATGGTGCAGATGGATACACCATAACGATCAACGAGTTCATGATGACGACCATAAAACATCTGTACTGATGACTTCAAACTTGTAGCAACATAACCCTGTTCCAGAAACATATTTGTTAGAAGTCTAGCGTGATTTAAAAAGTCTGCGTAGTTTAGGCGAGCTCTGGTATAACGTATGAGTTGTGATATGAACACTCCATTCGCAGGTGCTGAAGGGATGTTGCCACAGATGAAAGGAAAGTTGACAATTTTTAATGAAAAGTCATCACGTTTGTCGTAAGTTTGGTCAATAGTTTTCCTTTACCATCGATTTCTAAGTGTAGGTCATGATATGAGGCTGACTTCAGTGTCTGTAGTATCCTTTATCTCAAGTTCTTTGGGGTAGATGCCATGTATCAAATCACCGGAATTAGGGTTGTTTAAAGATAATACGTCATCTATATAGCAGAAACTGAGATAAAAAGATCTATTCAAACGATATTCTATCTTTCGGATTAGATCAGCTATAAAGTCAGCCTCATAAGAGTGATGGAATAGTTTAGCAAGTAAAGGAGCACAATTTATTCCCATTGGAATGCCGACCGTTTGTTGAAAAACACGTCCACCATACTGGACAAACGTATTCATTTAATATGTTCAAACTTAAAACTATCCATGGAAACATGGACGTGGTCTGGAGTCCCACAAAGTCCAAGAATATGTAATCTTTGTAAAGAAGGTGTGGGAGATGAATTTCAAATATTCTTCCAGTGTAAGTATTTAAGTAGCAGTCCACCTAAGAATCATGCAGTGGGTGATTTATCGATGTCAGACATTTGAACCAAGTTGACTTGCAATATGAAGGATTTAATGGAAAAACAAGAATTAATATGAAAAATGAAAAATATTTTCACTGTAACCATAGCAACGACCATTCCTTAGCAAAACACCAATTTTGGGTAAAAAAACACAAAAACATCACAATTTAATGTATTTTTTGTTTATATCTAATGGTGGAAATTTTTCAAACTACATAATTATATTAAGGAAGTATGTCTTAGGAAAAACAATTTACAATAAAGTACAAAGCAATCTGATTGGTTTAGATCTGGTTACCATAGCAACCAAAATTCTTATTTTTTTTACAATTTGAAATGTACGAAAATAGGCTACGTTCAGACCCGTTTTGCTAACAAGATCAAGAAGACATTAATTAAATGTATGCATGGATGTGAAGTAGGTGCTCTCCACTGAAACATATCAAAAAGAAAAATATGTAGCATATCTTTGTTTTTTGCTCATCTGGACCCAGAATCACCCCCTGTAAGGACTTCCCTTCTTCTTAACGTTTTTCATCCAAACTTTGTTCAGATCATAACTTTTTTGTCTTTTGACCTAGACTTCTAGTATTTGGTATGTTGATATATCTTCTCGGGATAGATTGTTGCATACCAAAGTGGGAGACTTTTGACCTTGACCTTTAACCTCAAGGTCAAATAACATACACATTTTGGCAAAATACGATACATAATTTTGTCTGTGCCATTATTTTGTTTAGTCTTTTTACTTAGATATATGATCTTTGGCATTTGAGTATATCACACCAAGACAGGGAGTAATGTTTTAGGTAGGTGACCTCTGACCTGGACCTTTGGCCCCAAGGACAAATACCAAAAACGTTTTGGCAAAATACTATAAAAAACTTTGTCTTGACCATATTGTTTTTTGTCTTTTTACAATGACATCTGATTTTTTGGTATGTAAGTAAATCACATTAAGGTAGATTGTAATGTTTAAGATATGATAACTTTTGACCTTGACCTTTGACTCCAAGGTCAAATGACATACAAAATTTGGTCAAGTACTTTACAAATTTTTGTCTGGGCTAAAATTGTTTTGTCTTTTCACTTGGACACCTGATATTTGGTATGGGATTATAAAACCTGAAGGCCAGGCATCACATACTAGGGTGGTTGACACTCGAACTTGACTTTTGACCTCATGTTCAAATAACATACCAAAGTTTGACGCCGTTCATACAAAATTTGTCTATATCATAACGCTTTTTGTCTTTTGACCTAGACTACTAATATTTAGTATATTGGTATATCCTCTCAAGGTGGAGTGTTGCGTACCAGAATAAATGAAATTTTACCTGAATTTAATCTGTCAACTTCATGGTCAAATAAGATACATATTTTGGCAAAATACCACCCAAAGTTTTGCCTGTGCCATAACATTTTTACTTTTTACTAAGATATCTGACATTTGGTATGTGCGTATTTCACGCTAAGGTTGAGTGTCATGTACCAAGGTGTGCGACTTTTGAACATGACTCTTGACCTTATGGTCAAATGACATACACAATTTTGGCTTAAGTTAAAGACTGATTTCATGCAATATTTCACCTCACAGTATGTCGTAAATGTAAAGAATCAGTTGCCCTTTATCACCTGATTGTGCGTAACTAATCTTTTACATGTGTTATGGAATATGTGTTCTCTTCATTTCAAAGGAGAAGAACTCTGAGCTTAAATAATTGTACCCCCCCGCAATGCAGTTGCGCAGGGTATAATGTGTTTGACCCGTCCGTCTGACCGTCAGTCCATCAGTCCATCTTAAGTTTTCCGGACTTTTTTTTAACACTTGCCGATATTAAAATATTTTTTGTTAAACAAACAAACAAGAGAAAAAAACAAACCAAAAAAAAAAAAAAAAATCAATCAACAAACAAACACAAAAATCTTTCAAGAATAGTATATTTTTTCCAAACGCAACCTCTAGAAATATACATGTATGATATCACAGTTTATCCCTAAAAATCAATTGCTATACAATCAATGCACATGTAGAACGCCAATATAATAAATTGACTCATTCGTATCAACTTTAAAAATCGTTATCACCTCGAATTTTGTGGCGAGATAGGACCATTTAATTTATCGACCATTTTCAAACAAACGTCATGCGGAAGTGCATTCGACTGAGAACAACAAAACAAAGTCATTATCATAATAACATTGTACATACATTCTGACAACGTTCAATGTACGGTAGAGGGATTGTATTGTGTCTACCTTTTCTACTAATACTGTTCTGTGTATGCATTTCATCTGTACAATCGAATTTTGGTAAGTACATGAATATAAGTCTGTGATTACCTTAGGACATGCTGATCTCGTATGCAATATACTTGTAAATGTAACTGAATGAAAACGATACATATCGGTATTGGGTGAGTTGGGGCTAAGAGCAAGAGTGTTTTAATTACTTTTTGTATTTTTTGGAGATGATCATACCCCATGATTATGCTTTCCATTTTTTTAGAGATACCCCTTTTCTGCCACATTTTGATTCGATTCTACTGACGCGCCGTTTTAGTTTCCTTGGCGTGAATATGCATTACGTTTCTGCATTTAAAAATGAGGACCCAGACTCAAAATGAACAATCATAATTTAGTAATTATTTCTTATGTAAATTATAATATTCAGATCTGACATTAATATTTAATGCCTTTATCTGAATCCGGGATCTTTAATTCTGTCAATAGAATTTTCCCGCTAACTTCCATTGCGATTTCGTTTTGTCAGCCAATGTGTTTTTCAGTAGTATGTCCCCAATGAGTCCATTAGTAATACTTTATTCATGCATAGATGCATGTTACTGTAAACATGTCAGCATTGTTTTAGATATCTTGTCATGAATGCATTAATGTCTAACGTATTACACAAGGTAAATAATATACGTAAAGACAAAAGATGTGCACCAAAATATTAAAGCACTCGCATACATTTAATATGCTGTTGATATATTTATATGCATAAAGTTTACTTCGTAAGGAGATTTTTTTTGTCTACAACCAAGCACACAATTTGATATACATGTACTTTAATTCACGAAATGTTTCAATATACTGAGGTCCAAATTTACATGCAGTATTGCTGGATATCACAGTAATAAAAAGTTAATATTCTGCATAGTTCGATCGTTCCTTGTCCAACGCTTCCAAGCTTCTTTCATACCCTTGCCTACTTTCGTATATTTGTGTAAATTAGATTCATTAAATCGGATTTTACTTGTTTAAAGAAAAAAAGTTTAAAATGAGTAAGCAGTCAATTGGCGGACAATTTGGCAGCTGCACCCAACCTTGCTTGTAGTCAAGGTTGGGTCTCAGGCTTGCCTTAACGGACTCGACCAGAGATACCCGTGATAAAAGCCAGTATCAAAAACCAGTTGCCCAATATTCAGTATGTAATGTCTGCAAAATATCGGGAACATATACCGAAACATCAAAATAGCAAGACATTTCAAACACATTAAAACCAAAGTAAATGGGTAAAATAAGAAAGCGGGAAAAAGAGACAATCTACAAACAGTTTTAAATATTAACACAATAAAATACTATTGCATACATGTATACAAGTTGAAGATATAGTAAACAGAAACCTATAAGCCCTACCCTAAAAACCAGGAGTGACATCAAACTGAAAGTGAGTTAAAATAGGGAAGTGTCACATTTAATTGGGTGTCATTCCCGAAACATTTTAGTCTAACCGAAAGTTCTTTTTTTGTGTGAGACAAAAAATAAACTTCGAACCAGTCTGTCAAATTATGAAAAGTTACGACAAAATGTAACGACGAAGGACTCGTTCAACATGAAAGAACAAAAGACAAAAAAAAACCAAAAAAACAAAGACAAAAAAAAAATAAATAAAATAAAATAAAAAATAAACAAACGAACTGAAAGAAATGTATAAAAAAAATACAAACAAAAAATCAAACAAACAAACAAACCAACAAAAAACGACAACAATAACAAACGAAAATTAAGACACCCCCACAGAAATAGAAGCTTTCCAGTATCAACCTAAGCGCGTTTTTGTAAGCGCTGAGTATAATATTGTATAATGAAAAAAGAAACGTGTATCTGATCAAGGCGGACTGATAACGTTTTTAAATATCGCTGAATAAAATACGAAATTTAACACACTTGTTAACCATAGCATTTTTTTTTTGGTAGATTATATTGACACTAGATACTTAGCGGTTTAAAAGCTGTTTGAACTCACATAAGTGCGATTTTTTTTCAGCGGCTCCCGGGATTAAAATTTGTGTTGTATCTAACAATCTACATTAATAAGTAATGGGGAAATACTGAATAACATATTTATAACAAGCAAGACACACACACACACACACACACACACACACACACACACACACACACACACAAGTATTTCAAACGGTTCTTGTCCTAAACGTATTAATCATTGTACATGCAATTTACTCTTGGGGTATGGTTGCCCGCGTGTGGTGCTGTACGACGACCCCTCCATACACGTACCATCTTGGTGACAGATATATTTAGCTTATATAACAGATACCTTTTCGTTGCAGACCCATGTGATACTAAGTGGTATATCAATGACTGGAAACGGTCGGTGGCCTACACACCTGATATTCCAGACCTTTGTGATTCTTTTCTGGAGGAGAACTGGTACCGTGTAGTAAGTGGTGCTGGAGAATTAATGCCAACAGAATGTCCACGAGACGGCTGGCGATGTGGCACTATGAACCCCGTTTGGCTGTCAGGTGGTAAGTTTGTGTGGAATACACTACATTCACATTTTGTTACCGCACATTCATTTGAAACGTCATCAGGGCTTCTCTTCAAACATTTGCAACCTTTTTGCTTTTTGTTTGCTTTTTCTTTGTATTACCGAGGCACCATAAATCCACCCTCCTCCTCTTCACACAAACAACCCAATACATGTGCACGCTTCATTTTGATTCAAGTACAGCAGTAATACAATATCATATAATATGTGATTGTTTGACAAGTAAAATTAACATGATTTTAACCATTAATCATCTGTCATCAGATATAATTTGTCGTCATTTTATGATGTGATGAACTCTTAAGACGTAAAAGTTATCGGTATCATTTACATGTGTATGTCGGTGAGAATTGTCACCATCAATACTCTTATAAAGTTACCTAATTTTGCCTTTAAAAACGAAAGTGAGATAATGCTTCGATAATGTTTTTGTTATATAATCACGATTGTTATACATTTATGTGTCAAAATGTGAAAATGTTGTAACGTTAAATTGGTTCAAGCTGCACAATTTGTAAAGTTTCGTTAATAAATGACATATATGTATGGATGTGTTTAAAAAGATAAATTCCTATCTATTGACTATATGTACGTGAACAGTATTCCTACACCGTATTTGCACGTGTAGGTTTGGAATTTTAAACTGTTTGACCTCAGGTTTAATGCGATTGTACAGAAATCACTGTAAAAAGGAAGAGTAACTCGTATAAATAATGGCATTACTTAACATAGTTATCGAAATGACGAATAAATAGTAAATGTACTGGATAAAATAGATTAATGACATTACACGTGACCATTACGTTCATATGTATACTAATGGCAGTGCCTGTCCATTGTCATGGCAAGCTCTTGGTGAGTGTGCTACTACTACAAAGTAGTCCGAATAAATCATGTGCAGAAAAATTGATGTTAAGCCGAGCGCGAAAAAAACCTACCCCCCCCCCCCCCAAAAAAAAAAAAAAGAAAAAAGAAAAAGAAAATATATAGTTTCTCCTGGATAATATCGTCTTCATATGTATTACAGACGGGGTGGCTGACGGAGAAAATGTGTACCCAGAGGAAGGGAAAACGGTCGATAGGATTGCGTACACTTCATCTGCTTTTGGTAACTGCAAAGATTCAAAGTATCCAATAAAAATCAAAAATTGTGGACAACACTTTGTTTACTACTTAGTTCCTGTCAAGGGATGTAACTCTGCCTACTGCTTTGGTAAATATTGCTTTTCTCAGTCATTGACACATGTATTGGTCATCAGTAACTTTTCGTGAGTCATTGAACATCTCCGTTCATTGAGTCTTATTGTCAAAAGCGATTCTTCATGTCCGTCCTCGTCCACTGAACTTCAACATATTCAATCAAAAATTGGTTCCATTCTATCTTACAATACCCATACATTGGTTCAGACGACCTTTCTTACAGACCAACCATAATTCTGCTCTTTTGGCCATGAAAGCGTCAATCAAAGGGAGCAACCCAAGGCTTCTAAACAAGTCACCTCTAAAGATAGTAGACTGGGTTTTGTATAGTTTAAATAAAACTATTAAATATTCGATACAAATGCTAAGTAAGTCAAACTAACTCGGACAACTTTAGGATAAATATGAACACATCCTGACAATCATATCAGTACATTGGCTGAGATACCCCCCCTCCTTATCAACCAAAATATGATTTTCAGGTATCCTTAAATCTCCCATTTATGAATAATTTTGTTAGATAAATAAAAAAAAATTAAAATTTACTTTCCATGAAACGTGTAGAAGTCGCCTCTTGTTTCCTGGTCTGTCTTTTGAGAAACATATCGTCAATTGAACTGCTTAATATTTATAGAGGCAGCGTAAAGACCGTGGATATCAAATTTCAACGAAACCGAAAAACTTTGAATTTTCGACGCAGTGTCGGCCATTTTGAAAATGTAGGTCGATACGTAGCTCAAATTGCCGAAGAGCCGCATATGATTAATCGGGACGGCTCAAAGAACCCAGACATCAATTTTCATCAAAATCGGACAAATTTGAATTTTCGACTGCGTTAGCTGCCATTTTGAATTTGGCGGCTCGCACGCGATTTTGTTTGGACAATTGAGCTTAATGCATACACCAAGTTTCGTCAAATTCTGATCAGCGGTTTTCGCGGTATATGATGTTCCAATTTTTGGTGTAAAAAAGGGGTATCTTCAGTCCTTGGCCAGTAAATGGCGGCAGCTGGAAACGTTTTTTTTGTAGTTCTGCATCCTTCGAAGAGTAATTCTAACATCTTGAAACGTTTCATCTCAATCGAACCAGCCTTTTTTGAAAAAAGGGCGGACACTTTCAACAATTTTTATGACAGGAGAATTAAAATAATAATAATAATAAAATTTACGTTTACACGAAACGTGTAGAAGTCGATTCCCGTTTCCTGATCAGTCTTTTGAGAGACATATCGTCAGTGGAACTGCTTAAGATTAATGGAGGCCGCGTAAAGAACCTGGATATCAAATTTCATCCAAATCGAACAACTTTGAATTTTTTATCGCAGTGGCGACCATTCTAGGAGTAATCAAGGGAACCAAGGTTATAGCGGTCGATAGATAGTTCAAATTATCGATTTAGCCGCATATTCTTATTTGTGGCGTCTTAAAGAGCCTAGATATCAATTTTCATAAAAAATGGACAACTTGGATTTTCGACCGCGGTGCGGCCATTTTGAAAATGACGTGGTTCAAATTATCAATTGAACCGCAGATTCTTAACCGGGGCGACTTCAAAAATCTAGATATTAATTTTCATCAAAATCGGACAAATTAAAATTTTCGATCGCGATGGCGGCCATTCTTAAAATGGCAGCCGTTACGTAGCTCAAATTGCCGATTTAGAAGCAGATTATAAATTGGGACGACTCAAAGAACCTTGATATCAATTTTCATAAAAATCGGACAAACAAAAATTCTCCACCGCAGTGGCGGCCATTTTGAAAATGGCGTCCGACACGTAGCTCCAGTTGCCACTTGAGCCGCAGATTATTAATCGGGGCGACTAAAAGAGCCTAGATATCAATTTTCATCAAAATCTGACAAATTTGAATTTTCGACCGCGTTGGCGGTCATTTTGAAAATGGCGTCGATATGTAGTTCAAATTATCGATTGAGCCGCAGATTCTCAATCGGGGCAATCTCAAGAACCTAGATATTAATTTTCATTAAAATCGGACAAATTAATATTTTCGACTCCGGTGGCGGCCATTTTGAAAATGGAGGCCGCTACGTTGTTCAAATTATCGATTTAGCCGCAGATTCTTAACCGAGACGCCTCAAAGGACCTAGATATTAATTTTAATTAAAATCGGACAAAGGTGAATTTTCGACCGCGTTGACGGCCATTTTGAAAATGGCGGTCGAAACGCACACAATTTGTTTTCAGGATTTTGTTTGGTTCATTCAGCTGAATATGTATACCAAGTTTAGTCAAATTCTGATCGGCAATTGTTGAAATATTTGATGTTCTAATTTCCGGTGTAAATAATAGGAACCTTTAGTCCAGCTGCCATTTTGAAAAAAATGGCGACAGTTGAATTTTTTTCCGAAGTTCTGCATCCTTCAAAGAGTAGTTCTAACTTCCAGAGAAGTTTTATCTCAATCGGATTAGCCACTTTTGAGAAAAAGGGCGGACACTTTCAACATTTTTTATGACAGGAGAATTAAAATAATAATAATGATAATAATAATAATAATAATAATACTAATAAAATGATAATAATAATAATAATAATGATAATAATAATAAGAAGTAGAAACACAGTAAAAAAAAATAAGTCACCGCCATTTCGCGGTCGGCGACTTAAAATTAATAATAATAAGAAACATAGTAAAAGCAATAAGTCACCGCCACTGCGTTACATGTTACATTTCCACGAAACATGTAGAAGTCGCCTCCTGTTTCCTGATCTGTCTTTAGAGAAACATATTGTCAATTGAATTGCTCATTATTAATCAAGGCCGCGTAAAGAACGTGGATATCAAATTTCAACGAAACCCAAAAACTTTGAATTTTCGACCGTGGTAGCGGCTATTTAAAAAAAGCTGGTCGATACATAGCTCAAATTGCCGATTGAGCCACTGATCATTAATTGGGACGGTGCAAAGAACGTAGATATCGATTTTCATCAAAATCGGTAAAATTAAAAATTTCAACCGCAGTGGCGGCCATGTTGAAAATGGCGGCCGATACTTAGCTCAAATTGCCGACTGAGCCGCAGATTATTAATCAAAACGGCTCAAAGAACGTAGATACCAATTTTCATTCGAATCGGACAAATGTTAATTTTCGACCGCTTTGGCGGCCAATTTGAAAATGGTGGCAGAGACTCGGGAGATTTTTTTCTTGGTTTTGCTTTGACTATTGAACTTCATTTATACACCAGGTTTCGTCAAATTCTGATCAGCAGTTTTTGAGATAAATGATATTCAAATTTCCGGTGTAAAAATGGGTACGTCAAATCCGGCGGCCATTTTGAAAAAATGGCGGTAGCTGGAAATTTTATTTTCAAGTTCTGCGTCCTTCGAAGAGTTGTTCTAACTTCTTGAAAAGTTTCATATCAATCGGACCAGCCAATTTTGAAAAAAAGGGCGGACACTTTCAACAATTTTTATGACTGGAGAATAAAAATAATAATAATAATAATAATAATAATAATAATAATAATAATAGTAATAATCAGAAGGAGAAGAAGAAGAATAAGATGAAACAGAGTAAAAACAATAAGTCACCGCCACTTCGTGGTCGGCAACTTAATTAAAATTTACGTTTCAACGAAACGTGTAGAGGTCGCCTCCCGTTTTTGATCTGTCTTTTGAGAAACATATCGTCAATTGAACTGCTTATTATTAATCGAAGCAGCCTAAAGTACGTGAATATCAAATTTCAACGAAACTGAAAAATTTTGAATTTTCGACCGCGATGGCGGCCATTTTTAAAATGCCGGTCGATACGCAGGTCAAGTTGCCGATCGAGCCGCAGATTCTTAATCGGGACGGCGCAGATTATTAATTGGGACGGATCAAAGAACCTAGATATCACTTTTTCATTAAAATCGGACAAATTTGAATTTTGGACCGAGTTGGCGGCCATTTTGAAAATGGCGGCCGAGACGCACGCGAGTTTTTTTTTCAGAATTTTGTTTGGAACATTAAGCTTAGTATATATACCAAGTTTCACATTTTTTTACGCCTATGTTGTCAGCAAGTCAAGAACAGCGTTATTTTCATAAAATAATGAGTTCCACTAATTTAATAGATTTTTTTTCTTTTTTGGGGTTTTGTTTTGGCGGCCATTTTGAAATCGGGAGCCATTTCCTGGAAATGGCTTGCACACCCCATCAGCATACTTGATTTTTTAGACAAATGTGCGTGCAGAAGAAGTATAATAATAATGATAATAATAATAATTATTATTATAGTAAGAAACGGAGCAAAAACAACAAGTGTTGGCGACTTATTAATAATAATAATAAGAAGAAGAAGAAACACAGTAAAAACAATAAGTCAACACCACTTCGTGGTCGGCGACTTAAAAATGATATAAGTCTACGTTAATCGAATGCCATAATAACGTTTTTTATACTGTAATCGTCATACGGACCGGTACTTAATTATATGGACCGATATATATATTTTTGTTATTCTGCACGGAATACGCGACTGAGAGAGAAGCAAATGCATATTGTTTATGATATTTAAAAATGACCGGTCTAAAAATGCATGTCTACATGTAAAATACACCTGTTATCAACCAATCAAAAACCAGAAGTCTTATGTAAGGTGTAATTAACTTGTCGATATACGGTCAATGCGTTTTGACTGCTCAAATAAAGCAATTGCAGTATACCAAGTGTGCTAAGATGTTTAAGTGTAACAGGGCCATAAACCGTGGACAAAGTCTAAGTAACATCAGTTTTTGATATTGTTCCTTGAATATTTTACAAAAATAGGTCGTTTTATTGTTTATTGTTTGTTTTGTTTTTGTTTTTATTTTTTGATTGTTTTGAATTTAAGTTTGTTCTATTGTTATAAATTTGTAATTGGTTGTTTAAACAGATTAAAAATTAAGTCTTTTTGTACATTTGTTTTGTTTTTAGGTAAAGAGTTACCTTGTCCTAAAGGGAAATCTTCTGATACGGGGTTTACTCCTGGATGCGCAAGTAGGAAACACTTAGAGTAGCTTTACTTTAAAAAAAAAACACATTGGATTTGATATCACAATGGTATCTTGAGAATATATATGGCTATTGGTTTAAAATAGTAATCAAGGGAACCACAATTCAAGCGGAAATCAAAATAAAACAGTCCAGGGACAAAGTCTAGACAGCAAAATAGACACACACAACAAAGAACAAAATAAAACCAAAATAATACTTACTGAGCAACAAAAGTTAATGAGTAACTCGGACTTATAAAAAACGGAAGCATGGACCAGGTGGACCAGTAGGATAAGCGTCCTCTGCTTTTGTTGCAAAAACACTTGTTGACTACAAAACCCCTCCCTCCAAAAAGCAATATTGAACTTTTTAAAAGTTCAGTCGAGGATGTAATATTCGAATTTGCAATGCGTATATACGCATGTATGAAGAAAACCTGATGGCGGTTGTAGGTCTGCAAAATAGGTGGAATCTTTTTTTTGGTGTTTTGTATTTCAGGTTCACCGGAAGTAAATGTAACCGCAGATATATCAGTTGACATTCACGAAGATGTAATCAATAATGCAGGGGCATCCACTAAATTACATTACACCCCCAAATTTATATGTTCTGTATTAAATCCAAGCGAAAACTACACCTACGATGTCAGGTTCTTTATTAACGATATCGAGATAAGGGCAGCTGCAAAAAAAGACGTAACATTCGAGAATTTACATTCAGTGCCTTTGTACCAAGGACATTGGGAGAAATCGCACAAACCAAATATGTTTGTAAGTTACTTACTCTTCCTTGTATTTTTCATTTTCTACTACAAAACATATAACTGGCCCAAAGGATACAATACATAAAATGTATCACATCGTTGAATTGTTCTTTGTTATACTCTTCGCTTTGAAAGCGGAATGTACATATATATAGTGATGTCCATCATTTAGTCAAGTTTCCCTTATCTAGCCAGCTTAACATGTTTAGATGTGCGCCATATCGTGTAATTTTATATAAGACAATAGGGACACCACCTTCCCGCTTGAGGACTGTCTTTTTTTCAATCATTTGATTATTGGTATGGATACATTGATATTTGTCATATCTAAAAATCAAGCCCAGGGAATTGACAGTTTCGTGGACAGACTCGATCATTTGTAAGTGTTTTATTTCTAACCTGGTTTGATATTTAATTAATATCTTAACAAATCCCATTGTAAACAAAGTTTGGGGGAATAAGAACCCCCGTCTCTTTATTCACCCATCAGTTCGTCTGACCACATTTTATTGTAATGCCTCCTTAAGTACTCAAGGGGTTTTGGTGCAATTCATGTCATGAGAAGGTTTGGCATCTAATGTAAATCAGCATGTCAGAATATCAACTTGGTCAATGGACTGCAAAAGCAGTTAATCTTACCGTTTCACACGATAAAATGTGACACCTGTATGTTAAAAATGCTTTGAGAAAAAAAAAAAAAACAATAAAAAAAAACAGCACATAAATGGATAAACAATTGCATGAAAATTAACAGTTGCGTAAAAAAAATGCTTGAAGTTACACGTAAAAATGAATTGACATAAATCATCATTGAATTATTCTACAATAAACAACTAAGGGGAGATACATACAATATGTTTCCATAATCAGGTACGGTGCTCAATTCAAGTAAGGATGGTAGGATTTGATTCCCCGGGACCAAAGTCGTTTTCTAAACCATTCTTTGCAGGCATCAAAGTAAGTCATTTAATTATATTTTGGATTTACACCAAATAATATTTTATTTTTTAAGCCGCATGTGGGATGACTATATATTGCACAACACTTATGTTCAACAATCTTATTAAATCTTCTGATACCATGTAGACAGTACATCGGCGGAAAGAACCTCATAACTTCTTAGTGATACATGAGTGCAATCGTTTCAGCGTTGTTTCGCCCCCTGTTTCGTTTCGTCCCCCCTTGTATATTATGCAGAAATGTATTGTGCAGTGCCCCTGCACACCATTTGCACTATGCAATATCATTTTTTGAATGACGTATTATCGTTAAACAATCTCGGGGATTTGATACATCGCATCTACCCCAAATAACTTGAGATAAAGGATACTACAGACACTGTGATGTCAGCCTCGTATCTTGCTCTACACTTAGAGATCGATGGTAAAGGAAAACTTTACGACAAAGGTGATGACTTTTCATTCAGAATTGACAACTTTCCTTTCATCAGTGGTAACATCCCCTCAGCACCTGCGTATGGAGTTTTCATGTTATCTTTCATACGTTATGCCAGAACTTGCCGTAATTACGCAGACTTTTTGTATTGTGCTAGACTTCTTACAATTAAGCTTCTGGAACAGGGTTATGTTGCTACAAGATTAAAGTCATCACTACAAA
The DNA here is from genome assembly GCA_037379345.1 of Perna viridis. Classification (NCBI taxonomy): domain Eukaryota; kingdom Metazoa; phylum Mollusca; class Bivalvia; order Mytilida; family Mytilidae; genus Perna; species Perna viridis. The sequence continues at coordinate 28,587,102 of CM074524.1, read as the reverse complement.
CGTTTTATGGTCGCCAGCATGAACTCGTGGATCATTACGTTGTATCCATCTGCACAATGAAAATTGATTTGTTCAACGTGTCATAGTTTTCCTTTCCTCTTTCTTCTACCCCGGACTTGAACTTTTATGACCAACTCGGTGGGTTTTCTAGAAAAGCAGAGGACGCTTACCCTACCGAGTTGCTCATTTACTTTTGTTACTTTGTATGTATTATTTTAGTTGCTTTATGTTCTTTGTCGTGTTATTCTGTTTTCCATGTCTGGTCTTTGTCCCTGGATTACATTTTGTTGATTTCCGCTAGAATCTTGGTTCCCTTGATTACTCTTTCAATTGTACTGAAATTTTTTTCCAAAACAAAAGGTTAAATATAGGGCAAACAAAATGCATTGATTTTTAATGAAAAAATATACAAATAATACAGACCCGAATCTTTGAAACTTAAAATAGATTATTTTTGGTTTGACATCTATAATATAGCCAAGTAAAGAGAGACACAGACAAACAAGACAAAAATATTAAAACCTGTTCCTGTTTTATTTTTGATGGCTCGAGACAAATGGGAATCACGTACAAGGACTTAGAAAAAAGAGTGTTTGTGGGGGGGGGTGGGGGTGGTGCAGATGTTCACCTAAACAAAATGCTGAAAGAAATATTTGCATCAGTATGTGTGAGAGGCTAACCATTTATCGCCAAAACAACCTTCAAAAACTACGATAAAAACCATATTTGCCCCCTATTTTACGTACAAAATAAGATTGAAGCAAATTAATACAAAAATGCGATATTTTCTATTACATGTAGTACTACATGGATGGTTAATTTAGTTAAATTACATTGTATGATACTGGCGTAAAATAGTTTCTTCCTTTCGTCAATTCGAAAAATTGTTTTGCCTGATGTTGCAGTTTTGGTCAAATATCTTTTGTTGCTATATAATATCCATATTTGTAGATACCCGATGTTGTTAAAGGTTTCCAGGTAGACGAAGGACAGAGCTTACAAATCCCCGTTGAGGTGACACTTCCTATTGGATGCATAGTTATACAAAGTGACAATCCGTAAGTTAACCTAAAAGTTATTATCTTTAAAATCAATAATATCGCGATAAAACAGCATTAATAATACATGTATTCACTAATTGAATACTGATTCAAGATGGTGTTGTACATTATCAAATATTTTAATTTCATGGGGCTATTTTTAAACATGGGAATTTCCATTATACTGTTTCACCTTTTCCGATTATTTCCGGTTTATTATAAATATCCTTTTTGTACCTAACTGATTGCACGTGCTTAGGTTAGAGGTCAGAGGTTGTCCTCACTAAAACATGACTGTTTCCACTTAACAATACCACACGTTAATTTGCTGGCATCCCAGGTTATTTTTTTTAAGTTTTCAGCTCAACATAGAATATTTATAACTATTCTAAAATCTCTGTTTGCCATATTATTAAATCCCTTTAAGAAATATAGAAAATGCACATGAAACCAATCAATCAATATTGATTAATCGTCTGTCATTTGCAAAGCTTCCCAAACAACAATTACATTACCATAACACGTTTTTATGACACAGAAAAAAACTATGGTAAGCTTGATTAACAAAAAAGAACATGTTATAAGGATTCGACAAATTAAATCATCTAACATTTCTTCCCTCCTCTAAAAAAAATGTTTTAGAAAAAAAAATCAATGAAAATGAACAGATATTCAATATTTAACAATAGAAATAGTAATAAAGGGAACCAAGGTTATAGCGTAATGAAAAGTGTGCAATCGTTATCCAGGGATGAATACCAGGCATGGAAGACAGACAAACAAAATAAAGAACATAAAGTAAATGAATCATACACACAAAGCAACAAAAGCAAATGAGCAACTCGGACTCCACTACAAACTGGGAGCATGGATTAGGAACACCGGTAGGGTAAGCGTCCCCTGCTTTTCCAGAAAAACCCACCGAGTTGAAAAGATCATAACAGACAAAATTACGCTAATTTGGGATATTTAATTAGGTAGAGATATCTCAAAATTGTAAAAAAGCAATATGACCCTGATGTTTCAAATCTTCCATCATGCACAGTTTTTTAACAATATTTCTATTTTTAACAAATATTTCCAACATTACAAGTGTTTAAATTCCCACACATACATACGTCTCTTTTATACAATATATTCTATATAGTCATTTTTGTCATCAGTACAGAAATTATATGGTCGTCATCATGAACTCGTGGATCGTTATGGTATATCCATCTGCACCATGAAAACGGATTAATTCTATGGGTCATAGTTTCCGTTTTCTCGTTTGTCTTCCCCGAACTTGACTTTTAATGATCGTTGGGTGTTTCTAGAAAAAGCTGAGGACGCTTACTCTATCAGTGCAACTGGTCCATGCTGCCAGTTTCAAATGGAGTCTGAGTTGCTCATTTGCTTTTGTTACTTTGTATGTATGATTTTAATTACTTCTTTGTTATGTATGTCTGTTTTCCATGTCTGGTCTTTGGCCCTGGATTACATTCTTTTGAATTCCGCTATAACTTTGATTCCCTTGATTACCCTTGGCAAATACTATATTTTCATCAATAGATCAAAGACAAGCATATTTCTATTTATTTAGTTGAACGGTATTTCTATCCCATATGGCTCCCTATTTTTAAATCTCAGCACCGGAACGACAACAAAGGCGGGAAGTTGACGTCTTATTTTCACTCACAGTTTTTGTAATTAACTAATGACAAAAATATGAAATAATATGCAAAAGTGGAGAGTAAAATATCTGAATTTTATTTCTATAAATAACACAAGCGTCGTCTCGCCAGATCGGTAACTCGATCAGACGAATGACATTTTGACCACTGACATTGGGTAAACCCAGTATACTATTTCGCATAATAAATTCCATGTCACAATGTCTTTGTCGAGAATAGCAAACACATTTTATAAATTTCAGCCAAAGAACTAATTACATAAAAGAACATGTCTGCTTCGTTCATCTTTTCAATGCTGTTCCTAAATATCAGAAAGATACAGAAAGATGTAATGATGGCATAATGGAAGATGATATCAAGTTTGTCACTCAGCAGTGTGGTGTAAAGATCAGTCATAGTAAATGGAACAAGCGCCATCATATAACGGTCAAAGGTGAAGCAGATAACAAAGTCAACATCCGCGACCGACTCGCTCATCTCAGATTGTGGAGTGATCCTCAACATAAGCCTGTTGATGTGAATGTCCTTGATATTTGGGACAGCGTTTATCTACCGGATGTTAAGGTACCTGCTGAACAGTTTTTTTTTTATTGGATTTTATTATTTATGGCACTGGCACTTTGGACACACAAGCAAATATTACTCACGTGAATCACGCTTCATGTGAATTTAATGTGTGAAATGTTTAATTATTTTCACTTGAAGACTCAATTCACAAGAACTTCACATTTTCTCAATTAAATAGAATAATATATAATTCATGTCAAAATCATATATATAGTGATTGAGTTATCACGTGAAAAAAAATTATCTGTACGTGTTAAGAACAATTCCCTGTAAGGCCAAACTTTTTACATAGGGGGTCAGACTTGCATAGTCTCAGAATTGGATGATTCTTGTAGACATTGACTATTACCACTATATAGCAACTTTGAAGACTTCGTATGAACAAACAATCATGACGGTTGCCATGGTCACCGACCTTGGTGATTTTGGGCCAAAATGCAGGAAAAAAGACAATATTTTTTTGCCATTTTCTATCATTTGTTATGAATTATACATTAACGATATAACAGTCAGATTACAAACATGATTAAAGCAATATTTTATCATCACAAATTGATATATAGAAATAAATTTTAACATTTCATATGTTTATACCATGACGGTAACGTAACACCCCTTTTCACATTTTCAAAAAAGTCCTCTTTTTTAGTGTTTTTTTTTACATTTAAAGCTAAAGATGCACCAATATAGAAACAATAAAAAATTTAAAAGTTTAAAAAAAAAACTTAATCATCATCATAACCAAAATCAATAAAAATTCAGTGGGGTGAAAAGTTTTTTTTATTCTTACCGAACCCCAAAGAAACCGTTATTTTCAAAAAATTGTCATAAATAAGGATCACCTTTGTCAATAGTTTTCACATCTGATTGATCAAGGGGTTCTTAAATAAAAAAAAATATGACGAGAAAAACTGTCAATAAGAAATGTAAAGTATAAACAAAAAAAATAAGTTCAAATGTCAAAGGTCAAGGTCATATTCAAGGTTTCAAATATCGATAAAATGATATTTTTCCCTAAATAGTAAGCTTTATGAATAGGTATTGAATTTTAATGGTACCTTTATGTGTGCCAATCAGATTTAAGGTTTCTAGATCATGCTTGAAATGATGACTCGCACAATTTAAAGTCAACTGTAAAGGTCAAAGTAAAACTTTTGACCAAACTTTACGACAAACGTGATGACTTTTCAATTCAAAATTGTCAACTTTTCTTTCATCTGTGGCAACATCCCTGCAGCACCTGCGTATGGAGTGTTCATATCACAACGAATAAGTTATGCCAGAGCTTGCCGAAACTACACAGACTTTTTGTATCGCGCTAGTACTCTAACAGATAGGCTTCTGGAACAGGGTTATGTTTCTACAAGATTGAAACCATCACTACAGACGTTTTATGGGCATCATGAACTCGTAGATCGTTATGGTGTATCCATCTGCACCATGAAAACTGATTTATTCAACGGGTCATAGTTTTCCTTTCCTCGTTTGTCTACCCCGGACTTGACTTTTTATGAGCAACTCGGCGGGTGTTTCTAGAAAAGCAGAGGACGCTTATTCTACCGGTGCACCTGGTTCATGCTCCCAGTTTTTAGTGGGGTCCGAGTTGCTCTTTTGCTTTTGATACTTTGTATATATGATTTTAGTTACTTTATATTCTTTGTTGTGTATGACTGTTTTCCATGATTGGTCGTTCGCCCTGGATTGCATTCTTTTGATTACCGCTATAACATTGGTTCCCTTGATTATTCTACAACATAGTAACAAAGAAGAAATGATGATTTGTAAACCACTTGCATACAGGTCAAACGTCATAATTTTGAATATATTCCTTTTACTGCTTCTCAAAAAAACAACTTTCTTGCACTTTCTCTTTGATAAATTCTTGATAAGATTGAGAAGGTTCTAATTGTCAGTCTCCATTTTCCTGCTTTATTGTTGGCATCTTTCAAAACAAGAGCTGTTTTGTCGATAGATTAGAGAGGTAACTTCATTTAAATGATAGATTAGAGAGGTAAATTCATTCAAATGATGGATTTGAACTGTTCTAACATTTCATCCTCTCCTGGACAAATGGCTTCACGCACATCAGCCATGAATTGCAAGGATTTTGTAGCACATCTTTTAGGATGAGTCTGAATACATCGGAGGTGGCTAGAACTCAGGCTATCAATTCTCTCTGATACGACTGATCCTTGACGACCAATAAAAGTATGTATCCGTACTTGCTGTTGAGTAGACTTGAATAAAATGGCTACTTATACCCTTTAATTAAAAAAATGAAAGGATGATCTCTGCACAGGCCATCAAAACTAATAGGATGTTTCTGCTTAAATTTCACATATCTATTTAGAACAATTTTAAGATATTTCAGTGTAAGTTGTGTTATATTATACAATGTATTTGTGAGGAAGAGAAGCGGATACTGTGCCCCTGGTATTCCCTGTACAGTCCCAGACACAATTATTGTTCATTATATTGGTTGATGTATACACAGATTACTGATGTACCTCTCAATGTTGATCAAGCACGTTTTTTTTTCTAATCATTGTTGTTTCAAGACCTTATGATTGATTGTCCTAAAATTGGTTGTAGTAATTAACAAAACTGGTGTGCTACTCAAGATCATATTGGTTTACTCTTTTAGAAATGTCAATTCCCATGTAACCAACATAATACATGTATTCCCACTTAGCCAACATATGTAAATGAACTAATTAAACTGTAATATACATATTCAACATTTTTATATGTTTCAATACTATTGTAAGTAAGGTCATAATGCCAAAGAAAACAAACAATATTTTATTTAAAGTAAAATAATAGATATATATGCACATTATAAATGTACACTGGTGTCAACACAAGTTTTAATTTCTCCACTCGTGACAGTGGTGAATAAAGAAGTGGAGTCACAGTGTCTCCACGTGCACCCAACCCAGTATATATTCTATTCTTTGCCTCTATACCAAAATATATTACATGATTCCTGAAGTTTTATTACATTTTGTTACATTCAGAAAACATATAACAAGAAAATTTAAAGATAGTGTCCTGCGCAAATGAATTTAAATGAATAACCCGTAAGTTCAATTATTTCCCTTTGGAGTTCTACTACACTTACTATATTCCTTCATGCACATCTACATATGATACAGAACTTTACTATAAAGTTTCATCAGTTTAGGAGTAGTTTCACTTACGAAGATAAATATGTAAAACCTTGAATTGGATTATCTCCTATTGATGTCAGCTGACAAAAACTATGTTCTTCATACATATCTACATATGATATCCAACCTTTCTAGAGTTTTTTTTTATCAAAATCCTTCGAGTGATTTAGGAGGCCCGAAAAGATGTGCTTGCCAGAAGTATGAACAAAAGGACAAGTAGACAGACAGATGAAGTGATCCCTTTATACCCCCAAACTGTAGCAGCTTTATTTAGTTTTTACTTTGGTGGAGACATGGAGATGTCACAGTGGAGGAAAATAGTAACACACAGATATGTTCACAAAATTAAAACTTCATCTCATTTTTGCCAAATTTAAGTCTTTTCCAAAGTCACATATGAAAAACAAAATTGTTGAAGGTCGTCAGACTACATTGTTTTGTTATGGAAAGAGGTGAAAAGTGAAAAGGAAGATAACTCCTATGCAATGTAGAAGATTATAGGAAAGATATAGTTTTATAATATCTACTCTTCACGAAATAAGTTTGGTGCATTTTGTGGAATATGAAAAACACCAAGAAAGGTTCAAAAGTTGACTTAGTTGACCCCGATTAATGGGCTATTAAGCAAAAAAATTTGTATGTTTGGTAAGAATATTTGTTGAAAATGCAAATTAGGGTCACTTTTACGAAATGATTAAAGATGTAGGACCATTAAGTCATGTTCTTATTAATTAATCACATTTTATTTACCAATACCTCTAAAATGGCAGTCAAATGAAATTCCCAAAAATAAAGCACTATTTCCATGGCAACCATAATATTTACATAAGATCATTGCTTGTTTTTTAAGTTTATGTGACATATGTAGCATGTTTACAAAATATCGTCAAAATCTATTACTATGCATGTCCGAACCGGTTTTATCCTTAGGTAGAATCAGTTTTAAAGCTCAGCGAAATCACTTAAAATAGTGCAGAAATGGTGGATAATCCTAGAAAAAAAATAGAAATCCAATAGACAAAATAATAATGATGGTCTTAAATCATTCTGAGTGCAAAGACAATTTCACTATTATATAAAATGTTCGTTTTGTGTCTATAAATTATTTTATAGCCATTAGACACAACTGTATAATACAATGACAGAATGAATGAGGTAAAAAAAAATCGCCGACAGTGACGTCATGGTAGATCTTATTTCAGTCTGACGTACACCACATTCATGAAGTGGTCGATGTGCTTCAAATAACACATTGGACAAATCGCTCGATAGATAATTTGGTCCATGTCTTCTAGGAACGAGGTACATTTTTTGTACATGTAGTCACCCAACTTGTGATGACTTACTCCTATAATGTAGAATTTTTGTAAGAGGTTGGAATTAAATTCCTCCATACCCCAACCAAGTCAGAAAATAGCGGTAGTGACACATACATCGTTACGGCATCTAAAACTTACAACTTCATTCCCAAACAGGTTATAGATGCCTCATTTAGGATTGAGATCAAGTAACCATAATATGTAGTTTATTTTTAGATTTTGGTTAAAGACAAGGAAAAACATACCTTAGGAAAAGAATGTTACTCACACAATGACCCTCATATGAGAACATTCGACCAAAAGTACGTTCTTGCATTTAAACTCCCTTTGATACCAGTATTCATCTGTTTGTTTGTGTTGTCAGCTGATAGTTTAGGGATGATAAAGGTAGATCATACCTTTTTTTTTCTTGTCCATGGATTTTACTGTTTGTTTTTTTTTCATGGATAATGTTGGGTGAACATAATTTAGCATATTATCTAACAAAAAATGTCACCACAGTTGATTTCGAGATAATTATACGAAAATGTTGGAGACCTTTACGAAGTTTGAAATGTAGATTACGGAAGGAATTTTGATTATTACCAACACAATATAAATACAACTAGTTTTATCTTAAAAATGGGTATCATACTTAATGTGTATCTGATATTTTTTCATATTCTTGCAAACTGTTTTTTTATGCTTTTTTTTTTTTTTTTTTTTTTTTTTTTTAAAGAAAAATCCTATAACTCCTTCTCTTAAACAATTTCCCGCCAATTATTTCCTCCATGAGACAATCGTTTAGATAAAATGTTTATAGTTTAAATATATCTAATTTCAAGCAAATCATATTACTTCATGATTATTCAACACCATATATCGCTCATTGAACTTTAGTTAAACATTCAATTACAGTGTGGCTGTTAAACCAATAGTTTTATAAATGAGGGTTAATTTATCTTCAAATCTGATCAACAACAAAAAGTTCAAGTGTAAAGTTATATTGCTTTCTTTCTGATTTGCAGAAAGATATTCTTATTCTATTTCGTATCTGGTTTTCTTTTTTTGTTGTTGTTTTAAGTTTGATATTTTTTACAGGACATGGGAATTACAAAATCGTTTTTCAGAGCCATCACCAGGAGAATATATAATGTACAAACACGAGAGATTGCCAGAACAGGTACATGTGTTTGTTTCAAAACACTTTAAATAATCTAGATTTTAGACTTGGAATTTTGACTCAGTCTAACTACATTTTTATATGTATGGATCTTACTGCTTGACCCCTTACAAGAGTCATGTCATCAGTTAAGACCAGCATTCCTTACATATGAACTGATAACTAGTCTATGCTTGGTACAGTTAACTATACAACTTCACAGGGACGGGAACAGCATTTGGTTGATTTTACGCAAGGGAAGAGGATATTAGAATCGAGTTCAAAGTCAGTACCACAAATAAATATTCCGGTTAATTTCAATAAAACGAGCATGTTGAAAGATACACATACGAATTAAAAAAAGACCCATGTTCAATACCATTTGACCCTTAACCCTCACAATATTAGTTTGACTCGCCCCGAAATCAGACGTTGCCTCTAATACAACATACATAGAAAATAAATAAAGTTGTATAATGGAATGATTGAAAAGTTTATTTATTTTATTTTGACTGTGATGTGCATGATTTGGAAAAAAATAGCTTTAACCGTGTATTTCCCTAATTTTATCCCAGGAATGTTCATGCGAAGATGAGTAAGGGATAGATAAAGGTATGAATAATGTTTTGCCCCAGAATATTGTTTTGCATTATTCATAACAGTTGTTGATGGCCTCGTAATGTTATTTACTATTTTTTAGATAAACGCATTTTTTCGGGCGTGCAACTCTGGTGGTAAAGCTCTATGTAATTGCGGTGTCGCCGTTCGAAGTGGGAACAGTTTATTTGTGGCCAATTTTTGCGAGACAAGGTATAAAGGACAGCGTAGAGTCAACCGTTATATAGCGTCTTGGCTGTGTGATGACCAAAATCTTAGTGTTGTGGAAAATGGAAACAGGTTCACGGTATGTAAAAATGGCAGCAATATGTCAGATGATTTTAGTGATTTAATATACTAATCTCGTTTAGTGGTGGCTCCAAAGGAGTTACGGCTTGAGAAACATATTCCCCTTTAAAACAATGATTTGATTTGCGCCTTTTTCCAAACAAAAAAATGTCCATTAATAGATTTCTTAATTTCTTAATCTATGAATCCGCACCTACTAGCAAAAAGAATATAGGGTAAGTGCAGTTGGAATGTATTTTAACATTCTTTAAAACTATTCAGAGTCAGTATAACAAGCTAAGCCTAGGATCCTCTGACAAAGTCAATTTATCTTTGAAGGTCATGCTACCAAGTGGTACACGTCTGGTATTCAGTCATGGTGCCGTCTATGACTTTTACGGTATACACAATATAGACATTTCTCCATCACTCTTAGACGTTGGTATGACAACTGGGCTATGTGGGAGATACAACGATAATGACGAAGATGATTTTATTGAGAGGGGGACTGGTATCATACAGCAAAATGCATGGCATTTTGCAAAATCTTGGAAGTATGTGACAATAATAATTAATCTGCAGCCACACAAAAGATTGATTTTTAAATAGTTCAAATTGGTTAATTAAAGACATAATTAAAACAAAAACGATCAAAATCAAAATGCAGATAAAATATGTAAACATTAGAAAAGCATTGGATGAATGGATGATGGTCTATTAAAGAGTGGTGTTAGTACATTTGTTTTGTCTTAAGAAATATCAACACTATATTAAAAACTACTTAATGAGTTATTTAAAAATCTACACCGCGTAAAGTGAGGTTATTCCGAATAAGTTCCAAGCTGTTTCACTTACGATCAGTCCTTATGATTTATAATTCTTACGGTAAATCATTACTTTCCATCATGATAGACACAAACGTTTAATAGTTATGCATGTTAATTCTGAAGTTTCTTTCCAGTTAAGTGAATATATGAGGCACGTAAAATGTTTAATATATAAAATTACGTGTAACTTTTTTAGGGTCGACAATACTCCAGATTCCTTTTTCAACCCGTATGGCAAAATTCCAGAACTAAAGTATCACTTACAGGTATACTGTACCTGTACAGCTGAGGAAACAGCTACTGAACCTCCAAAATACACCTGTATTAATAGTAACGAAATGAAGAAATGTAGAACCCTGGAAATCAGTAAGTCCGTATTCAAGGCGTCATGTCTAGCGTCTAACTACAGGACCAAGCGTGATGTTGGTGACGAATCCGAGTCTCAGGCCGAAGATTTCGATAATAGACCTCCAATGTTCCCTACCATGGTCGAACCGGATGAGGACCATGTTGGAAGTGATGTGAGTCACAAGTTAATAAATACAACATTTAAAAAAAATAAAAAAATTGCCCTAAATTGCGAAAAATTGCTTTGGGTTTCTTTTCGCAATATGTGTATCTTGCAATATCATGTTTAAAATATACTGGAGCAGTTTAGCGAATAGAGTCGTCACATTCTGAGACAGTGTATATATATACAATGGTTTGTGAATGTATATGAAATTAGTAGGTATAATGCCCAAAAGGAAAATACATTAGTTTTTGTTACTTTGTATGTATGGTTTTAGTTACTTTTTTTAGTTAGTTTTTTATGTTCTTTGTTGTGTATGTCTGTTTTCCATGTCTGGTCTTTATCACTTGATTACTCTTATACATGTTTATCTGAAAATCTGAATATTCAGTAGTAAGGCATGACCACAAGTAAATGGACTACTACATACCCGTATCTAATACTTATCACTCGATCGAAAAGTTTTAGTGCTTGTGAGGCATTATAAATCTCTGTAATACGTTTTTACCTAATAAAAAAATAAACATGTATATAAAATATAACAATGTAGGCTCAAGGCATTTTTTGTTCAACTTCAGGAGCCACCCGAATGGGCAGATGGGTTATCAGAGGAAATTGCCAGGAATAGATGCCAGAATGCATTTAAACAATCACTGGCATTTTCTGCTTGTAAATTATTTGTTCCTGTTGTTAATGCTGATGCTTATGTTGACGAATGTGTAAAGGATATGAAGGTACAGTCTTAAAATGAACATAAGAATATGGGTTGGGAATATATACAGCTCCTTACATTACAATCGAGAAAAAACACCGAACTTATATGTGATTGATTGATTATGGTTTAACATCCTTTGAAAAAAAATCAAGAATTAAAGGGCAAGAATGATTGACGTCGGACAGACCCTGCTTTGTAATAGTCGGACACACTATGCCAGACTTTATTGTGCTAACTCGCAGAAGCAACAGCCCGCGACCTCCCTTATTCTCGAGGCCAGCAGGCTTCCCTGTACTTACCAATAAAACGACTAGATTTGCTGGAAATAAACGAAAATAATGTCAAATTTGGGGAAGTCTAAATTTTATAAGTTGTTTCAAAAATTACTTTGAATTATTTCTTATATTATTGATATTGTGATAAATATGATAATGAAGTGTTCATTGCTGCACCTAGGGAAATTGCCGTTCGGAAGATAAACATGGTAATGAAGTGTTCATTGCTGAACCGTGTAAAATTGTCTTTCGAGTGATAAACGTGATAATGAAGTGTTCATTGCTGCATCTAGGAAATTGTCGTTCGGATGATAAACATGATAATGAAGTGTTCTTTTCTGAACCTTGGGAAATTGTCATTCGTTATTTAACACCATTAACAACAGTTTTCACACAGTGTAAAGTATCTTGTATCTGTCAGAACCCGAAAACACTACTAAGTAAAAATGCTGACGTAATCTATTGAATGTTTATTTTATTGCAAAATGTTGTTTATGTCCAGTTGTTTCTATACCTTGTGTATGACCACTTTAGAGATTTAACATTATTTGTTCCATGGTACTGCATGTGAAATGTCATATGTATGTTGCTTTATATTCGATCTCCAATAAAACATTTTTACAACCCCTTTTTAAAACAGAAGTATACAGTGGTCGTTTTTTTTCGCAAGTTTTCCCTGCAATAACTACTTTTATAAAGGTTTTCCATATAATATATTAAATTTCAGACTGAAAAGACTCCAATTACTGTAGAAACATTTTTATAATTTCGTTCATGCATTTAAAAAAAATCATATACATACATGTATTGATATCTTTAGAATTGAAACAGGTGTATGATGAATCTTAGTTGAGACATACACTGCGTCATGATACAACATTTGTATTTACAAGATTATTGGTGATGATAGATTCCTGCGAGTAACGCTAGAAAATTACGCTACGGCCTGTCTTGGAAGTGCCAAAAAGATGGAAAATCTGACAAAACCAGCCAACAACAATGACACCAGCATCGACAATACACAAACAAATGGTACAGAGTCAAGCTCTACGGAGGAAGGAATACAACTTGTTCCTTCAATACCAAATGTAGCCTCTATATTAGAAATCATCGAGAAGTCCACGTGTCCTGCTAATTGTTCAGGAAATGGTATTTGTGAAAAGGGTGGGTATTTCTTTACATTGGCAGATGGTTAATTGTGTAAATAACACACGTGATAATGTCTGCTGAAGTTGGAGGTGAAGTAGGATTGTAGAGCTGATTACCACATTGTTTCTCAATTTGTAAAAAAATATACACATTTACATAAACGGAAATGTCTACTATATTATCAAAAGCATCTGTTTGCACAAATACTGCCTTACAGGTACGAACAGAACATACGTTACGGTTTGCGCAAATAATTTCTTGCTTCAAAAATTAATTTAAAAAAACACAGACAACGGACTTGGCAGATAATTCTTGACCAAAATTGAACAAAAGCACATAAAACAGTTTATTCGCATGTAATGACAGTCATGGTCACTAAATTGCTTTTTTGAATAGGTGTATGTAAGTGCCAGAAAGATTACTTCGGAGTTGACTGTTCCAAGGAAAACACTCGTGCTCCAATCATTCAGAAATCAGCATTTGAAGACGACTGTGATATATCGGAAAGACCATGTAAGAAATTTGTCATACCTGGATTGGACTTTTACCCGGAAAATTTAACGTGTAAATTTAGAGAGTTTGAGGTATGTGTAGATAAATGATTATTCAATTGACTTTTATAAACGAACGATTTCATTTGATGTCGTAGTGTACCAAGTATTAAAGCTATAGAATTGATATAAGTCTTGGTCCAGAGATGACAAACTTGAACCAGTATTATACAACCGTCATAAAATACAATAACCAATGATTTTAAAAAGTATTATCAGACTGAAGATTTTGTTCTTTTTCTTATGAGTTTTTCTTACCAAACCTGTTTTTTTACTTTGGTTTTAAAATTCAATTTGAAATTTCCAAAATTGAAAAAAGAAAGAAACTTTTTTTGTGTTTGGTTGTATTCACTGCATGTAAATGTAATATATAAACCAGATGAGTTTTAAATTAGATCTGTGAGTACGTTACCAAAACATCTCCTGTACAGCTGGCATTTTAAGGCCTTCACATCGCTTTGCGGACTTTTGATTAAAAATGTACGAGAGTTCTTAGTAGGTCAATGAGCGTCAATGCTACATCTATTTTCAAAGATTGAGATGTAACTAAAATAATGTCTACTTCACATGACATGCATATTTGGGTATCAGCAGATAAAGCCAAAAAAATATTTCCTTGTCTGCAGTGCTTAAAACGTCCATTGTTTATTATCGGATGTACGGCTGCGATCACTTCTAAGTATGATTGTAGAGCATATAGAACAAAAAGAATGACAGATCCTGACAGGGTCCGACAGAGGATGTCTTGGGTCTGGACACATTTTGTTTGCAGTGTAAAAACGGTAACCGATTAAATTTCAGAAAGCTCAAGATTGATCAAGAAATTTTCAGTGAAAGTACTTTTGAATTTTCATTAGGGACTCAAATCATTCTATAAAATTTAAAATTCACAATTTTAGCATTAAATGGTTTAATGCTACCGCATTAAATGGTTTAATGCTACCTATATATTCCGATCAATTCTATTTTCAATGCCATTTTCAAGCAGAAAATATGAGTGTGAGCTTCCAATTCACTTAATGGTCTAAAATGTAGAAATTGAGAAAATAAGTTTTACATTAATGACTGACACCCGTACTTCAGTACAAATTCTAAAAATTAGCATATTTCTGCAGAGAATAATCTACTAAAAACTGGAAGCATGAACCAGGTGAACCGGTAGGGATAGCGTCCTCTGCTTTTCTAGAAACACCCGCCGAGTTACTCATAAAAAGTATAGTTCGGGGTAGACGAAAAAGGAAAGGAAAATATGACACGTTGAACAAATCAGTTTTCATGATGCAAAAGGATACACCGTAACGATACACGAGTATATTATGACAACCATAAAACTGTTATGATGTCTGGAATATTGTAGCAACATAACCCTGTTCCAGAAGCTTTATTGTAAGAAATCTAGCGCGATACAGAACGTCTGCGTAGTTACGACAAGCTCTGACATAACGTACGATTTGTAATTTGAATACTCTATACGCAATTGCTGAAGGGATGTTGCCACAGATGAAAGGAAAGTGTTTTTGTGGGAGCACTTTTAAATTCCAAAATGGTATAGAATTAAAGAATGAAATGCTACCTTTTTATATATCCATCATGTGGATGACTGTCCACACATATATCAGTCAAAATTCTGTAAAAAGTCATATTCTATCAAAATGCATGAGTGTGAACACGTATAAATTCCATAATGGTATACAATAATTGTTTACAATGTAAAAAATGTAAATAAAAATATCATACTGGTAACTGTGGCACATATATTTCAATAAAAAAATATTAAAATGAAGTATTTCTGCAAGATGTATGAGTGCGATCACATTTGATTTCAAAAAGGGTCTTAAATTAATGTCTAAAATTATTTTATGAGGGTGAACGCTTTTAAGTTTTATAAATATCTAAAACAAAACATGAATTGTTTAAAAATATCAGTATGTACTTTTTATCATAGTTGTGACCTGACACATAAATTTCAAAAGTCAGGGTGCATTTTTTTTGGTACTGCATGGCGTATATGAAAGTCTTATCAAAAATAAAAAAGAACGACTTCAATCGTAGCGAAGCTACCTTCTTGACGTACGAATCGGCATTCGGGTGATATGCCTCTTTTTTGTGAATCAGGTATGCAATTCGGTCCGAGAAGTCTTTTCTAGCTAGTGACTGTCAGAATCTGTCAAGATCTGTCAGATCCCATCTAATCTACGTTATTTAAAAGTTGATTTATCATCTATGATTGGCTAGGTAATGCTATTCGGAATGACGTGAACAGAACAGTACTACCTAGAACAGTTTCTGATAGGAGAGTGTCAATACCCATGACAAATTATGAGCTTATCCAAAGCCCTTGCAGAATTTTATCGGAATACAATAAAACCAAATCCTTTGTTTTTCATCCCTTTATAGTACTATTTCCCGTGCCCAATTGAAATCTTGAGTCCAAACATTATATATTGTTCTTTAAAAATGTAATATATAAATAACCAGACAATCACAGGTGGATGCTTATTGAAAAGGAAGACAATAGAACATTTAGACTTACATTTTAATATTTTTTTCAGATATTTAGAAATGAAACAAACTCCTATGTGGAACAAGCTGAGGCGGCATTTACACATCCCGGAATTTATTCAAGTTTGTTTCTTATGATGTGCAAAATTCCAGAGGAGCGACGAAAGAGATCCGTCGAAGGTCCTCGAGTTGCTTCGGGATATTACATAAGCGTATCAAACGATGGTGTTAATTTTACAGAAGAGGTGATGGTCCTAGCCTTTGATCGGCGCTGTTATGACTGTAACGTGACTGCATTACGGTGTTCAAAAGAGGTAAATGCAAATAGAACTAATCTTATTCATTTTGATTTTTATAAATTTAGGCGTGGAATAAAATTGAAATTTGAATATTACACAAAGTATGTGTTCATACATACATATATACTTTGTTTTGTTATATTACTTTTGATTTTGATTTTGAAGAATTGTCTTTGTTCAGTTACCGTGGATCTTATTATTTTTGTAGTCGCGGGGCCTTTCAAAGCTTCCTTAAAGGTGTGTTTACACTTGTCGAAGACCTTTTAATATTCTCTAGATCTCAAAGTATTTACCATTTTGTATAAAGGTTATACGCTGGTGCATTTGTTACATTTCACCGTATCTGTTTTCTATAAATACATACATTAACTTTGGCAAACATATTCTTTTTGTAGTTTAAGGAGGACTGCCCTTACTACATGCATACCGATGGTAAATGATTGCTTTGTGAAATCATATACTGGACCTACTTCAAGTACACTGAAAAAGTATTTCTCCGTTCATTTAAGTAGCATTCTGATTTCTAACATTGGAGCTCTTTAAAAACATATATTACAAAAAAAACTACAAATATCATTTAATCAAGACTTGGCCGATTGGAAATTTATAGAATGTTTGAAATTATGAATTATGGGTAATCGCTTTCGCATTGTAAACTTTCTTACTCAATATAAAACATGCCATTCAATTTCTTCTGTTGTAATTATATATGTTACTGTTTCTATGGAATTCTGACTTATAGACTTAACTATTTATATCTAGTTATTGACGATGACGACAATGGAGTGACTACATGGATCATAGTTGTTGTGGTACTTGCTGTGTTAGTCACCATTATGATAATAGTTTTCTGTGTGAGAAAATGGAGTCTGAAGCAGAGGTAAATTAAAAAAACCTACACATTTTGGTCAAATTGATCTTCTGTTTGTGGTCAGTCGGTCTACGGATAAAGATACCGTAACGAGGTACTACGGACTGATTTTGCCAAACAAGATCTCGGTACATGCAGCGTCCGTAAAAACAATATTTGTATTTGCATACTCTTCTTTTGAGAAGTCAGATATACATAGAGTATTAATATAGTACGAGAAACAGAAATATGACGAGAATGAAGATGGTTAATATGGTACCCATGGCATGTCATAGGGAAAATACAACATATGATATTGATATGTTGTAATGGTAGATGTCAACACATCATGGTTATATTGAGTGTAGTTAAACGTAGTTATTAAAAATATGTTTATATTACATTTAGAATATTATATAACTTTATCCTCTCTATTTAAGAAAATATTCAATTAAGGAAGACATTCCATTATCGACAAAAGAACCTGAGGTCACAGAACTGGAACGCATTACACTGCTTGAAAAGAAAACGAATGATGAAGAAAATGTTGAAGAACAAATCAAATGAGAAAAGAGTTGTTTTTTTTTTGTTAAATGAGGAAACAGTTTTTTGGTTGAGTTAAAGAATCTCAATCGAATGTTACAGTGTGGTAATCACGTTTAATACGTTAAATATTCTATTTGTAACGTTTACCGATACAATGCGCGTATTCAGTTTGTATTAACGGTGGTTTTGTAATTAGCTATAATTAACATTGTGGCATGCTTTTAGTTGGTGCTTGAGCTACAAAAAATATCTGAGTGCTGGATGAGGAAGATCATTTTATTCGAAAGAGTTTAAGAGAGATACAAAATTTACTACATCCCTTCTGCAGGGAAATGTCCCTTAATATCCACACATTGCTCAATTTTTCAATTTACCCTCCATCCCCTTTTCCTCATTTTTTTTTCATTTTACTCCATTTAAGAATTGGCAATAATACAAATTTTGTCTATTGAAAAATAACATAATTTTTCCATGTGCAAATTGTTTATTGCGCAAAGTGCAACAGACAAAATATGCACATGGAAAATTTATGTTATTTTTCAATGTACAAAATTTTTAATATTACCAATTCTCATAAATTAATTTCAAAATGTATTTTTATCTTTAAAGATGAGAAAGGTAGCTCTGAATTTAACTGAATTGGGGCCTGTCAATATTTTTCATTATCCATTGAAGTATAACAAAATTATTTTAACCAATCAGATCACAGTATTTATCTCAAATTAACTAATATTTGTATGAATTGATTTATGATAAATAAAAATCCGATTCCCATCACTAGGCTTCCACCTATTTGAACTTGCATAATGACCCATCTTCATTGTTCTATATCAAAATCACTCTTCCCTAAAATTTGAAACGACCATATTATCGCACAATAAAAAAAAGACACATTTCTTCGATTTTTCCAAGAGAAGTTTTAATTCATTAGCAGAATACAATGATTTCAAATTTCATACATTGTGGGACTATATATTTCTCTAAAAGTAGATAGTTTATTCGGAACAACCCTTAATTTAAATTTTCAGTCGTCTAAAAGTAGTTTTGTTAACAGTTTGTCATATCTGAAAATTTAGGTTTGATATTTTAAGAAAACCCATAGTGTAAAAACATAATTGTATGTTAATTTTATCATAGAAAGTTTGAACAAGTAAGTTCTATTCAAAGCATCCTCCTGAAATTTCTTAGTGCTTATTTTTTCTATTTTATTTATTTATTTTTTTTTGTGCAAATTTTAATCATCGTTATTTTTTGCAAAATATTTTTATTACTTGAATTAATTTGTATGACCATTATGTTATGTGCTATCATATTGTAGTTGCTGTAATGACATTGTAGGTTTTTTTTATCAAGTCATAGGTAAAATGAGAATTTGTATTTGTTGTTGCTATTTTCATAATCGATTGTCGTCTTTTTGTCTGTTTTCATATTTATTTCTGTTGTCATTATACGATAATCCTTTTTTTACGTGTGGCATTTTATTTTATTTTTTTAATTTTTTTATTATTATTTTTTTTTGCATGTAGCTAATTCAAATTTTAATAAAATCGATGTGTAAATCGTCAACTGCTTAAATGAATATATCCCTAAAACCCATACGGTTATTAACTCTGAACCTGAAATTGTCCATTTCCAAACCATTGATATAACATATAAAATGCACACTTGAATGCACTTTTTAATTTTTTGCAATATTATTGAGCTAAACTTCATTTGATAAAACCAGGAAGGAAATACACTACAAGTACATGTAAGTAGAGCCATCTTGCTTTACAATAAATAATTAAACGGAAGTTTTGAAAACAAACGAGATGACACGAAAACAGCACAACACTTAAAACTATAGGCATGGAAAACCAAACCGTACAAACACGTAGTACTGAACACAGTATACACATTTAACAGCACGAATATCACTTAAACCTGGGGTGCACTCCAGCGCTCCAAAAGGATGAGCTGATTATGTTTATCTATGCTACCCCACGTGTTGGTCGTTGAAGATCGTAACTTGAATACATTTAGTGGCATCTCTTTACTTTAGTCTGGCTGCAAACCAGACATAGGCTTACATTAAGTGATTCATACAAATAATTATCCCAAATAATTCTTATTAAGGAATAATCAAGGGAACCAATGTTATAGCAGTAATCATAAAAATGATTAATTGTTGGAGTTTAACACCCTATCACAACAGTTCAGCTAAATTTAAGGCGATGAACATGAAATTGATGATAAAAATTCTTTCAGCCTCACAGAAATTGTATTCAAAAACAAAGTGTATGAGGAAGTTGGCAACTGGAGTATTCAACACTTAAAATATGTTTATGTTCTTCTACAGAAAAAAGATATAGGACAAATTTCTCGCCAGAAAGTTTACACTAAATCCATTAAAAATATTTCACAGACGTAATGACATGAACATAGGAGAGGGCTTAACAAATGTACTTGGACAGTTTCATTGATTATCATTGATTATACAGGTATGATGAATCTCTCTCTGTCTAGTTTTTATATAGAATCATACTTCAATAATATAAATATATATATATATGGTAAACTTTATATTGGAACAGAACAGAGTGATAGCTTGACCGATTATTTTGAAACGGTTTATTGCGAAACAGGGATGACATTGATGGCATTGAAATAAAAGAATTGAATCACAAATTCAAGCGTATGATTAGTTTACAAATAAAATTTATCCAATTCAAAACATTGATATGCACAGGATATAAATACATATAGTTACTGATTCGTTGCTTACCACGTGACAGATATTAGTTAGTACTAGAGATTACTGATAGGGAGTTATGTCTGAATTGGTTTATATATTAACCTTTGACCTGTTGGCTCCTTAAAATAGTGAATAGACATTACGGCTCAGTGTTTCAAGGTCTGTTCGATTGACAGCCTCGTCGTGAAATTAATGTAATGTCTGCCTTAGGAAATAAAACTACAATCAGTCAATCATTAATTATAAATCATTTTGTAGAGATGTACTTTTTCCTCACTATAAGACATGTATATTCAGATTGCCTTAATCTACTTCTCCTGATCGCAGGATGTCACATTGGTAACTAGTAGGATGTTTCTAAGAGAGCATAGGCCAATCACTGTCTTTTAGACAGAGTCACAATTTATTTATTTACTTTAACATGTTTAAGTGTGTTGTAGTTTTGGCTGCAAACAGGTAAGCAAATTATATGCCAATAGATATGATAATAAAATTAAAAAAAAAACAAAAAACAAAAACAAAAACAACACAATTCAAGACAAGACAAGAACAAGTCAAAGATAACAAATAACAAATAAAATTTTAACAAACAAAAAATGATATAATTAAAACAAATCTTTCAGGAATAAAAATCATTCTAGAAACTCAACCCCTAAACATATACATGAAAACTGTCACAACTGTATGGAGCTGTGCATCCTCTACATCCCTGAGAATCCACTGTAATATAGTACATGTAAAAAACCAATATAAAAACTTGATCCATTCTTATCAACTTAAAATATCGTTTTCACCTCGCATTACTGTTAAGTGGCGAACAAGGACCTTATGTTTATCGTTCTCTTTCAAACAAACGACATGCGCATTCAACTGCGAACAACATAATTATAATATTTTATTCGGTAATTGGAGGAAATAATTTGAAAATATTTAATGCACGTTAGAATGATTGTATTGTGTCCACCTACTCTACTTATACTATTTTGTGAATGCATTTCATTTGTATATTCGGATTTCGGTAAGTAAATTTTTCTGTAATTAACTAAGGACATAAGGATCTCGTACGTAATATAAATGTCTATGTAAATGAATAAAGGCGACACATATCGATATTGAGGGAGCTGGAGACAAGAGCAAGTGCATGTTATCAGCCCTATTACTTTTTGCATTTTTTAGGAAGAAGATAACCCCATCTCAATACTTTCAATTTTTAGTGTAGTCCGAGTTGTTCATTTACTTTTGTTATGTTGTATTTATTAATTAGTTTATTATATGTTTTTTGCTTTGTTTGTTTTGTTTGTCTGTTTTCCATATCTTGTTTTTCTCCCTGAATTACATTCATTTAATTTCCTCTAGAATACATGTTACTTGATTACTTTTTCCATATTCGGACTAGTTTATTTTCGTTTTAATTTACTTGGCGGGAATATGAATTGGGTTACTGCATTCGAAAATTCGGACCCAGGGTCTAAATGAACAATCATGTTTAGTAATTATTTTGTTTGTAATTAGTATTGCTTAGAACTGAAACTAATATTGGACATTGTTTGAGATATTTTGTGTCATGAATTTTTGTCTGGTCTTTGTCACTGGATTGCAGTCTTTTGATTACCGCTATAACCTTGGTTCCCGTGATAACCCTAAACAGATAACTTCTATAATCAATCCTGTTATGATATAAATTGTAAGGAATACACACCAACTGCTGATATATTTATATAGACCATTGCTTGGTAAGGCCGTTAACGTATTTTGTTTTATTTTGCAACCAACCACACAATTTAACAGATTCTAATTCACGAAAGTTTACCATAAAATTAGAGTCGAAATTTACATAAAGACTTGCTGGATTTATTGATTGTTAGTTTTTAATTTCCATCCAGCAATGTTTCAGCTATATCCGGATGATCAACACAAAATAGATGATAAAATGAAAGAAGTGATGATGAAATGAAAAATTGGATATGACAAAAAGATAATAGGGGTGGGGAATTTCGATTGCCAATGGATATAGGGAGAGGAGGAAAAGTCGGAATATGTAGCCTCTTACGACGGAGCACAAAGGTTTCTACTCCTATTGAATACCACACGTGCGAGGTACGTGGCGTCTTTCCCAAAACGTTCCACCACTATTGTTTCCGATCAGGTTTTCCGTATTATGACCTGACCATATCATAGTGATAATTTTTCAGTATCCTGCATGATAGTTCATATTTTTGACAATTTCTGTCTGTTTGTATAGTATTAGATATTTATGAAGTGCAACCAGAAAATTCAGATTTTACATTATCAAACTTTATTTTTGTCAATTGAAAAATAAAGTTCATAATGTAATAATCATTTTTTTTATTGGAAGGGGCTTTTAAAGGACTCAGGCAATTGCGTCCAACGTTTTCTTTGAAAACATTGTTAATAGATTTAATCGATAATTTGTGGCATTTCCCTTTCAAGTACACAGATTGATAATACACGTCCTGCTACATAAAAAACAACAAGTGAGTTTAAAACCAGGCATGTGTGTAAAGTCTTAACGTCACAGTAGAGTTGAGAAAATAAAAGTGAAAAGCTGTCCTACGTAATGAAAGTGTATTTAGGCAAAAGTATGAAATATTGATTTCATCTCGGTATAATTAACCTTTCTTTCAATGAATATAACATCATCCATACTTAATTTGTTTACTCCAAAAGATGGACACTAAGGGTAAAGGTGTGTGTGTGTGTGTGTGTGTGTGTGTGTGTGTGTGTGTGTGTGGTTTTTAGGGGCTAATGCATAGTTTTTTTTTCTTTTTTGACATGTTCTATAATGATGCGTTGATCAGTTAAATAGATCTGCAGACAAATCATTCACATAAAGTCAAAACAAAAACACGTACAACCTGTGTATGCAGACTCAATTGTTTTAAAATTATTGATAGGAAGAAGGATATTTTTGCCATATTCCACTAAAATTTCAAGCGGTTCTTGTTCTAAACATGAACCTTGTTATTTACTCTTGACGTATGGTTGACCATACATGACTCCCTCCATATCAACCTAGTGACCGACATGCCTTTCGTTCCAGACCCGTGTGATACTAAGTGGTATATCAATGATTGGAAGCGGTCAGTTGCCTACACATCAGATATTCCCGACCTTTGTGATTCTTTTCTGGTGGAGAATTGGTACCGCGTTATTAGTGGGGCTGGAGAATTAATGCCAACAGAATGTCCAAGAGATGGCTGGCGATGTGGCACTATGAACCCCGTTTGGCTGTCGGGTGGTAAGTTTGTGTGGATATAAAACATTTGTACCACCACATTTTTTAAGGGTTCATCAGATTTGAGCATTTGAAAATTAGGGTTTCCCTTACAGCTTTTGTGGTATTTCTTTTTGATCTATCTTACGAAGGCATCATACCTCACCCCCTCCCCCAACAGCCCGATATATATATATATATATATATATATATATATATATATATATATATATATATATATATATATATATATATATATATATATATATATATATATATATATGTTTTATTTTGATTGAAGAACAGAAGTAATTAAGTATTACTATGTGATTGCTTTTACGAGTGGAATTTCTTTTTTTCATGATGTGATGAACTTTTATGAAGAAAACGTAATAAGCTTCATTTACATGTGTATGTCGGTGAGAAATGTTACCATCATTACTCTGATAAAGTTACATAATTTTGCCTTTAAAAAACGAAAGAAAAACAATGCTTCGAATATGTTTTTGTTTCATAATCTTGATTGTTATTCATTTAATGATGTTGCGTTTTATCGGTTCAGGCAGCACAGTTTTGAAAGTTTCGTCTATATGTACATATATGTATGGAAGTGTTTAAAAGATGAATTCCGATAAATTGACTATGTACGTGAACATATGTAGATATAATTATTCCAGTGTACTAAAGGACATATACAAATTGCATTTTGATATACATGTATAATATTGTAAATAATCCACGCACATCGGTTAAGGGAAGAGTAAATCGTCTAAATAAAGCTATTAAGTACCTGTAGAATAATACATCAAAAATATGAACAAACAGTAAACTTGTCTACGAGCTGACAGAAATCACGGATAAAATGGATAAATGAAATAACATATAAGCCATGATACTCATATGTATATCACATTGTTGTTAAATTGTGTGATATTAACGAGTAAACCTCTAGTGAGTCTGCTACTAGAACAAAATAATACCAATTCAATCATATACAGTAAGACCTGTCTAAAAGCGATCCCAAAATAAACCCTTAAACAAAATATATTTGTCCTGCATTACTATCTTGACATGTATTACAGACGGGGTGGCTGACGGAGACAATGTTTTCCCAGAGGAAGGGAAAACGGTCGATAGGATTGCGTACACTTCATCTGCTTTTGGTAACTGCAAAGATTCAAAATACCCAATCAAGATCAAGAATTGTGGACGCCACTTTGTTTACTACTTAGTTCCAGTCAAGGGATGTAACTCTGCTTACTGTTTTGGTAAATATTGCCTTTTTCATTTATTGATACATTTATTGATTACCAGTACCTATTTTTAAGGAGTCATTAAACATCACTGTTTATTGAGTCAAATTGTCCATACGCTATTCACCGTGTATACCATCCGTCCTCTGACCTTCAATTGAAATTTGGTTCCATACCATCATCCAAGTCAATCATAGTTCTGCTTTCACTTTCATGGCATTTATCAAATGGAGCAACCCAAGGTCTCTAAACAAGTTATCAGGAAACAAATTAGACTGACTTTGTAGTGTTTGAACTACATGTATAGACATTACAAATGTCGGTCAAGTCAAACTTACTCGGATAACTTTCGGATAAATATGAACATTTCCTGCCAATTATACAATTATGTTACTTGAAGTAGTAAATTTTAAGTGTTTGATCTTGAAGGCGATAGAATGTAATCCCTTTTCATGCTTCGTAATGTAGTTTTACATGATGACCAAGACACACAATTTATCAAACAGATATTGTCTATCAAAAATTACAAATAATCAGATACAAATGATGAAAACATGTACGAAAATGCGGTTGAAACGTCAAATTTAATGTAATTCAGTGTGGCTACAGAATGGGATACATTGAAAAAAATTGAATACATCGTTACTCCTAATTGTCATGTATATCTTTGTGTATGTATCTTTTGTTTCAGGTAAAGAGTTACCATGTCCTGAAGGGAAGTCTTCCGATACGGGGTTTACTCCTGGATGCGCAAGTATGAAACACTTATAGTGGCTTACTTTAAAAAAAAAACATGTTGGGTTTGACATTTAAATATGTTTAACATCACCAGAAAGTGGTGAATATTTCGGTTAACTGATATCCTTCTTCAGCATAAAACTCATAAAACTTTATCTATATATCAAATTTTACTTCCTAGCGTTTTGGCGAGGGGGAGCAGTATTTGTGAAACTTAATATGTAAACAAGATATCTAACTATTTCTTAAATCAGTTACCGCATTCATCGATTTTATCTGCATCATGTAAGTCTGAACGGTATGGTTAACGTACACTAACGTAGTCGGAAAGACATCTTTAACCTTTCTAGAAAGATTTTTTTTGTCGAATAAAGTAAATTATCTCCTTTTCCGCATACACATGTAACGATGTTTTCGAACAAAATCTGCCAAACTGTTATAAGTTTCTAATGTAAATTTTATATTTGCCCAGTTGATTACTCTACAAACCTCAATTTGCTTGTATGCGCATGTTTGGTAACCAATTCAATATAAAAGATACCAACTATAATCTTCGAATATACGCAGAAAACCCATTGGTATTTATCAGGTTTGCAGATCTAGAAAAGATGGCATCTTTTGTAGTGCTTTATGTTTCAGGTTCACCAGAAGTAAATGTAACCGCAGATATATCAGTAGACATTCACGAAGACGTATTATATGACGATTTGGCACCCACTAAGTTACAATACACTCCAAAATTTATATGTTCTGTGTTAAATCCAGGCGAGAACTACACCTACGATGTTAGGTTCTTCATTAACGATATCGAGATAAGAGCAGCTGAAGAAAAAAACGTAACATTTGACAATTTACATTCAGTTCATTTGTTACAAAGACACTGGGAGAAACTACACAAACCAAATATGTTTGTAAGTTTCTATAACTCATCGTTTTACTTTTTAATTTATACTGCATAAAGTCACATTGTGCATTTGTTCTTTGTTATATCACGTGTTTCGAAATCGAAAGGTAAATATATATAATTATCTTGGTGTCAATTATTCTGTTCGTCCATCCATCCGTCCACGTCTTTTTTTGTAACAGTTTAACGTGTATACAGTTACACCATACCATGCGATTTTATTTATGACAGAAAGGAAATCACATTTCTGCTTGACGATTTCGTTTTATCTTTTGATCCGTTGGTTACTGGTACAGATACACTAATATTTGTCACATCTGAAGCTTTTTTTGTAATTTTTCTTTCTGTTTAATATTTTACTGTTTTGATGTTGAACCTCTTGACAGTTTTATAAACCCCAGCAAACAAAGGTTCGGGGTATAAAAAATCTCACTCTGTCCCTCACTTCGTTTGGCCACCTTTTTTTTAGCGCTACTCCTCCTTAACTATTCAGGGAATTCGAATGGAACTTTATAGAAAGGGTTGGCATTGTATGTAAAAGAGCATAATAGAAAATTAACTTTCTTAATGGACTCAAAAGGCAGATAATCCTTCTTAAGTATTTTATATCTTAAATTTCATGACCTTCACTTTTACCTCGTAAATGATGAATTGTTTTGGGTGGTTCATGATATGTACTTTAACCTCTGAAAGGTTTCGATCAATTGTTTTGGGTGGTTCATGATATGTACACTTTTTTTTGGTGTCAAATTTGACGTTTAACAGTATGGAAGGACAAAAACAATTTTAAACGAAATACTGGGAAAAAAACACACATAAACATGAAAGTAAACTTATTACTTCTTTAAAGTTGTTAAATTAATATGTACAGTTCAGTTTTACCACACGTATTGGACATGTGCATGTGTCTGTTTGATAAAAATTAATTATGAACATCAATCAGAACGTGACACGTGTATATCACGAACACTTCAATGTGATTTATTTTGTATTATCTCGAGAAGAAAACGTAACACAGCTGAATGGACAAACTAATGAAAAATAATGGTTGTATAAAAATTGATATAATTTACAATGTACATATAAATAGGAATTGACAAAAAAATCATCATTGAATTATTCTACAATAAAAGGGATACACATACAGTTTGTTTCCGTGAACAGGTACGATGCTCAATTCAAGTAAGGATGGTAGGATTCGATTCCCCGGGACCAAAGTCGTTTTCTAAACCATTTTTTGCAGGCATTAAAGTAAGTAATTTTATTTTAAATTTACACAAAATAGTAGTATGTTTTATTTAACATTCGCGCGCGGGATGACTATATATTTCACAACACGTAAGTTTAACAGTCTTTTGATACTATGTAGACAATTTATCGGCTGATAAAATCTCAAAAATTGATAGTTGTTTGTTTTGCCATTTTGGTCATATCGAACCAGAGTTAGTCTTTCCCCTTTATATCGTATGCAGAAATGTATATCGGAGTGCCCTTGTTCAAAATTTGCCCTTTGCAATTCATTTGTTTGCATTAGGTGATATTTTTCCCAAACAAAATGTTTATTGTGAGGGCAAATGCAATGCAGTGATTTTTAAATAAAAAAATATAGAAATAATACAAACAGTCTCCATGATTTATTTTTTTTTCCTTTTACATTAATAACTTAGCCAAGTGATATGAGACACATATAAACATAACAAGAATTAGGAAACTTATTCTTGTTTTATTTTCTGACGGCGAGAGATGAATGGGAATCGCGTACAAGGACTTGGGAATATGCTTTGGACGATATGACCAAGATGCCCATCCTCACAAAACCATGGGAAAACACTTTATGCACCAATATGTTTCACTTTTGTTTAAAAACACACTAAGTTCGATGAGGACAATACATGGCCCCTATTTCACGAACAAAATAACTTTGAAGTATATTCAAGA
Source organism: Perna viridis (assembly GCA_037379345.1). Classification (NCBI taxonomy): domain Eukaryota; kingdom Metazoa; phylum Mollusca; class Bivalvia; order Mytilida; family Mytilidae; genus Perna; species Perna viridis. Next base: position 28,558,280 of record CM074524.1, on the reverse strand, counting down.
AATGCGATAACTATGATCTATTCAATGGATGATTATTTTAGTTATATTACATTGTATAATAATATAATATCGTTCTTGTTCGAATTAAAAATTGTTTTTCCCCATATAGTAGTTCGATCTAGTATCTATTCAACCCTGTTTAATATGATATGTAATTAAACATATCTGTAGATACCCGATGCCTTCAAAGGTTTTCAAGTAGATGAAGGACAGGACCTACAAATCCCCGTTGAGGTGACACTGCCTATTGGATGCATAATTTTACAAAGTCACAATCGGTAAATTCATCTAACGTTTGTTGTCTCCACAATAAATAACATTGAGGTAAAACAGCTTTATTAATACTATATAGGACCGAGATGTATTTCCGGTTGTATAAAGACGTCCAATTTTACATGCAGGTCCAATGTGTCTTAGAAATTGGAAAACATGTTACATGTACATCGTACTATGAAGAGTTCACTTTCACAAATTCGAGTTCGATCGTACAAACATTTCCGATTACTAAATATCAAGCCGTTTATGTTCGTTATATGATTTTTTAAGCATAAAGAGATATTCCTTAACAGTACGTGACCAGTAGCATGCAATGATTTTTATATTCATAATTTTTTGCGACCGCATATTTTTTTCGCCCTGTCAGCGTCGTCATCTCTTATTTTCTTTTATTTAGAATAACATGAGTAAAACCAATCCGATATTTTAAACATTTTTCACATACCGTTTCTACGAAATAGCAGAGAAATCTTTAGTTTTTGGAGGTTTTGAAAATAAGGGGTAAAATGGGAAAAAAGATATCATTAGAAGAATAAATCCAAATCAGTTGTTTTGTCCATAACGAACTATAAATCTTTAAATTTAATGTTGCCAAAAATTAATATCGTGTAAACAATTGGCAAAATGAACAACGTTCAACGTGTTCTTCGATCGTTCTATTTTTGTTCTATGGAAAGAAACCAACACATAACAAAGAGATAGAGGCAACAGAAAACATAAACGATTAAACGGGAATGATATGGAAATTCTAAAAACTTTGTCTCCGTGACTTCAGTTTAACACTTGACCGAAGTTATTTTATTTGCGCATGTATGTAAACGTCCAATTTATATTTTTAATAAATTGTTTGTTTGTTGTTTAATGCCTTTAGAACGCATATCAGGACTTGTTGCTAGCTGAAAATATTTTTCCATCTATCATGTTATTAAAGCTTTTGCTATAATGCAGACACATTTCATGTGCAGAAATTTCTCGTCTTTCGAGATAAGCCTACATCCGAGGAACTATTAACGCTGACGTAATGTTCAATCGGCGCAGCACCGCTAAACTTTGTGATCGTCGGGCGCCTGCCTGAACATCAGACTGTTTATTTATTACGATAATGAACTCAACGTTTGCGGTTATGTGACGTATTATCGGATTCATTATGAAATTTGTCATGTGTGTGGAACCGGGCACATTTATTTACTAATATGAAAATACTCCACTAATTTAGTTCGCAGACCACATGCGTAAAAACGTAGAGTATACGGTTGGGTGAAATCTAAACAATGCTTATTTCTTGAGGTTATTTCAGGGTATTCCTATTCCTATCTTTCTTAACAAACCCTAACATTCCACGTAACAATGCCTTTATCGAGAATAGCATACATATGTTATTAATTTTAGCCAAAGAGCAAATTACATAAAAGAACATGTCTGCTTCCTTCACCTTTTCAATGCTGTTCCTAAATATCAGAAAGATACAGAAAGATGTAATGATGGCATAATGGAAGATGATATCCAGTTTGTCACTCAGCAGTGTGGTATTAAGATCAGTCATAGTAAATGGAACAAGCGCCATCATATAACGGTCAAAGGTGAAGCAGATAACAAAGTCAACATCCGCGACCGACTCACTCATCTCAGATTGTGGAGTGATCCTCAACATAAGCCTGTTGATGTGAATGTCCTTGATATTTGGGACAGCGTTTATCTACCGGATGTTAAGGTACCTGCTGAACAGTTTTTTTTATTGGATTTTAATATTTATGACACTGGCATTTTGGTTACACAGGCAAATATTAGTCACGTGAATCACGCTTCATGTGAATTTAATGTGTGAAATGTTTAATTAATTTCACTTGAAGACTCAATTCACAAGAACTTCACATTTTCTCAATTAAATAGAATAATATATAATTCATGTCAAAATCATATATATAGTGATTGAGTTATCACGTGAAAAAAAAATATCTGTACGTGTTAAGAACAATTCCCTGTAAGGCCAAACATTTTACACAGAATTGGATGATTCTTGTAGACATTGACTATTACCAATATATAGCAAATTTTTGACATTTCATATATTTATATCATGACGATAATGTAACACCCCTTTTCATATTTTCAAAAAAGTCCTTTTTTTTCTTTTTTTGAAAATTTAAAGCTAAAGATGCACTAATATCAAAACAAAAATGTAAATGTTTTTTAAAAAAAAAACTTAATCATCATCCTAACCAAAATCAATAAAAATTCAGTGGGGTAAGAAGTTTTTTTTTTATTCTTACCGAACCCCAAAGAGACCGCTTTTTTAAAAAAAATGGTCTTAAATAAGGATCACCTTTGTCAATAGTTTTCACATATGATTGATTAAGGACTTCTTGAATAAAAAACATATCAGGAGAAAAACTGTCAATAAGAAATGTAAGGTAACATAAAAAAATAAGTTCAAATGTCAAAGGTCAAGGTCATATTCAAGGTTTCAAATACCGATAAAATGACATTTTTCCCTAAATAGTAAGCTTTATGAATAGGTATTGAATTTTAATGGTACCTTTATGTGTGCCAATCAGATTTAAGGTTTCTAGATCATGCTTGAAATGATGAATCACACAGTTTAAGATCAATTGTGAAGGTCAAATGTTAAGGCGAGACATTGAAAACTTTTTTTTTCCAATATCTCTGCATCAAAATAAGATTTTTGTCATGTACGAAACTTGAGGTACATTCCTTTTCTCGTCGTTACGTCGTTACGGGAGATTTAACCATCATCAAAAACGAATCTTTGCGTAATATCCTTTCTAAAGATCCCAAGTACCGTGAACCACGCTCCATAAATTGGAATCATAACTTCAAAGTTCTTATGGATGCCGTCGAGGATTTCCTTTCCTCGTTTGTCTACCTCGGACTGTCTGTTTTCCATGTCTGGTCTTTGTCCCTGGATTACATTCTTTTGATTACCGCTGTAACCTTGGTTCCCTTGATTACTCTTTAAAGTTCTTATGGATGCTGTCGAGGACTATGCAAGAAATTGATCAAACGAGAACAAGACGACATTGATTCTCTGTCAGAGTTTTTAAAGGCCGTGAGGTCTTTAATTCCGAAACAAATATAAGTTTTAAGGATCTTGAAAAATTCAACAGATCTTTTGGAGACAATCAGTTCAAGGCTATTATCTCAATATAATAGCATTATAACCTATGATTTTTCAACACTGTATACTTCCATTCCCCATACTCACTTAAAATCCCGACTAAAAAAACATTATGCATCGTTGTCTTTCCAAAAAGATGCTACCCCTAGATACAAATATATAGTTCTTGGTAGAGATTCCTCATACTTTGTAAGAAATACATGTAATTCCAAATCATCTTACAAATATACAGAGGCAGATGTTTACAAAATGTTGGAATTTTTAATCGACAACATATTTGTTCATTGCGGTGGACGTGTTTTTCAACAAACGGTCGGCATTTTAATGGGAACAAATTGAGCTCCTTTACTTGCTGGCCTACTCCCTCTCTTTTCTGAGGCTGACTCATAGCTGATCTGATCCGAAAGAAAGAATATATTTTAGTTAATCTCAGTTTCCGCTATAAAGATGACGTATTATCTTTAAACAGAAGTAATTTCGGGCATTCGATACATGGCATCTACCACAAAGAACTTGAGATAAAGGATGCTACAGACACTGTGAAGTCAGCCTCATATCTTGACCTACACTTAGAAATGGTAAAGTAAAACTTTGACCAAACTTTACGACAAACGTGATGACTTTTCATTCAAAATTGTCAACTTTCCTTTCATCTGTGGCAACATCCCTTCAGCACCTGCGTATGGAGTGTTCATATTACAACTCATACGTTATGCCAGAGCTTGCCGAAACTACGCAGACTTTTTGTATCGCGCTAGTACTCTAACAAATATTCTTCTGGAACAGGGTTATGTTGCTACAAGATTGAAACCACCACTACAGATGTTTTATGGTCGTCATCATGAACTCGTGGATCGTTATGGTGTATCCATCTGCACTATGAAAACTGATTTATTCAACGGGTCATAGTTTTCCTTTCCTCGTTTGTCTACCCCGGACTTGACTTTTTATGAGCAACTCGGCGGGTGTTTCTAGAAAAGCAGAGGACGCTTACCCTACCTGTGCACCTGGTTTATGCTCCCAGTTTTTAGTGGGGTCCGAGTTGCTCTTTTGCTTTTGTTACTTTGTATATATGATTTTAGTTACTTTATATTCTTTGTTGTGTATGTCTGTTTTCCATGTCTGGTCTTTCGCCCTGTATTGCATTCTTTTGATTACCACTATAACTTTTGGTTCCCTTGATTACTCTACAACAAAGTAATAAAGAAGAAATGATGATTTGTAAACCACTTGCAAACAGGTCAAACGTCATAATTTTGAATATATTCCTTTTACTGCTTCTCAAAGAACAACTTTCTTTCACTTTCTCTTTGATAAATTCTTGATAAGATTGTCAAGTTTCTAAGTGTCAGACTCCATTTTCCTGCTTTATTGTTGACATCCTTCAAAACAAGAGCTGTTTTGTCAATATATTAGAGAGGTAACTTCATTCAAAGATAGATTAGAGAGATAAATTCATTCAAATGATAGATTAGAGAGGTAAATTCATCCAAATGATGGATTTGAACTGTTCTAACATTTCACCCTCTCCTGGACAAATGGCTTCACGTACATCAGCCATGAATTGCAAGGTTGGCTACATCGGAGGTGGCCAGAAATCAATTCTCTCTAATACAACTGATCCTTGACGGCCAATAAAAGTATGTATCCGTACTTGACGTTGCGTAGACTTGAATAAAATGGCTACTTATACCCTTTAATTAACAAAAATGAAAGGGTGATCTCTGCACAGGCCATCCAAACTAATACTATATTTCTGCTTAAATTTCAAATATCTTTTTAGAACAATTTTAAGATATTTCAGTGTAAGTTGTGTTTATATTATACAATGTATTTGTGAGGAAGAGAAGCGGATACTGTGCCCCTGGTATTTCCTGTACAGTCCCAGACACAATTATTGTTCATTATATTGGTTGATGTATACACAGATTACTGATGTGCCTCTCAATGTTGATCAAGCACGTTTTTATTCTAATCATTGTTGTTTCAAGACCTTATGATTGGTTGTCCTAAAATTGGTTGTAGTAATTAACAAAACTTGTGTGCTACTCAAGATCATATTGGTTTACTCTTTTAGAAATGTCAATTCCCATGTAACCAACATAATACATGTATTCCCACTTAGCCAACATATGTAAATGAACTAATTAAACTGTAATATACATTAAACCATGGATATTCAACATTTTTATATGTTTCAATACTATTGTAAGTAAGGTCATAATGTCAAAGAAAACATAAACAATATTTTATTTAAAGTAAAAGAATAGACATATATGCACATTGTAAATGTACACTGGTGTCAACACAAGTTTTAATTTCTCCACTCGTGACAGTGCTGAATAAAGGAGTTGGAGTCACAGTGTCTCCACGTGCACCCAACACAGTATATATTCTATTCTTTGCCTCTATACCAAAATATATTACATGATTCTTGAAGTTTTATTACATTTTGTTACATTCAGAAAACATATAACAAGAACATTTGAAGATAGTGTCCTACGCAAATGAATTTAAATGAATAACCCGTGAGTTCAATTATTTACCTTTGGATTTCTACTACACTTACTATATTCTTTCATGCACATCTACATATGATACACAACTTTATTATAAAGTTTCATCAGTTTAGGAGTAGTTTCACTTACGAAGATAAATATGTAAAACCTTGAATTGGATTATCTCCTATTGATGTCAGCTGACAAAAACTATGTTCTTCATACATATCTACATATGATATCCAACCTTTCTATAATTTTGTTTATCAAAATCCTTCGAGTGATTTAGGAGGCCCGAAAAGATGTGCTTGCCAGAAGTATGGACAAAAGGACAAGTAGACAGACAGACAAAGTGATCCCTTTATACCCCAAACTGTAGCAGTTTTATTTAGTTTTTAGTTTTATGGAGACATGGAGGTGCCACAGTGGAGGAAAATAGTAACACACAGATATGCTCACAAAATTAAAACTTCATCTTATTTTTGCCAAATTTAAGTCTTTTCCAAAGTCACATATGAGAAATAAAATTGTTGAAGGTAGTCTGAACACATTGTTTTGTTGTGGAAAGTGGTGAAAAGGGAGATAACTCCTATGCAATGTAGAAGATTATAGGAAAGATATAGTTTTATAATATCTACTCTTCATGGAATAAGTTTGGTGCATTTTGTGTAATATGATAAACACCAAGAAAGATTCAAAAGTTGACTTAGTTGACCCAAATTAATGGGCTATTAAGCAAAAAAAATTGTATGTTTGGTAAGAATATTTGTTGAAAATGCAAATTAGGGTCACTTTTACGAAATGATTAAAGATGTAGGAGCATTAAGTCATTTTCTTATTAATTAATCACATTTTATTTACCAATACCTCTAAAATGGCAGTCAAATGAAATTTCCAAAAAACAAAGCACTATTTCCATCGCAACCATAACATTTACATAAGATCACTGCTTGTTTTCTAAGTTTATGTGACATATGTAGCATGTTTACAAAATATCGTCACAATCTATTACTATGCATGTCCGAACCGGTTTTATCCTTAGGTAGAATCAGTTTTAAAGCTCAGCGAAATCACTTAAAATAGTGCAGAAATGGTGGTAAAATCCTAGAAAAAAATATAGAAATCCAATAGACAAAATAATAATGATGGTCTTAAATCATTCTGTGTGTGAAGACAATTTCACTATTATTTAAAATGTTCGTTTTGTGTCTATAAATTATTTTATAGCCATTAGACACCACTGTATAATACAATGACAGAATGAATGAGGTAAAAAAAATCCCCGACAGTGAGGTCATGGTAGATCTTATTTCAGTCTGACGTACACCACATTCATGAAGTGATCGATGTGCTTCAAATAACACATTGGACAAACAGGTTATAGATGCCTCATTTAGGATTGAGATCAAGTAATCATAATATGTAGTTTATTTTTAGATTTTGGTTAAAGACAAGGAAAAACATACCTTAGGAAAAGAATGTTACTCACACAATGACCCTCATATGAGAACATTCGACCAAAAGTACGTTCTTGCATTTAAACTTCCTTTGATACCAGTATTCATCTGTTTGTTTTGTGTTGTCAGCTGATAGTTTAGGGATGATAAAGGTAGATCATACCTTTTTTTTTCTTGTCCATAGATTTTACTATTTGGTTTATGTTATGGATAATGTTGGGTGAACATAATTTAGCATATTATCTAACAAAAAAATGTCACCACAGTTGATTTCGAGATAATTATACGGAAATATTGGAGACTTTTACGAAGTTTGAAATGTAGATTACGGAGGGAATTTTGATTATAACCAACACAATGTTAATACAACTAGTTTTATCTTAAAAATGGGTATCATACTTAATGTGTATCTGATATTCTTCCATATTCTTACAAACTGTTTTTTGATGCTTTTTTTTTTTTTTTTTTTTTTTAAAGAAAAATCCTATAACTCCTTTTCTTAAACAATTTCCCGCCAATTATTTCCTCCATGAGACAATCGTTTAGATAAAGTGTTTATAGTTTAAATATCTATAATTTTAAGCAAAATATATTACTTCATGATTATTCAACACCATATATCGCTCATTGAACTTTAGTTAAACATTCAATTACAGTGTGGCTGCTAAACCAATAGTTTTATAAATGCGGGTTGCTTTATCTTCAAATCTGATCAACAACAAAAAGTTCAAGTGTAAAGTTATATTGTTTTCTTTCTGATTTGCAGAAAGATATTCTTATTTTATTTCGTATCTGTTTTTTTTTTTTTTTTTTTTTTTTTTTTTTGTTGTTGTTTTAAGTTTGATATTTTTTACAGGACATGGGAATTACAAAATCGTTTTTCAGAGCCATCACCAGGAGAATATATAATGTACAAACACGAGAGATTGCCAGAACAGGTACATGTGTTTGTTTCAAAACACTTTAAATAATCTAGATTTTAGACTTGGAATTTTGACTCAGTCTAACTACATTTTTATATCTATTGATCTTACTGCTTGACCCCTTACAAGAGTCGTGTCATCAGTTAAGACCAGCATTCCTTACATATGAACTGACAACTAGTCTATGCTTGGTACAGTTAACTATACAACTTCACAGGGCCGGGAACAGCATTTGTTTGATTTTACGCAAGGGAGGAGAATATTAGAATCGAGTTCAAAGGCAGTACCACAAATAAATATTCCGGATAATTTCAATAAAACGAACATGTTGAAAGATACACATACGAATTAAGAAAAGACCCATGTTCAATACCATTTGACCCTTAACCCTCACAATATTAGTTTGTCTCGCCCCGAAATCAGACGTTGCCTCTAATACAACATACATAGAAAATAAATAAAGTTGTATAAAGGAATGATTGAAAAGTTTATTTATTTTATTTTGACTGTGATGTGCATGATTAGGAAAAAATAGATTTAACCGTGTATTTCCCTAATTTTATCCCAGGAATGTTCATGCGAAGATGAGTAAGGGATAGATAAAGGTATGAATAATGTTTTGCCCTAGAATATTTTCTTGCATTATTCATAACAGGTTGTTGATGGCCTCATAATGTTATTTAGTATTTTTTAGATAAACGCATTTTTTCGGGCGTGCAACTCTGGTGGTAAAGCTCTATGTAATTGCGGTGTCGCCGTTCGAAGTGGGAACAGTTTATTTGTGGCCAACTTTTGCGAGACAAGGTATAAAGGACAGCGTAGAGTCAACCGTTATATAGCGTCTTGGCTGTGTGATGACCAAAATCTTAGTGTTGTGGAAAATGGAAACAGGTTCACGGTATGTAAAAATGGCAGCAATATGTCAGATGATTTTAGTGATTTAATATATTAATCTCGTTTAGTGGTGGCTCCAAAAGAGTTACGGCTTGAGAAACCTATTCCCCTTTAAAACAATGATTTGATTTGCGCCTTTTTCCAAACAAAAAAATTGTCCATTAATAGATTTCTTAATTTCTTAATCTATGAATCCGCACCTACTAGCAAAAAGAATATAGGGTAAGTGTAGTTGGAATGTATTTTAACATTCTTTAAAACTATTCAAAAGAGTCAGTATAACAAGCTAAGCCTAGAATCCTCTGATACATTTCCAATAGTTTACGACAGTTATACTCAGATGAACTTCTGAAAAATTATTATTAGAAAATGCCTTTAGCCAATTTTACCAAACAAAAGTATATGATATTTCAATCCCACAATCCGTATCCAACAAAGTCAATTTACCTTTGTAGGTCATGTTACCAAGTGGTACACGTCTGGTATTCAGTCATGGTGCCGTCTATGACTTTTACGGTATACACAATATAGACATTTCTCCATCACTCTTAGACGTTGGTATGACAACTGGGCTATGTGGGAGATACAACGATAATGACGAAGATGATTTTATTGAGAGGGGGACTGGTATCATACAGCAAAATGCATGGCATTTTGCAAAATCTTGGAAGTATGTGACAATAATAATTAACCTGCAGCCACACAAAAGATTGATTCTTAAATCGTTCAAATTGGTTAATTAAAGACATAATTAAAACAAAAACGATCAAAATCAAAATGCAGATAAAATATGTAAACATTAGAAAAGCATTGGATGAATGGATGATGGTCTATTAAAGAGTGGTGTTAGTACATTTGTTTTGTCTTAAGAAATATCAACACTATATTAAAAACTACTTAATGAGTTATTTAAAAATCTACACTGCGTAAAGTGAGGTTATTCCGAATAAGTTCCAAGCTGTTTCACTTACGATCAGTCCTTATGATTTATAATTCTTACGGTAAATCATTACTTTCCATCATGATAGACACAAACGTTTAATAGTTATGCATGTTAATTCTGAAGTTTCTTTCCAGTTAAGTGAATATATGAGGCACGTAAAATGTTTAATATATAAAATTACGTGTGACTTTTTTAGGGTCGACAATACTCCAGATTCCTTTTTCAACCCGTATGGCAAAATTCCAGAACTAAAGTATCACTTACAGGTATACTGTACCTGTACAGCTGAGGAAACAGCTACTGAACCTCCAAAATACACCTGTATTAATAGTAACGAAATGAAGAAATGTAGAACCCTGGAAATCAGTAAGTCCGTATTCAAGGCGTCATGTCTAGCGTCTAACTACAGGACCAAGCGTGATGTTGGTGACGAATCCGAGTCTCAGGCCGAAGATTTCGATAATAGACCTCCAATGTTCCCTACCATGGTCGAACCGGATGAGGACCATGTTGGAAGTGATGTGAGTCACAAGTTAATAAATACAACATTTAAAAAAAATTAAAAAATTGCCCTAAATTGCGAAAAATTGCTTTGGGTTTCTTTTTGCAATATGTGTATCTTGCAATATCATGTTTAAAATATACTGGAGCAGTTTAGCGAATAGAGTCGTCACATTCTGAGACAGTGTATATATATACAATGGTTTGTGAATGTATATGAAATTAGTAGGTATAATGCCCAAAAGGAAAATACATTAGTTTTTGTCACTTTGTATGTATGGTTTTAGTTACTTTACGTTCTTTGTTGTGTATGTCTGTTTTCCATGTCTGGTCTTTATCACTTGATTACTCTTATACATGTTTATCTGAAAATCTGAATATTCAGTAGTAAGGCATGACCACAAGTAAATGGACTACTACATACCCGTATCTAATACTTATCACTCGATCGAAAAGTTTTAGTGCTTGTGAGGCATTATAAATCTCTGTAATACGTTTTACCTAATAAAAAATAAACATGTATATAAAATATAACAATGTAGGCTCAAGGCATTTTTTGTTCAACTTCAGGAGCCACCCGAATGGGCAGATGGGTTATCAGAGGAAATTGCCAGGAATAGATGCCAGAATGCATTTAAACAATCACTGGCATTTTCTGCTTGTAAATTATTTGTTCCTGTTGTTAATGCTGATGCTTATGTTGACGAATGTGTAAAGGATATGAAGGTACAGTCTTAAAATGAACATAAGAATATGGGTTGGGAATATATACAGCTCCTTACATTACAATCGAGAAAAAACACCGAACTTATATGTGATTGATTGATTATGGTTTAACATCCTTTGAAAAAAAATCAAGAATTAAAGGGCAAGAATGATTGACGTCGGACAGACCCTGCTTTGTAATAGTCGGACACACTATGCCAGACTTTATTGTGCTAACTCGCAGAAGCAACAGCCCGCGACCTCCCTTATTCTCGAGGCCAGCAGGCTTCCATGTACTTACCAATAAAACGACTAGATTTGCTGGAAATAAACGAAAATAATGTCAAATTTGGGGAAGTCTAATTTTTATAGGTTGTTTTAAAAATTACTTTGAATTATTTCTTATATTATTGATATTGTGATAAACATGATAATGAAGTGTTCATTGCTGCACCTAGGGAAATTGCCGTTCGGAAGATAAACATGGTAATGAAGTGTTCATTGCTGAACCGTGTAAAATTGTCTTTCGAGTGATAAACGTGATAATGAAGTGTTCATTGCTGCATCTAGGAAATTGTCGTTCGGATGATAAACATGATAATGAAGTGTTCTTTTCTGAACCTTGGGAAATTGTCATTCGTTATTTAACACCATTAACAACAGTTTTCACACAGTGTAAAGTATCTTGTATCTGTCAGAACCCGAAAACACCCTTAAGTAAAGATGCTGACGTAATCTATTGAATGTTTATTTTATTGCAAAATGTTGTTTATGTCCAATTGTTTCTATACCTTGTGTACGACCACTTTAAAGATTTAACATTATTTGTTCCATGGTACTGCATGTGAAATGTCATATGTATGTTGCTTTATATTCGATCTCCAATAAAACATTTTTACAACCCCTTTTTAAAACAGAAGTATACAGTGGTCGTTTTTTTTCGCAAGTTTTCCCTGCAATAACTACTTTTATAAAGGTTTTCCATATAATATATTAAATTTCAGACTGAAAAGACTCCAATTACTGTAGAAACATTTTTATAATTTCGTTCATGCATTTAAAAAAAAATCATATACATACATGTATTGATATCTTTAGAATTGAAACAGGTGTATGATGAATCTTAGTTGAGACATACACTGCGTCATGATACAACATTTGTATTTACAAGATTATTGGTGATGATAGATTCCTGCGAGTAACGCTAGAAAATTACGCTACGGCCTGTCTTGGAAGTGCCAAAAAGATGGAAAATCTGACAAAACCAGCCAACAACAATGACACCAGCATCGACAATACACAAACAAATGGTACAGAGTCAAGCTCTACGGAGGAAGGAATACAACTTGTTCCTTCAATACCAAATGTAGCCTCTATATTAGAAATCATCGAGAAGTCCACGTGTCCTGCTAATTGTTCAGGAAATGGTATTTGTGAAAAGGGTGGGTATTTCTTTACATTAGCAGATGGTTAATTGTGTAAATAACACACGTGATAATATCTGCTGAAGTTGGAGGTGAAGTAGGATTGTAGAGCTGATTAACACGTTGTTTCTCAATTTGTAAAATAATATACACATTTACATAAACGGAAATGTCTACTATATTATCAAAAGCATCTGTTTGCACAAATACTGCCTTACAGGTACGAACAGAACTTACGTTACGGTTTGCGCAAATAATTTCTTGCTTCAAAAATTAATTTAAAAAAACACAGACAACGGACTTGGCAGATAATTCTTGACCAAAATTGAACAAAAGCACAGAAAACAGTTTATTCGCATGTAATGACAGTCATGGTCACTAAATTGCTTTTTTGAATAGGTGTATGTAAGTGCCAGAAAGATTACTTCGGAGTTGACTGTTCCAAGGAAAACACTCGTGCTCCAATCATTCAGAAATCAGCATTTGAAGAAGAGTGTGATATATCGGAAAGACCATGTAAGAAATTTGTCATACCTGGATTGGACTTTTACCCGGAAAATTTAACGTGTAAATTTAGAGAGTTTGAGGTATGTGTAGATAAATGATTATTCAATTGACTTTTATAAACGAACGATTTCATTTGATGTCGTAGTGTACCAAGTATTAAAGCTATAGAATTGATATAAGTCTTGGTCCAGAGATGACAAACTTGAACCAGTATTATACAACCGTCATAAAATACAATAACCAATGATTTTAAAAAGTATTATCAGATTGAAGATTTTGTTCTTTTTCTTATGAGTTTCTCTTACCAAACCTGTTTTTTTACTTTGGTTTTAAAATTCAATTTGAAATTTCCAAAATTGAAAAAAGAAAGAAACTTTTTTTGTGTTTGGTTGTATTCACTGCATGTAAATGTAATATATAAACCAGATGAGTTTTAAATTAGATCTGTGAGTACGTTACCAAAACATCTCCTGTACAGCTGGCATTTTAAGGCCTTCACATCGCTTTGCGGACTTTTGATTAAAAATGTACGAGAGTTCTTAGTAGGTCAATGAGCGTCAATGCTACATCTATTTTCAAAGATTGAGATGTAACTAAAATAATGTCTACTTCACATGACATGCATATTTGGGTATCAGCAGATAAAGCCAAAAAAAATATTTCCTTGTCTGCAGTGCTTAAAACGTCCATTGTTTATTATCGGATGTACGGCTGCGATCACTTCAAAGTATGATTGTAGAGCATATAGAACAAAAAGACAGAGGATGTCTTGGGTCTGGACACATTTTGTTTGCAGTGTAAAAACGGTAACCGATTAAATTTCAGAAAGCTCAAGATTGATCAAGAAATTTTCAGTGAAAGTACTTTTGAATTTTCATTAGGGACTCAAATCATTCTATAAAATTTAAAATTCACAATTTTAGCATTAAATGGTTTAATGCTACCTATATATTCCGATCAATTCTATTTTCAATGCCATTTTCAAGCAGAAAATATGAGTGTGAGCTTCCAATTCACTTAATGGTCTAAAATGTAGAAATTGAGAAAATAAGTTTTACATTAATGACTGACACCCGTACTTCAGTACAAATTCTAAAAATTAGCATATTTCTGCAGAGAATAATCTACTAAAAACTGGAAGCATGAACCAGGTGAACCGGTAGGGATAGCGTCCTCTGCTTTTCTAGAAACACCCGCCGAGTTACTCATAAAAAGTATAGTTCGGGGTAGACGAAAAAGGAAAGGAAAATATGACACGTTGAACAAATCAGTTTTCATGATGCAAAAGGATACACCGTAACGATACACGAGTATATTATGACAACCATAAAACTGTTATGATGTCTGGAATATTGTAGCAACATAACCCTGTTCCAGAAGCTTTATTGTAAGAAATCTAGCGCGATACAGAACGTCTGCGTAGTTACGACAAGCTCTGACATAACGTACGATTTGTAATTTGAATACTCTATACGCAATTGCTGAAGGGATGTTGCCACAGATGAAAGGAAAGTGTTTTTGTGGGAGCACTTTTAAATTCCAAAATGGTATAGAATTAAAGAATGAAATGCTACCTTTTTATATATCCATCATGTGGATGACTGTCCACACATATATCAGTCAAAATTCTGTAAAAAGTCATATTCTATCAAAATGCATGAGTGTGAACACATATAAATTCCATAATGGTATACAATAATTGTTTACAATGTAAAAAATGTAAATAAAAATATCATACTGGTAACTGTGGCACATATATTTCAATAAAAAAATATTAAAATGAAGTATTTCTGCAAGATGTATGAGTGCGATCACATTTGATTTCAAAAAGGGTCTTAAATTAATGTCTAAAATTATTTTATGAGGGTGAACGCTTTTAAGTTTTATAAATATCTAAAACAAAACATGAATTGTTTAAAAATATCAGTATGTACTTTTTATCATAGTTGTGACCTGACACATAAATTTCAAAAGTCAGGGTGCATTTTTTTTGGTACTGCATGGCGTATGTGAAAGTCTTATCAAAAATAAAAAAGAACGACTTCAATCGTAGCGAAGCTTCCTTCTTGACGTACGAATCGGCATTCGGGTGATATGCCTCTTTTTTGTGAATCAGGTATGCAATTCGGTCCGAGAAGTCTTTTCTAGCTAGTGACTGTCAGAATCTGTCAAGATCTGTCAGATCCCATCTAATCTACGTTATTTAAAAGTTGATTTATCATCTATGATTGGCTAGGTAATGCTATTCGGAATGACGTGAACAGAACAGTACTACCTAGAACAGTTTCTGATAGGAGAGTGCCAATACCCATGACAAATTATGAGCTTATCCAAAGCCCTTGCAGAATTTTATCGGAATACAATAAAACCAAATCCTTTGTTTTTCATCCCTTTATAGCACTATTTCCCGTGCCCAATTGAAATCTTGAGTCCAAACATTATATATTGTTCTTTAAAAATGTAATATATAAATAACCAGACAATCACAGGTGGATGCTTATTGAAAAGGAAGACAATAGAACATTTAGACTTACATTTTAATATTTTTTTTCAGATATTTAGAAATGAAACAAACTCCTATGTGGAACAAGCTGAGGCGACATTTACACATCCCGGAATTTATTCAAGTTTGTTTCTTATGATGTGCAAAATTCCAGAGGAGCGACGAAAGAGATCCGTCGAAGGTCCTCGAGTTGCTTCGGGATATTACATAAGCGTATCAAACGATGGTGTTAATTTTACAGAAGAGGTGATGGTCCTAGCCTTTGATCGGCGCTGTTATGACTGTAACGTGACTGCATTACGGTGTTCAAAAGAGGTAAATGCAAATAGAACTAATCTTATTCATTTTGATTTTTATAAATTTAGGCGTGGAATAAAATTGAAATTTGAATATTACACAAAGTATGTGTTCATACATACATATATACTTTGTTTTGTTATATTACTTTTGATTTTGATTTTGAAGAATTGTCTTTGTTCAGTTACCGTGGATCTTATTATTTTTGTAGTCGCGGGGCCTTTCAAAGCTTCCTTAAAGGTGTGTTTACACTTGTCGAAGACCTTTTAATATTCTCTAGATCTCAAAGTATTTACCATTTTGTATAAAGGTTATACGCTGGTGCATTTGTTACATTTCACCGTATCTGTTTTCTATAAATACATACATTAACTTTGGCAAACATATTCTTTTTGTAGTTTAAGGAAGACTGCCCTTACTACATGCATACCGATGGTAAATGATTGCTTTGTGAAATCATATACTGGACCTACTTCAAGTACACTGAAAAAGTATTTCTCCGTTCATTTAAGTAGCATTCTGATTTCTAACATTGGAGCTCTTTAAAAACATATATTACAAAAAAAACTACAAATATCATTTAATCAAGACTTGGCCGATTGGAAATTTATAGAATGTTTGAAATTATGAATTATGGGTAATTGCTTTCGCATTGTAAACTTTCTTACTCAATATAAAACATGCCATTCAATTTATTCTGTTGTAATTATATATGTTACTGTTTCTATGGAATTCTGACTTATAGACTTAACTATTTATATCTAGTTATTGACGACGACGACAATGGAGTGACTACATGGATCATAGTTGTTGTGGTACTTGCTGTGTTAGTCACCATTATGATAATAGTTTTCTGTGTGAGAAAATGGAGTCTGAAGCAGAGGTAAATTAAAAAAACCTACACATTTTGGTCAAATTGATCTTCTGTTTGTGGTCAGTCGGTCTACGGATAAAGATACCGTAACGAGGTACTACGGACTGATTTTGCCAAACAAGATCTCGGTACATGCAGCGTCCGTAAAAACATTTTTTTTTATTTGCATAGTCTTCTTTTGAGAAGTCAGATATACATAGAGTATTAATATAGTACGAGAAAAAGAAATATGACAAGAATGAAGATGGTTAATATGGAACCCATGGCATGTCATAGGGAAAATACAACATATGATATTGATATGTTGTAATGGTAGATGTCAACACATCAATTCAAGGTTATATTGTGTGTAGTTAACCGTAGTTATTAAAAATATGTTTATATTACATTTAGAATATTATATAACTCTATTCTTTCTATTCAAGAAAATATCCAATGAATGAGGAAATTCCATTATCCACAAAAGAACTTGAGGTCAGAGAACTGGAACGCATCACGCTGCTTGAAAAGAAAACGAATGATGGAGAAAATGTCGAAGAACAAATTAAATGAGAAAACAGTTGTTTTTGGTTAAATGAGAAAACAGTTGTTTTGGTAAAATGAGAAAACAGTAGTTTTTGGTTAAATGAGAAAGCAGTTGTTTTTTTGGTTAAATGACAAAACAGTTGTTTTTGGTTAAATGAGAAAACAGTTGTTTTTGGTTATATGAGAAAACAGTTGTTTGGTTGAGTTAAAGAATGTCAATCAAATGTTACAGTGTGGTAATCACGTTTAATACGTTAAATATTCTATTTGTAACGTTTACCGATACAATGCGATGCTTATTCAGTTTGTATTATCGGTGGTTTTGTAATTAGCTATAATTAACATTGTGGCCTGCTTTTAGTTGGTGCTTTAGCAACAAAAAATATCTGAGTGTTGGATGAGGAAGATCATTTTTTTCGAATGAGTTTAGGAGGGATATTAAATTTACTATATCCCTTCTGCAGAGAAATATCCTTAATATTCACACATTGCGCCATTTTTCCATTTTATCTCCATCCCCTTTTTCTCAATGTTTTCTATTTCATTTTGCTCCATTTAAGAATTGGCAATAATAAAACTTGTGTCTATTGTAAAATAACACAAATTGTTTATTGCGCAAAGTGCAATTAAAAAAATATGTACATGGAAAATTTATGTTATTTTTCAATAGACAAAATTTTTATTATTTGGGGCGTGTCAATATTTGTTTTATCCATTGAGATATAACAAAATTATTTAAACCAATCAGATATCAGTATATATATATCTCAAATTAATTTATATATGCATGAATTGATTTATGACAAAAAATCCGATTCCCATCCCAAAGCTTCTACCTATTTGCCCCTTGCATAATGACCATTTCATTGTTCTATATCCAAATCACTCTTCCCTAAAATTTAAAATGACCATATTATAGCACAATAAAAAAGTCACAATTCTTCGTTTTTTCCAAAGACGTTTTTATTAACAGTATACAATTACTTCAAATTTCATACACTGTGGGACTATATATTTCTATAAAAGTAGTTAGTTTATTCGGAACAACCCTTAATTTAAATTTTCAGTCGTCTAATATTAGTTTTGTGAACAGTTTGTCATATCTGAAAATTTAAGTTTGACATTACAAGAAGACATATAGTGTAAAAAAGTATTTTTTTGTTAATTTTATCATAGTTCTGTTCAACGCATCCTCCTGAAATTGCTTAGTGCTTCCGTTTTTTTGTGCCAATTTAAATCATCGTTATTTTTTGCAAAATATTTTTATTACTTTAATCATTTTGTATGGTAATTATCATTATGTTATATGCTATAATATTGTAGTTGCTTAAATGACATTGTATTTTTTTTTATCAAATCTTAGGTAAAATGAGAATTTGTGTTTGTTGTTGCTATTTTCATAATCGATTAACGTCTTTTTTGTCAAATGTTACATGTTTGTTTCTGTTGTCATTATACGATAATCTTTGTTTTACGTGTGGCATTTTATTCTATTTTTTTATTTATTTATTTATTATTTATTTTATTTTTTTTTTGTAAGTAGCTTATTCAAATTTTAATAAAACCGATGTGTAAATCACGAGTTCCTTAAATGAATATATCCCATGAGCTCTGAACCTGAAAATGTTCACTTCCAAACCATAGACATAACATATAAAATGTACACTTGAATGCACATTTTAATTTTCCCTATATCATAGAACTTGAGCTATAGATCATCTGGAGGTCATCAGGAGGGAACCACACTACCAGATAAGTAGTGCCATTTTGATTTACAAGAAATAATAATACGGAAGTTATAATTACAAACGAGAGAACACGAAAACAGCACAACACTTACACGTACAACATGGAAAGACAAACCATAACAACCACAAAGTACTTAACACATTATACACAATTAACAGCACGAATATCACTAAAACGTAGGGTGCACTAGAATGCTCCTAAAGGATGAGCTGATTATGTATCTTTCATGATACTCCATGCGCTGGTTGTTGTAGATCGTGACTTGCATAACTGTTATGATTTCTCTTAACTGTAGTCTTGCCTAAAAACCAGGCAGAGACTTATTAAAAGTGATTAATGCATTTCATAATTCCAAATATTTTTTTTATGGAAAATTCTTTTTTAAGCCTCACAGAAATTGTTTTTTTTTAAGTGCATGTGGAAATTGGCAATTGGAGAAATCAACACTTAAAATTTGTTTATGTTCTACACCATGAAAAAATGTAGACACATTTCTCATCAGACATTTTACATTATACCCAGTCAAAAAAGTATTTCACAATAAGTAGCAGGTCCAATGAGATGAACACAGGAAGAGTTGTTTTAGGGCCTAACAAAACTGCGTATGAAGAATACAAGTATGAAAAGTTGAAAAATCAAAGGTTTTAATGTTATTGCATTCTGATAACAATATTGACTTCAAGGTGTCCACAGCTTATCTTGATCTACATTGATTTGAACCACTACAAGAGTAACAATTGTCATGGTAGGACAGTTTACATTATTTAACAGTCTAAACACGACAGGTGTCTCCTACCATTGGACATGCCGAATTCTTAAGAAGTCTAAATAAAAGCATTTGGACAACGGCGTATTTTTCTAAATGAGAATTTAGAATGATATAGAAATAACAGAAAAAATACACAACTATCAAAACTTTGAGAGGGGAGCAATTTGATAGGGCAGAATATTGCAAAAGATCTCTCCTGTTACGTAATGTTTTAGTCTCTGACATATCACAGACATTTTTAAGGACGCAATATTAGTGTCTTACGATACATGACTGAAATGAATTACATAATATTGTTACATTTCAAAATTAAGATGACTTCTGTAAATTATTCTCATTTCATTGCCTTTTGAAATGTACCATATTATTTGTGTTCACAGATTAAAATGAATGAATGAAATGATTACCTTCAGAATATTTGTTACTAATATCATATAGATGGATGATAAAACATCTTCTTTCATGTTATGTTTACAGCACCGACTAATGGCAGCTGGCAGTGAACTTTCCCATGTACGAGTGCTTTTACTATTTTCTCATTTTATTTACGATGCGTCTACAAAGACAAGCTTTGTTAACTATAATTGATCTATTGTATGAACTATGAATGTATTTTAAAGTTTTGAGCAAATGCATTCTTTAATATTTGTTTCTTTGATTTGTAACAAATGTGCTGTGTGTTTCCTTGATGGAACCACCTCACACATGCATACTTTAATTCTAGTAGTGCTTATAAAAAACTTCCGAATACCCTCTTTTGTCCAATGCTATTATCTGTAATCTTCAGGAAATAGTTTGCAAAATGGCAACAAAAGCATATTTTGACCATAACAATACACACACATCTGTTTCAACGTTTATATAAGAGGATCTGTGGATGTGCTCGTATCTATGCGTGACACGATGTTAAGGTTTTTGTTAACTCTTAACAGATTTCACTTACCTGATAATAATGACCAAAAGAAATCAAAAGATTAGAAATTATCACGCTAAACATTGTGTGTTATGATATATTCGGCTGAGGCAATAACAACACTTACTCTAAAGCGTGGGAAAAAACAACGAAATCGCATTCAGAAGTGCCAGTTTGAAAATAGGACAGAATACGTCTCCATATGTCATGCTTTTTACTCTATATCAGAATGAATTCAATTGAACAAACCGATGTTCTCAAGTCTCCCTTTTTGCGTTTCTCATATGTTAGTGGTAGTAATTGAAAAAAAAAGGCATTCTCTGTAATAAACTGGATTTGGACTTGAAAGATTTAGCTTTGTGCGGTAAAACTAGTCTGATGAGTTATTATCAGGTAAGTGAAATAAGAATTATAATATTTAAGATGTTTATTGCCAAAGCAATGTTGCTAAATTTGATTATGAAGTTTAAATAAATTAAACCAGTAAATAGCTATTTTCCCCATATGTTGATATGTTTTTGATCTATGCTTTTTTTGATTAGGAACAGATTAGTAGAAATTTCAACCAGATTTCGATATTTATCTTATATTTTCTTATCCATTTTATGAACAGGCAAATATCTTTTACTGATTTATGTTTTTCCACAAAAGAAAGAGTAATCAAGGTAACCACGGTTATAGCGGTAATCAAAAGAATGTACTCCAGGGACAAAGACCAGACATGGAAAACAGACATACACAACAAAGAACATAAAATAACTTAAATCATACTTAGTGTTCTATCCTACCTTATTTTAAATTTCCCTGAAAATATCCTGCAACCAATCATAACAATTTAATCAAACGCAAGTAAGAGTAAAGAAAGAACAACTGTGGATGTGCCTGTATCCATGCGTGATGCGATGTTCAAGTTTCGTTTAAAACTTAACAGATTTCGCTTAGCTGAAAATAACGTCTGTACTTTTGCGCTTAAAAATGTGTGTTATGATATATTTATGCGAGCAATGTCATCACTAAACATCTAGCCGTAAACACAACAAAATCACTTCAAAAAGTGGCAATTTTAAAATAGTACAAAACACGTTTTTAAATGTCACGCTTGTTCTTCTCTGTCACAAAGAGTTTAATTATATTAACCGATATTCTCAATACTTGAATATTTTCTTTTATTTTTTATTTCATATAACATATGAGTGCAAACTGGGTCTAACAGCATTGAGTATATATGTTATCACGAAAATAAAAATTTAACCATGTATAGGAATAGTCAGCTGATGGTCAACGTCTCTCACATCGTGCAACTGATTGGCTAGAACTGCGTTACGTTTTTGTGATTTTAGTGGTTTATATCCAACATTTGTGATAACCTAAATGACAAACAACTGAAACATTTTCAGTCCAATATCTTGTTTTATTGCAGTAAATTACCGTCAAAAATGCTGTTGTGTAGGTGTCGAGAAAGTGTGCAATACAAATTAATTTAAGCATCATAAAAAAGTATGGTAAATTACTGTAGAGACAATTGAATTCGAGAAGATGATACAATTCTATAATTGTTTCTTTTAACCTTTTTCGAAAAAAAATATTATGATTTGATCTGACGCAAGTACAATATTACTTGTTTTTAGTATGTTATTGCTTTGGCTTAACAGAGTATTTGACAATATCTGATCGTCTTATTATACTACTTACAACGGTAAAATATATATTAACCATTGAGCAAAACAATATTTACAAATTGGGTGTTACAGTCATTAACGTAAGACCAACTGCAGTTATTTTTTTTTATTATTATAAGATTAAGAAACTACATCATCAAAAGTGTCCTTTTTCTTCTGAAAACGTTCCATCTACTTCTACAATATTCTTTTCTCAGGTAAAACTTGTGAATTCCCTCACGTTTTGGATCAACATAATGTCTTGTCTCCTGATCAATTACGCAGCGTTGGTGTCTGTTAACTGTCTAAATGTAAGCAAAGAAACTTGTCCAAGCTTGTCAATTTATGTTCAATGCATTTTGACACTTGTGTCACCTCGACTCTTTACTGTACTTATTTCATGCAGGTGTCTAGAGACCTAATGCCGCCTGAATTATTTGTTCATAAGTAGTACAAAGCAAACTTACGACGTCTTTAAGCCCATTTCGGTGGGCATAATCAGCAGCTGTTTTACCAAAGTCGTCTTTTTCCATAATAAATGCACCATTATTAATTAAAAAAGTGACAAAAGAGTATATTTCCTCTTCTTCACATAAAGCCTGACAAGCTGTCATCAACATCGTACATCGACATGTATCTCGCATATTTACGTTTAAACTTGTGTTTTCCTTTAAAAGCTTCTTACATTCTTCAAAATCGCCTCTAAAAGCAGCATCAAAAATAGTATTCACTTCTGTTAACCTTTCATGACTGTGCCTTCCTCGACACAACCTTTTTTCTTTAATCCATTTTCTGATTCTCAAAAATAGCTTCATCTCCAAAATACGAACAGAACAAGAAGTTATGAATGACCACTGCATTCATCCGCTTTTATATACTTGCTTTTCCATTATCAGATTAAAAAGTACGTCAGTTTTGACATTTTATTTCACATTCAACAATCTGATCATTCTCGGATATAATCAACTACGTCATCAATTATTCTCGACATGGTCATTATCACTATGAATACAGATATTGATGCTGAAAATGTATTGCTCAGTCGCCAGCTTAAAATGTTTTGACTACGCGGGTGTGTGAAGGAAAAATGTCATAAATGGTCATATTTTCATCAACGAACGCGAGCTACTCATCTTAATACGTGAAATTTTGTCGATTTTCATCTTTTAAGTATACCAGTTCAAAAAATGAAACTTCCCAAACATAAAAAAGATTAACAAAATGTAAAAATGTGCAGTAAAAATGAGTCACCTGATCGGTTAATCAAGCCTTGGTCGGACCTTATAAATGTCAAAAGTAAAGCTGAAAAATTACAAAATTATATATCCAAATAATGGTAGATCAATGAATATATATGTTTTCAAAACGCGATGCTGGAAGTCTGAAAAATCTACTTGGAAGTTAAAAAATGGCTCGTTACTTACTTGAGATGAGGTATTTTTCGTTTCCTTGTATTTCAACGAATATCTAAACAAAACGCTACCAATACATATAGAAAACTTCCTACAGCAGTTTTCAGGTAAAATAAAATTTGTTATTTGAAATGAAGTAAAAATTAAGTATATCGACATAGTGCATGCCACTGCAATTTTGCATTTTCTAAATCACTTGATTTTTCACAGAGCGGCCACATAGAAACAAGAGCACTGACGACCTCAGATATGTTTACATGTGACGAATACGTGTGAATAACCCATTTAGTTGCGATATAATTTTAAAATGTCTCCTTTTTCTGCTTAGCACATCATAGTAATCCCCAACTTATCCTCTTTTTTACGGTATATTTGAAAATATTCCATATCAAACAATTTTTTGGCAATATTTCCTTATAAATTTGTTATGACTTGTCATTCGCCGACATCTGCATAAATAAATACAAAAAGTTTTTTAAACTAACTTAGTGTGTAGCAACTTAGCATTTGGTGTAAATGTGATATGTTTAAGACATAGCATGAGTGTACGTGTACAATTTGAAATCTCTTAAGTATTTTAAGGAACATGAGGTATCATCACAAATATACTTGAAATTGATATACAATTTGCCCTCTAAGAAAAGACAACATTGTGGTGGTTTGTCGCCATACAAAAATCAAATTAGTTAATTGGGAAAGCAATTTGATACTGATTCTGACATATCCCTCTTTCCACAAACACATACACTTCATCATAGTACCAAATGAAGTATTATCATTCAAGGAATACATGTATATAACAGTGACTTTAAGGGTGTACATAATTAGCTTTATTTATATACGTCCGTACATCACTACACGAGTACTGTTTTAGAGATGCTAGGGCAAAGTATTCATACATGTGCATGAATATTCATGCAATAATTCAATGATATTCTCTTATATAATATGGCTATGAACATGCTTCAAGTTGTGTTTTAATGTTCATAGTTAACACATGTATAATCTACACGAAGGATAAAACATTTATGATATGAATTATGTTTTTTAACGTTTTATTTTCAAAATAATAATGTGTACACAACAATACTAAATGAAAGCACAAATATAGAAAGTTATGTCAGTCACATTGATAACTGTACCTGTTCTATGGGATATGACACCTCCATCCAGTCATTGGAATACAGTTAAAACACAATTTGGCACGAAACTGCTTTTCCAAAGAACTTTCCATTGAACACATAACTACTTTTATTTCACTAATTACATATAATTTCAATGTACATGTATAATGCGCATTAACTACGGCAGATGAATGCTTCCTTTTGTAAACTTTACAAACTGTTTTTTAAATAAAAATTGAATCCTGCATCTAAGTTCCACGATATATTTATTCACAAATAAAAAGTCAAGTTTCTTGTCACTCCCAGTTGAACACTGTTGAAGTTCGGTAATATTCTCTACTCAATCATAAGTAAGGTTAACCCTGCTGCCCATGATTTTGAAGCTTTGAGTTCCTATTCACACTTAAAAAAAACCTGTGAGCAATGCTCACTAACTTGATACCCCAATTCCCCAATATGAAACATGCACCTTTTAATCTCCATAAAGATTTAGAACAAAATCTATAATTGGAGTTGCTCAATAGGATCATGTATCTAGGTTGCTTATTAAATACAACATAATCATAAAGTCATGTTTAACTGACAAAAAAGGCATTTATGACCGCTGTATATTATAAAAAAAAAACGTCAATTATTACATTTAAACAATGCGTGGTTAAATTAGGTTGTAGACCGATATTGGGATAAAAAAAAATTTTTTTTTATTTTTTATGTTTTACAGATTGCTTGATACATTGATTTCAAAATCATGATCCCCATAAAATAGATGTTTGTAAAATAAACTTTCATGATTTCATTTTTTACAGTTTTACAATACGTAATACATTTTACTATCGTCTTTCAAGAATGATGACACTATGACATCTAACTACAAGTTTATCATTTACTAAAGATATATATATCATTGTCAGAGAAGATTTAAAAAATGTATGAAATACAAAAGTTATCTTGTATTTCTTGCACAAGAACGGTTTGATTATAAATTGCTAATGATGTTTTTACACAAACCGGAACTATGCTTTTGACCCACATTTGGTCTATAAACTATTCTTATATACTAGTATTTGAAATAGAAGTAAAATGTACGTGAAATAAGGCTAATGTTTTTTTGGCAATCATTGGAATAAAACCATGTTCTAACCACGTAGGCAAAAACTGAATACTAGTGGTTAATAATAATAAATATGAGTCAAAAATTTGAAAATTGTATATATCTACGCTCATTATAATCGCAAGATCCATTAGCACATGTACCAAACTAAATTAAACTTTACGTTTATTCAGGATGATTTTAAATGTATCTCTAACTATATAAGTGTCATCAGTAAATATCACAATCGGGCTTTTCAGTTATTTCAGCTCATATTTGTCACAGTTTGGAAGTTATATGATTAAATACAAAAGTATTAATAGGCAAATGGACAGAAATGAAGTACAATAGGTAAAGTTAGGGACACAAACTAGTTTAAGGCGATATAAAATGGCGTTAACTCAAAACAAACATGGTACAAACAAATTATACGGAAAAATAGCTATATTTTCAAAGATGTATCTTTATAAAACTTGTAATAAAAAATATAAAGATTTCAGTTGGGATGTTTAATGTTTTTGTGTCGGGATTTTAACTGCGTATGAAGAATAAAAGTATGAAAATTTGAAAAATCAAAGGTTTTAATGCTAGTGCATTCTGATAACAATACTGACTTAAATGTTTCCACTTCTTATCTTGATCTACATTGATTTGAACCACTACGGGAGTAACAATTGTCATGGTAAAACAGTTTGCATGTCCTTACATTATTTAACAGTCTAAACGCACATATATATATATATATTATATCTACATATGATATGTGTAAACTGTAATTGATATATTGTATGATCTTGGAGTTTATTCTAAAGCGAATACATTCTTTAATATTGGTTTCCTTGATTTGTAACAAAGGTGCTGTGTGTTGCTTGATGGGGCCATCTTCTGTATGCATACTTTGGTTTTTAGTAGTGCTCATTTAAAAGTTTAGAACACCCTCTTTTTTCAAAGCTACTAACTGTTATGTGCAGCAAATCTGATCGTTTGGAACTCACAACAAGGGCATATATTTGTTTCTACGTTAATGTAAGAGCAACCGTGGATATGCTTGTATCTATGCGTGACGCAATGCTAAGGTTTCGTTTAACTCTCAACACTTAGCGGAAATAACTGACAAGAGATAAGATTCGAAATTATTACGCCTGAACTTTTGCGCTAACAATTGTGTGTTGTGATATATTCGGCTTAACACTTAACTCTTAACCGTGATAACACAACAACAACGAAATCATTTCAAGAAGTGCCAATTTAAGAATAGGACAAAATACATCCCTAAATGTCATGCTTGTTCTATGCCAAAAGGAATTCAATAATAGAATCCGATACTTTCAAGTGTCTTTTGTTTAAATACATTTCTGGTAGTAAATATAAGTCTAATTTTAAAAGGCATCCCTTCTATAAACTGGATTATGATTTGTAAGAGCTTGAAGTAACTACGCAGATTTTTTGTATCGCGCTAGATTTCTTACAATTAGGCTTCTGGAACAGGGTAATGTTGCTACAAGAATGAAGTCATCCCTACAGAAGTATTATGGTCGTCATCATGAACTCGTGGATCGCTACGGTGTATCCATTTGCACCATGAAACTGATGGGTTCAAGGTGTCATATATTTTTTTCTTTTCCTTTTTCGTTTACCCTGGACTTGACTTTTTATGAGCAACACGGCGGGTGTTTCTAAAAGAGCAGAGGACGCTTATCCTACCGGTACACCTGGTCCATGCTCCAAGTTCTAAGTTGAGTACGACCATTTCAATGTCTGCTCTTTGGTCTGGATGATATTCTGTCGATTTCCGCTAGAATCCTGGTTCCCTTGATAACTCTTGCAAAACAGAAGCGGCATAATTACATAAAAAAGAAACAGAATGGGTTGATAAAAATGAACAAAAACATGAAAATATATTTGATTTAAAAACTCACTTTAAAGCAACGAACATTTTCTTATGTCTACATATAAAAGAAGAGTTTTGTTTTATAACGTTATTAAACATCATCGACCAACTAATAATAAAACAATCTATGAGATAGTCTTTTACAGTTCAAAATTAACCTAATGATATGAGGTTACGAGAAAGATGAAATTGTGTCATGGTTTCACCACACACTTCGAAAGGACAGAGAAGAGTAAATTCAAATCGTAGTGGTCAAACATTGTCAGAAAATTGTTAACTATACTTTGGCAAATCATAAATGACATGAAATGTAACAAGATATTCTTTGATTCACCTTTAGTACATATAAAGCACAAACAATTAGCAGATCTGTTTACATCCACAGAAATAAATAAAAAACTGAAATCATAAATCTGGTTGATGAATCTCTGATAATGGCGGGATCATTAATGTTAACACCAAATCTACCATAGAATCATGTATTGTGTCTACAAAGGGGGGTCTTCAAATCAGGATGAAATTGTGTGATTAATGCAACCTTATTAATATAAAAATTCACAAAAAATATATCACCTGGAATCTTTCTCTGGAAGGAGCAAAGGGAGATAATCATATATCCTTTTTGAGGAAAATGCTGAAAATACACACATTTTAAAAAGATGATAAAATTTCATTAATTGTTGGCAGCAGATTAAACTATATGGTACTGCAAAGTTAAGGTATGGTACAAAGTAATATAAGAATAAAAAAAGTGGGCACTCTTGTTCTTGTATATCTAACAAAGACATGAAAATGATGAAATTTTGCGTTTTTTCAGACAACGCTAAAAACACATCATTTTTTCATAACACAAAATACATATCAAACAAATCACTAAATATCATTGATTTGGCATGTTTAAATGAACTTGTTAGAAAACATAATGTTAATATTGTGACACTGTCCCTGTTGCCACCGTCGCCAGAAAAGGCTGACCCAAGTCTCGCCTTCCACATCTTAAGTCGCAGGCGAGACCAAAATTAAATCACAGGAAAGGAATTTATAAAAGTGCTGTGTCACTTGTTTCCAATCCCCAATGTGTTCATTATTATGTTAACATATTCTTTCTTTATTAAAATAATGTTTACACTAAAATTATAGCAGACAATAGGGGTTGCCCATGTACACCAAAGTTGGTGGTTTTGGTCTGTCAGGTATCAACACATCATGGGGTGACAATTTCCATAACAGATCTATTACTTTATTGTAACAAGTAGTTAGATTTGTATTAAAACTAACTCACAAACAAATACACAAATGAAAGAGAAGAAATGACGCCCATTACATTTTGATAAAAAACAAACTTTTTTTTCTCAATTATAAGGTATTTCTATCAAATGTACAAATCCTATGTATTCTTGTATATTCAATAAATTATGAATTGAAAGCGTGCAAGACATTAAATTTAGGTGTAAATAATGTGATTCCTGGTGAAGCATATTGATAACAAACAAGCTGGAGTATGCAAAGGTAATCCCTGGTTCAATGTTTAGAGTTAGAGTCAAATTAAATGTCTACAATTAAATCAGACTGCAATATTTTTCTCATGCATATTTGCTTACTATGGCCTTCGTTTATGTAAAAGGGAAAGGGGCAATAAGGGGTTTAATTGGCCTAAAATACAACTGAAAATTAATCATGAAGTGTTGAATGATTTTATTTTGAATTTTGAGACTCCAGTCCATTACATAAGATGAAACATAAAGACTTCTGATAATTATTGCATTGAAAGCACAGACAAATTGTTTGAAATACATTTAGTTTATCATATGTGAAATTGAAGAACATTATGTCCACATATTGGACCTTCAACAAGATTTACATGTGTTTGAAAAAAAGTATCTGCAAGCGCTTAGAAAAAAAAAGTCCAGAAACTTTTATGTCTATGAAATTTTTAAAATTCAAGGGCTTTAATTTCTGTAACATGAAAACTTGGTTATACATTAGAAAAATGGTCGCATTTTTACAGAGAAAGTTATCACTTACGTGTTGCTTTTGTTTAAGTCTGTATATTAACAACTGCAAGTTTTACTTACATTGCAAGGGGCTTAAAAGATTTTCAAAACTAGAAGTCTGTGAGCAAATCTCACTTTATATGATATCCCAACATTTACATGATATCTTAAAAATCTAAAATAGAAAGGTAAACATTTACATAATGTGAAAGTTTCATGAAATTTGATTCAGTTGTCAAGGTGTCACAGGAATAGAAACCCCTAGCCCACCCCTAGCTAATGTATCTAAGTATTCATATCTAAGTTATGTTACAAAGATTCTGTGAAAATTTCATGCAATTTCATTCAGAAATTCAAAAACATTCAAAACATCTATACAGCAGACTTGGAGGAGTTTCGGATAAATGATGGTAACCATCCTTGCTGAATAAAGGCATAGTCGATGTTTTGCTATGGGAAACCCCATATATCTTTCAAATAAAAATCTAAGAGGTGCATATCTACATTATGTAACAAAGTTTCATTAAATTTGAATCAGTAATTCAGCAGTTGTGTATAAGAGATGGGCACCCTCAAATGTTACGAACGGACTGACAGACAAACACCTAATCGCTGTAAAACACCAACTTGTCAAGGGAGAAGTATTTTAAATGTATGTACTTTGGGTCACATTGAAATTATGTGTGTTTCCTAGAGAATATTATTTTAAGAAAGTAGGCAAAATCTTTTTTTTCAACAAGAATATTGATTCTATAAAATGTATCATAAGATTATGAAAAGGATTATAGACGACCTGCCACTTTGGTTCTGTAAAACACATTTATTTTGTACATTAAAAAAAGTCATGTATAGATGGAAAATTATTTACAAAATGTACATTGATTGAAGGGCATGTCAGTGATTTTACCTTGAATACAATTTTCATCAGCACTGTTAGCATCTACAAATATTATAAGGACCTTGACACCTAATGATCACATCAGTTTTTATGTTTTTAAGAGTTTTAGCATTGAGATGAATGTCATTTTTATTTTTTTCTATTTGAGTTTGATTACCTATATACCAGTTTTTTTCTGCAGCAGGACCGGATAATTCCAAACCTAACTTCGTCTACACTTGTAATATATTTTTGGTGGAACGAATTTCATGTGGGTAGGTTGGGTAGGGGGAAACATTTTTTTGTTGCCTTGTTGCTGATCTTTTATGAAAAATACAAAATTTACCACCCCCTCCCCCTTTTCCCTCAACCTTTCAAATCAAATGGTTGTCCATTAAATGTTGCTTCATTCATTATGATCTTACCATTGCCAACTAAAACTGTACATTTCCAGTACAAATAAATTTCTGCTGCCGTGGCTTAGGATATCCCTCAGTTAGCTTTTCGTTTAGACTCTCCATGGAGTAGGTGTTTGCATTTTGACAAATGGCATTTCCAGTACAGTCCAAGTTTATCTCTCGATGAAACTGGCATACTTTGGCATGTTTTAAGTTAGTTGAATCAATATAAATTCCAACACGAGCTAATATGAAAGATGATTCAGTTATTTGGCTATTTGTTTGTTCTGATGCATTTATGGATCTGATGTGTGCATAAACGCTCTTGTCACTAAGTCGTATATAAAAATCTTTGTCATTGTAGTGTGTTGATAAACTGCATGAATAATTGTCGTGAATACTTAGAATACACTTGTTTACATCTGTAGCCAAACTGCTATGGCTAGATATATATATATATTCCTGTGTTCTTCATCACCCCTCTGTCTGTGCGTCTGGTCCGGATGTTGTTTTTGTTTTCATGGTTACAAAAGTGGAGAGTTACGCAAGGGGAAATAACTCCTTCATAGTTTGCATTTATTTTCAGCAATATTTTTACACTGGTACAAAATGTTTAATTATATTTATCAACAATATGTGCAGTACCAAAATATATGCATTTTCTTTATGATATACCATAATTGGGGCAAATTTGAGACTAGTTTAGAGAGAGGAAAGTATATTTTTTCAGATTTTTTTCCAATAATTTGGTACTTAAAAAGAAATTAACAGCATCAGCAATTGACACAATCCAACTATATTAGAATACGATGGTAGTTGTTCATGAAGGAAAAGATCGAATAATTATTGCCTCACAATAATGTGTTTTTCTAAGGTTAAAAGTATAAAATCACTGAAATATGTCTAAAAATTGGGAATTGTCAAATGGTTACTATAGTAACAGATATAAAAGGCCCAGTTCAGTTTTTGTGTGAATGGTATGAAAGAACTTATTTTCTAAAAGTGTCATCCCAAAAATTAAAAAAATGCGGTCCCTTGGAAGTTTTTAAGCTTATAATGGATAAAAGTTTTAAGCATATTTAAAATAGGCCAATTAAGGCCAATTATTTTTAATCAGTTGCTAGGGGAAACAGGATCATCAGATGGAATTTTTCTGGGTTGAATAATGAAGAATAGTTTGTACTGGTTGTATAGAACAATACACGTCAAGTGAAAATACAATTTTCATTACACAATTATGGGATCTAAATATGCCATATATCAACAAAATAAGCCGAAAAAAAAGTATGGGAAATCTGTAATATCTATACTAAGAGCACAAAAAAAAATCTCTGGATTGTTTATGCTCATATCCATCTTAACATATAACGAAAATTTCAATAAAATCAATTGACTTGCCATGTGGACCCATTTGTAATGCTTTTGCATGGTTTTATGGTAGATTGGGTGTTAATACCATAATTAAACTATATTAGTGTCGGATTGATGCAAGCAAAAATGAAAACAGATATTTGCACATTTGTGATAACCCAAATGACAAACAACTGAAATTTGTTCAGTCCAATATCTTATTATATTGCAGTAAATTACTGTGAACAATAACATGCGAAGGGTATGCGAAAAGGGGCTTCATGAGTTCCATGATAGTTTACTTTAAACCTTTCTAAAATAAAAGCCTGAAGCCAACCTTAACAATTCAATCAAATGCAAGTACAATATTACTAGTTTCTTGGATGTTATTGCTTTGCATTTGTAGAGTATTTGACAATATCTGATCCGTCCCGTCATCATATTTTCAAGGTAAGATATATTAAACATTGAGCAAAACTATGTTTTCTATGTATTTCCATTCATCTACAAATGTTGTGCTATAGACTTCAAAAAATGACCAACTGAAGGAACTGTATTTATTATAAGATTAAGGACTAGATCACCAACGGTGTCCTCTTTCTAAAAATTAAATGTTACACCTGCTTCCACAATATTTTTTGTCCGCTAAAACATGTGAATTCCTCACGTTTCAGATCGTCTTCAATTCTTAATGCGGGGTACCATAAGGTCTCATATCCTTATCAATCACGCAGTGTTACCTTTCTAGGTGAGAGCAAAAAAAAAGCTTGTCAATGTATATTCAATGCATTTCGACACTGGTGTCGACTCGACTCGTTACTATATTCATATCATGCAGTTGTTCAAAGACCTAATGAATCCTTTTATTTGTTCGTAAGATGCGCAAAGTAAACTTACGACATCTTTAAGCCCATTTCGAACTGCATAATCAGCGGCTGTATTACCAGTCTCGTCTTTCTCCATTATGAATGCACCATTATTAGTAAAAAAAAAAAAACAACAAAAGAGTATATTTCCTTCTCATCACATAAAACCTGTCATCAAAATCGTTAATCGATATTTATCCCGTGCATTTATATTTTAGTTTTCTCTTAAGTGTTTCTTACATTCCTCAAAGTCACCTCTAAAAGCTGCAACAAAAACATTCAGTACTTCTGTTAACCTGTCCTGACGATGCCTTTTTTCTTTTAACCAAGTTTTGATTCGCATCATCTCCGAAATACAAACATAGCGCGATTATCCTCTTTTTTAGACTTGCTTTGATATTATCAGATGTGAAAGGTAAGTCAATTTTGAAATTCAACTTAACATTCAACAACCTGATCATTGTCAAGTATAAACAAGTACATCATAGATTATTGTCGACATGGTCAATAGCATTATAAATACTGGTATTTGATGCTAACAATTCATTATACTGTTGCGAATTAAGAAAGGTTTTGACTAAGAATACTATTTAGAGATTCTTTGTAGATATCATATCATGCTTAAATATATCACAGAACTGAGCTAGCCGAAAATTTAATAAAACTTCTGTGGTGATAACTTCAATCTTGTAGCAACATAAACTGTCCTTGGTCGTTACAAAGAAATACGAAAATAATTAAGTTTGATCTACAAATAAGCTGATAAATTGGTTTTCTTTGGGAAACACATCACAACTTCTTCATTCTAAAACAATTTAGGCTTCCAATTAGGTTGTTGTCTCATTGACGTATACATGATGCCTATTCTCGTAATATTGGTTAAGAATAATTTTGCCAAATTGTAAGAAGTCTAGTGTGATACACAGAGTATCGGAAAAAAGCTGCATAGTTATAGATTACATGAAGTTACATGTATTAGGACGAGTGTGATACACAGAGTATCGGAAGGAAGATGCATAGTTATAGATTACATGAAGTTACATGTATTAGGACGAGTGTGATACACGGAGTATCGTAAGGAAGCTGCATAGTTATAGATTACATGAAGTTACATGTATTAGGACGAGTGTGATACACGGAGTATCGTAAGGAAGCTGCATAGTTATAGATTACATGAAGTTACATGTATTAGGACGAGTGTGATACACGGAGTATCGTATGGAAGCTGCATAGTTATAGATTACATGAAGTTACATGTATTAGGACGAGTGTGATACACGGAGTATCGTAAGGAAGCTGCATAGTTATAGATTACATGAAATTACATGTATTAGGACGAGTGTGATACACGGAGTATCGTAAGGAAGCTGCATAGTTATAGATTACATGAAGTTACATGTATTAGGACGAGTGTGATACACGGAGTATCGGAAGGAAGCTGCATAGTTATAGATTACATGAAGTTACATGTATTAGGACGAGTGTGATACACAGAGTATCGGAAGGAAGCTGCATAGTTATAGATTACATGAAGTTACATGTATTAGGACGAGTGTGATACACAGAGTATCGGAAGGAAGCTGCATAGTTATAGATTACACGACGTTACATGTATAAGGACGAGTGTGATACACGGAGTATCGTAAGGAAGCTGCATAGTTATAGATTACATGAAGTTACATGTATTAGGACGAGTGTGATACACGGAGTATCGTATGGAAGCTGCATAGTTATAGATTACATGAAGTTACATGTATTAGGACGAGTGTGATACACGGAGTATCGTTAGGAAGCTGCATAGTTATAGATTACATGAAGTTACATGTATTAGGACGAGTGTGATACACGGAGTATCGTTAGGAAGCTGCATAGTTATAGATTACATGAAGTTACATGTATTAGGACGAGTGTGATACACGGAGTATCGTAAGGAAGCTGCATAGTTATAGATTACATGAAGTTACATGTATTAGGACGAGTGTGATACACGGAGTATCGGAAGGAAGCTGCATAGTTATAGATTACATGAAGTTACATGTATTAGGACGAGTGTGATACACGGAGTATCGGAATGAAGCTGCATAGTTATAGATTACATGAAGTTACATGTATTAGGACGAGTGTGATACACGGAGTATCGGAAGGAAGCTGCATAGTTATAGATTACATGAAGTTACATGTATTAGGACGAGTGTGATACACAGAGTATCGGAAGGAAGCTGCATAGTTATAGATTACACGACGTTACATGTATAAGGACGAGTGTGATACACAGAGTATCGGAAGGAAGCTGCATAGTTATAGATTACACGACGTTACATGTATAAGGACGAGTGTGATACACAGAGTATCGTAAGGAAGCTGCATAGTTATAGATTACATGAAGTTACATGTATTAGGACGAGTGTGATACACGGAGTATCGTAAGGAAGCTGCATAGTTATAGATTACATGAAGTTACATGTATAAGGACGAGTGTGATACACGGAGTATCGAATGGAAGCTGCATGGTTATTGATTACATAAAGTTACATATATTAAGACGAGTGTGATACATAGAGTATCGGATGAAAGCTGCATAGTTATTGATTGCATAAAGTTACATGTATTAGAAATTTTCTTATATACATGTACATTCTTGTATAGAGAATCAAAGCAATAAAGTTGATGCCATATCCCTAACATTTTGTACTTTTAGGAGAAAGAAGACAAAAAACTCCTTGCAAGCAATAATTTATTTCAAGCAACAATTGCCTGTGCATTTCGTCAGTACTGGCTCTTCAGAGAATGCAAAAAGATAAATAAATAAATAAAATTAGTGTACGATGATATGTTCTATAACAAATGAAAGGGTAAACGTTGGAACAATGAATGCATGGATCCACAATCTCTATACGAGTATGCTGTAGTTTTGTAATGAGATTTTCTGCTTTGTGTTATATATGTATATGTAAGATGTAACACAAGACTGATACCTACACAGTGTATGTCATACAGTTTAATCTTTGTACTTCAAAAAAAAAAAGTAAAATGCCATAACCAATAAAATACGTCCTTTATGAGAGCTTCATATGACTGCAGGATTAAACCTTGAAAAAGTCTGGGCTGCTGCGAGGCAAGTGTGTATCTACTATTCAAGGTCGATACAGTTTTGAATTTTGGTTGCATTAAACAGGAATTTCACCAGAATCAATGTGGCCTTTTTGGGTCTTATTTGGTTCAAACCAATCTGTACTTTCCTTCGGAGAAAAAAAATCACCAGAATCAATGTGGCCCTTTTTGGCCGTCATTCTTTTCAAATTAGTCTTGACTTTCCAAATTTGAGTTATCATCCAGGTATCAGAAAAATGCTTGTTATTGATCTCCAGTTTTTAATCAGATCGTCTTACCCCGCCCCCCCCCCCCTTCCCATCCCCCAAAATAGGAACTTGTAGTACAATCTCAAAAAGATCAATTTACTTGTATCTGGTACTTCATGAAAATGCTGACTTCTGGCCCTTTTTTGGCCCATCATTCTTGAAAGGTACAAAACCAAGTGGTATAAAAAAAATTGTATAGCAATATTAGAAACATTCATTTGCTTTTACTTGAGTTACTTGTACATGTATATAGTTAAATTCTACGAAATGATTGCTTTTGGCAAGATCATTTCTCCCAAAATCAATACTAACCTTCCTTTTGGATTTGACAACTTTAGCAACCAAGTAATACTAATATTACATGTAATTATCACACAAAACTAAGTATCTATGGACATGCATTAACAACAGAAAACAGTGTATGTCAAATCATTACGTGACAGCAAATTTTCCTAAGTTAAAAATACAATTAATCAAATTTTATTAAAATTGGTGGAAGAGTTTCAAGTAATCGTACAAAATGTATGAAGTGTGAACACGCAAAAGTCATGGTTCTTCAACTTCTATCTTGAAAACCATTCATAATACATGCTGTAACTACATGTGAAGATAGAGAACCCTTTCAGTTGATAATATGATCGATAGGGAATATAGATAAGGATATTACAAAAATGTCCAGTATATTAATATATCTGTTGGACCAAAAAAGTAACCAGATTTCTAACATTACCAGTTGATCAATATAGGAATAGCAAATAATGTCCTAGCAACTACCTTTGTCTGAGGAACTCTGGCTGGTACTCCACATTTTAAAAATCTCTTGATCCACTCCTGCTTTTTAAAGAAAAAACAAAAAAAAAACAATAATAATCTGCTAAATACTGTATTGAATATGGCAATTTATCATATTTATAAAACATATGTCTTAATTTGTTTTCCCTTTATACTCCTCTTAAAAAAATTCAAGACCTGCTCCTGATGTAAGCATCAATATGTGGCATGCATTTTCTGAATGCCTATACATAAACAAATCACGGGGGGGGGGGGGCACTTTTGTTAAATTTGGTACGGGGGTAGAGCTGGAGATGAAAAACACCCCACATTTATATACACGTATTTGTCTGCGAGAAATACATGCCAATTCATGTATTCTACTACTGTGTACCAGGGGCTTTATATTACACTCCCTGTGTGTATGTAGTTGTGTGTAGTTAAAAATATTTTTATTATGGTTACCGCCACGTGACATCGGAAGACTGGAGATGACAAATTAAAATGCAACTTTGCTTATAGACGATGGGATAGGGATTACGATAATGCATTTCGTAGGGATGGTGTCATTTTTTGGTCTTGTAACATTGCTAATTTTTGTAATGATAATTCTACTTGGCTATTTGGTCATGTGTTATAATGATAGAGCTGTAGGTGCATCAGGGCATTAAAGGAGTATGGCCAGTGTAAAGCACCAGATATAACTGTTGACATTTTATTCTAAGACTTTGGCGTTTATGTTAATGTACGTGTCTCTGGAACTAGGTGTCCAGGAACTAAGCGCTTTTATATGACACACAGGTGTCTATGCGATAACCTGTAGGACTTGAGCTATATAGCTTATCAACTGGGAACTGTAGCTAGTTTAGAGGGAGGTGTATTTAAGGGCATGACTTATTTCAATGATTGCAGTTTGAATGATTTGACAGACAATTTCATCCTGGAGGTCTTTAAATTGAATTTCGACTTGAAAATTAATTAAGAAACTGGGAAAGGCCAACTAGTAGTTTGTAGTTCAGTTATGCAGTATGTTGGATATTTTATGTTAATTCATCTGGGTTTTCCATGTAAACCATCATCGAATCTGAATATTTCGCAAACTGGCGCACTGCATTACGAATTTTGTTGTGTGTTTATTAAATGTCCTTCGTAATCAGAATAGTGAATTTAAAAGTAAATCAGAGTTCATTATTAATCATTTACAAAAATGAGCTTGTGTTTAGATACGTTTGAATTCGATTCCTGTACTTTCCTTTTATCCCATATTTTTGCAATTTGTCGATTATTTGAGACGTAAAAATTCAAACGATCGATGAAAATTGATTCAGTACATGAGTACTTTGATTTTACATTTGTTCAATTTTTATACCATTCGAAGACCAAATAAAGGCTAACTTTGAATATCTACACAATTGCACTTGAGCAAGCTCTGGAAGGTCTAGTTTAAAATGTTCTGAAGAGGCATTGTGTTAGCTTTAAAACCACTTCTTATTGTTTTTAATGTAAATCTGGTATGTGTCGACTGCTTTAAGTTTAAAGTTGATCATTCTAAGTCACTCTCAGCATCATAATTTGAGTTTATATATGTATACATGGTCTACAAATGCATTGACAATGGCTGCATGTATAAAAAAATATAATTCTTTGCCTTAAAGCGGCTAGAACTTGAGTAAATTGAACTTCATTGCATCAAATACACATAACATGATGCAAACAATGTAGAAAAAGTATTGCATTAAAAAAAAAGAATGAACATTTTGGGGAGGTCTTATTGCTCTTGAGGATTGATT
This sequence comes from Perna viridis, assembly GCA_037379345.1. Taxonomy (NCBI): domain Eukaryota; kingdom Metazoa; phylum Mollusca; class Bivalvia; order Mytilida; family Mytilidae; genus Perna; species Perna viridis. The sequence continues at coordinate 28,518,806 of CM074524.1, read as the reverse complement.
GTGGTCTCGTGCCTTCATATACAAAAAAATCATCTCAATATCTCTAAGCCTTAAGAGTAGAAGAGTGGAAAACCGGCCCTTCTTCTTTTTTTAATGCGAGACTCATAGGTTGTCAATATTGACAACTGGCTGACTGGGATTCAGAATAGTGTGACTGATTGGATGACATAGGCATGCCTTCCAGTGGCTTGTTGATAATCATGTCAAAGTCTAGTACAATCAGGGTCTGTTTGATTGGTCAAGCATACCTGTACTAAAATGCTTAAAGTTCCGGTCTACAATCAATCCAAGTTTGCTCACATGATGTCAAATCCAATGTCATATGACATTTTGACCCCACGAATATTGACCTTGGGGTTTTCTTGCAGTCGTATAAAAACTGGAAAGCCCTAATAATATGCTCGTTAGGCTGTAGGGGGTATAATGGCATGACCGCAAGTCTGACCCAAGAAGAGAAGTTGGATATAATGGTAATTCAACCCATAATAGGCTTGTTTCTTTATGTTGTAGATTTACGTCATAATTAGATGTTGTGTCCTAACTTTCTAATTAACAGTGAAATACACCTGTATTAAAAGGTGGATTTTGCCATGACTTGAGTTGACCTGTATCTATACAGTGACACATGTTGACCTGGTGGTACATGCACATAATGACAGATCCAACCTAACCATACCAATTTATAATTGAGAAAGAATCTGTTTGTGAATATTTGTGTTTACTGGTTAAAAAGATTGAAAAAATAAACAATTTAATATATTTTATAGTTAAAACAAGTAGGTAACATAACAAAGCATGTAAAATATACAGAATGTAATACAGTAAAATACATGCAATTGTTTACATACAAATCTAACATAATACTATACAATATACAAATACACTACACTATTGCAAAGGAAGAAAGAATAGGTCTACCTGATCTATATACAATTCACAGATGTGTAAAGTTACACTTAATTATACCTAATCTTTCTTAAAGTAAAGGCTTCTTAAAGAATTTTGTGCAGCCATTTCATCATTAAAATGAACATCAAAATTAATTATCTTTACCAATCACAATATTTTTTTTTCTTGTGAAACTGAGCAAACTCCAGAGAATTCATGTGAAAAACAAAACCCTACTGGAGTCTACATGTCATGAAACTGGAATTAACCTTAATTTCTGGCAATGACTCAATGAATGTCAAAACCATGAAACATAAAACCCAGTAACTTAACCCCCTGACTAACATTCTGTATGACATAAAACCCAATAACTTAACCCCCTGACTAACATTCTGTATGACATAAAACCCGATAACTTAACCCCCTGACTAACATTCTGTATGACATAAAACCCAATAACTTAACCCCCTGACTAACATTCTGTATGACATAAAACCCAATAACTTAACCCCCTGACTAACATTCTGTATGACATAAAACCCGATAACTTAACCCCCTGACTAACATTCTGTATGCAACATTTTTTTTTGCAAACTTATTACCATATATTAATACAGATTTTGAGCTGATTTTTTTAAATAATAGCCTATAACTGGAAGAAGCATATAAGTACACCCAAAATCCACCAGATATATACATTTTAGAAAAAGAATCTAATACAATTTTATCTCTAGAAATTGTTATAGCTACTAATCATTCAAAGGAAATCACCAACAAACTACGGTCCTACCAATGCAATAAGTCTAAATCATTTTTTACTAAGTCCCTACCAAAAAAATCCCTATATACCAATTTAACCCCCTTGACAATTCTAATTCAATTATATCTAAGTCACCCCTACAAGTCTTATTATGACACAACACACACACTAACAGACAAAAACATATTTCAACAACTTGAAGTATATGGTGTTATTGAGATATCCTGTCATTTTGATTATCTTAAAAAAAAACGAAGCCTCAACAATGGTATATTTCAAATATGGTAAAATCCAAATACATGGCCTGAACATGAAAACAAGAATCAAAGATTATCTCATACATAATGCAGCTAACAATAAAAACTGAGAAATGCTCACTTGTTGATACCCTCCTTTCCTCTCTCTAGAAACTGTAATGGAAATCCCAAAAGACATTTGGATGGGAAAAAAAAACAGGTCACAAAAACAGAACAAATCGAGAATGATGTAGAAGTTTCATCAAATTTCATTCAGCAGTTTTTTAGGAATTAAAATTAAAAAAAGGGGGAGATTGGGGTCTTGAAATTTTTAGGTATGGAGGTCTTTAAATTTTAAGGTATGTTTAACAGAAACGGAGGGCTTTGAATTTTGTTTTCTGATTTTTGAAAGTAGGCTTTAACTTGTTTTTGCAATTAAAAGATAAAAAAATGAGGGTGAAATTGTATTAAATTCTGGATGGAGGGTTTTCGATTTTTATCTTTCTGCATGGAGAATTGATTAAAAAAAAATAGAACATAGGAAATGTCCTCCCAACCCAAACCCATAAAATCAAAGTAAATGACCAGTCAGTCCCACAGAAATAATCTGCTAATTTATGAACTAACGAGCCGAAAGCCTTATCTGACTTATGTTTTGAATTTTGTTTCGGATTTTTAAAAAGGGGAACTAACTTTTTTTTCTACATTAAAAAATCGAAAGATGCTGTGATATTTTATTAAATTCTTGCAGGAGGGACTTGAATTTTTCACGCATATTCATGGAGGAGTGAAAAAAAAAATGTGAACATATTAAAAGCAATCAATTTTTTTTTTCAATTTTTGTTTGATAAAAAATCTTTTAAAAGCTTTTAATTGATTTTTTTTACTTTTTTTTTTTTTTTTTTTTTTTTAAGTTTTTCATTTTTGTTAGATGTTATTTTTTTTTTTGTTTTTAATATTTGTTAGAGAATTTTTTTTTTTTTTTTTCGTTTTAATTTTTTTTTTTTTTCAGTTTTTAATTTTTGTAAGGGAATTTTTTTTTTAATTTATTTTCATTTTAATTATTTTTTTTTTTTTTCAGTTTTTAATTTTTGTAAGAGAATTTTTTTTTTTATTTTCATTTTATTATTTTTTTTTCAGTTTTTCATTTTTGTTAGATGTTATTTTTTTTTAGTTTTTAATATTTGTTAGAGAATTTTTTTTTTTTTTCGTTTTAATTTTTTTTTTTTTTCAGTTTTTAATTTTTGTAAGAGAATTTTTTTTTTATTTTCATTTTATTTTTTTTTTTTCAGTTTTTAATTTTTGTTAGAGAATTTTTTTTTATTTATTTATTTTCGTTTTAATTTTTTTTTTCAGTTTTTAATTTTTGTTAGATTGATGCCAAATAGCAAGCAGTGGGTGTCTGTTAATGATATGGCTTAATTGTAAGAGAAAATTGTCCCATTATGAATCTTTTTAAGTGAAAAAAAACGCAATGTTTTCAATGTTTAAGTGAGATCAAGGTGTTTAAGTGGGATTAATTCATTCACATGTTTTAATAAAATTATGTCTTCTTAATTGAAGTCAAAGAAATAGCAAATACAAAGATAGAGATTTTATGAACAAGGATGATTCACTTATAAAAAAAGGAGATGGTTAGGAACTTTAAACTTTAACATGCCAATAGAGGGGGTCTTGAAAAAAAATGAGATATATAAAAGGGGGTTTTGAATTTGTTATTCTGATTTTTAATAGGGACATTTCACTTTTTTATATCAAAAAATCAAATGAGGAGGGTGACATTTGATTAAATTCTGGAAGGAGGGTCTGCATTTTTTCCCTATTTCCTTGGAGGAGTGTCAAAACAAACTGAGAACATTTTAAATGATTAATCTAGAAATATTTTTTTTTTAGTTTTTCTTATTTTGTATTTTGTATTTTTTTTTTAATTTTTGTTAGACACAAAACTGACTTGAAAGCCTTGGATCCATGTCATTTATTTTTCAGTTTTGTTAAAATACTTTCCAAAGCTTTTTTTCTGTCCCTTTTTATTTTTAGTTTTTCATTTTTGTTAGAGAACTTTTTTTATTTTTTTACTTTATTACTTTTTTTTTTACAGGTTTTAATTTTTGTTAGATAAAAAACTGACTTAAAAGCCTTGAACTTTTTTCTTTAAGTTTTTATTTTTTGTTTGAGAAGTTTTTTTTTATTTCTCTATTTTAACTTTTTTTCTTTTTTTGTATCTTTTATTAGATAAGAAACTGCCTTAAAGCCTTTAATATAATATATATATATATATATATATATATATAGTGGTCTAGGGCGCTGTACTTTGTGCTGGCAGTGTTGCCATAGACGTCACAGTGGTATAAATTTGAGTCCCATCAGGAAATGACAAAATTTTTTTTTAGTTTTAATTTTTGTTAGACAATTTTTTTAACTGTTTTTTGATTTTTGTTAGAAAAGTTTTCCGTTTCCTTTTTATTTATTTTTGTTTTCTTTTTTTACAGTATTTAATTTTTGTTAGATAAGAAACTGTCTCTAAAGCCTTTAATTTGTGTATATTTTATTCTTTTACTTTTGTACTTTTTTCTACATTTTTGTTAAATTCTGGAAGGAGGGTCTTAATTTAAAAAAAAATTTGGTAGTTTTTCTATTTTTGTTAGACATCAAACTGACTTGAAAGCCTTTCAAAAGCTTTAATTCTTTTTTTTTAGTTTTGTAAATTTTGTTTGAGAAGTTTTGTTCTTTTTAATTTTTTTTTCAATGTTTAATTTTTGTTAGATAAGATATTGTTTTTAAAGCCTTTAATTTATATGTATTTCATTCTTTTATTTTTGTACTTTTTTCAATATTTTTTTAAAATTCTGGAAGGAGGTTCTTGATTCATTTCCTATATACATGGTGGGGTGTCGAAAAATAAATGAAAACATTTCTCACCAAGGAGACGTCCTGGAAAATTAACTATACAGGATCAAAAGTGTAAAAATTCATTGAATTCTGGAAAAGGGTCTTCTTGTTAACAATTTTGGTGAGTCTAAACGATCATTCTGTATCTTACAAAAATTATTGCCTTATTTTGATTTTTTAGGTAAGCCTTTAATGAAGACATGCATGAAGCAAAATCACAAGATGATGCTTTCAAACGAAGACAGGAATCCAACAACACTTATCTGCCATCCCTTAAGTACCAGATAATCAGAGTGGTAGTAACATAAAGACAACAGAGCCACATCAAACATACATACTTTCTTCATAGGGGCACTGAGGTCAACACCCCAACACGAGTTAAAAAACATTGGCATGTGTGGTTTCTGAGAAGTTGATCTTGGAGAAATGAAAATCTAATGATTAAATGAACAAAGGTAGCCAATTCATTTGATCAAATGTACCCAGAAAAGTATCATTTTTTACATACATAATTCCTGCCTTCTATGATAAAAATCATCTGAGTTGTGTAGTTAAACAAGATGTGAAAAAAAATTACAGACAGTTGATGCATAATGAAAAGTTCAGCTAACAAGTGAGAGAGGAAAAGCTATGAGCAAAGACCAAAGAGAAATGATAAATAGATGTTGACATAAGAAGTTTGGCCACAATTGACTTCAAGCAAATTGCGCATCCATTTTTCTTAAATAGTCAAGTCAAACAGTGTTTTGGTGTAAATCGGCCACAAAAGACCCAAATCAGACCCTAAAACTACATTATTAGTAATCTCACGGTAAAATATGAGCAGTGGCAGATCAATGGGTTACTTAACACTGACTGACTTCATTTACTTGAAACCAAAAAGTTCCAATTCTTTTGAGGTATAATCTTAATATCAGCTGTGGTCAAACTCCTTCAAACATCAATATTTATCTACCACCTTCAATTTTTGAGCAAAAATAGTCTGACTGTAATTTTTCACATATTGTTTAACTAGGCCTAAAAAAACAATATTGCTTCATGTAGCCATGTGTCCCCTGCTGCCACAAAAAAAAGTTCAAAAACCCAATATCTCTCAATCCTACAAAATTTGAACAAAATCCATGGAGTGGTTTCTGAGGAGTTGCCTCCACAATGTGTCCATACAGTGTAGAATGTATAAATTCAACAAAGTCCCATAACTTCCGTAAATTTTGTCGATTCAAAATAGGGGGGCAATATGATCAACAATAATGGTGACTAACAATCCTACAAAATTTGAACAAAATCTGTTGAGCGGTTTCTGAGGAGTTGTGTCCAGCAAGTGTTCCTATAGTGGAATATAAATAAATTCCAACTACTTCTGTAAATCTGTAATTCTGTCAATTCAAAATAGGGAACAATATGATCATCTACATATGGTGACTAACAATTCTACAAAATTTGAAAAAAATTCTGTACAGCGGTTGGTTTCTAAGAAGATGCCTCCACAAAGTGTCTATATAGTATAGAATGTAAAAATTCAACTAAGTCCCAAAAATTCTGTAAATTATGTCAATACAAAATTGTGGGTAAATATGATCAACAACATAAGGTGACAAACAATCCAACAAAATTTGAACAAAAATCTGTAGAGTGGTGTCCAGGAGTTGCGTCCACAAAGTATTCCTTTAATGAAATGTGAATAAATTCAACAAAGTCCCATTATGGGGCAACTACATATGGTGACTAACAATCCCACAAAATTTAAACAAAATCTGTAGAGCAGTGTCCAAGGAGTTGCATCCACAAAGTTTTCCTATAATGAAATATGTATTACTTCAACAAAGTCCCATAACTTCTGTAAATTTTGTTAATTCAAAATAGGGGGCAATTAGATCAACTACATATGATGACTAACAATCTGTAGAGCCATTTCTGAAGAGTTTCATCAACAAAGTGATCCTGTAGTGCAGTGTGTACAAATTCAACTAAGTCCCATAGTTCCTGTCAAATATGTTGTGTCATAATAGCTGTGCAATACTACTAACTTCAAATGGTGACTAACAATCCCACAAAGTTTGAACAAAGTTCATCCAGCTGTTTCCGAGTAGAAAAGTCCACAAATGTGACCATACAGACAGACGCATGGACAGACACCCATATTTTATTTTTTATGTAGCGTTACATGAAGCAGCAGGGGACAAACATCACCTGGAGTTCCAGGACAGGGAGTTACTCAGAATTTTTTATCACACTGCCCCCCCTCTTCCCAAAGAGTATCTTAATTTTCTTTACACTACTCCTTAAAATTCCAAATCAAAAAGATATCTCACCCTTCATTATGCTAAGAATATTCCCTCTAAACCATTAGAGTCAAAGCTGGGAAAGAGAGACAAATATAAGTCATCATGCTGGAGCAATATACCAAATATCTAAGCATTCCCTCTAATAGAAGCTGAGAAAAACTGTGATGAAAATTTCCATTATGTACATGTATCAGTAATCAGGAAGTAGATGAGAGCAGAAACAGTACAGGTCATCATGCAGAAGCAATATACCAAATATCTAGGCATTCCCTCTGATAGAAGCTGAGAAAACTGTTACAAAAAACTGTTATGTGCCAACCAAAAATTACCTAGTTGCTAGGTTAACTGGAAATGGATGGGTGAGGAACCTTAAAAAGGGGGACACAGTAATGGTCATCATGCAAAAGTAATATACCAAATAACTAGGCAATTCCGTCCAATAGAAGCCGAGATAAATGTAACAAAAATCTCCATTAAATACCACCTGAAAAATGTAAACAGGAAGTAAATGAGCAAGAAACCTGAAAAAGGGAGGCATGGTACAAGTCATCATGCAGAAGCAATATACCTATTATCTAAGCATTTCCTCCTATAGAAGCTGGTAAAAATGGTACTAAAGGTGTAACAAACAGATGGATGGACAGACAAGGTGATTGCAATATAGCCGCACACCCCCACTTGTATGAGTAGGGGTATAAAAAACTTGGCCCTAAAAAGTCCTACCTTATTATAGCATTTCTGAGTATCCCCTTGGGGTTTCTCCTAACCCACCGACCCCAATTTTTTTCTTTACCCCACTCAACTGATTTTTTATTGTAGTTTCCAGAATAATGTATGCAAGAGTCTGTACAAATGATACATTTCTGGTTCCATTTGATCAAACAAATTGATTGAAATTGCTTATTCAATCTTCCAATTTTCATTTTTCCAAGATTACCCTCTAAACCATAGGTGTCAGTGTTTTGAAACTCTATTGAGATGGTAATCTCAGTGCTCCCTACAAAGGATGCATGCATGTATGGTGCGACTCGGCTGCCAATACATTACTACCAATCAGTGATTTTCCAGTACTACAGGGCTAACAGATAAAGTGTTGCAGGATTCCTGCCTTCTTCAAAAAGCACTGTCTTGTGATTTTGCTTCATGCATATCTTCTTTATAGGCTTACCTAAAAATCAAAATAAGACAATCATTTTTGCTAGATAAAGAATTTTCATTTAAGCTCCCCACCCCCCACCCCCATTTTATTATTTTTTTTTTAGATATTTTTTGTTTTATTAAGCTTTTTATTTTATATTTTTGTAAGATAAAGCACTGTCTTTTAACTTGTTTAATTAATTTTCTCTATGAAATTTCGCCTTTTGAGCTTTTAATTTTGTTTTTTTTTTAATAATTTTTATTATCATAAAAAAAATTGATAAATAACTGTTATAAGCTTTTAATTTTTCCCTATTTTATTTTATTTCTTTTTTTAATTTTTCTTAGATAAAGCACTATCTTTTAAGTTTTTTTATTTTTTTTTCCAAAAAAAAAACTAGGATACCCTATCTATGATACCCACTTTTGTTCACTGTGAAAAAATCTCCCTAAAACCAAGTTTCATACAGACCTACTTTATTCCTATGAAGTTCCATCAAAATGTATTTCCCATGAAATAAAAACATTAATAGGACGATCATTTGATGTTGAAGATGGTGAAGACTTGAAAAAATGTAAGTATTTTGACTCAATTTTTCAAAATAAATTTTGATCACAGAGGACATCAGTTAACAGAGAAGGCTCAATAACATTTGTCAGTTAAGTGCTAAGAACTTGATCCTTGCATCATTTATAGGATGTGTTAATTAAAGGATTTTTTAAGATAAAAACTTCATAAAAAGTTCATTCAATTTAAATCTCTTAATAGAAATGATAAAAACTTAAATCAGAAAAAATGAAAAGTGAAGTGTTGTTTTTGTTTTTTTTTCTTTAAGTCAAAGGCACAAAACAGAAAGAATAAACCTAACAAAATAAAAACTAAGCAAAAAAGTAAAAAAAAAAACCTAAATAAAGCAGAGAAATCACTTAAACTGTACACTCTAATACATTAAATCAGCTCAACATCTGTATACATATACTTAGGTAAAGAAATGATAAAAATCTACAGAATTTTATGTACACTAGAACTGTTGAACTGTAGCATATAAAATAACATATCAGGAACTATTTCAGCATCAAGTCGGTTGTGGTGCTAGGTAAATTCCCATATAAAAGGTTAATACCGTACAGCACTTAAAATTGCTTTCAACGTATTTCCCATCTATTTCAGATGCCAAATTTGAAATCAATTGATCCATGATTATAGCAAAATTCAGACAAAGTGATTTTTGTATACCACTTACCCATAAGTGGGTGTATAATACCTGCAATCATAAAACAATAAGGGAGTAAATGTTTCAAGAACAGATGGACAGACTTATGGACACAGTGCATTCCAAAAAATCAAAAAAAGCAGTTCCATGATGATCAGTCTCAAAATTCCCAAACTCATGTGTATATGAAACAGGGAAAGTATAATTACATTAGATGTTAAAGACTTGAAGACACATAAGGATGTAGACTAAAGGTAAGGGACATAACTCTTGAAATCAGTAATATGCTTGTATCATATTCAATTTCTCCAACACTTATTAAGCTTTCATTTGAAACAGAATGAAATCAGTCCTAGTTACTTTGATGCTTACACGAGATAAATGTAAAACACCGAATACAAAGGCTTCAATGATTTGTAAGAGATGTGTCCCTTACCCTGGTCTACCTCCTTAGGCAAAACAAAACACCTTATGATCTTAACGATTGTCAGCTTACCATTAAATTCCTAGTTGTATAAAGAAAAGTGTTTGGTTTAACAAAGCTTCAAGATGCAGGCATGATTTTAATAAGCCAGAAAAAAAATGAAATTTTACAAAATTGGAAATAAATATACAGTAAGAAAGTAAAATCTGAATTTGAAAAAAAAAATCAGGTCTGTTGATGTAAAAGAGATAAAAAAGCATTGAATTTAAACAGGTTTTAGGATTATTCAGGGTTTGGTTTATCAAGGTTCTAATGAAATTTCTGAGACAAGAAACAGTGTAGCTGAGTATGGTCAGTTCCGTGATATAGCCAAAAATCAAAGAACTTAAAATACAACATACAAATACATAAACACTGAGTCAATATTTGGAAATCCCAATACATTTACAAAATGGATGGATAAATGTGCTTAAACAAAAATACCTGACAGCAATAAATACATATTAGTCTGTGTATATTCTTCTTTTTTCTCAACTGTAAAACTATTAAGGAGGCTGACTTATTAGTATCTCTTTCTATGGAATATTTCTCCTGGATTCAGCACGTCATGATTAAACTGTAAAACTATTAAGGAGGCTGACTTATTAGTATCTCTTTCTATGGAATATTTCTCCTGGATTCGGCACGTCACGATTAAACTGTAAAACTATTAAGGAGGCTGACTTATTAGTATCTCTTTCTATGGAATAATTCTCCTGGAATTGGCAAATGTCACCATTAAACTGTAAAGTCCTCTTCTAATAGCCTTGTCACATTTGGTTAAAGGCCGTTACATCATGTCCTACACAGACCTGGACAAAAATCTGAAAGTAAAAAATTTGTAAGGTGCAATAGTTTATTAAAATATCATTGTACTCTTATTTTATTTTTGTATTTTATTAATCTGTAACTTTTAATAGTAAGACCACATATTAAAAATAAAATCAATTGGTAAAAGCATTACAAAAAAAAAAAAAGCAGAATTAAAAAACCTTAGTGAGTGCGCTCACATACGCCACGCATCCCAAGTAAATTTGTAAGGGAAATATATGTAGAAGGAACCTGATTAAAAAGTAATTAAAGTGTTGTTTTTTCAAGCTTTAGACCTTTATCTTCTAACTAAATTCTGTTACTCAGAATGGTAGTTTCAAACCCCAGACTGTGATTTCTTTGAGTTTATGTTAATCCAAAGTAAATATTATCCTAGAGTAACAAAACATACACTTGACCTTGAACTTATCATGGTGAACTTATATACCAAAAATCTTGTCATTATCTAGAAGTGTTTATAAAAAACAGTCCGAAAAACGATTATTTCTGTGAATTTAGCTAAGTTCAAGGCCCGTAATTTCAGTAAAAATCATTGTAGCGGAATCAACTACAAACTTGTCCTGTAACTTAATCATGGTGAGTTTAGATTCTAAAAATCATGTCAATATCTGCAAGCATTTAGAAAAAATATGGCAGGAAAACAGTTATTTCTGTGAACTTTGCTAAGTTCAAGCCAATAATTTCAGTAAAAATCTTCAGAGTTAAACAAAATGTAAACTTGGCTTGTAACTTATGGTGAACATCTATACCAAAAAAATATGTCAATATCTGCAAGTGTTTAGAAAAAAAGTCTGGAAAACTGTTATTTCTGTGAATTTTGCTAAGTTCAAGGCCCACAATTTCGGTAAAAATCATTGGAGCAGAAAAAAAAATTGACCTGCTACTTATCATGGTGAACTTGTATACAAAAAATCATGTCAATATCTGCAAGCGTTCAAAAACAAAGAAGTCTGGAAAACTCATTTTGGTGAATTTTGCCAAGTTCAAGGCCCGTAATTTCGGTAAAATCATTGGAGCAGAACAAGTTAAATTTGAACTGTTACTTATCATGGTGATCTTATATACCAAAAATCATGTCAATATCTGCAAGCATTCGAAAAAAAAAAAAAAAGTCTGGAAAACTGTCATTTCTGTGAATTTTGCTAAGTTCAAGGCCCGTAATTTTGGTAAAAATCATCGGAGCAGAACCAAAGTTAAATCTGACTCCTAACTTATCATGGTGAATTTATATACCAAAAATCATGCCAATACGTACTGCAAGCATTGAAGAAAAAAAAAAAAAAGTCCAGAAAACATTATATCCTCCACTACTTTATTGCATGGGGTATAATAAACAACATCTACTAATACTGTTTTATTTGAGGTGTATATCTATCACGTAAAAATGAAACTATAAAATGTATACAAACCTGAGGTTAATTTATTTTTTGGATAAATCTCTCCTGCAATCTAAAATTGACCCTTATCATACTGCCATTTTGGCACCTATTTTCCAGAGTAAGAGATGATTTCAAGGAAATTATAAATATCCCAGAATCAACAAATGTGGTGCTCATCTAAAAATACACTCCTTCAGATATTCACGTTTCCCATTTTAGCATTCGTGCTTTGTTTATCATGCCTTTACACATCGTTTTGCGCTCGTTTAAACGCATGCTTGGAGCATTCATTTAAATACACGATGGGAGTGTTCGTTTAAATGCATGATATGAGCTTTTGTTAACCGCACGATAGGAGCGTTCGTTTAAACGCACGCTACAAGCATTCGTTTATTTTTGTACTTTAATTATTTCCTTGATTCAACAGTGATTTATATATTTTTTGTTATTATTAATTTATATAATTTCATTAATTTTATTTTCTATTTTTTTCTGTCTTCATAACACATGTATGTCAATATAATTATTTTCCATCATTCTTCTATCGTGTGTTTAAACGCACGATATGAGCATTCGTTTATCATGTGTGCGGGAAACCCAAATGTCTCAAGGAGTGTACAAGTATAAATAATTTAGTAAGTTACTTCTGCTAATTTTAGGCGAAGCTTTAATAAGTAAATGATCTCCTCTTGATTTGGTTGAAATAAAGGTGAAGCCTGTGTAGAAGAAAAAGCAGATGAAATGAAAATGCCTACAGTACCTGAATCAATCCGTGCAACAAAAAATGTGATCGGTCATCGATCACCGATCAGTTTCTGATCAGTCATCCATCCGTCAAATCAATCCATTTAACCGGTGATCGCATCCTTATTATGGTCCTGTTTATTTTTTTTCATCTTCTTAAGGATCAGGAATAGGAATTATAGAGCTCTGATCCCCATGGTCTCTGATTCCCTTATACTGGTCTTTTAAACAATATTCTTACCATATAAGCTTGCCACTTGAGAACACAATTCATTCAAAAATTCTGTCAGCATAATCAGTTTCCCAGTCCTGTATGTATGCATGCACTGTGAAGATGCATCAACAAGGGCTTAAGCTCCATCAACATGTGTAGATGCATGCAATGCCATCTAATTTGCAGCAATAGGTAAATACAAACATAAAACAGTGTCCCAGCTTTAAACTCTGAAATGGAAGTAAAATTACTTGAAAATTTACATCATCATAACATTTATATTCATAAAATACAGGATAGCAAATTTTGTTCCAATCCAACTAACCCTAGTTACAATAAGGACAGCTGATGTAGATTTTCCTTGTTGTTTTAAGAAATAGTAATAAATGATTTCAGTGAAATTACAAATACCCCAAGGAGTCATTTGACAACTTTGACCCAATAATGAAGATCAATTTGGCTAAACCTAACGATTTCGGAGATGTCTGACCCTTTTGTTCTATTTAGCAATGGTGGCCATGTTTTTTTCAAAGGATAAAAAAATCACCAAATCAGTTCTATGCAGAATACCCAAAAGAACATTTTTACCAAGTTCGGTTCTAATTGTTACAGTAGTTTCAAAGGAGAAGATTTAAACAAAAATAACATTAAATATAGGGCAAAAAAACGTGGAAAAGAGCAATTACCAAAAAAATTGATAACAAGGACGGATGACGACGGTTGCCAAGTGATGGCAAGAGCTCACTTGGCCTTTGGCCAGGTGAGCTAACAGGAAACGTGTGGTCTTGCAAGTAATGCTCACTAACTTGATATTCCACTTCTTATTAGAGAACATGTATCTTTGGACCTCCATATTGATTTAGATAAAAATCTAAATAGGAGGTGTACAATGAGAATATGATGTATTCTGTGAAAGTGTCATTCAATTCCATTCAGCTATATACAGGAGGAGAAAGAGATAAGAAATACTCCCCGTTCCAAAATTCATATTTTAAGGACACAGTCCATGTTTTGCTAATTTGAAACCACCAAATTGATTCTGATCAAGACATGAGGTGTACAATAATTATATGTTATAAAAATTCTGTGAAAGTTTCATTCAGATCAATTCAGAAGTGTTATATAAGTAGGAGTAATGGATAAGAAATGGGTCCACTGTATGTACTGTTTGGTTTTCACTTTCAGTTTACTAATCAGTAGCTGGAGTATATAGCAGTAACTATTTCACTGTACCTGTATGTAATATGTTTTCCCCACCAACTGCAGCCTGACCTGTGGTGTGAGGGTTTCTTTGAGCTGACACATTTCATCCTGGTGAGGTTGTTGTATCTTTGACATATTTACCACATCTATTCTCATTGTATCTGCTATGCGTAATCCAAAAAATGATTCCAATCAAACATCTAAAATAGAAGATGCATAATGAGTGACATTTAATGAAGTTTGTGTGAAAGTTTCTTTCATTTTCACTAAGTGGTGTTAAAGGAGAAGACCATGTTATTGTGCAAGTCATAAATATTGAAACTAATCTGTTAAATATTCATAAAAAGTAAATTGAAACAAAATAATTTCCTTTTCTTAATTGGTTAATCGAGATTTATAATTAGGAAATTTGAATTTCCCGCGACTATGGGCACCACCATGATCGGTTGAACTGTGACATCAAGAAGTCGGTTTGTAAAGTGAAAGTAAATAGGTAATTGATTACGATGTCCGAAGATATCACAAATTTGGGACTTTCCCTTATAATTTCAACCAAAAATAAATAGAAGAGATTGAGGCACAACATGTAAGCAAATGTCAGACATCATTGATGAACAACAGGATTGGCAGCCAGATGACTAGTATTTGTAAGGATAATCTTATGGCTACTTCTGAAGAATGTTCGTGTTGCTGGTAAAAAAAAATTTTAGAACATTTCTCTTTTAAGCATTCGTGCAAACGTAAGCTTGACTGGTCATTGTGTTTTGGTGATTAGATAAACATGATTGTAGAAATATTTACGAAATATTCTGTTTACATATTATTTGCAATATTTGTATCAGTACCAAAACGACTTAATGACATCACAAGCTAATCGGAAGCTATTGGTAAAAATAAAAAAAATCTGGCTATGATCTTCCTCCAGATAGGAGAGTTCTGCAAGATGGCTATCCCCTTATATTTCAAAGATTTTGAACTTTGCATAGCCTTGAGCATTTTATAAAAGCATATTTTGCATTAAAGGTTATTTATTTTTGTTTACGCGGGTATGATTTATCATAAGAGCCTAACATAATGCAAAGGTGGTCTTTCTCTTTAAGGAGGAATAATGGATTAGAGATGGGTCCAGTCCATGCAACGGAAGGATGGACGGGTCATTCCTATCTATTTACTTCCCCCCCCCCCCAAAACAAACTTGCAAAGTAAATGTACATGTTATTCCAGTTGTTATGAGGACAGACCCTAGTTTTTACCATCCAACCTAGACTTCTTTGTCGAAGTAAAAACTTTTCCGTTTTTAGTATAGGCAGCCATATCTATTCAAGGACTAAAAATCAAAAGTATATTTTCTAACACAAGACTTTAAAGAACCAATATGCTTATTTTCATGAAATGATCTTAAATGGTTTTAGAGAAGATTTTCAAAGTTTTACATGTGAAAAAAAAAAATTTAAGAATTGTATTAGGAGCCGAAACTCCTACATCAGTAGATAAATTGTTTTGACAATTTCGGCATCAGTTGGTCTCATGATGCTGAACAATATTACCCGCATAATAAATCTAAAGGCAACAGTTTCTGAGTTATTTGCAAAAACTGCCTTATGACCCCTATGTTCTACTTTTAGTAACGAGTGCCATGTTTCTTCACAGATTAAAAATCCAAACAAATATTATGTGTAGGATACCCTAAGGATCAAATATGCCAATTTTCATTGAATTCTATACAAAGGTTTTAGAGAAAAAGATTTTCGAAGTTGTCCATGCAAAAAAAATACATGTAATCTGTTTCAGAGATCCCAACTCCTACATCAAATGATGAATTGTTATGAAAATTTCAGCATAGGTCTGTCTCTTGATGCTGGACAATATCACCCACTGCCAGAACTTTGTTAAAGGCAATGTTTTTAGAGTTATTCGCAAACAAATGCCTTCAGACCCCTATGTTCTTTTTTCAGTAATGACTGCCATATTTTTTCACGGACCATTAGTTTGTGCACAATACACTCAGGAACAATCATGTCAAGTTTACATCCTGTCGGTCTAGTAGTTTCAGAGAAGATTTTTAAAATTTGTCCACAAAGATAACGATGACTGGTGCCAAGTGATGACATTTGCTTATACTTGGTGTTTGGCCAGGTGAGCTAATATGATTGACCAACCAACTTTGGGTAATCCTTTTTTTTTTTGCTACTTCTCCAGACCAGACTTGGTATTTTGAACAGTAAACAACCATGGCTGAGCACTAGCTTGCAGCTGCCAACAGAACATAATTTTAAGCATTATGTTTTCATTGAACACTTGAAGGATTTAACAATATTCCAAGCTGACTTTGTGTGTTGTTTACAAATCTATTTTCATAATTTTAATAATTTTTACAGACCCTTTTTTTATTCAAAGAGGTAACTTTTTTTTTTTTTTTTATTTGGCATAAAGTAAAGCCATATAATATCATTTTTAGAAAAAAAATGTTCAGAGTTTTAAAGATTTTTTTACAAGAGAGTTATTTTCACATTAATCATTTAAATTCAAATCCTGCAGTCCCATTTATTAAACTTATTCTGATGCAGTTGGAATAGTTTCGCTTTTTACCCTTTGACCTTAAAGACGCTCTACTGTGGAAACGCTTAATCACAATTCTGTTTCCCGAATGGCCAAATACTGATAACTTTGAAAAAAACTGTATCAAAAATTGAAATTGTGTGTCATATGTTATTTCCTGAATGAAATGTAGAAAACTATAAGTAAAAAGAACAAATTTTATAGCGTTGGCTATCTTTCTTTAAAGATAACACTTGTTTTATATTATAATAGGACTGTAAAATTTTGCAGTTCACTTCCCTGTAGTGCTGTTCCTATATATCCATATAAAGTCTATTAGGAACTGATGTAATAACAGACTTGCTGTCCATATGACAACAAACTTAATTTCAGATAACAGTTTTTTTTGTGTTTGTAAATCTGTTGCCATGGTTACAGTTTTAATCTGCTACTACATTTAAAGTCATTCAATGCCATTTTCGGTAATTCTGTTATTATTGAAACCATTAATGAGTTCACTTAATACATGTAACTTTGTACATTTTAACATTGTTTATGATTATTTGTAATAGTTGTAATACTGCTGTTGAAATTCCCAGTCTAAAAATACCATTAAAAAATCAAGTCATGTATGTTTAGTGAATACAAAAAATTGCATCTGTAAATAAGTAATTCTTTAAATGTTTGATAATATTTTAACTACTTAATTCAATAATATAAGAGAAAACAAGACATAATATTTTTCAATTTTGAGGTGACCCTGAATATGCGTGCCATAGGGCAGAAAAGCAAAAATATGAATTTTTGGACGTTTTCTGTACTCAGAGTTCTAGGATTTTTTGGTAAACTTGACTTACCATGGGTAAGTGGGCTCCAAAATGACTTAACCAGACTTTAAATGAACTTACCTACATTGAAAGTAACATTTCAAAGACAAAATATGTCTCATATGATTTGGTAACAAGTGCAATCATTTCTAAGAGAATGTGTTGTATTTTTATTGTCTGATTCTTATAAATGAATACACTTTGATAACAAGGCAATAACAATTTTCAGCTTGACACACAGTTCTTGTTTGGCAGACTATCATTATGGGGCCAAAGGTTGTTTCTTTGCCATGTTGTTCACCCTGTAACAAATTTGCTTTGATTAGCTATGATAGGATATTCTTTACAATATATGCAGAGCTATTTGTCGATGTGATGAAAAGTCTGAGAGAAACAATATTTAGTTTACTGTCCATGTATGGTTGAAACCAAACTCGTTCAGATATATTATAGAAGAGTATGTGATGAAATAACACAAATTCTGAGCAAGACTGACACAAATGTCTGTTGACGTTTGACAAAATGAAAGGCATGGACTGTCAAAATTCCCGGACCCTTGTACCTGAAAGGGGGAGACACAGTACAAGTTGTCAGGTAAAAGCAACAGTTGAATTTTTTAATCATTTACTCAGACAGACGCTGAGAAATCTGTTAAAAATATTTCCATTATGCACCACATGAAAAATTACCCAACTATCAATAGTAAGTAGATGAGTGAGGAATGAAAAGAGGAAAAGAGAAGTACAAGGTAGAAGTCATCGCGCAGAAGCAATATATACCAAATATGTAAGCATTCCTTCCAACAGCAGCTGAGAAATCTTTTACAAAAAGGTGTGTAATTGATGGGCAAACAGACAAGGTGATTATAGGGATATACAGTGTTTTCAATAGGAATAGGCTGGAGGCCAATTTGCACGCTTCAAGCACCTGTCTGGCCGGTTCAAGTAGAAAAAATTACATATCGTTTAATTAAAAATTAATAAATTTGTCCTGTTCAAATTTTTATTTCACCTTTTAAGAGAAAAAATAGTGAAAACACTGGGTATAATATATTTCTTGGTGAAGATAAAAGATCAAGGTCATGAGAAAATTCATATTCATAAAAACCGAAGTTGTGAAGATGACCTCTTGAATGATCTTGAAATGAGAATTTGACCTTGAAGAATCTTACTTTTTATATTCTTTTGAATTATTTTTGCAATAACAGTTTTAAGTATCAGTCTCTGTAAGAATCAGGCAATGGGTGAAACATGGTATGGAAAACCCACCATTTTGATATTGTAATTCGACTATTTGCATCATTAGTACCAAGAAAAAAGACTATTTTCCATATCACTGAGTTATAATTTCATTGAATGCCCTGAACATGAACACTTCAAAAGAAGATAACTCTGTCAAAAACCTCATTTTTTTCTAACATTCTACTGAAAAATGTCTGAGTAAAGCTAGTGATGCAGAGATCAAATAATGGTCTTTTCAAAAAGAGAAAGTATCCTTGAGGGATATTACAATGTCAGATCGGTGGGGTTTTGACATGCATGTTTCTGATTTTTCAAATTTTTCCTGATTTGTACAAACAGTTTCACTTAAAGCTGCATTACCAGCCAAATTTGTTCAGTTTTGATTTTACTGAATTTTGCTGATTCAATGAAATAAGTTTGTAGTAGTGCAATTGAAGCAATAAATGTCGATAATACCCACAGAATATTGTGAAAACAACATTTTTTTTTAATCAGAGAAGAACGATAGGTCTGATCTGATTATTTTTCGCATTACTTCCAAATATTGCCGAAAGGACATTCACCCAGGTTAAAAATACTTTAACCTTGGTAAAAAAAATAACAATAACAGATATACAGGTAAGCATGTGTCTTCTTTTCATTTCATTTCATCTATTTCTTGATTAGATTTCAAATAAATAATGACCATATTTGAGTCACATTATATCACAATACGTAAATTTCAAAAGGATCATTGTTTGAACTTTTTTTTCTTTTACGACTTGAGTCCGTTGGTCTTTCTTGCCGTTGAATAACCACCTTCGCTTTGCTATCAGATTTGTTATTAATAAAGCAACCCTTACAGCACATGCGCGGATTAAGGTCACCAGAAATCACATGCACACAAACTTATCTAGGTCGATTTTTTGTCTTGCAAGACAATAAATATATAATCACCTATTTGTATTAAATGCATTTTATTTGTGGATATCAAATGAAATTGTACAAGAAAAGTACAATTAAGTAGAAATAACTCAAAGTTAAGGTATATATCAAAAGGAACCAAAATTTACGAAAATGACAGCTTATGCATCTTTAATTTATAATGTCTGTATTAATGGTCTCCATGGTTCATTGAAAACAGAAACAATTCCATTTTGGCAGTTAAGGTAGATACCAAATGTTAGTTTCCACGGCAACAGGTTTGCAAAAACAAAATATTCTGCTAATTTTGATGTGAATTCAATATATTATATGAAATTTTTGGTAATGATAAATGAAGTTGAAAGTTTGAGGTTTAAACATGATTTTGATCCATACAGAAAATTAAATGTTGAATCCTTAAGGTAGGGACATCTGTCCAAGCTGAAGATGATGGCCAAGAGCGATTTTCCTATGCTCTCAGCTTGTTGTGCAAATCTGATGGGCGAGTCAGGAGAGGAAATATAGAGATCTGGGTCCAACTGTTTAAAACTTTACCTGTCGGGTAAATAGCTATCCACTGGATAACATGTATAGATTCTATAAGACTTATCCAGTGGATGACTTCAAGGTTCCTGCTTTCTTAATTTCTCTTTTAATTACTATTCTACTATTCTTACCACTAGAAGCTTGCCACTTGAGAACAGAATAAATTCAAAAATTCTGACAGCATGATCAATTTGCCTCTCCTGGATGTGTTAACTGAAGAAGCAACAAAGGACTCCATCAACAGCCTATGCAGATACATGTAGTTAACGTCTTGGGATAATAAGTATGCAACACATGACCATAAAACAGAAGCCAAGCTTCAACTCTGAAATGGGAGTAAAATTACATAAAAATCAACATTATCTAAACATTTATACACATGAAACACATGATAACAAATTTGGTCAATTTAAAAATGTTTTCAGTGAGGCTGACGTAGAATTTAAACGCCTTCTGATTTTTTAAGTAATTATTTCAGTAGAATTACCGATACCCCAGAAGTAACATGTGGTGTGTAGCTCACATGGCTCTTAGCGCTAGATGAACCAAAAAGTATAATATTTATTCTTACCATTTGTGACTTTAGAACCAAAAAAAATTTAGTCTATGTAATTCTGTCATTTGTCGATCAATTTGCCTCTCCTGAATGTGTTCACTGAAGAAGCATCAACAAGGTCTCCATCAACAACAACACTGTAGATAATTAACATCTTGCAGCAATAGGTATACATACATTCATAACCATATGCATAGTTTCCAAGCTTCAAGCTCTGAAATGGAAATTAACTTGCATGAAAATTTACATCATCTAGAATAATCCCAAACAATGTAATGCAATGGTTCACAATAGCAACACCCTGGCTTTCACCTTATACATGTATCAAACTCAAGTCAAGTGCCTTAATGACTCCAGTTTAAACAAGCCGGAATGTGAAGGAGGACAGAATGAATAAAAGTCTATCATTCCAAATACATGCAGAGTTATCATTTAGTTGAATTAACTTCAACAACGGCCACTTGAAAACCACCTGGCTAACACTGATTAGTTAACTGTAAAGTTATAAGCAATGTCGGGAATGGCAGAGCAATCTGGTTGGACTTTTTTCCCTTTCCCACCCAATATTACCAATGGACAATGCTTACTTAGTCTCGTTAAACTTCAGTGACAACTCTATAAGGCCGCAGTTTTTTTTTTTTTTAACTTATTGGTTTACAGATTTTTGACTGGAAGGAATTGGGTCTGTTGGTCAGAAGAAATAAAAAAATAAATTGGGAACCAGAAACACATATCTACTTTTTATATTTTAAATAAAAACATTTTTTTTTATTTTCAAAGATTCCACTATCTAACCTGACATAGTTTAGAAGTGGATTTCTAATCAACTGTATTTATCTACTCATCATTTATTTTGATTCCAATTCTTTAAGTGTCCAATAAATTCAATATGCAACAATATTAATTTCCATTGGTTTTTTCTTGCATCTTCAGTTTTCCTCAAATAATGACATAACTAATACCTTAAAAATAAAGGTGGTAAAAAGTATCTAAAACGAAATGTTAAAAACAAAGTATAAATTCAATTAAAACAGGGCTGGTCAAAAACATGTATCGTTTAATTTACCATTGAGCAATGTCTTGGTGTAAACAAGTTTTGTAACAAAAGGGCTTAGTCAGTAACAATAGCAATAAATGGAGGGGGAAATGAACAGTCTACAGAAAAAAAAAGAAGACAGCAAATTATGTTTTAACTGAATTTTCTCAGTTGTTTTAATTATAAGCTCTCAATTATCTCCCCTTAATTCATCTACTTCCTGTTGAGAATAAAACAAACCCATGAAGTTTTTAAACTCTTAAATCATTTAGGGAAACTATTTACAATCTTTTCAATTAATGATTTTATCATCTCTAGCCTGAATCAAACTACCAAAGCCCTTAAACATGATTTTATTGAAGCGGCGAAATTTATTCTGCCATTTTCATTCAATCCTGAGCAAAACTAAAAGCAAGCGTTGTCCATAACTCTATTTTCAAAAAGTAGATATAACAATTTTGCACTTGCCATTTTTTTAGTCGGTGACAGTAAAAATAATAACTAGAAAACTGTAATTCATTTTTTTTCCTCCTAGCTGGAAAAATCAGATCGGCAGATCTGTAAACCAACAAAATAAAAAAAAGTGGTCTAATGGTGGAATAAATAAATGTATGTCCAACTAAAAATTAATAAATAAGAGCTGTCTCAACTCTTTATATAGTAGTATAGATGAGGAACTGGATCAATCTTCCAATTATTTTCTTCTTGAATAAAATTTGTTCAAGGAAAAATTGCAGCAAAACTGAAAAAAATAGCTGTTTTCAGTTGATTGAGTGAAGAAACAGTATTACATAAAAATACTTTTTTGGCAATTTTATTTTTCATTATATAACCATGCCAGTTAACTATGCCAACCACTGAAAGGTCCTTAAAGCAATTTACGAGGATTTAAAACGTATGTCCTTTCATCTATAGCCCAAGATAGATTTTAAGCATTGGTCCTAATACACATGTACAGAGATATAGATAATTACACAGAGATAGTTCTACATTATTTGCTTTGGCAAAAAATAAATAAATGGACTTCGGTTATTCACCGGGTCATTAAATGATCTCACAGCATAACATCTTTTGTATTAAACTTACAATGCTCACAGTTTTCAAACTCTTCCCCTTTCATAACCATTATTTTTGCAACCAATATTTGTTTTTCTCTGATATTTTTTTAAGAAACTTTGAAGGTTTGGAGAAGGAGTCAACCATGCAACCTTGTGTTAGCTTGTTCATCAATCTGACTGTTTGTTGCATTTAAGCTTAGCTTTGTGTATGGATTTTTTCAGAGAACTTAGTGGGATCTTCTTGAAACTTTGTACACTTGGGTGACCTATTATTATCGCAACGTTGACAACAAACTGTGTGAAAATTTGACAGTTTTATTTAACATATATGACAAGCAGGGCATTAATATTCAGAAATGATTTTACGAGGTCTACAAATAAGGCAGAAATTGGCAAAATTGGAAGTATTATAGAGTAAAAATAGAATCGTAACGGTATAATCCGGATTTGAAATAGTGGAATTCCACTAAAAAGTGGAGAAAAAAATCATGTCTGAATATTAGTACCTTAAGAGACACATTTTCTTGTCAACTGTGAATAAGAACAGGTGTCAAATAAACAATTAGCCAAGTATTCATTGAGTACAACAATTCCAAGAACCGAAGGAATTCCAGAATCTTAATAAGATCCAGGCTGTTTTTCACCCAATTATATCCTAATAATCACAGTACCTGAAATCGCCAGTTGCCTGCTCTCAACATGTGACCATTTTTTAAGGCAGCTTAAATGAAGTCTCCCCCCACAAAAAAAAAAGAAAAATGTTTGGGCAACAGCTCTATCAGCCTAGAAAAATATGAGAACAAAATTATTGTAACTGTATTTTCTTTTCTTTTTTTTTTGCCACTTCCATTTACAATGGTAGATAACTTCCATGTAGGTAACTGGTTAATTCGCCGCAAGTGTGACTCAACAAATGTACAAAGGATATGATTCAATCCACATCGTTAAAAATTGTCTGACAAAGCTTGCATATGTAACAACCTTCGTGATATATGAAAAGAATTCATATACTCTAGTAAGTTATTAGTCATCGTGTCATTCTGCTTGTTTTACATTTACTTCCAATTATAATATTAATGAAACCTCCGTTAAATGATTCAAGTTTAATTGCATTATAATGAGTTTGAAATACTAAATCAGAGGTCGACTGATTTCATTATATATGTAACTGATAAGTAACTATTAATTTTTACAGGTAAATTTTGACATATTTTGCAATTTTTTTTTTTAATATTTACACTTGTTCTAAGACATTTACAGTAAATGGTCATAACAGAAATACAAATGTAATAGAAACAAAGTATGTGGTGACTCAATTGTGGGAAAAAAGCATAGTAAGAATATGCGAGAGGTGACAAAATAAAGTGCAAATAGACATCATAGAAAGAGTGGTTGTAAATAATTACGGTATAATTTGGGGTTTTATATCAAATATTTTGAAAACCGAGTGTCTTAACATCTCATTATCTCAACAATTTAAAGTTAGTAGTCTTGACATTTATTGATATATTCAATGAAAGCCTTGAGGACTACTAGTGAGCTGCTATTCAAAACAAATTGTATTTTGTTTTCTGTTAATGAGTTAAAGTTTTCATTATTACTTTTAAGCTTAGTAATTAGTTCTTTTCCATATGAATTGTAGGCAGGGCAATGAATAAAGAAGTGCAATTCATCTTCTATTTGCTCAGTGGTACATTTTGTGCAAATTCTGTTATTTTGAGGGATATTTCTATAGCG
Organism: Perna viridis; assembly: GCA_037379345.1. Lineage (NCBI taxonomy): Eukaryota > Metazoa > Mollusca > Bivalvia > Mytilida > Mytilidae > Perna > Perna viridis. The sequence continues at coordinate 28,494,121 of CM074524.1, read as the reverse complement.
ACATTTCTATTGCTAGAGAGTGGGCACTTATTCTATATTTACAAATTGTCAACCTATCAGACTTGCATCTACATACATCAACATAGGAAGGCCATTGGTTTTGTCTATAGTTAGTTTTATAGAAAGATAATTTATTGCTTTCACTTACACTACTATTTTGGTTTTGTACGGTTTGATCATGGAGTCTTTGTTTGATATTAGATTTGACAATTTTGATATTGCTATTATCATCAGTTAAGTAGCCAAAACCAAGTTTATTTATCCATAATTTAATTGTTGTTATCCATTTATTTGAATCAGGGATATTAGTACATTGTATATACAATGTATTTTGTTTACCAATGTATTTGCTGAATTGGAGATATGTTCCCAAAATTTTATTGCTGGTATTTTTACTTCCTCTTGTAAAGGGTCTCTATTAAGTTCAGTTAAGCATGCAACATTTTTGCTTTACTATGTATTCCTAAAATTTCTTTAATAAATTTGATGTGTAAGTGTTCAAATGGGTCAGTACCATTAAGATTGCATATTGCACCCCACCCTTCACATCCATATAATATAATTGGACTTACAAGTGAGTCAAATAGTTTTTCCAATAGACAAATAGCATTGTTAAGTCCCATGGTTTAATTTTCTTTAATTTAATTTTGAACCAGGCTTTGCGGCCCTTTTCCATTAACAGTTTTGTGGACACATTTATATTACAGTTGTATTTAAAAGTTATTCCAAGATAGCAGTATGTTTTTACAGTTTAAGTAAAGGTATAATTGATTATAAAACTATTTACAGTACCTGAACCGATCCATGCAACAAAAATTGCGATCGGTCATCAACCACCGATTAGTTTTCGGTCAGTCATCGATCCATTTAACTGGTGACCGTATCACATGACCACAGAACGGTCAATGTATTTTAGGGTTTTTGTTGTTTTCTTTGTCAATTTTACACATATTTGCATAATGTAATAGATTTAAACATCAATTTATACTTTCATTTTACATTTCTTTTATCTAAAACAGATCTTACGTCATTTTACATAACAAAACTGCAATGAGATCGGTCACCGGTCAACGATCCGTCAAATTGTTGCATGGATCAGTTCAAGGACTGTAAATGGATTTCCCATTTGAATTGACAACCATTATTTTAGACTTTTGTTCATTTACATGTAGTTTCGATCATGAATAAAATTTTTCTAATACGGCCAGAGATTTCTGTAGACCACTTTCGGTGTTGGACAGTAAAACATAATATTTTAGTGTTTAGAGTACACACCAATCCTCATAATAAGTATATTTATCACAACTTTGTCACAAACAATTTGTTATTTTTATAACTGATATAACTAAAATTATTAATAATTTCTCTTTCCTACAGTATGCATATGTCAAATATAAACCTGCCATGTGTGGGTCCAGGTGTCAAAAGAATAGACCTGCAGCAGCACTAAGCGTGTTGTAAAAGGCAACTAAATAGTGCTAAGAACCCTGACCAGGGGCTAGGACGTTCTGCCCACAGCATACCTTTCCTTAAAAATTCTTAACAAATAGCCTGAATAATAGAGGACTGTATAGGATTCAAATGGCCCAAAACAAGAAATGTACGTATCATTTTACCTGTCATAATTTATTTTTACTAGCCCCGGGCACAGGGCAACTGGGTTGTGTGCCCCAGGTGGTGGAATAGGGTACCCCTGGCATGTTACATGCTGGGGGTTGTCTGGCCTTATGAACATGGAAAACCTGATTGAAAACCATAGTGATGCAACTGTAATTTTCAGGTAATGCTCTGAATTTTCACTGGCCCGAAATTTGTTTTTTGGCACTGTAATCACACTTAAGATAATCAGATTCAGCAAAGTAGTCATTACAATAAAATATGGCAAATTATATATTATGCAGTAATTCAAATTTAAAAACACCTCCAATTACTCAGATCCGAAGAACTTCCCAGGGTCCCCCTTCCTAGACACTTTACTGGAATTGCTGCTTGCACAATGCTTAACACCCCTGCAAATAATAACAGATATCAACAAGGACGTTTTTGACTATCTATATTCATATGTGTGATTATCCTATGTGGGTTAATATGTTACTTTGTAATTCTTTTTATTACATGTTATAACCATTTAATGTAAATAGTTTGAGCTAATAAATATTGACTATTACTCCCCCCTTTTTTTCATACCCTAAGGATTGGGTATAAAACCAAACCATTCATTTGAGGGATATGAAGATTTGTAAATAAATTTCCTAGAAAATGAATGCAGACGTTCCTAATTCAAAACACATCTGTGTGCTACATGTATTCACTTCCGACCTTTTGATAGAGACACCTACCACGTGCGCCCATGTATGCACGCACAGTACATGCATGCGTCTTAAAATAAATATTGGGGGCAGTAAGATTCAAGTCCGTCATATAGGATCATTTCCCCACTCCATCTTACCATTAAAATTATAACTCTTCTTCAGCAGAGTCAAGGAATCTCTTTTGTCGTGCCATGGCCTATAATGGTCGACGTGCTACTGAGCAGTGTTCACAATTTAGGCGCGAAATCGGGTATAACCGTAAGGCACCGACGATTTTTATACTGGGATTTTCAATGTTGCTAACATTTTTTTCTGCTCTTCTTAATTTTTTTTCAATACCAATTGAATTATATATTTTTCAGGAATATAGTAGGATTTTTTTTGCTAGTCAAATTTACGATAAACAATTAATTGAAAATATATAAATATCAAGGGAGAAAATATCTACATGTAAGTTAAGACTCAGATAATCAGATATTTTATTCTTGTTAAGACCAAATTAAATTAATTAATATGTTTACATCCCCTCCCGATCCTACGAAATAACTTTTTTTTTAAAATGGGACGGGAATTTCAAAATCAGGTTTTTTTCACTTTAGTTTCTTGTATTTATCCTCTATAGTACACAAATCTTTCAATTTTTGGTGACCAAAATAATGTTTCTTTTCTGAAACTGATGTGGCTATGGATTTAGAACATGTGACGTCTATACACCAAAAAGATAAAATTAGGCCAGCAAATATCTGGTAAGGAGTAAAAAATTACAAAAAAATCCTCCTAACCATCCAATGTTTTTGGTTAGGGTTGGATGAAATTTACTTGTCATAAAACAAGACATGGCTTTGTCTGTGGCCAGGAATTGACGAGGAGTTGCTTCTTTTTTTCTAAACCATACAAAGCACGAGAAAGTCTTGGACTCGTGCAAGCCGGGATTTGCTCCCCTGCGATAGTACAAGAAAGTCTGAGACTCGTGTAAGCCGGAAAGTTTCCCCTGCCATAGCACGAGAAAGTCTGGGACCTGTGCAGGGAAGCAGCCCACGTCACAGTCAATTATCCATAGGCAATCTAGAGTCTATAGCCCTTTAGCACCCCAAAGTACATCAATTAAGCAAAACAATCTATGAGTAAATTCATGATTGTATATTATAGGCTAAAAACCACTAATTCCACTTCTCATAGGCTTCTATGCTAATTTCACAATATTCAATGGCTTCTCTGGACTTTACCTTAACTTTAACCTGCAGAGGACTATATATCAGCATGATTCTACATATGTCAGCTCACAATCCTCAGAATGGCATCTGGGGTTAGCAGACTTGCAGTGCAGTACTGGTCACCGGAAGTGAAGGGTCTATAAATAGCATGGGAAATCCCAGTATTTTCACAAGATAGGGGTATATTTAAAAATCATTATGGAGATTAGGCTTCACATCACAAGAAGCAAAATGCACCTATAAAATGTACAGAAATGTTTTTCCTTTCAGAAACTGTTTAAATTTTTTAAATAAGATGAGAACTTTTTTCACAGCACTATGAGGAACAGGGGTAATTTCTGCGTAGGACTATTTTTGCGTACGTTCCAAATGCTCATTGGTTGAATTGGTGGTCTGTAACCTATATCTAATTAAAATATAAAAAAATAAGGGGTGACAAGAGACAACCTTGGCGTATTTCTTGTATGTTCATTGAAGGATAGCGAGAGTGTTGAATTGTGGATGACTTGGAATTTGGCGTTTTTGTAGAGTCCTTGGATAATATTTACAATTTGACAGGGATTCCATAGTGTCTTAGTACCTTCCAAAGTGCATTTGTATGCTAAGGCCTTCTTGAAATTCACGAAGTTTATGCAGAGGGCTGAGTGCCATTCTATTTACTCCTCGATGATGACCTGTAATGTGGCAATTTGGTTAATACATGACCGACCGCATCGGAATCTGAAAAGTAGCTGAATTCCTCTCCAGTTTTTTTTTTTTTTTTTTTTTTTTGGCAGTTGCTGAAGTCGCCCTCCTTTTGGAAGCATAATGATGAAGCTTAAACTCCACTCCTCAGGGATTTCCACTGTTTCCCAGATGTTTTCAAACAGCTCATGCAAGGTGCTGTAGGGCCCTGTGCAGGTCCGAGTGTCAAAAGAATAGGTGAAATATTGCTGCTCTGACGTTTAACCCCAACAATCAATCAATCATTCGAGATGTTGTAGTTTTTTTTTCGGGTTGATCTTCAAGACCTCAGGTGGAAATTTGGTTCGGTCCTGGGACTTTTCCAGTCCTTATTTGGAGGGCTTTTATGATTTCAGCCTTCGAAAATGGGCCAGCATCAACATCATGGTCTTCTCCAGGAGATAGATTAGGAGCATCTGATATATCTCTCCATTTAAAAGTGGTCGATCTAGATTTGTTATCACATTGCATTCTTTGTCTTTCACTGGTTTTGATGTGTTGGTCGCTCTATATGCCAGTTGGCGTGTGATGTACGCAGTTTTCGTGTCATTTCTGCCCTTTGCATTCTTTGCTTTTGAAGCCAGCTTGTTGATGTAAGTTCTTTTATCTTGTCTAGTCCTTTCTCTTTACTTCTTTCCTAATGCTTATATGTTCCCTTGTCAACCATTCTTTCTGCAATCTTGTCTTGACCTGGTCAAGTTATAACTTGATAGACCTACGCTTCTCAGTTGTCTCGATTGTATCGTCAGATAACCATGGCTTGTATTCTTCCTTTCAGAATCCAAGTTCTTCTTGGCATGTGGTTTTATATGTGGATTTTACTCTTTCCCCATTGTTTGTCTACTGCGGCTCTTCTTTGTGTTATACTTTCGACTTCTAATCTGATCTTGTCTAGATGCCATGGCTATCTTGATCTTACATTTAGCCCCACAAGTTGATGATCGGATGCTATATCAGAACCTCGATAAGCTCTTACGACTGGCATGTTCTTTCTCCATCTCCTGGCGACTCTAATGTGGTCTATCTGGTTTCTAGTTTTCATCTCTAGAGATACGGGTTGTTTTGTATATATCCTTGTGAGGGAGTTTGAATGTCATACATCCTATGACCAGATCGTTCTGGGAGCAAAAATCTGCATTCTGAGTTCTCAATTTTCGTTGATGTTACCCATTCATTCCTTCCCACTGATGAGCTCTCCCTGTGTTATCTTTTCAAACTTTGGCATTCGTGTAACCCGTTATAATCAAGATGCCCCAAGTGTTTTTAAATCTAGGGTTGCTTGGAGCTGGTTTTAAAACTCTTCTTTGACTTCTTCCTTTGAATGAGTGTTACTTTTTGTATCTTGACATAAATCTTGCCATGATTAATCTTTCACAGGATTCCATTCGATGAATGATAATTTGGCCTTCATGTTGAGTGAGATTTTTACTCCATGTTGATGGTTACCATCCTCATTTGGCAGTCCAGAGTACAGTAGAGTTTGCCCTGAAGATAGCATGACCGCTCCAGATAATGTCCATCTAACTTCGTTCCAAAATATCAAGGTTGTAGCGCCCCATTTCTATTGCAGCCTGGGCAGCTTTTCTGGTTTCGTATAATGTCTCCACGCTACAGCTTGTAATCATTGAGGCAATCTTAAGGGAGAAAAGTTCCATCGGCGGATGAACAATTATAGTTAAGTGAAAATCGAATGTATTTTGTAATACATATACACATATCACCAGTATATTTCACGAATGTTGCATTGGCTTCAGATCTTATTTAAAGTGAGAATACTAATTAGTTTCGTAATAAAATGTATTATATAAAGGTTACATATATAAATAACGGTATATACATGTGATGATTTTATCTTCAACACGAAAAAAGTACCACGGAGTAATGTTATAGTTAAATTGCTCATGAAAGACGTGCATTATAAAGATTTGACCAGGGTCTGCTTTAGTGGTGGTTCTAATCGCTGAGAGCATTCAGGGTCATTAATTATACAAGACCAGTGTTTTCCTAACAAATACGAGATTGTGTGTAATGTTGGATATATTTTGTTGCAAATGTTAATAACGTTTTATTATTTTTTTATTGACTTTAAGTCTGAGAGCACACGCTCTGCTAGTGGGCAGCACAAGCTGTATATTTTGCAGTCCAGTAACTTTTTCATGAATTAAAACTTTTGAGATTGTGCATTAGGCACATTGGACTACTATCAAGTCTTCAGTATCGTAAGGTTTCACCCTATTCCAGTTGGATTTAATTGCACTTCCTCTAAAAAATTTACTGAAGACTTTGATAACGTATAAGTAATCTGAGTAGTTCATGTTCTTATTAGCAATGTTAAATAACATTTGAAGTTGATCAAAAGACTCATTAATGACAATAAAGGCATTATCTCGGAGCTAATTATGTTGCGCTTGTTTGGGAACTTTTCAACCATAAAGATAATAAGTTCTTACGCTTGTATGTGGCATATGTCAGGGCTAGGGACTGTCCTCATTGCACATCGTATTAAGAACTAATTCTAATAGAACAAATTATAATATTAGAAGTTCTCATTGCTCAAAAGTATAGCATAGACTTCTTTTTTTTTTCATTTCCATGTGAACGTTTTCAGCCGCCTTAATTAGTTCATTACTGAACATGATTGTATATATGCTTGTCATGTCATAAGTACATAGGAAGTTTGTTGTCATTCGGAAACTGTAAAAGTTCCGAACTGCCTCCTACATAAATTCCTTGGTCTTCAACTATAGGAAGCAAAAAAATAGTCAAGAAGTCTACGCAATTTCCACACTGGGAAATAATCGGACGGTATGGTATTATCTTTTCTCTATTGTGGAGATAAAATCTAAATTGGTTATAATGTTTAGTGGTAGTTTGTGTATTTTTTGCATCGTTCTAATAGTTTGTTTAACAAACTGGATTAATTTAACACAAAAATCTGTGGATATTGATACCCATTTAGTTGCTCAGTATAACATTATGAATTTTTTGACTATAAACCGTAAAATGTTGATATTAAAGACATTTGTTACATACTTCTTCATACATAATTTAACATGTTGAATGGCAGTTTATGATACATTCACTATATGTACATGAGATTCCTCTCCTCTCCTTTCTTTTTCTTTTTTCTTTGTTTTTTTACTTAAACTTTTTTTTTATGAAAAACAAAATACAACATTACATGTATTTTTTTTTCACCATTAAGGAACTTAATTTACTTTTTTTCATGCCACAGCAAAAATATTTTTTTTCTGTTTTCCTTCAAAGTGAAATTAATATTTTTTTCTCAAAAATATACCCCCCTCAATATAAAAATGGCCGGTGCCTAACGTATGAATTCTATAAAGGTGGATTCTGAAAATAAAGTATAATTGTTGATATTACGGTTGCTATTATTTTATGGGAGCAATCATTTGCTTTTTTACGGGTTTTTTATCCTGCTTTTTCTGCGTCGGATCCAGGTAATTCAAAATTTAAGGAGGAATAGTCAACCGAGGCTACTCAGAGATAGGGGTTATTAAGATGTTATTGGTCATTTTTTGTCAATTTTACACATGAAAATGACAAATTTTCCAACCCCCTGCACCCCTCTGGATCCCCCACAGCGTGCTTTTATTTTGAGTAAATATAGATCCTGCCCACATTGTCCTGCCTTTTTTTGCACAGAAAATTGCTTTTGAATATTAACCATTTCACTTTATGTATGTTAGCTGGGTAAAATTTGTTGTTCTAATTCTGGACTCTCAGTCTTTTTTTTAGATTAACAGAAACCAACAATGCAGTATCTGCTTACACTTCAAAATCAATATTTCAACTAAATCTTGTATAAAACAATTTCATCAACTTCTAAATAGTTAAATTCATTTGTAGCCTGAAAAACTACAGTACTTGTTTTGCAGCTGTGTACAATATATCTAGAGCATACACTGCCAGTATTATTTGGTTTCAGAACCAACATAACATGTATGTACATTCAGCACTTCATAACACTGTCATTAAATTTTCTTCAGAATCTCTATTTCATTAAATCCTGTAAATCTTCTTCACAATTTAATGAAACTTTGTTATTTTTACGTGTACGATATTTATGTACATGTACAAACTTTACTTAATTGGCACAGTCATAAACAGAAAATTGTTAAATTAAAAATTATATAAAGAGTTATCAGTATATGCAGTCTGACATGTACATATATAGCAAAACTACTTGTTGGAGCTCTTTGGGAATGTACTCGCATGTACAATGTACTTTTACGTACATAACCTCTATATGTATAATGTAGAAAGCACGAAACTTCACGTTACAGTAATGGGCAGCTAATTGGACTACCCCAACTTAACAGATTCCTCAATGCCATGTGTTGTGCAACAAAACGTCAAAAAGTTCACATGCATGATATACACGTACGTGTATGGAATATAAACTCCTAAAAGATATGTAAGGAAGGCCCTATTTAACCTCGGACCCAAGTTTTTCCTCCAGCAAAATGTGAAGATATATGAACCATATTCAACTTAATAAAATGCAATTTTGAAAAAGAAAATAAAGCCAAAGATTTTTTGTCTGTCCTAGTAGAAACAGAGTTAGAAATATTGATTGTAAACACACATACCGCGAGTGTGCCCTTGGCCGCGGATAATCACTTTTTAGGATTCGGCGCTTGAGATATTTATTTTTTTTACCAACACCGTCAAAACAAATAACATAACTAGCGCCGAATCCCAAAAGGGATTAGGCCGTAGACTAAGTCTATTACTTGTTTAGTCTTTGGTTTACATTTGATTTTCATTGTATTCTGATTAGGTGTCACAATGACTTATTTCGTTTAAAAATTTAAATAAAATTGAAAGTTCCTTCCGACTCAACAAAATTTTAGAATGGTGATCGGAAACATAATGTTATTTTTGCACTGGAAAGTTGATTTTAACCCAAATAGTATTTCGTTGGGTCAAAGGTTCAGCAAATGCTGTAGGCTGTACAGCGTGCAGATCACAAATAGGATCACTAGGTCACGGATCGACATTAAATCACGTTTTGATAAATTTTTGAATGAACGTGGTGACATGACAACTATTTTTCCCGATAACACCATGACTCACATTCACGCGTATGATAATGCCGGGGGACTGTGTAAACTCTTTAATGCTTTATACCGTCCGTGAGGGACCCTAAATGATAGCCAATTACTTTAAGAAACACCTCAGTCCGTCATATGCTTGTTTTACAAATACCACATGTAAGTGCAAACCGGGTCCAACAGTACTGAGTATATAAGTTAGCACGAAAACGACAGTTAAACCAAGTATAGGAACAGTCGTCACTCATACCGTGCAATTGATTGGTTAACACTGTGTTACGAAATATTTTGGTGGATTTTAGTGGTTTATATCTAAAAAGACAGTCAAATTATCTGCTCGAAAAAATCCTCCACAAACATTCATTTACACACAAAATATGCGCTATTTTCATTTTTGCAAATTGATAAGGGTGCATCACACCTTTACCGTAGTATCCGCCTAAATTTTATATTTGAGTAATTACATGTGTTCTCTTACATGCATATGTCAGCCTGCTATTTAATGCAGAGTACGCATTAAAACGTTACACACGCTATTGCAACCGTGTTGAAATAACACACCTATCTGAACTCTAAATGACTAGCGTAAAAAAATAAAATTGTGAATATGTGAATTAAGGCTGTATATTGTTGGAATCAGGACAAATTTGCATTATCACAAATGAACCTTCTAATATTGTATAATCAATTAAACTAAGCTTATAAAAGGCCGGTAAAAACTGCAAAATTCCTCCAGGTACATGTACAACAGACTGTTGGCCTACAAAAGTAACAGTGAATCGCACTTCTGCAAAGTGTACGAAATTCGCAAAATTATGCATGAAAGAATAACGTCATGTGTTCTCTTTGATATAATTATCGAAACTGCGTTTAATTTAAGTCAACAAATATCAAGAGCAAAAACGAAAATGTTATTTTTTTAGATTGTCAGATTTCTGAAAGTGTGCAGTAATCAAATTCTATTATTGAATTTCAATGTAGGTTCTTATTTACACAATATTCTATTCCGATTTATGTTTCCTATAAATGTGCATACTTTAAACGAATCCACGTCGGTACTTGATAAGTTTTAGCACAAAAGAAAAAATTAAATTGCTGAAGCCAATGATTTTTTTTTTTTTTTTTTTTTTTTTTTTTTTTTTTTTTTTTGGAGAAAACTGCATGTTCCAACGTAAATGTTTAATCAATTGGCAATTTCTTCATAGAAATCATGAAATTTTGTAATTGTACATGCAACTCTGTACAGGCATATTTCATTTTTCGTGTTTTTTTTTTTTTTTTTTTTTTTTTTTTTTTGGCAGTTTAAGTGTAAGTGTTTGTACAATGGCGCAATGGGAAAAATCAGAAACATGCATGTCAAAACCCTACCGATCTGACAATAAAATATAACTCAAGGATGCTTTCACTACTTGAAAAGACCATTATTTAATCTCTGCATCATTGGATATCCTCAGAAAATTTTCAATATAATCTTAGAAAAATGAGGTTTTTGACAGAGTTATCTGCACTTTGAAATGTTCATTTTCAGTGCAATTGAATGAAATTGTAACTCAATGGTCCAGCATGATTTGGGAAATCTTGTCTGTTTTCTTTGATTCTGATGGTGCAAAAAGTCAAATTTCACTATCAAAATGATGGGTTTTTTTTATACCATGTTTCACCTATTCTCTGATGTTTACAGGAACTGACACTTTTCCGTCGTTCAAATGTAGAGGCAATATATATGTTCCCCTGTAGATAACCAGAACTGGACACTTAAACTGGTCTCTGCAATTGATTACTTGTATGGAACATTAACTGAATTAACAAAATAAAAGAAGATAAAGACAGTACAACAACCTGAAACCATGTTGGCAAGCCTTTGCTTTCCTACAAATAAACATGGCTTTCTAATTGGGAGTTGATTAAACCCGATTTTCTGATGAACAGAAAGCTCTTTCAATCGATCGCCGTACTATATTATGCCATTGGTACATGTAACATAATAAAAGATCATACATCAAAACGCACATTTTTATTTATCTTAAGTAATAACTACAATGGTTTATTTCTACAGAGACAGAGAGTGCATATATGTTTCGGTTGATACATGTACAAGTAAAGAGGGTTAATATCCTATATAACGAACAATGTGAACTCAGTAGCAGAAGGTATAAAAAGCAAAGACTTCCAATGGAGGATCCAGAAGATACTCCGATCCAAAGATTTTTTGAAGGGTCCAGACTGTCATTTGCTCATTTCTACCAAAATTCAAATGCACATAAAATTCCAGCATGTACCTGTAACTTGTGGAACCTCCACATGAGTATGCCACACGTGTACATAACTTTTGTAGTAACACATTTAAAACTCGTTTTTTGCTGTGGCTTCGTTACATTGTAAAATCTGTAAAACATAATAAATATGATGAATGGAACTAACAATGTTCACCCACACACACAGCCACGTGGTCCTCGACACACACAGCCACGCGGTCCTCGACACACACAGCCACGCGGTCCTCGGGATCGATGCAACCAACTGTTTGTCTTTTTGACAGAGTATGTTTAGTGTAGAAAAGTTAACACTTATATTAATATTCATATTCAGGGTTACATTCCACACTCTGGTGCACGTTGCATGTACAAATTTCACATAGTACCGGTTATAGGTTTTTTTTTAAGAAATGTTTCAGTTGTTTTGAATTACTTAGAATGTAAAACTACCAATCATATAATTATTGTATATTTCTCTATACTGAACACTTGTTTCAAGGAACGAGCTGATTCTCCTTTAATGACGACTAAACCAAAACATGGCGATTTTGAGGAATGTAAGAAAGCTTTAAGGGAATACTCAAAAGTAAAAATAAATACACGGGGTAAGTATCGATCAACGATTTTGATGACAGCTTGTCGGGCTTTATGTGACGAGGAGGACAAAAAACAAAAACAAAAATAAAAAATAAATAAAGAAACGACAAAAGAAAAGAAAGCGAAAAAAAAAAACAAAACAAAACAAAACAAAACAAAAAACCAAAAAAAAAAAACAAAAGAGAAAAAAGAAAATCGTACAGTTTTTTTTTACAATTTAAATCAGGTATTCACATGAAAAATTCAATAATGAAAAGATGCTAGCATCAGTCACAAGAAAGAGTTTTCACAAAATATTTAGCATGGAATATTTTATTTCAGAATTTATCTCTGATCGGCAGTTTAATTATACAGATGTAAGGATGTGTTTTTTTTTTGGTGAATTACCATTAATTTACACAGCTTACGTATCAAACAGTGTTAATATAAACCGTTTGTATTTGCTCAAATTAAGTACAATAGTACTGTATCTATTTACTACAGAAATGAACATTTTTATGTTTGGTTCGGAGGTTATGACAATAAATGGCAATTCTTTATTTTTAACAGATGCGGGTGAAATTCGTATCTTATATCTGTATTGGCGGTCTTTTGTGTAAAAGTTAATTAAAGACATTGCTGTCCACGTGATAGTATATGGATTAATTGAATTTATTCAGGTCGGTTCTAAATTGAACCTTTTGTGCTAAATTTCTTAACATTTTTATTTTCTACTCCCACGAAGGATTTGATACACATTGCCGTAAAAATATGTACGTGCAGGAGTAGACTAAGTGTCGAAAAAATAAACAATTGCTTATTCATATTGATACCAATTTATTGAGCATACATATATGCTTTAAGAACATAAATCAGATCGTGAACAATTATTTCATCCTTCCTTAACCTCAAAATTTATATCGTGTGATACAATATATGGAAATCATTACAAAACGTTGACAAAATTAGTGGGACAGATATTTGAAAAGTATGAGTTTTGTCATACATGTATAACTCAGTCATTTATTTTTTTTTTTTTACTAATTTACCATTTTATTAACAAAAAATGAGAGGATGCTTACCCTACTGGTGCACGTGGTCCATGCTCCTATGTTTTAATGGAATCCTGAATCGCTGATTTGCATTTTTGCATTGAAAATATTTCTTTTTTTATTTAATGTTCTTTGTTGTGTCTGTTTTCCCTGTGTAGTCTTTGTCCTTGAACTATATTTTTTTTTCGATTTCTGTTCGAATCTTCTTTTCCAGTATAATGCATGTATCAAGGTAAACCTGATGTACATGTGAATATTAGGCAGGTGAAACCTGAAATGCTTCCGTAGAAATATATTTTGATAACACCATTCATTTTGTCTGCCCTGTTAAATTATTCTAATTATATTCCAATATGACTTAAATGGTTCTGAAACATACCGTTGATTATCATAATACACTCCAATTTATCCAAATGGTCCGACATGCGTAATAATATATGTTGCCTAATTGTTCGTCATCATAATGGAATAATCGGTAAGACTAGTGATGACATTTTCATAAATGTAAACCATCATACTGTTGACGTTTGGGTTTCAGAAAAACTTTGATTCAATTTGTATTTGATCATCGCAGCTAGCAAATGTTTTCAGAGACTGGTTTAGTTTATAATAGCATTGTAGAGGGATATTCTCCTACGCAAAGCTCAACAAAACTCTAGTTAATAACAAATTTACGACTTTGCGCCCTTTCAAACGGTCTAGTCAGTTATCCGGAAACAAAGAATAAATAAGCCACCACAACGCGTGTGTAGGACAGGTCGAGAGAGTCATAAAAATCAAAATAATTATTAAAATTATTTTAAAATGCTGTCAAATTAAATCAAAACTCAAATATCCTGAATTTATTGAACTTTTATTTAAATCAGACATCGCAAGCATTTGTAGAGGTGTATATTTTCATTGTAGAGGTGTATATTTTCATGATAATTAGTGGCATGTCATGTTTTGGTTTAGTCGTCATTGTATCATTAGTTTTATATCTAGAGGTTTATCTTTATCATAATTTGAAGTAGTTTGCTGTAGGAAAGGTGATGAAGTACAGTATCATGTTACCCATGTAGGATGTTGTTTTAAGTAGTTGTCAAAGTTTTTGATTTATTGGAAATTGGTGCTAAGTTGGTGTTGAATCGGTGCTTAATTTTGGTCAGTTATGTAAGATATGATAATGAAATAGTTGGTGCATAGTTAGAATAATATTGGTGTTACATAGTATATAAGGGGTTTGATTGTCAGTTTTTGGGCGATTAGAGATTAACATTAAGTAGTGGAATAAAATGTTATAAATGCCCAAATAAAAAAATTGGAGATTGAAATTTAGTGGTGAAATAAATTGGGATAGCTGGTCAAATAAAGGGATTGAGATTTGATGTGGAGAAATATACGGTTGCAGACTGAATGTAAGATTGGTATTTATTTTATTTGGCTTAAGGTTGTGTTTTAGAGACAAGTGATGCAAGAGGAATATTGATTTTATAGTCGTAACTTGCCATAACTACTCGTTAACTCGTAATTTGTTGATGATGTTTCTTTGACGTACACTGGCCTAAACAAGAAGTTTTGTAATCCGAACAATATGTTCCGATGTTCCGGACAAAGGTCCTAGGTTATTGTGAATTATTGTAGTTAGTATAACTTGCCTTAACATGAATTTATCGTGTTCCGGATAATGGTCCGAGGTTCGGACAGTGATCCGAGGTTATACATTGTGCATTATTGACGACAGTATAACTTGCTTTAACAGGAAGTTATTGCTATAGGGAGAATTCCTCACTTGTTGTTGTCTGTTATGTTGTTCCCCTGTGCCATGTGGATCCAATCGGTATCAATTAAGGAGTATGAAAACTTTTGATAATGATTTGTTAGAGTGCACGGTTTATGTGAATTTGCCTTATTTATTGTTGCCAAAATAGCATGTATTTTCTGCATAATGGTAATAAATTGTAGATTAATGACAATTCTCTTTATTTGGTGAACCTGCCTGCAATGTGAGCAACTAAGCATCTGTCGTTAAAACATACCAGCCAATGGGAATTGTACATACTCGGCCACCATGATCAGCATTTACAGTATACGGAGAAAAAACTTGCCATTCATGATGCTATATTTAGCAGGGTGAAAGTACAAACGGATATTGATAAATTGCTCGACGTCAGGAAAGAAGACCTAGCTGATAATACAACCATTTCACTCTCTTTGTGAGCGTATCAACCACATGCATCTCAATGTATCATTCAAATAATCGTCAGCTACAAAGGGGTTATTTAATATCTAATTTACAAGAACAATAGCTCGAGGACATTTGTTGGGCTATATCAGTGGTAAAGATATCAAACCGACTAACATTTCAAGTTATTAGATGATACAAGATGTGCCAGGTTTAGATTATGGCTCATTTCAAACTGTTAAATTTTACGCATGATTTCTGGGCAATGACGACAAAGGATCATTCAGATCTGCAAAAATACAGGCAAATACTGTTATGTTAGTGACTCAGCGAAATGTAATACTGAAACGAAAATTAGTTCAAACATTAAAAATTCAAAAATTAGTTTCAGACATAAAATATCCATGCATTTGATCACATTCGCACGGATAATATGTGTTGTAACACATATTAAAAAGTGACATTAACATCAAATTAATTATCACAGCAATATATATTCCTAGTCTTTATAACCGACCGCAAATTATATTGTAATACATTACAAAGGACCATCGGCAGTACATTTAACAAGATGAAACACTTACTCAAAATCAAAACATTGGTCATGAGGAAACTCTACTCAAAAAGACACAACGATACAGGCGATTTACAGGTATTATTTGATGCTATCAGAGGCGATGACTTGGAAAGATGTCAACAAATGCTGAAAGAAAACAAAACGTTGAAAATCAACTGTCGTGACGAGAACAGATCAACACTTTTGATGACAGCATGCCAGTCTATGTGTGAGGAAAAGACAATCTATTCATTGGCGGCCTTCCTTATTGAAAGTGGTGTCTCTGTAATGGCGAAAGATGTGTTTGATAACACTGCTGCTAGCTATGCATACATACGGGGACTGATGGATGTAACAGACTTGCTAGAAAGAACGTATGAACAAATTATTAGTATGGCATTTGGTATTTGATGAATGTGATTATATCGAAGAAGATTATAGTCGACAGAGGAGTTTGTACTGCGAGTCATAAAAAAACTCATTCCAATGTATCAGTAATAAATACAATCAAATCCAAGAAATCGATTACGAAAGATCTCTGTGAGGATGGTAATGAGGAGTTGATGGTGCGATCATTCCCAACTATACATGCTATACGCAAAATAATGAAATTCCATTCCATGTGTGACGACATATTTTTAAATGCCAGTAAAACTAAAAGCAAAGATATAATCAGCTTTGAGGAACATCCTATGTGTTTTCAAAATTGATCAATTGCTGAATGAACTATGTATATTTCAGGAGAAATACTTTGTCTACAGAAAAAGAACTTAACTAAAAAAAGGACTGCAAAGTGCAAATATGAAATTTTCCATTTTCATCATTAGGCCCCATCTAAAATGAAATGTTAGATTTCTTTGACTATTTATTGTAATTTCATTACTAGTTTATCCTTATCATAAATGTTCTTTTGCGATTACAGTTGTGGAAATATATATCGCCTTAATTGTCATTAAATGAAAATGGAACACCAGTCTTCAATCATATACATTTCGAGCATACCTTTTTGAGTGAACGAAAACCATTAGCCCCATAAAGAATGTATCAAATATACGCACCTCAGAAATGACATTTATAATCTCATCATAATAACTTAAAGGGAACATGCCACAATAAGTAGTGTGCAAAGTAGTTGTGTATTCACCATGCGAGAATGTGGTATGCATAACGAAAACAAAAAGCTGAAAGAAAACAAGAAAAACTGTACTCTGCGTACTTTCTAAACACGATTATACAAATCAGTGGACAACTCTGTATCTTATATGAAAGCTATTTTCGAAGAGATATTGGTTTTTCTCAAGCACATGTATACATTTTCATTGTACCCAAACGGAGATTGAGAACCAATGACGTAGCATTTTCATAATGGTAATTGAGCGTTACATCCGGTTTCATTTATACATATCAATCAGGTCATGGTGAAAACATAAATAAATCATTCCAACTTCATTTAGTGCCTGGTGAGAAACCGTTTGTTACACTCGTATTTAAACATACCATAGTTTTATAAACATATACGTTCATAAAATGATATTTGTCTGTGTCATGTCTCCTTTGAAAATAATGGTCAATAGCTTTCATATATACGATATACTAACATCGCCTGAACCAGAGGTGGTGTCATTCATTTAACATCCATTATAAGTTCAGCCGCTGCTGTTGTAATTGAACAAACAAGTAGGACTTGTTCCATTAAATCCAGGCTGTGATATTTTGCATGCTTGCAAAAAGTCTTTAATGGATTGCTGGTCTATTCTGTTCAATGGAGATTTCCAAATTCGAGAAATTTTCAATGGTAAATTATAGGCGAGGGGGGACTACTTTTTATACTTTTTGTCTAATATCTTGAAATAAAAAGTATGAACCATACACTCATCCAAAAGCTTCGAACCTGAGCTTCTTGATGGTATCAAACATATTTTTGTATCTGTATTTTCTTTCTTAGTTTTTCTTATTATTTATTTTATCCTGATCGCTGTACTTATTCTTTGGTAGAATAAACATGTTCTGAGAGACACACACAAACACATGAAAAGATAAGAAAACATTGCCCAATTTATGGTATTCCAAACCTTAAAATGACTGACATACATTTTTCCTACATATGAATGTTTTTGTCATTATATTGTCAACCTTTAACTAAATATCATACAAATAGAAGTTACTGTCTTCAAAATGTTCGATTCAATGCTAGACTTTTTTTGTCATCTCTATATGTCATCAACACGAAGAGGGAGGTAAGCATTTAATCTTTAATTACCCGTATCACACTGTATACGTAAAACTTAGAAAACAGTCGAAACTGAATCCATAAAACGACTTGGTTCGGTTTAGACAGGTGTTTTGTTAACAAAGATTCAAATATCATATAAATTGATAAAAAAGACTTATATGTGTCTGGTTTAGACAGGGTTTTGAATAACCCAAGGTTTGGTTCTTGTCGATGCTTGATTGTGCTTGCTGTCTCTATGCTTCATGTTTTAAGTATCTTTGAATAAGTTTTTTTGTTTTGGCTTTGGTTGTAATGCTGCTGATGAACGGTGTTTCCTTATGACACGTGTAAAGCATGTCGATGTCTGGAATACTTAAATACTTAGTTTCGATTACTTACAGTATAATAGTATAAAATGTCCTATCGGCATGTGGAATTTTAAACAAAAACCAATACAAATTACTACAGTTTGGCATTTGTCCCTTTGACGCACGTGGTGTTTACAAAAGGATTATATTGTTTTTCTGTCTCTTCAAATTCTTCACACATGGAGTCATATGAGAATTTACAATCCTGCTATAACCCATTTCCAGCGATCACACGATATTACTCAACCAGAGGTGATAACATTTAAAACAAATGTCAAGAAAATGTTAAGTAGAATGTCACCCTTGACGATTTTGTCGTGTGTGGTTGACCAATATTGCCTATAAAATGGAACAAACCTGTATTAAAGCTATTAGTTGGGAAACCATATTGGCATAGCAAGATGAAACACTTTTTGACAATCAGAACTTGGATAAGGACAATGAAGACAGGTCAACTTCAGTATGAAAAGTCTAGAATTATTGAAACAATGTTTAATGCCACTTTTCAAGGAGACTTTGACAGATGTAAGGAAATTCTAAAAGATAACGCAAAGCTGAAAGTTAATGTGCGTGATGTGAACGGTTCAACACTTTTGATAACAGCATGTCAAGCATTATGTAATAAAAAGGACACTTACTCCTTTGTATTATTTCTTATAGAGAATGGTGCTTATATTATGGAAAAAGATGCGCTTGGTAATTCAGCTGCATATTACGCTCATCGCTGTTGAATGAATGATGTGGTACTTTACAATGCACATGCACAAATTATTAGGGAGATCTTGGGGATTTGAAAGACGTTTGTACGTCTTCATGGCTAGGTAGAACACAAATAAGGACAAATTGGCTGAGCATATATTTAGCTTTTTGACATGCTCCTAGAGAAAGAATTGAAATAGAAGCAAGTACTACCCAACATAATAAACAATTCAACCAGTTAGAACGCAATGTTACTCGTTAGACATTGTGGATAATTTGTTATTTGGGTAACGACTAGCGAAATGCATTTAGTAGTCCACAAGAATAAGTACTGCTAATTGAAAGAGAACAATAAAGTTAAGACGGTAATAAAAATATGAAAACAAATGGCATTGCCTTACAATGTTAGAATATTCAATTAAATAAAGTACTTACAAATATAATTTGTTCCTTTTATTTCGCATATATCTATTACTTTTTAAAATGTACATTCATTTCTGTAGGTGCTTGAATATTTTCTGAAACGATCAGGTATAAGGTTTTTGTACATTCCGGATACACGGGCAAATGTGCCACACATGCGAATCAGATCGTTTGCATCATATGATTATCACATAAATCGAGTACCATATGATAAACATATAATTTGCTTTACATATGATAATCGCATGATTATCATATGATAAGCATATGCTTTTCATAAACATGTGATCTGTCGTTAGCATTGACGGAGAAGTTAATCAAGATTTAATTGTATAAAATTTCATCCAGTTAGACTTTTGACAAACATTGCTGTTTTCTAAAGTGTACTGATTTTCACCTTACACTTTTAGCATTTCACACTGTTTTTTTTGTAATGTGTTTGCAAACTTGCATCTATGATTACAAGTTTATTTGAAAATCTTCACAGTCATATTTCAAGCACTGACTTTGCCATATGTAATAGTCTGCAATGTTGTTTTATATGAATATTTTATGTATTGTGTAATAAAATATTTGACTTGTATGAATGTGTATTAAGTTTTACTATTTGACTTGGACCGATTGACAGACAAGCTTTCGGAAACTGGTGATTGTATTGCAATCTAGTCGTAATCTTCTATATTCTTTTTCATGCTAGATTAGTACGCACTTCTTTTCTCGTAATCTATTGGTTGGCAATTGTCGCAGGTTAATTCCTTTTTCATTTGAACACTCTTACCTAAGTATCTGAATGGACATGTTGGTTTTTATGTTCCTCCGAATCTAGCAACCTATATTCTTATCAACTCAACTTATATACGCATCTGATTTCAACTTAACTATTACTAAGGTTAGTTTCTTTAACATTCCTAGATTAATTGTGCATGTTAATGGTCTTGAAATTAACATTTTTACCTCGTATGAAAGTCCGGTAGGAATGATTGATTGATTGTGTAACTTTCATAATAATTTACCTAAACACACAAATCTGTAATGTTATTTTACTACGCTTAAATAATAGCGATTAATGATTGATTCATTTAACAGTTCGAGTGGACCGCTCGAAAGTAAAAGTGTAAGTCTTTAAATCGATCACACACTGTGGTCATAAAGTAATTGTTTTAAATTATATATACAATAAGTGATTTTTGATACTTCAGGTACAATACAGTAGTACTGGAGACTTACTATTCCTGTGACTATTTACAAATGTGCCTCTTGCACGATATGTGAGGTAAGCTAAGTGTTTTGTATTCTTGAGTTTTTGCTTTGATTATGTATTTGCTTTGCTATTTTTTTTTTACGCTTATTGTATGCACTAAATCGCTTATACTCTAATGCTGTTGTTTTGCTCTTTAATATGTTTGATTAGATAATTTACCATTTTCTTATAATTTGCTACATTTGAATATGGAGTCAAATGGAGTCAAACTACATATTTAGCTAGTTGGTTTATGCTTCACAAGCAGATTGACGAAGCCGCAAATTAAATTTACTCAAATGTTACATTTTTCCTATGATATGTAAATGTACTAAAATATACATTCACTCACATGGTTAATTTTTATGTTATCTTTATGTGCAAGATGCTATTATTTATCTTGTGCTGTGTATTGAATATAACTGTATTTTATAGGGCATTAACATTTATTGGCAATAAAGCATAGAACCCTAGAGATTAGTTTACTTCTATCAACCCCCTAGAAATAGAGGTTGTGACAATGGCGCCCACCGCTTGGATGTTTTACTACGCCTAGGATTCAGGAATATTCCGATTTTAGTGCCGGCCGTTTGAGATCTCATACTTTATCCGTACGGAGCACCAGGTGTTTCCGGAAACAGATCCGTCATTTAGTTACTTCCGGTCAATATTCAGGACGTTGGACAACTACGAGGAAATTTCGATGGATGTGTGATCCTAACTAGTGAAATTTAGTGTTATTCTATTGTAATAGTAAGTTGATTTATGCTTAATTGTATCCATTATACATTATTATAATCTAGAATACCTGGTTACATGGAATATTTTTATAAATTGACATAGAAATCCTTGATTTTCGAGTTTGTAAATTTTGGCTAAAATTTATTTGGGTCAAATTTAGGCTTGAATAAGAAACATTATTTTTAAATAATATTTTGATTATTCAGCTTTACTTCCCGGTCATTGGTGTTTAACAATGATAGTTTAGACACTTGTGATTGTTTAAAAAAATAATTCTGGACTTTTTTTGATTTATTCATCAAATACCTAGAATTTTGTTGATACTTGATTTTTTTTTATCCCGAATAGGTAAACAAGGTCAAGGTCAACCAAAAGTACATATTTTAAAAATAGAATAACATACACGACAGATGTAAACAAACACTACATGTGTTATTGTGTTTAGAATAGAGTGACAACTAGTTAACACTTGTATTTATTTTGAATTTCACACATTTTATTGTGTTTGAAATAGGTTGTCACTTGGAGGTGTACTTTGTATAATCACTTATAAGTGTATACATTTTGGTAGGCCCTATATGGTCTGACTTCTATTATTTTTCACACATGCATAAATATTTAGGGTCCATAATCATTATTTATATTCACATAGACTTTATTTGTGGTATTTATATTTATATATGTATGGTTTGTGTGTATATGTGAGTGTATTATATTTTGATTTTTAGTTGTTTGTATGTTGTGATGTTACCTTGTGATCTGTGAATATAATTTTGTGTGTATGTTTTGAATCTTGAATATAAATAGAGTTTAAAACATTTGATTAAACTTTAAAAAAAACTTTTATCATTTACATGTAGGTTAAATTTAAAAGTTAAATCTAACTTTAAATTTTAAAAATTTAGATAAAGTTTAAGCCATTTAAATAAACTTTAATTAAACTTTGTTTAAACAGTTATGACGTGATGGAGTGTACTGTGCATGATACTAATATTCTGATTGAACAAATAATTACGAACGTTTGCTTGTTAATACCATTTTACTTTCACTTTGAACTTTTTGACTATTCTTTTCATTTGATAGTGTCATTCTTAGATTTTGAGTTTGTGTTAAAAGGTGAGTTTAGACTTTAAACACAGATAGACTTGACTCTTATCCCATAGGTCACTGACTTTAGAATCACAGACACACTAGTTGTGAATCTACCTCGAGTTTTTTTTTTTGTGTCCTTTATTGAGTTAGTGAACATTAAAGCTTCACACAACTTTTTCCCATCCCATCTTTCAGGGGAGGCTGTAGCTGATTATCCAGATTTGGTAAGTGTAATTTTGAATTTTGTAAATTTTGTGTATTGTTTTATTGTTTGTACATTGTAGAAATTTTTTTTCTCCCCTCCGACATTGTTACGTACACTATGGCAGAAGGGAAGGCTGATGAGAAGGTTATTAACAGAGATACCAAAAGAAGTTAAAGGAATGATGGAAAAATTGGGAGTAACACCAAAAGCTGATACAGCTCATGACTTGACTAAATGGATGCTAGACTACCTCAAGTCAACAGGTGTCTTACCACCCACAATGCCATCTATGACTCAACCACCAAATGTTAAACCAAAGATCAAGGATGATAAACCAACCAAGGTAATGATGAGCCATCCACCCAGAATCACATGGTTTTCAGGTCATGAGAAGCAATCTGGCGACACAACATATGAACTATGGAAGCATGAGGTGAAGCGTCTTATGAAACAGCCATACGACAAAGAAGTCATCTTAAATGCTGTTACCAGATCACTCCGAGGAGAGGCAGGATATGTCGCCATGCGACCTGACTTAGACACTCCAGTAGAGGAAATAATACGAAAGCTGGACTCTATATATGGGAATGTTGATGAGAAGGAAGAACTTCTAGCAGAATTCTATGCGGCTACTCAAAGGGAAGACGAATCAGTCACCAGCTGGAGTTGCAGGCTGGAGGGAATAGTTGGAAAAGCAGTAGAGAGAGGACTGTTAGAAGAGCAGATGTGGATGCCATGTTACATACTAAACTGTGGACTGGATTGAAGCCATCACTTAAAGATGTATCAGGGCACAAATATGACACCATAAAGGATTTCGATGGGTTGAGAGTAGCCCTAAGACAGATTGAGAAGGACAGATTACAACGAGCTGCACATGATACAACCAAACCACACACCAGTAAAGCTGTGACAGAATCATCAGATGTGAAGGAGATCAAAGGAATGATTCAACAGATGACCACTAGAATGGAAAGATATGAGAAGAAGTTGGAGCAACTACCATGGCAACAAGAGCAACAGTGGCAGCAACAGCCATCACCATGGCAACAGCAACAACAACCACCAACATGGCAACAACAGCCTCAACCATGGCAACAACAACCAACTTGGCAACAAAGATATCAGTCTAATTGGAGGGGACAACAGAGAGGTAGGTATAGAGGTAGAGGTAGAGGCAGAGGTAGAGGAGGACCAACACTTAGATCAAACAATACCAATGAGGAACCAAAATGTTGGAGATGTGGTGAAGTTGGTCATTATAAAATTGGATGTGCCAAGAAACTAGAGCCAGGTAAAGAAGATTTAAACTCCAACAAGTCTACGCAAGGGGAACATGCTTAGGCTTGTTCAGTGCTACCGTTCCCAAAACCAACAAAACCAAATTACCACCAGGACTTTTTGACAAGCCAACAGAAACTGAAATACAGATAGATCATTTAGATACAACCACACCTGCATTGCTAGATACAGGATTCACCGTGTCAATCATGAGTGAATCATTTTACCAACAGAATATATCATTGCCTTTACACAGTATTGAAACGTTATTGAACATTGAGTGTGCTGATGGCCAACCATTACCATACTTGGGATATACTGAAGTCAACATACAGATACCAGGACAACAGAACATGCACCCATGCATCATGCTGATTGTGCCAGACAGTTCTTATAATAGCCATGTACCTCTTCTTTTAGGAACGAACATCTTATCCCAGATGATCAGCACATTAAGAGATGACTATGGAGAGAAATTTTTGCAGAACAGCCAATTGACAACACCCTGGTATTTGACCTTTCGCTGCATAGTACTTAGAGAGAAGGAACTCAAGAGCAATGACAACTGCCTTGGTATAATAAAGAATGCAGAGAATACGAATATTATCATACCTCCAAATTCCACAGCCACTTTGTCAGGGTATGTCGACAAAGAAATCCCATATCAGGCCACACTAGCCATGGTTCACTGCTGTAGAATGGCGAAAGATTTCAGTGACTTCGATGTTGAACCAAACTTGTTGTCATACAAGCACCAACATAATGGACATCTTAAGATCAACATAGCGAATGTCACCACCCGCACCCGCAGCATTCCACCACGATCTATCATTGCAGAGGTTCAACCTATAACCATAGAGACCCTACCTGAACCACCGACTGAGGAAGAAGCTGCAAAGATTATGAACCTGTTGAAGATAACCAAGAGTGACCACACTGATAGTCAACTAGAAGAAATGATATCAACTTATCCGTTCCTATATGGACATATTTTCCAAAGCTGACGACGATTATGGAGACACAGACATCGTGAAGCATCGAATAGATCTCATTGATGAGAAACCCTTCAAGCAACGATATAGGAGAATACCACCTTCAGCCTATGATGAGGTACGCAGTCACCTTCGACAGCTCTTGGATGCCAAGATCAGCAGACCATCAAAAAGCCCTTTTGCATCCAATGTAGTCTTGGCTAAGAAGAAGGACAATACTTTGCGTCTCTGTGTTGATTACCGTCAGCTGAATAACCAGACAATACGGGACAGCTATGCTTTGCCACGGATAGAAGACTTGTTGGATTGTCTTGCAGGCAGTAGGTTCTTTAGCTGCGTGGATATGAAATCAGGGTACCATCAGGTCGAGATACTGGAAGCACACAAAGAGCGGACAGCTTTCACAGTAGGACCTCTTGGTTTCTATGAGTACAATAGAATGCCGTTTGGACTGACCAACAGCCCGGCCACGTACCAATACCTACAACACATACCCTCCGCAAGTTATTGTTCACAATAATTTACTGAAATACATGTATAACAAGATATTGGACTGAAAATGATTCAGTTGTTTGTAAAGTGGGTTATCACAAACGTTCAAAACATATTGATATTATTACATGAAATAGAGTACTAATAGAGGAACAGTAACACAATATTGGAATTTTGTATGGGCATGTCCCTATCAATGTTGTAAAGAAAATGCATACGAATGTTTCCTATATCAAGAGAAAAATATAATTCAATGTAAACGGTGTAGATATGTACTCGTACAAAACTAAACAGGTATAGGTTAATTCATTCACTAATAACTTTACAAACAAATCAAAATAAAACACAAAACATAAACCCAGGTAAAGTAACAGAAACTACGAGCAATAAAACTAGAAAGAACAAAAAAAAAAAATAAATAAATAAAGAAACGACAAAAGAAAGCGAAAAAAAAAAACACCAAAAAAAAGAGAAAAAAGAAAATCGTACAGTTTTTATTTACAATTTAAATCAGGTATTCACATGACAAATTCAATAATGAAAAGATGCTAGCATCAGTCACAAGAAAGAGTTTTCACAAAATATTTAGCATGGAATATTTTATTTCAGAATTTATCTCTGATCGGCAGTTTAATTATACAGATGTAAGGATGTGTTTTTTTGGTAAATTACCATTAATTTACATAGCTTACGTATCAAACAGTGTTAATATAAACCGTTTGTATTTGCTCAAATAAGTACAATAGTACTGTACCTATTTACCACAGAAATGAACATTTTTATGTTTGGTTCGGAGGTTATGACAATAAATGGCAATTCTTTATTTTTAACAGATGCGGGTGAAATTCGTATCTTATATCTGTATTGGCGGTCTTTTGGGTAAAAGTTAATTAAAGACATTGCTGTCCACGTGATAGTATATGGATTTATTGAATATATTCAGGTCGGTTCTAAATTGAACCTTTTGTGCTAAATTTCTTAACATTTTTATTTTCTACTCCCACGAAGGATTTGATACACATTGCCGTAAAAATATGTACGTGCAGTAGTAGACTAAGTGTCGAAAAAATAAACAATTGCTTATTCATATTGATACCAATTTATTGAGCATACATATATGCTTTAAGAACATAAATCAAATCGTGAACAATTATTTCATCCTTCCTTAACCTCAAAATTTATATCGTGTGATACAATATATGGAAATCATTACAAAACGTTGACAAAATTAGTGGGACAGATATTTGAAAAGTATGAGTTTTGTCATACATGTATAACTCAGTCATTTATTTACTGGTGCACTTGGTCCATGCTCCTATGTTTTAATGGAATCCTGAATCGCTGATTTGCATTTTTGCTTTGAAAATATTTCTTTTATTATTTAATGTTCTTTGTTGTGTCTGTTTTCCCTGTGTAGTCTTTGTCCTTGAACTATATTTTTTTTTTCGATTTCTGTTCGAATCTTCTCTTCCAGTATAATGCATGTATTAAGATAAATTCAGATATGTAGGTAAACCTGATGTACATGTGAATATTAGTATTAGACAGGTGAAACCTGAAATGCTTCCGTAGAGATATATTTTGATAACACCATTCATTTTGTCTGCCCTGTTAAATTATTCTCGATAAGACTAGTGATGACATTTTCATAAATGTAAACCATCATACTGTTGACGTTTGGACTATGTATATTTCTGAAAAACTTTGATTCAATTTGTATTTGATCATCGCAGCTGGCAAATGTTTTCAGAGACTGGTTTAGTTTATAATAGCATTGTAGAGGGATATTCTCCTACGCAAAGCTCAATAAAACTCTAGTTAATAACAAATTTACGACTTTGCGCCCTTTCAAACGGTCTAGTCAGTTATCCGGAAACAAAGAATAAATAAGCCATCACAACGCGTGTGTAGGACAGATCGAGAGAGTCATAAAAATCAAAATAATTATAAAAATTATTTTAAAATGCTGTCAAATTAAATCAAAACTCAAATATCCTGAACTTATCGAACTTTTATTTAAATCAGACATCGCAAGCATTTGTAGAGGTGTAAATTTTCATGATAATTAGTGGCATGTCATATTTTGGTTTAGTCATTGTATCATTAGTTTTATATCTAGAGGTTTATCTTTATCATGATTTGAACTAGTTTGCTGTAGGAAAGGTGATGAATTACAGTATCATGTTACCCATGTAGGATGATGTTTTAAGTAGTTGTCAAAGTTTTTGATTTATTGGAAATTGGTGCTAAGTTGGTGTTGAATTGGTGCTTAATTTTGGTCAGTTATGTAAGATATGATAATGAAATAGTTGGTGCATAGTTAGAATAATATTGGTGTTACATAGTATATAAGGGGTTTGATTGTCAGTTTTTGGGCGATTAGAGATTGACATTAAGTAGTGGAATAAAATGTTATAAATGCCCAAATAAAAAAATTGGAGATTGAAATTTAGTGGTGAAATAAATTGGGATAGCTGGTCAAATAAAGGGATTGAGATTTGATGTGGAGAAATATACGGTTGCAGACTGAATGTAAGATTGGTATTTATTTTATGTGGCTTAAGGTTGTGTTTTAGAGACAAGTGATGCAAGAGGAATATTGATTTTATAGTTGTAACTTGCCATAACTACTCGTTAACTCGTAATTTGTTGATGATGTTTCTTTGACGTACACTGGCCTAAACAGGAAGTTTTGTAATCCGAACAATATGTTCCGATGTTCCGGACAAAGGTCCTAGGTTATTGTGAATTATTGTAGTTAGTATAACTTGCCTTAACATGAATTTATCGTGTTCCAGATAATGGTCCGAGGTTCGGACAGTGATCCGAGGTTATACATTGTGCATTATTGACAACAGTATAACTTGCTTTAACAGGAAGTTATTGCTATAGGGAGAATTCCTCACTTGTCGTTGTCTGTTATGTTGTTCCCCTGTGCCATGTGGATCCAATCGGTATCAATTAAGGAGTATGAAAACTTTTGATAATGATTTGTTAGAGTGCACGGTTTATGTGAATTTGTCTTATTTATTGTTGCCAAAATAGCATGTATTTTCTGCATAATGGTAATAAATTGTAGATTAATGACAATTCTCTTTATTTGGTGAACCTACCTGCAATGTGAGCAACTAAGCATCTGTCGTTAAAACATACCAGCCAATGGGAATTGTACATACTCGGCCACCATGATCAGCATTTACAGTATACGGAGAAAAAACTTGCCATTCATGATGCTATATTTAGCAGGGTGAAAGTACAAACGGATATTGATAAATTGCTCGACGTCAGGAAAGAAGACCTAG
The DNA here is from genome assembly GCA_037379345.1 of Perna viridis. Lineage (NCBI taxonomy): Eukaryota > Metazoa > Mollusca > Bivalvia > Mytilida > Mytilidae > Perna > Perna viridis. Next base: position 28,465,144 of record CM074524.1, on the reverse strand, counting down.
CTGATAATACAACCATTTCACTCTCTTTGTGAGCGTATCAACCACATGCATCTCAATGTATCATTCAAATAATCGACAGCTACAAAGGGGTTATTTAATATCTAATTTACAAGAACAATAGCTCGAGGACATTTGTTGGGCTATATCAGTGGTTAAGATATCAAACCGACTAACATTTCAAGTTATTAGATGATACAAGATGTGCCAGGTTTAGATTATGGCTCATTTCAAACTGTTAAATTTTACGCATGATTTCTGGGCAATGACGACAAAGGATCATTCAGATCTGCAAAAATACAGGCAAATACTGTTATGTTAGTGACTCAGCGAAATGTAATACTGAAACGAAAATTAGTTCAAACATTAAAAATCAAAAATTAGTTTCAGACATAAAATATCCATGCATTTGATCACGTTCGCACGGATAATATGTGTTGTAACACATATTAAAAAGTGACATTAACATCAAATTAATTATCACAGCAATATATATTCCTAGTCTTTATAACCGACCGCAAATTATATTGTAATACATTACAAAGGACCATCGGCAGTGCATTTAACAAGATGAAACACTTACTCAAAATTAAAACATTGATCATGAGGAAACTCTACTCAAAAAGACACAACGATACAGGCGATTTACAGGTATTATTTGATGCCGTCAAAGGCGGTGACTTGGAAAGATGTCAACAAATGCTGAAAGAAAACAAAACGTTGAAAATCAACTGTCGTGACGAGAACAGATCAACACTTTTGATGACAGCAAGCCAGTCTATGTGTGAGGAAAAGACAATCTATTCATTGGCGGCCTTCCTTATTGAAAGTGGTGTCTCTGTAATGGCGAAAGATGTGTTTGGTAACACTGCTGCTAGCTATGCATACATACGGGGACATATGGATGTAACAGACTTGCTAGAAAGAACGTATGAACAAATTATTAGTATGGCATTTGGTATTTGATAAATGTGATTATATCGAAGAAGATTATAGTCGACAGAGGAGTTTGTACTGCGAGTCATCAAAAAAACTCATTCCAATGTATCAGTAATAAATACAATCAAATCCAAGAAATCGATTACGAAAGATCTATGTGAGGATGGTAATGAGGAGTTGTTGGTGCGATCATTCCCAGCTATACATGCTATATGCAAAATAATGAAATTCCATTCCATGTGTGACGACATATTTTTTAAATGCCAGTAAAACTAAAAGCAAAGATATAATCAGCTTTGAGGAACATCCTATGTGTTTTCAAAATTGATCAATTGCTGAATGAACTATGTATAGTTCAGAAGAAATACTTTGTCTACAGAAAAAGAACTTAACTAAAAAAAGGACTGCAAAGTGCAAATATGAAATTTTCCATTTTCATCATTAGGCCCCATCTAAAATGAAATGTTAGATTTCTTTTACTATTTATTGTAATTTTATTACTAGTTTATCCTTATCATAAATGTTCTTTTGCGATTACTGTATAGTTGTGGAAATATATATCGCCTTAATTGTCATTAAATGAAAATGGAACACCAGTCTTCAATCATATACATTTCGAGCATAACATTTTGAGTGAACGAAAACCATTAGCCCCATAAAGAATGTATCAAATATACGCACCTCAGAAATGACATTTATAATCTCATCATAATACCTTAAAGGGAACATGACACAATAAATAGTGTGCAAAGTAGTTGTGTATTCACCATGCGAGAATGTGGTATGCATAACGAAAACAAAAAACTGAAAGAAAACAAGAAAAACTGTACTCTTCGTACTTTCTAAACACGATTATACAAATCAGTGGACAACTCTGTATCTTATATAAAAGCTATTTTCGAAGAGATATTGGTTTTTCTCAAGCACATGTATACATTTTCATTGTACTCAAACGGAGATTGAGAAACAATAACGTAGCATTTTCATAATGGTAATTGAGCGTTACATCCGGTTTCATTTATGCATATCAATCAGGTCATGGTGAAAACATAAATAAATCATTCCAACTTCATTTTGTGCCTGTGTGAAACCGTTTGTTACACTCGTATTTAAACATACCATAGTTTTATAAACATATACGTTCATAAAATGATATTTGTCTGTGTCATGTCTCCTTTGAAAATAATGGTCAATAGCTTTCATATATACGATATACTAACATCGCCTGAACCAGAGGGGGTGTCATTCATTTAACATCAATTACAAGTTCAACCGCTGCTGTTGTAATTGAACAAACAAGTAGGACTTTGTTCCATTAAATCCAGGCTGTGATATTTTGCATGCTTCCAAAAAGTCTTTAATGGATTGCTGGTCTATTCTGTTCAATGGAGATCTCCAAATTCGAGAAATTTTCAGTGGTAAATTATAGGCGAGGGGGAACTACTTTTTCATACTTTTTGTCTAATATCTTGAAATAAAAAGTATGAACCATACACTCATCCAAAAGCTTCGAACCTGAGCTTCTTGATGGTATCAAACATATTTTTGTGTCTGTATTTTCTTTCTTAGAAATCTAAGTTTTTCTTATTATTTATTTCATCCTGATCGCTGTACTTATTCTTTGGTAGAATAAACATGTTCTGAGAGACACACACAAACACATGAAAAGATAAGAAAACATTGCCCAATTTATGGTATTCCAAACCTTAAAATGACTGACATACATTTTTCCTACATATGAATGTTTTTGTCGTTATATTGTCAACCTTTAACTAAATATCATACAAATAGAAGTTACTGTCTTCAAAATGTTCGATTCAATTCTAGACTTGTTTGTCATCTCTATATGTCATCAACACGAAAAGGGAGGTAAGCATTTAATCTTTAATTACCCGTATCACACTGTATACGTAAAACTTAGAAAACAGTCGAAACTGAATCCATAAAAGAGACTTATATGTGTCTGGTTTAGACAGGGTTTTGAATAACCCAAGGTTTGGTTCTTGTCGATGCTTGATTGTGCTTGCTGTCTCTATCCTTCATGTTTTAAGTATCTTTGAGTAAGTTTTTTTTTGTTTTGGCTTTGGTTGTAATGCTGCTGATGAACGGTGTTTCCTTATGACACGTGTAAAGCATGTCGATGTCTGGAATACTTAAATAATTAGTTTCGATTACTTACAGTATAATAATATAAAGTGTCCTATCGGCATGTGGAATTTTAAACAAAAACCAATACAAATTACTACAGTTTGGCATTTGTCCCTTTGACGCACGTGGTGTTTACAAAAGGATTATATTGTTTTTCTGTCTCTTCAAATTCTTCACACATGGAGTCATATGAGAATTTACAATCCTGCTATAACCCTTGATCTTAACCATTTCCAGCGATCACACGATATTACTCAACCAGAGGTGATAACATTTAAAACAAATTTCAACAAAATGTTAAGTAGAATGTCACCCTTGACGATTTTGTCGTGTGTGGTTGACCAATATTGCCTATAAAATGGAACAAACCTATATTGAAGCTATTACTTGGGAACCCGTATTGGCATAGCAAGATGAAACACTTTTTGAAAATCAGAACTTGGATAAGGACAATGAAGACAGGTCAACTTCAGTATGAAAAGTCTAGAATTATTGAAACAATGTTTAATGCCACTTTTCAAGGAGACTTTGACAGATGTAAGGAAATTCTAAAAGATAACGCAAAGCTGAAAGTTAATGTGCGTGATGTGAACGGTTCAACACTTTTGATAACAGCATGTCAAGCATTATGTAATGAAAAGGATACTTACGCCTTTGTATTATTTCTTATAGAGAATGGTGCTTGTATTATGGAAAAAGATGCGCTTGGTAATTCAGCTGCATATTACGCTCATCGCTTTGGAATGAATGATGTGGTAGACTTACTTTATAATGCACATGCACAAATTATTAGAGAGATCTTGGGGATTTGAAAGACGTTTGTACGTCTTCATGGCTAGGTAGAACGCAAATAAGGACAAATTGGCTGTGCATATATTTAGCTTTTTGACATGCTTCTAGAGAAAAATTGAAATAGAAGCAAATACTACCCAACATGATAAACAATTCAACCAGTTAGAACGCAATGTTACTCGTTAGACATTGTGGATAATTTGTTATTTGGGTAACGACTAGCGAAATGCATTTAGTAGTCCACAAGAATAAGTACTGCTAATTGAAAGAGAACAATAAAGTTAAGACGGCAATAAAAATATGAAAACAAATGGCATTGCCTTACAATGTTAGAATATTCAATTAAATAACGTACTTACAAATATAATTTGTTCCTTTTATTTCGCATATATCTATTACTTTTTAAAATGTACATTCATTTCTGTAGGTGCTTGAATATTTTCTGAAACGATCAGGTATAAGGTTTTTGTACATTCCGGATACACGGGCAAATGTGTACCATATGATAATCATATAATTTGCTTTACATATGATAATCACATGATTATCATATGATAAGCATATGCTTTTCATAAACATGTGATCTGTCGTTAGCATTGACGGAGAAGTTTATCAAGATTTAATTGTATAAAATTTCATCCAGTTAGACTTTTGACAAACATTGCTGTTTTCTAAAGTGTACTGATTTTCACCTTACACTTTTAGCATTTCACACTGTTTTTTTTTTTTGTAATGTGTTTGCAAACTTGCATCTATGATTACAAGTTTATTTGAAAATCTTCAGAGTCATATTTCAAGCACTGACTTTGCCATATAAAGAATTTAGTTTTGATTAAAAGCTATATTTAGTATAAAGAACTACGTATAATGAGTTTATTCTGTATCATCGTTTAGCCTAGCCATTATAGGTGACCTTCCAGTGAACACAATGTCATATAAAGAAGCAGCAACATTTCCAATTTTATTTTTAAAGAAAATTTTGAATATTTACATAAATTAACAGATTTCAAGGTAATCAAGCGGTGGTACTATTCTTCTGTCAAATTCTAACGGTGGGAACGTTCCTTATGTCTCCCATCATGGTAATTGGTGTTCAAGCTTGTTAACCCTCTGTATGATTGGTATGTACATGTATTGTTCTAACCAACGACTCATACACGAAAATACTTCTGTGTTTTGACAAGTATATTATGCACCAGCATTCTTTTAAGCTTACTATTGTGTTTATAATGAACAGTATTTCCTTCACACTATGTTTGGTGGGTTTAAAAATATTGCGCTTGAACATTTAGTACTGATTTATGTGTTTTGCAGCATTGATATCATTCAGTACAAACCATGTACGTTTATGATAATTAATCAGTTACGAATACTATTTTCGAAAATAATTAAACAACATTTATCATGAGGTTATAGTGAAGTCCAATATTTTGTTTTTATAATGATAAGACAAATTGAAAAATAACTATCCAAGTGTGTTAAAATATAAATATAAATATAAAAAGATGCCAAGCAATGTCCGATGGAAGACAGCAACAAAGTTCTGGAGAACTTAAATCATAGTTTAAACATATCTACGATTTACCAACGTAAATTATATTCCATTTTAGAACAAACGTATATTGGTTCACGCGTTATCCTTTCTAAAAAATCAAACTATGTTTCTATCTCTGAATTAAAAGGATATTTCCATTTTCAATGTAGATCACATATTCAGTCCAAGATTAAATCTCACACATACATTGTCTTGTATGTAAAAATGAATTATACAATAAGCACAATTAAATAGGAAAAGATTTTTTTTTTCGATTTCTAAACAACGTTATACAAAATTACATTTTACAAATTTCGTAAGGTCTGGGAGAACACAAATTAGCCGTCGTTACGTATGGCTTGATTCCAGTAATGATCATCAAGCTAAAGTATTGTTTATAATAAGATGTTGATATATAAAAGCACATTTAGATATTTTACTTTGACAACAACTCCAGAATTATACTAATACCATTTTAAGTGGAACTACTCTTATTTTAAATGTTTAAGAGTTAATATAAGCATGATATAGTAGTAAGTAATATTCAGCGATTAAAAGGTAACATTTTAAAAAGGGCATATAATTCTCAGCCCATAAATTGTATGGCATTCGATATATACAATATTTTTTCTACGTGTTCATGCACGTGGTGAGATATACCAATGCCATTTGAATAAGGATGAGTAAAAATAAATGTTTTACGTTAGTATGATACGTTAATAGTTATAAAGTCAAAGTTCAACGCTTATATGTCATTGGAACTTTGCAACTGTTTGTAACGAATAAATATATTTTAATCATTTTAAGAAAGAGTAATCAAGGGAACCAAGGTTATAGCGGTAATCAAAAGAATGTATTCCAGGGACAAAGACCAGACATGGAAAACAGACATACACAACAAAGAACATAAAGTAACTAAAATCATACATACAAAGTAACAAAAGTAAATGAGCAACTCGGACTCCACTAAAAACTAGGAGCATGGACCAGGTGCACCGGTAGGGTAAGCGTCCTCTGCTTTTCTAGAAATACCCGCCGAGTTGCTCATAAAAAGTCAAGTCCTGGGTAAACAAACGAGGAAAGGAAAACTATGAACCGTTGAATAAATCAGTAGTCAATGGTGCTGATGGATACACCATAACGATCCACGAGTTCATGATGACGACCATAAAACTTCTGTAGTGATGACTTCAATCTTGTAGCAACATAAGCTATGGTTTTGAATATTTAAATTATCAAACTTTTCAAAAGTGCTCTTAAATCAATCAGGTACATTTAATTTACTACATCGTGTAACTAAAGCTCCACAAGAAACTCTAAAACTGTACATATTTGTTTTTGCTATATTAAAATCCGGCAAAACTTTCATTGCCGCTTTTTATTCTTTGTATGACGTAATGTATTTAAAAAAAATGGGACTATGGCGGTGGTTTCCAACTTCCATTTATTTTCCCCTGATACGGATTGTTTGGTCTGTGTAACGTTTTATTGATACTTTATTTCTCGCAATTTGTCAGTGACGTTGTATAATAGTTACGTTGACGTTGTTGGGAAAATGTAAGCGATATTTGTATGACGTGGACGTGTATTATCTGTTTGTGATGTTATTTAATGATTTATGTTTCAATTATATGTTTAATCGTAATTGTTCATGTATCTGGAGATTGGATCTATTTCATTTCGATGAAGAGCGTATTCTTGATAGATATTTTTAATGAAGTGTATTTCAGAAGAAGTAGTGAGAGTATGGAGAATATGTTTTACCTTCGCCCTGAGCGATTAATTGTATAGATAATTGAATATCAAAGTTGTACAATCTGAGTTGTAATAATTGTAAAAGCTTTAAAGATATATTTTGAATCTAAATCTATTGTGCGTTTTTCATTATCTAAAATATGTATTTGTAGTATTGTATTTTAGTGAAAAATTGAAAGTCTTCTTAATTTTATGTTTTAATATGTCAATATAAGTACTGATATGTACAAGTATGCATACAAATTTTTTGACTTTGCCGGTAATTATTTTTATGGTGACTTGCAGATGAAATTTTCTAGTTTTTGTTGTTTGTTACAATTGGGCACCAAATGATTTGCTTTGTCATCTATTGATTACTTCCCTGAGAAGTAAAGTTAAGACTAAATTCCATGTATACCAGATGATTTTGTTTATGATTCGTCACGTTTGCATTCTCCCATAATGCGTAGTTTTAGTAGTACTTAAAGGGATGAAAATTGTAAAATGAAAACGAGAACTATTTCTGTGTATGAAAATGAATGTTCAACAAGATGTATGTACAATTAAAACAAATGTTATGGAGGCTTATCTTATTTTTTTCAATTAAAAGACTTTTGTTACTTTTTTTTAACCTGGGATATTTCCGGCATATCTTTCATGGGAAGAAATACAACAGATGTAAATGGAATTATAATATATGATAGATAGTGACTTACCGAACGAAATGTATTATAAGCTTATTATTAAGTTCTCTTTTTCATTACAATAATGACAAATGAAAAATCAACTCTTCAAGCATATTAAAATGATATATTAACAAACAAGTACTGTCTTTAAAAAAAACCTGACGCAGTAAAATATGTTCTTTTTACTTATAAATTGTATACAGGAACATTTAGACCGTCACGTGATGTGGCACACTCTTGCCGTTATGTCTATAATAAACATGTACAAAATAAAACCAAACTACACATAAATATTTTGCACAATCATTCCAATAAATCACATGTCAAATAAATTTTAAACCCTTAAAATATCATTTTGACAAAGGATACATTTGTATGACGGTTTACTTTATATGATTTATGAAAATTATATCTTATCTTGTAAGCAAGTAAAGGCAAAACATTTCTGAATAATAAGCTAGGAATGCATTATCCAATTTGTTTAACCACTTCAACATTATGGTGACTAAAATTCAACTATTTAATTTTATTGGAATGTCAAAGTTCATAAATCTAAAAATGTATTTACGAAATAACAAACGGAAACTAGTAATAAATGTTTAGGCATAACATAATTTATACTAACGGAAGTTAGTATCATTACTAAGATTTTGTAAATCTGAAACGGGCCCCTTTTTGTGCTAACTTAAGCTAATAATATGCTAATTTTGTACTTACATTTAAAAAAATGCAGTAAGTCTCAACTAATCTTGACAATTTTTTCCTAGTTTCGACTGATCCCGACAGTCTCATGCCAACTGGCAGGCAGTGTCGACAATCAAAACAAGTCTCGAATTATCTTAATAATTTTCGGTGAGTACTGATTACCATTTACAGCCCTATCCTTCTCAATTGTTTCAATTGATTCGACATCATGAGTGATTGAGTTTTGTTGAAATGGTGTTTCGTTGAACTTCTGAGATCTATTTTATTCGAATTGAATGAACATGTGGATATTGATGTCAGAGAGAAGTCAGTAAATTGTCAATGTATCGCTGATGCTTATTTATATATGTCAACACAGACTTAATATTACATGTACTATGTTACAATAGTAAATCGAATGTAACAATAGAGATCGCCACTAAATGGACGAACGAACGGACGTACAAATACTATATCTCAAATCTCGAGATATGATGTGGGGCGCTTGACTTGCCATTGGACTTTTATTAAAAATGACATAAATTTTCAGCGACTCCCCCTTTTTCCGATATTCCTGATTCACTAATATTTTATTTTTAACAAACAATGTGTATCTACATTCTCTTTACACATACATTATGATTGATTCATCAAATTAATACAGTACTATGTAATTGGAACGAATTGAAAGAATGTCATCGTTAGTCCGAGCGAGCTTACTTCGTGAGTTGACAGTCTTGAACTCTTAGAATGCAGTAACTGTCTTAAATTTGCCGACAATAAAACATCTCTTGTGAGAAGCAGTTAAGCTCTATTACAAGGCGGTGGATCCAGAATTTAAAAGGCAAAGCCTTTGATCATGAATGTTAAAACAGTTTAGGGTGGAGATTGATGGGAGTCTAGACTACTGTACTACAATTTTGAAATATTATCACTGACATTTAATTCGAATTATACATCATAATATTTCATTGACACAATTTTCAAACAGAAAGGTGTTCCAGTTTATTCATATATTGTCACTTTAGTACCATAAAAGCACTATGTGGTTATACGTCAATCCATGGATGAAATTGACACGTATCACTGAGGCAGATCCAGATATTCTCAGGGTGCCCCTGACTGGCCTAAGATGGGGTTGGTTTTGTCATGGATCAGTCACTTCATTGAATAATCAACTAAATTATTCCGACCTAAAAGGGGGACACCGGTCCCCCAATTCGCCTTTGAGAGTGTACGTGGTTCAATTGTATGTACATGTGGTATTTCACACGTCTTAGGATACGTTCAGTAGAAACACCAAAGGCTTATTAATTCAGTGTCAATGCTTTTGCACACTTGCAAAATGAACACTTGCTTTAAATGAGCGAAACTTTTACTGTCTTGTAAAATGACGCAGTAAAATCTTGTTATTTTTACTTTTAATATTCTACATTTCATTCAAGAAAATAACACATGTCACGTAATTACCATACAGTTTATTTTTGAAGCCACTGTTATAAGTATTTTGCCAATCTGGAAACAGAATTGCCATCAGGTGACTTGCGTTTTCATGGAAGAGCGTCTTTAAGGTCAAAGGGTATAAAGCGAAACTATACCGACTCCGTCGGAAAAATGAAATAAATAATGAGCATACTTATATAGCCTGGTATAGACTGATTTTACCTTATCGAAAGCCCTTGCTACTAGTATTTCGGTTAATAAAATGAAAAGGGAATGTGTGTTACCAAAACAGACTTTATCTGAATTAAAGGTAATCCGTTGTAAATGACGTATAGTGAAGGTCACTGTATGCGAATTTAATTACGGAAGCTTTTATTAGTTATTTATAGGGGTTCCGGAATATATTCCCGATATGTTCTCTTGTGAGTTTTGCTCTTTACTATCACGAGATATTTCCATCAAAATTGCTGTTTAATAGGACTCAATTCTAACATTAACAAAGTATTGCATGCATACGCTTGACTTTTTTGTATACATGTAACTTGAAATATAAATGCTTGTTAATTTGCAATTGGCAAGTGGCGACATTGGTTGTACAAGTACAGAAAGAAAGAGAGAAAGAAAGAATATGTCCCGATGCAGAAGTAACTGGTTCTTCAGGAAAAAAAAGAAGCATACACATGATGCAGATGATGTGTGTAGAGCGTCACCGGAAAGGGTCACGGTTATTAGTTTTAGTAAAAAATAAAAATAAAAATAGATCTTTACATTTACCTAAGTAATATGCAGTACTTACCGCATCGGTGCAATTTTTAACCAACGTTTAAATAAATAAAACAAAAAACAAATTTTAAGAACTTGTGATATTAGACCAGGAGTTTGATTGACTGATTATTGGCGTTTAACGCTCGAGCAGCAATATTGCACTATATACAGGCGATGAACATGAAGTGGATGATCAAATGAACATGAAATGATGATGAAATGAAAACTGGGATGGGACACAAGGATGATAGGGTCGACAAATTTTGATTTTCACTGGAAATAGGGAGAGATAGGTAAGATCGGACAATTTAGCCTCCTGTGGAGAATATCACAGTGTAGGGTTCTTTAACGTGCGCGGAACGTGACATCTTTCCACAAACGGTGCACCACTATGGTTTACGGTCAGGTTTTCCCGTATTAAAGCCTGACATCCCCAACATGTAACACGCCAGGGGTACTCCATTCCACTACCTGGGGTACACAACCCAGTTGCTCTATGGCAGAGCGCCGTAGACCCCGCCTAGGGTTCTGAGCACTATTTAGTCGCCTTTTACGACAACACGAGGCGAGCAGGAGTTTGAAACAAACTTTTTCATATTCAATAATTCTTAATAAAAAAAAACCTCAGTGGTGCATATATATATATATATATATATTGATTTTGCAATATTTATAATAAATTCATGACCCCCTTACCTGAGATAATATACATGTATATATTACGTACTCTTTACTTTGGTCTGTTTGGATATCGATCAATACCAACAACTTGTGTATCAGACTTACTTTGCCATAGATATTAATTTCAAATGACGCTTTAGCTACAATAAAAGATAGCGTTGGCGGCTTCTTTCATCTTTTCACGGTTTGGCCATTCGTGACACAGGTGTCGGTTGGGGATTGACAGACAGTTGTACATGTAGGAGTCAAATTATGCAACATGAAACAAAATAAAAAATGTTTTTGAAATTACAACAAAAACTCAGAGCACGATTCGAGTAACACGCACTGAATTTGCACTGAATCACTGAATAATACTACACATATTTTTGTTCAGTAAATTCAGTGTATGTTCAGAGCATTTTGACCGTTTCGGTATTTTTTATTTTTTTTTTTTTTTTTTGTCCCTCTAGTACCACGCTTTTGTCAATGAAAAAACCCGTCACCATCAAGCTTATAAAGCACAAGACACATTGTCACGCTGACAAGTTCAAGAGGAATATCATTCCGTTTCGATTCCCTCAAGGACCATCACACATAATCGTATACTTCACTCTGTACCTGTAAAGGTATCATGTCTGACAGATTTTTTCAAGGCATCATTGTTTAAGTAATAATGAAAAGTATAAAAAAAAACTTTTCTTTATTATATGAAATTGATTTCATAACAAACTTTACAGTGTGGCAAACTGACAGGAGGATACGAAATAATAATTAAAAAAATCATCTGCGATTTCTGATGCATTAGTTATTAGTTAAACAGCAAATTCATATTCATTTATACTGATATTAGTTTTAAATTACACTGAGGGTCAAATGGCAGAATATTAGGACCAGTTAGCCGTGAATACAAATACGATGGTAAGGACTGTTATATACTGCCATGACCTCTACCAAATAATAATAGTACTTTATAGTTCTTGTACAGTTATTTGACAGGAATTCACAGTTCAAGACAGTGGGAAAGTCACTTTCCCTGTGACAGACTATACTTATTTTTGTTCACTGTGATTTTAGTCATTAATTTTAGACACTCGTGGAAATAAAAAGTGCCCGCACTTCTACATTTTGCAAGAATATGACATTTTTAAAGAATTTTGACTCAAAATAATGTGTCGCAGCTACCATATGATAGTTATATTGAAAGATTTAGGATTTTTGTCATTATTTTTAGACACTCATGGAAATAAAAAGTGTTCGCACTCATACATTTTGCAAGAATATGACATTTTTAAAGAATTTTGACTAAAACTAATGTGTCAGAGCCACTATATGATAGATATATTGAAAATTTTAGCTTTTTAGTCATTAATTTTAGACCCTCATAGAAATTAACAGTGCTCGCGCTCATACATATGCTGGAATATGACATTTTTGTAAAACTTTGACAGAAATATGAGTCACAATCACTCACATTAGTCAATAGTTTTAGACCCTCATAAAACAGGAAATAGAAACAAAATTTAGACAATTTTATCACACATGCCAACAATGTTCATCCATCAATCAAATTCACTCATGAAATTTCTGATACTAAAATCACATTTTTGGATACTACTACGTTTGTAAAAGACGGGGAAATGTCCATGGATCTTCATAGCAAACCAACTGATAGTCACCAATACTTATCTACCAATAGTTGTCACCCAAAACATTGTACTAAAAGCATACCATACAGCCAAGCACTTCGAATACGGCGTATTTGCTCATCTGACGATACCACCAACAAACGTCTAGATAATTTGAACGTGCTAACAACATCAGCCGTAATGATCTCCTCGAGTACAAACCTTAGAAAAAGAACAAAAGGGTTCCTTTTGTGCTTACATACCATCCAGCCTTTGGGAAACTCTGGCAGTTACTGCATTTAAATTAGAAAGACATGCAAAAACATCCCAAGCTCTCCAAGCTCTTTCCTGGGGCCCAAGTTCTGGCATTCCGTAGACCTAGGAGCCTAGGAAATGCCCTAGTAAGAGTAGAGATTTCATCTCAGCCCAAACAAAATACAACGGGCCAGTGTCGACCATGTGGAGATAAAAGATGTAAGACCTGTACACCAAAACGTTTAAAAGCTCCTGCACTGGAAAGGAATTTGCCATTTTAGCGACGTGACTGTAGTAAAGGATACTACAGACACTGTGAAGTCAGCCTCATATCTTGACCTGCACTTAGAAATCGGTGATAAAGGAAAACTATTGACCAAATTTTACGACAAACGTGATGACTTTTCATTCAGAATTGTCAACTTTCCTTTCATCTGTGGCAACATCCCGTCGGCTCCTGCGTATGGAGTGTTCATGTATCGCGCTAGAACTCTAACAAATAGGCTTCTGGAACAGGGTTATGTTGCTACAAGGTTGAAGTCATCACTACAGAAGTTTTATGGTCATCATCATGAACTCGTGGATCGTTATGGTGTATCCATCAACACCATGAAAACTGATTTATTCAACGGGTCATAGTTTTCCTTTCCTCGTTTGTCTACCCCGGACTTGACTTTTTATGAGCAGCTTGGCGGGTGTTTCTAGAAAAGCAGAGGACGCTTACCCTACCGGTGCACCAGATCCATGCTCCCAGTTTTTAGTGGAGTTCGAGTTACTCATTTAGTTTTGTTACTTTGTATGTATGATTTTAGTTTCTTTGTGTTCTTTGTTGTGTATGTCTGTTTTCCATGTCTGGTATTTGTCCCTGGATTAAATTCTTTTGATTACCGCTACAGCCTTTGTTCCCTTGATTAAATTTGCAACACCGAAAATACGATATATCTTCTCCAGTGCCGATGTGGTATGCAGTACGTTGGCGAAACAAAACAACCTTACAACAGGCGTATGAATGGTCATCGAAGTGACTATAAATGCAAACCAGACCTCCCTCTAAATCGCCATGTTAGATCCGCCGGACACACTCAGGAGGATCTCCACAACATTGTTGTTACGATCATAGAACATTATAAAAACTGGTTAAAATGTAAAAGAGTATCTCGGGAAAGCTTTTGGATGAAGAAATTACAAACAACTTCTCCAGGTGTAATAAATTCAATTTTAGGTCTTGGTCTAAGTCTGGTACTGCACTACATGCTATACATCAATACGCCGTACTATATTTTGACTTTTTTTAAAAATTGTTTTCCACAGTTAAGTTTTACTTTTAATTTTGATAAAAAGACCACCCTTTGTTATTTTCATTCGGGCTCCTTATCAGTTGCTTATGTGAGCCTTTGATAAAGGTACAAGCACCCACAGCGTACGCGATTCAGCTTCTGAATCTGTTTTGTTCTTGAACTTTGTGAGTGTTATGCTCGTGAAGTTTTGTGAGTTTTATGCCCATAAAGTTGTATGAGTTTTATGCTAAAGAAGGATATCAGTTATCCGAAATATGCAATTTAAATTTTACCATCTTCTGCCAAATGCAAATTTTTGGTCGTTCCCTCCGCGGGACTCGTACCGGCGGACATCTATGACAACACCACCTGCACAAAGTCCAGCACCTTAGACCACTCGTCCAGCTAGGCTATATAGCTAATTTTAGTAATTTATGATGCTTGTCACAACAAATCAATATTATACAAACGTCCTAGAATGTGACGACTCTATTCGCTACACTGCTCCATCGGATTAGTATTTACTTCTCTTCAATCGTTGCTTTTAATCAAAAACACACATTCTAAGTTTTGAGAAAGAGTAACAGAGGGAACCAATATTCTAGCAGAAATCAAAGGAATGTTATCCAGGGACATAGAAAACTGACAGACACTATAAAGAACATAAAATAACCATAATAATGCATGCAAAGTTATACATTTGCGATATGAAAAACATAGTAGTTTTAAATCAATTTTTGTATTATGCAACCCACTGCCCGGTTTTTTCTGGACGTCCATTTACCAGCTTGTAAGTAAAAAATATAAAAAAGTGCTTACTTCTCATTGGACTGTAATAAAGCTCGTAAAACATTATCTGAGTTTTTTATTTACTTTCAAAGTCCTAAATAAAAAAAAACAAATACTTTGATTCCCAGTTCTGACCTTAAGTCTATAATTGTATTTTCTTGTTTTTTTTTTTGTTTTTGTTTTTTTTGTTTTGCCTATTTACATGTCTGTGGTCTAGAACGCGGGACTTAGTTCAGGTGCCATCGCCATATATATCCCAGCGATACGAGTCCCATGGAAGAAAGGTAAAAAGAAGTTGCTATACTGTACAATATATCTATATCGTTTTACACAAATGTTTTCTTTATTCTCAAAATAGGTTGTATCCTTTTTACCATGAAAACGAGAAATCAAGGAACAACCATTAGCGGGAATCAAAATAATATAATCCAAAGACTAGACATGGCATACACAACAAATAACATAGAATAACCTAAATAATACATACAAAATAGTAAAAATACATGAGCAACTCGGACTCCACTAAAAACTTGGAGCATGGACCAGGTGCACTGGTAGGGTAAGCGTACTCTGCTTTTCTAGAAACACCCAACAAATTGCTCATAAAAAGTTAAGTCTATGGTAGAAGAAAGATGAAAAAGAAATAAATATAACAGGTTGAAAAAATAAGTTTTCATGGTGCTTCTGGATACACTATAACGATCCACGAGTTCATTAAGACGACCATAAAACTGTTTCTCTAAGATTGTTCTCATGTCAAAATCAAGGAAGCACACATTTACACATTCAATTATAAATCAAATGAATATTTCAGTTAACAATTCGACGGCAACCTTCTGGAATGGTTACATACCTATTTCTCTTTTTTTTTTATTTTTCACTCGAATATTTATCGTATCGTCCACTGCCAGAGATAACGTTTACACAAATGGCACTTTCGTGTAAAATATATTGATGAAACACTTTTAATTTACATATTGATCTTTTATTATGCCTACATTTTGTTTAATCAAACGACAGTAAGTTTTTTGCTGAACAGAGCGCTATTGTTTACACTAAAAATTATGACACTTAAGTTACAAAAGACAAACATATTCCAAATGCTGAAAAGACATGTGGTTTTCGAATGACATGAAACAATAACCTGAATTTTGTATCGAAAGAAATCATAAACTTACGCAGATTGTTTGTACCGCGCTAAAGATTCTGGAACAGGATTATGGTGCTACAAGATTGAAGTCATCACTCAGAAGTTTAATGGTTCTTTCATTAACTCGTGGATCGTAACGATAAATCCAGCTGCACAATAAGAATCTATTTGTTCAACTTATCTTAGTTTTCCTTTCCTCCTTCATCAAGCCGGACTTGACTTTTTATGAGCGGCTCATCGGGTATTTCTAAAAATGCAGTGGACGCTTACTCTGCCGATGCACCTGGTCCATGCTCTCTGATATGAGTGGAGTCCGATTTGCTCATTTACCTTTGTTTCTTTGAATATATTATTTTGTTATTTCATGTTCTTTGTTGTGTGTGTCTGTTTTCCCTGTCTAGTCTTTGTCCCTGGATTACATTTGTTTAATTTCAGCCAGAGGTTTGGTTCCCTAGATTACATTACTGTTTCTATAAGCATCATATTGTTTGTCACCTGTTTAATATTCATACATCTTCAAACCAGCATACTTATCTTGTATTATACTTCTAAGAGGCTGATCGAAATCTTAATCAAATGAAACATTACATATAGAAACAGCAAGCACGATCCAGCATTGACCAAACCTGGAATTATCCAAACTGCTGTCTTAACAAGACACATATAAATAGAATAAGATTTTGAAACACTTATATTTAATATATAAATGAAAAGCAAGCAGAAAACATTAACATTAAAGACATTTTCCTTGAAAACATGAATTAGTGGTTGGCCTTTGAATGCTTTGCTTCATTTAATTCATTTTTGTCAGCTAAGCAATAAAACATGATAATCTGGTTGATTAAACAATTGCAATTATTAAAATACACTTTAATTGTTCTTTTATTATTTTATCATATTTTATTTAACATGACGGAAAATTACAAAATCACAGATCTGATAAAATATTGGCAGAAATCAAAAGGAAAAGTCAATAGGAATCCAAAATAACAATTAGCGTTATCAGGGCAAACACCGGAAATCATGAAACGACCACAAATTACGCAGAGGAAGCTGTGTCAGTAGTCTCATTTAAGTGTTATGGTTAATAAATAAACGATAGCCATTCTCCATATTCGGGATTATTAATCAAGAGAACTGCATTAATTTATCGGTATGTAAAATATAAGGAATAGCCTCTTTAACATTTATGTTTTGCACAAGATTGTGGTTGTAAACAGATTCACACGAATAAAAAAACAGATCGGGTTGAATAAGGGCACAATTAGTGCCCATTAAAATGCCGATACTTTGTTGAAAAAATGTGTTGTCGAGAAGAAATTTTAGAATACAGATCCACTGTTTTAATACATAACACAGGAGAAATTTTAAATCATTCATAAAAAATACTCTCCCTTGCAAACATGCCAAACCTAAATAAAAAATCGTTGCGATGTTTAAGAGTTATCAAAGTAACCAAGCTTATAGCGGTAATTAAAAGAATGTAATCCAGGGACAAGGACCAGACATGTGAAAGAGAAATACACATCAATGAATACAATGCAATTAAATCATACACAAAAAACTACAAAAGTAAATGAGTATCTCGCACTCCACTAAAAACTGGGAGCATGGACCAGGTGCACCGGTAGGGTAAGCGTGCTCTGCTTGTCTAGAAACACCCACCGAGTTGCTCATAAAAAGTCCAATCCGGGTATGCGAAAGAGGAAAGGGAAACTATGAACCGTCGAACAAATTAGTTTTCATGGTCCATATGGATACGCCATAACGATCCACGAGTTCATGCTTACGACCATAAAACTTGTATAGTGTGACTTCAATCTTTTAGCAACATTGCCCTGTTCGAGAAGCCTAATTATAAGAAGTCTAGCGCGATACAAAACGTCTGCGTACTTATGGCAAGCTCTGACATAACGTTTGAGTTGTGATATGAAAAGTCCACACGCAGGTGCTGAAGAGATGCTGCCACAGATGAAAGGAAAGTTGAAAAATCTGAATGAAAATTCATCACGTTTGTCGTAAAGCTTGGTCAATAGTTTCCCTTTACCGTCGATCTCTATGTGTAGGTCAAGATATGTGGCTGACTTCACAGTGTCTGTAGTATCCTTTAACGATAATAAGTCATTTATATAACGGAAACTGAGATTTAAGGATCTAGCTAAACGATATTCTTTCTTTCCGATCAGATCAGCTATAAAATCAGCCTCATAAGAGTAAAGGAATTGGTCAGCAAATAGAGGAGCACAATTTTTTTCCATTGGAATGCCGACCGTTTGTTGAAAAACGCTTCCACTACACTGGACACATATGTTGTCGATTAAAAATTCCAGCAACCAAGAACTACCAGGAACTACATATTTGTATCTAGGTGTACCATCATAGTCTTGAACTGATTGCCTCCAAAAGATCTTTCGAATTTTTCTGAATCCATATTGAATTGATACCACTACGGGAGTAACAAGTGTTGTGGTAAGACTGCAAACCCTCTTATACAGCTGTGAGTATAGAAGTTAAAAGTTTTGAAAGAGGTTTGGTGGTACATTTTGCAGATCCAGTTATGTAACGTTGTTTGTATGGATTCTTGTGGCGTTAAGGAATCCAGTACATACACGGTAAATCACATTTATCATCCTTGGTAGAGAGACCAAAAGAGGATAGCACAGATTTATGTTTTTTCCAATCTTTTCTTTAGAGAGTGTGGTACTTGAACATGTGTGTACCAAACAACTGTCCAAACCGAACCAACCAAGTCCTAAACGGGTTTAGTTTGGAAGTTTTTGTCTATATATATACAAGGTACTAAGTTTGTATGTATACAGTGTGATATGGGTAATTAAGGAGGAATTACTTATCTCCCTTGTCGTGATAATATAAAGAGATGATAAACAGGTCTAGAAATAAATTGAACTTCTGTGTGTTTGATCTTTGGTGAAAGGTTGAATATTTTACACAACAACAGCATAATAGGGAAAATGTATGTCGGTCATATTAAGTTTCTTTTTTTTTATTATCAAAAATGATTATCAGTGCGTGTAAACAAAGGCTTGGTAGGTAGTGTTCATGTATAAAATGTGTGAACTATTTTTTGTTTTGTTCTAAAAAGAAAGTTCACGTTTGACGTCGACATTGATCTTTATAAAAAAAAAATGTTTATCAGTTATTAAAGCATCAAATTATACGAAGACTTATAAAAGAAAATAATTTGCATACGTTTTCTATTTCCAGATTGTATTCCATTCCACTAGTCCATTGAGAATCACGAACATTATTTACAAGATCATGAATGTTTCTTTGGATATCCTGCATAGAACTGATGTGGGGAATTTTGATCCGTAGAAAAACATGGCCGCTGTCACTAAAAATAAAACAGAGGGGTCATACAGTAGGTTAAGCTAAATTCTGACATAGATAAAACTGTTCTGCATGATCAGATCTACCCGTTGTCAAATTTT
Organism: Perna viridis; assembly: GCA_037379345.1. Classification (NCBI taxonomy): domain Eukaryota; kingdom Metazoa; phylum Mollusca; class Bivalvia; order Mytilida; family Mytilidae; genus Perna; species Perna viridis. The sequence goes on along the minus strand of CM074524.1, from coordinate 28,445,211 downwards.
TGTTTTAATTCATTGAGCCATGTTGGAGTTATTGCCTTTTTTGAGGTTTCTTTGCTATTTTATGTTATGTCTCCAAAACTCTCCTCTGACACTATTTGATCAATTTGAACCAAACTTGGTATGAATTCAATTCTAAATGTTGCAATTTTATGATATACAGTTTTATGTAATTATGCTCAAAGTTTGTTTTCTCTTCTTTTCAACATGAAAAAATTCACTATTAAAGCAGTACACCAATATCCTTCTGCCAAAATTTTTAGTACCCTCCCCTTCCCTTTTTTGAGTGCTTTATATTAATATTCCCCCCCCCAAAAAAAAAAAAAAAAATACAGAAAACTGTTTTAAATAACAAAATATAAAGGTTAAGATTAAACACTAACATTACTGAAATTTGTTCAAAATATGCATTGTATAGCTAGTAATTTAACAAAGCCTTGTTGATAACATAGAGATGATAACCAAGTCTAGAAATAAATGGAACTTTAATACGACAATAACTTCTATTTATTTGCTCTTTGGTGAAATGTTGACATTTTACACGACAATTTACACGTAGATAAATATGTATTACGTTTTCCATACCATGAATTTAGCAATGTGTCTCAGAACATGTTTATTATATTGACACATTTGTATCTAAACAAATATAAAAATAATGAAATGTCATTACTATTACTGCAATGAACTATTGTGATGATTTGAGCGTTTCAGATTTATTTTTCCCATATTTATTTTCACTGCAACGATTTTGTCAAACTGTCAATCTCTTTCGCGTAACGAATAACTTGAGCACTTTAACCAAAGCTGCTAAATATGGTAAGGAACGTTTAAACTATTAAGTTCTAAGAGTTTACATTCGTAGTGTTTTCCTCACAAGCATTTATTGTATGTATATCGAAGGGAAGACCTAGACAGAATACTGTCATTTATACAAACTGTTTGGTAAATATTTCTATTTAAAATGCACTTGGAATTTCAAAGTATCAGTAATGACTTTTAATTTTTTTTTCTGACGAATTTAAAACGGAATATGAATAAGTTATATAGTCGACAGAGGAACATGTACTGCCATTTGACAGAAAAAAATATCCCAATGCATCAGTAATAAGCACTGACAAAAATGCACGACAATTTAATGATGAGAGATCAGCTATGAAGTCAGCCTCTTTAGACTGAAGAAATAGGTGGAGGAGCACAATTTGTTCCCATTGGAATGCCTACCGTTTGTTGAAAAACGCGTCCACAACACCAGACAAATATGTTATCTATAAAAAAAATCCAGCATTTTGAAAATATCTTCTGTATATTTGGAATATGATTTGGAATTATTTTTACAAAGTATGAGGAATCTCTACCAAGATCTATATATTCGTATCTAGGTGTACCATCTTTTTTGGAGAAACAACGATGTATAATGTTTTTGAGTCGGGATTTTAACTAAGAATGGGGAATAGAAGTATACAGTGTTGAAAAATCATAGGTTATATTCTGATAATAATCTTGAAATGAGGGTCGCCAAAAGATCTTTCGAACTTTTCAGAATTCAAATTGAATTAATACCACTACAGGAGTTACAAGGGATGTGGTAAGACTGGAGACACTCTTTGACAGCTATGAGTATAGAAGTTAACAGTTTTGAAAGAGGTTTGGTGGTACATATTTCAGATCCACTTATGTAACGTGTTTGTATAGATTCTTGTAGAAATTAGGAATCCAGTACATAGACGGTAAATCAGAGTATATCACCAAGGTCAAAAACATAATGTCAAGTAAAAGTTCTTTTTGTTTGTATGTGCTTGTTTGCTTGATTGTCTTATATGGACGCATTAAATTAAAACGCCACATTTCTAAATGACGTAAAAGTGCAACAGCACTTTTAACGTTGATACGATGGCGGCAAGTGACACTAAAGACCTATCATGTGCAGAGAACATTTTGTCAGAGAAAATTACATTAACCTTTAGAGATTATACTGGGGCTTAATAAAGATGCATGTGATATTGTGTGAATCAATACACACATGTTGTCAAATATTAGGACAAAGTTTATGGTAATTAATCGTAGATATGTCTACAATGGACGTTGATTTACCCAATATATGTTGCTTAACCACACTGACTTCTATCGGTCTTTGTCTCGTCTCAGTTTTATTAATGTGCTTGGATATGAAGGAAATGCCGGATATATTCCAAGTAAAAAATATAACAAAAGATTATTTTTTAATGATATCGTGCCTTTCTTTTTATGAAAACTATAACTCGATCATTATATTTTAGAGTACATCATTGAAATGAACCTGTCTTAAATTATCAATCAATGTCAATTGTCCTCTTTTCATTGCCAGCCTCATTGTTTTTTTTTCTCTTAATTTTACTCATTCAATTAATCAATACTTATTTTTTTGAACTAAGAAATGTATTTTTCTTAGTCGTTTCTCATCCAAAGTACCATTCTCTATAATAAATGATACAAGGGAGTAAGTGTCCTTTTTATTACATAATGCTTGACATGTTGTTATCAGAAGTGTTAAACACCACGAATAATAAATTGTAGCTGTGCATTATCTTTTAGGTTTTCTCTACATCTGCCAAACTCACCATGAAAAATTTTCAATAAACATTATTGATATCATTTAAGACTTGTTCATTCTGAAGGCAACCTGTTTTAACTTTTTTTCATTTAGGATTTTATTTAAATTGTTACAACTTGTTATGACAGTTAGTTCTTCTTAATTTCACAGATGAAATATAGGTATTATTCCATTTACACACAACATGTTGGAAAAAGACTCGCAACAAAAACGTCATGGGTGACATATTGTTTGATATTTCCAAGACGTGTTATTAACTTTCAAGTCTAGCACCTTTTAACAAACACCATGAAAAATCCAAAACCAGAGAATTGATTTTCGTTTTCTTTTACATACAAAAATATTCCACAAGCTGAAGGACACGTGGTTTTAAAATGTTGTCAAATAACAACTGAATTTGATATCACAAAAATGTTTGTATCACAAAATTACTCAACTATTATCAGGCATTACTACGAGCATGAGCTTGCACAGAACTTTTGTACCGCGCTAGACTTCTTACAATTTGGCTTCTGGAAGAGAATTATGTTACTTCAAGTTATCACTACAGAAGTTTTATGGTCGACAAGGAACTTGCAAATCGTTTCTGTGCTTCCAGCTGCAACATTCAAATCTATTTGTTCAACGTGTCATAGTTTTCCTTTCCTCTTTTATCTACCCCGGAATTGACTTTTTATGAGCAGCTTATCCGGTGTTTTCTAGAGGAAGCCTACCTTTCCGACGCACCTGGTAGGTCCATGCTCCTAATTTTGAGTGGGGTCCGATTTGCTCATTTACATTTGTGATTTTGTATGTATTATTTTGGTAATTTTAAGTTCTTCGTTGTCTGTGTCTGTTTTCTATGTCCCTAGATTACATCATTTTGATTTTCGCTAGAATCTTAGTTCCCTTGAATTTTGTTTCTATAAGCATCCCTTTGTTTGTCACCTATTTAATATTCATACAGTATCAAACCAGCATACATTTTTATACTCCGAAGACGCTAATCGAAATCATAATCAAATGAAAGTACCAAATTCCAGAATGCAATTAAGCCATCGGAATTTTAGCATTGTTTATTCTTGCACATTCGGACTTTTTTACTGCGTATCAAAATAGAAGCTAAGAACGTTAAATACAATGTTGAAACGATATGTAACATTGCAAGGTAAAAACCTTTTCAATTATAAGGTGTCAGTTCCGTTTAAAAACACAACAACTTGAAAATTAATTACTTCCAACTAATGCCAAAAAAAATATTATTTATCATCTCTAACTATTTTTCGATTTCTGAAATTTTTAAGGTTAATGTTATCAATTTCAAAATCTACAGCAGGCAATTCATACTACTGGTATATTTTAGTTACCTGTTTATTCGTATTCTGGGAAATGACAACTGTAAATTTTCGACGCAACAGAAATCTTGTGACACTTTAAATATCAATAAATATAAGTATACTGATAGATAAAGGTACACATCAACGTCTTAACAATTATACAAATCAAGTTGTTCTTTCTAAATTCTGCATTGATATCTGGTGGGTACTCATTTTTTACAAAATGCATATCATACACGTACTATGAAGTAGGTTCTATATCGTCAGTCATTCCTAATGAAAAATCAGCATAACCTAATGCTGATTTACCATCTTTTCCCATAATACAAGCACCATTCTCAATGAGGAATAATGGAAAAAAGTAAGTGTTTTTTTTTTCCTAACTTAATGCTTGACATGCTGTTATCAAAAGTATCGAAAGGTTCACATCACGAATATTACATTTCAGCTGTTGTCTTTTAGGTTTCTTAACATCTACCAAAGTCATCCATGAAATAGAACGATTAATGAAGCATCTTTGCACAGTAATCTTCATTATTGGAGGAAAGTCGAAGCAAACCTCGGCCACGAGAGAAAGAGTGTGTGTGTGTTTTTACAGTCTATTGACATACAACTTAGTTCTTTCTACCAGATAATAACTAATTTCCAGTATTTCAAATCCCGAGAGTACTGATTGTGTTCTACTTGTGGTCTACTAAGTCATTAAATTTTAACAAGGTTATGTTGCATCAATTGAAACGATTTTTAAGTCGTTGAGCTTGTTACCATACAGTATTAAGATAATTTTCTTGGATGAAAGACATGTGTATGATTTAATAAGATATTCAAATATATTTCATCCTGTTCTATTTTACATATCAAATATTTTATCATTGATAACATTTCATTATATAAAAGTGCAATATGATTAATATTGAGGCATTAAGTGTATGGACTCAGGTTTCTTCTCAAAATAAGCACAGATCGGTTCAAGGACTGTAGTTATATTGCTAAAATGATTTTACCCACCACCTCAACTTTAAATTGTGTATTTTGGTTCCTGTTTTTGTCCACTCTTGGTTTTACACCCACATATTAACATGAATGTATAAATATATGCTAGGTTTTAAGTTAACATTTTCATTGCTTATATTTTATTTGAGCTATCTATCACTGTAATATTATGGAAATCAGGTAAGGTTTAAAGAAGAGTTCGAGACTATCTTTCCATCTAATTTACCAGTGGACCATATTGAAATCTCGAGTTGCTTGCATTTCACCTTATCTTTTTGCCGTTGTTACTTTGTATGTATTATTTTAGTTACTTTATGTTCTTTGTTGTGTATGTCTGTTTTTCATGTCTGGTTTTTGTCCCTGGACTGCATTCTTTTGATTACCGCTATGACCTTGCTTTCATTGATTACTCTTTTACTTCGCTTCACAGATAAGGTGATTTCAAAAACTTTATATGTGGTTTTTTACATTATGATTGTACATGCAATCGATTTATTTCACATTAGTTTCACGCACAATAGTAACGAGCTAAATTAAATCATGCCATGATACTTAGTATACAGGTTATCCAAGTAAATTGCACATTTTTCTCCTTAACACTATAGTGCTGTCTCTATATAAAAAACGTAGCATGCACGCTACAAATTTTCGGTGTAAGCAGTACATGCATTTCATGCTACATGTAAGTTTCAAAACTTGACATTTGCGTAACTTTGTTCAAGGAATTAGAGAAGCATAAACTGTATCTACGGATTAGTAAAGATAATATGTACTTAAGGTCGTGTTGAATGCAAAAAAATATTGACCAAACTATACGACGAACGCGATGATTTTTCATTCCGTATTTTCAACTTTCCTTTCATTTGTGGTAACATCATTTCAGCACCTGTGTGGAATTTTAGTATCACAAATCATACGTTATGCCAGACCTTGCCCGAACAACGCACACTTTTTCTTTATCGCGCTTGACTTCTTACAATTAGGTTTCTGGAATGTGATTTTGTTGTTTTAAGATTGAAGTCATCACCACAGAAGTTTTATGGTCATCATCATGAACTCGTGGATCGTTATGGTGTATCCATCTGCACCATGAAAACTGATTTATTCAAAAGGTCATAGTTTTCCTTTCCTCGTTTGTCTGCCCCGGACTTGACTTTGTATGAGCAACTCGGCGAGTGACTAGAAAAGCAGAGGACGCCTACCCTACCGGTACACCTGGTTCATACTCCTAGTTTTTCTGCTCCTTTACTTGCTCACCTTTTCCTTCACTCTTATGAGCGTGACTTTATAGCTGATCTGATCCGAAAGAAAGAATATCGTTTGACTAGATCCTTTGATCTCAGTTTCCGCTATATAGATAACGTATTGTTTTAAACCATCCTAATTGCGGGGATTTGATACATCGCATATACCCAAAATAACTTGAGATAAAGGATATTACAGACACTATGAAGTCAGCCTCATATCTTGACCTACACTAGAAAACAATGGTAAAGGAAAACTATTGACAGAACTTTTCGACAAACGTGATGACATTTTCAAAATTGTCAACTTTCCTTTCATCTGTGGCAACATTCCTTCAGCACCTGCGTATGACGTGTTCATATCACAACTCATACGTTATACCAGAGCTTGCCGAGCATACGCAGACTTTTTGTATCGCGCTAGAACTCTAACAAATAGGCTTCTGGAACAGGGCTATGTTGAACAAGATTGAAGTATTTACCACAGAAGTTTTATGGTCGTCATCGTGAACTCGTGGATCGTTATGGTGTATCCATCTACACCATGAAAACTGATTTATTCAACGGGTCATAGTTTTCCTTTCATCGTTTTTCTATCCCGGATTTGACTTTTCATGCGCAACTTGGCGGGTGGTTTGTGAAAAAGCAGAGGACGCCTACCCTACCGGTACACCTGGTCCATGCTCCCAGTTTATAGTGGAGTCCGAGTTGCTCATTTGCTTTTGTTACTTTGTATGTATGATTTTAGTCACTTTATGTTCTTTGTTTTGAATGTCTATTTTCCATGTCTGGATTACATTCTTTTGATTACCGCTATAACCTTGGTTCCCTTGATTACTCTTGATTTTCGGTAAAATTTGTGTTCCCTTTATAACTTTTGAAACACAATTGATATGTTTTTTTTAAGCTTAGACATAACATACCTAAACTTCTAAGATGTTTGTATAAAACGTTGTGATATATTGACACTATAATTAATTTGCATCAGAATTTGAACAGTTTGCGCCGAAAATATATTTTTATGTTACAAAATCTACTATATGACCTAATGTCTATCTTGTTCACCAGTGTATAATTCAGTTGTAAATTGTCACTCTTTTAACAGTCAATTTGAAAATTTTACTTTGTTTCAATCTGAATTTAATACATATACATGTCAAAACACAGAGGTATGTTCGTGTATGGGTCGTTGGTTAGAACAGTACATGTGTATACCAATCATACAGAGGGTTCGCAAGTTTGAACACAAACTTACACGAGTCAAATGAGAGATATTAAGAACGTTCCTACCGTTTAAAATTTGACAAAAGAGTTATGCCACCGCTTGATTTCATTTAAATCTGTTGATTTGTTTTAGATATTCAAAGCACAAGTCTTTTTATATATCAAACTTTTATTTTTATGAAACAATAAACATTGGAAACGTTTCTTCTTCTTAAACTGACACTGTTATCATCAGGGGGTCGTCTGAAATGTTTATGCTGAACAAAGAAACAGAATAAAATCATCATATGTAGTTCTTTATAGTAAATATAGTTCTCAGTGAAAACTAATTTCTTTATATGGAAGAGTCAATGTTTGAAATTTAACTATGAAGATGGTCAAATAATCTTGAAATCATAAATTGAAATCTACAAAAAACATTACATAAAAATACAGTGTTGAAATGCTACATGTAACCATCTGTAAAAGTGCAAGGTCACAAATCAGTTTCATTTAGAAAATGTCAAAAGTCTAACTCTTTCACAGTATTAAATCTTAATTAACATCTCCCTTAATGCCGAAGACACATCATTTATCATACATAAATGATTCCTTTGTGTATTAAAAACAATCTTATTGTAAAAGTTTGAAGCCATATGTTAACAGATTCCAATTCAACGGTAGGAAAAACGTATCATACATTTACACTACTGTTATGTGGAACAGTTCCCATCCCATCTTACTTCTGTGTAATAATTGTTAGTACTATGTTTAACACATAGGTCTCAGTATCGCTTTAACATTTCCGTAGACTTCTATAGTGAAGTGCATATTTTTAGGATATAAAAAAATGTAAATTGATTCAATAAAACTTTCACTTATGTAACATTTCTAAGGACATTTAAAAAAAAATCCTGCACAGAAAGTAGGGTGAGTCCACGAAGATCGGACAGAAACCTAGTCTTGAACTATGAATTTCTGTACATTCGCTTTCATTTTGCACTCATTAAACCGACCTTTTCAGTGGAACATGTTTATGTTCTTATGTTAGATTTTCGTTTAAAAATGTTTGTCATCTGATAGTGTGATGTTTGCTCTATTTAATTAGTCACAGTTCAGATATTTTGACAAAACATTAGTTTGTAGAGAGGCGGCAAACAGAAAATAAAATATATTTTTATAGCCCGATGTTTTGACGTACATCCGCTCAGGGATATGTAATGTGATACTGGTACCTGAATATTTCTTACATAATTAAGTAATGCCATTTGACATATTTTCATTTGTGACTTTACGTTATTTTTCTGTTTCAATTGAACAATACTTATTTTTGTGAAGTACTAAATGCATTTCCCTAATTGTTACACAAATACAAATTATCCACAATGTCTAACGTGTAGCAAAAATTGTAACGTATTGCGTTCTAACTGGTAGAATTATATTTTATCATGTTAGTTAGTACTTGCTTCTATTTAAACTCTTTATCTAGGAACATATCAAAGAGCGAAATTTATGCTCAACCAATTTTTTGTATCTGTGTTCTTCAAAAAACTAGCTATGACGATGTACAAACGTCTTTCAAATACCTAAGGTCAACCGCCTAATTTGTTCATATGTATTGTAAAGTAGGTCTGAATTACCAAGCGCATCTTTTTTCCATAATACAATCACCATTATCTATAAGAAATAATACAAAGGAGTAAGTGTCCTTTTCATTACATAATGCTTGACATGCTGTTATCAAAAGTGTTGAACCGTTCACATCATGCACATTAACTTTCAGCTTTGCTTTTTGTTGTAGGATTTCTTTACATCTGTCAAAGTTACTAAAGCGGCATTAAACATCAATCTAGACTTTTCATACTGAAGTTGACCTGTTCGAATAGTACTCATTCAAGGTGTATGAGCTATTCTACGTAACCATCAAAACTAACCAGAAATGGTACATTGCAAGTTTGGAATTATGTATTGCACAATGATAGTGTATCATATGAATGTTTAAAAAATGATATGCTTTGCAATAAAAAAAAATCGTGTCACCATAGCAACAGCATTAATTCTGTATGGTATTCACAGATTTGGTCAAATTAGTTATATCTGTTTTGTCCAATAAAGAAAACATCCAAATCTATTTATCTGCTATTATTTTGGTATCAAATTATGATCTTGATATAATTAACTAAGTAACACAAGGAATACAATTGATTTATTCATTTATATTTCTTTATTAATACTGTCCTTGTATCACTTTCAATGGCATTTAAAGTCGAAATAACACTAAGTTGAAAAAATGTTTTACTTGAAAATGCGACGAAGGAAATTCCTGATATCTTGTTTTTACAATATTCAATATGTGTAAAAAGTATTCTTAAAAAATCAGAATGGGCATTTTTGAAATAAAAAAGATATTACAAAAAATCAGATGGTATAGTGTGACACCATTGGTATGCTGCTTATCTCTGGAAAATGCCACAAAGCACTACTTAAACCCTAAACTGACCCCTTTTTCACATTTATGGGTAAATTTAATAAAGAATGTTTTTTCTAACATTTTAGAGTACAACATATTTAAATCTTATCCTATATTTATTGCCTAGTCAAAGGTTTCCAATTAGAGTTATCTTTCCTTTCATCTATAAAAAGTCGTCTGCTTTTTGAAGAAATTGTTTGTTTACAAAATATAATGACTTGTAATTTTAGTCTCTTGTTGATTCTGTATTGTGTTCATGGGATTTTATTAAATTGAAATAATTCTGAGGAAGAAATAAAAAATGTGGCCTGCGGTAGAATATAACAAAATACTCTCAATGTTGTCCAGATTCTTTTTTTTTACCTGCCAAAAATAAATGTAAGACCGAAAACATTGCAGCACTTACCATGATTACTGAATAAAAATTTTCTCACTAAAACAAAATGCCAAACCCCCTAAGAATTAAATGATCATCCCCTACATGTAGATATTCTGATTTGCTTCACTTTCATCAGACTTCTCAAAAATAAATATGATTTTGTTTGGAAAAAATACATGTAAAAATGATTTTCATGTACATGTATGGGTATTTACATATAATATTCCTTTTCCTACACAAAATTCCCATGTACATGTAAATTGGGTTTAAGATGCATCCCAACTCCCACTTTATGCCAGAGAAGAATGATACTGATACCTGTATAACTCTACTACACATGGAAATATGAAGTAGAAATAAAGCAATATCCTTCAGGAAAAATTGTCATATAATATTCAATGCAAGAATTTTAAGGTTGCTGAGGAAGAAGTTTTGGGAAGAGGTGCTCTCCGACAGTCAAAGATTGTAGCAAACCAGGTAAGATTTTAGCAAACCATGTAAGATTTTAAAACTAAAAAATTGTTTTGATTATTATATTGTTGTGCCAGAAACTTAGGTTGTGATATTGGGTAATCCTATGATTTACAAAATATTTCAAGCCGTGCGTCAAGTAATGTATATCACTGCAGTAATATTACTCATAATTTTAAGGCCACTCCAAACTAATTCCTAGTTCTCTGGGCAACTTGGCATAAAAACGGGTAGCAAGCAAGCAAAAATATGATTATTTTTGTTTTTTGTTATCTTGAAATCAATTTTGTGAAGCGAAACTAAAATTTGGTGAGGAGAAGGAATTTCTGTCAAAATATCATATCACATATTCAATATATACACATGATATATATACACATATTCATGTACACTGAAAAAATGTCGTTCAAGAATATGTTTTACATCTTTTTAAGTTTATTTGTTGGGGTAACAACAGGACGTAAAGAGGATCCTGAAAACGTTTCTGTATTGATGAGAAGTGTTCAGAATGCTAATGGTACAAGACGATTTTCCATTGAAGAATTCTTAACTCCACATCAGATTACTAGCTTTTTTCTACTCACTGTCGCAAGAATGAGGCTATGAGAGAGCACACAAGTTATGACATTCAGAACAATTTATTTAGTGATGCATAGAAAGTTGGATCATATAGAGAGAAGAATACTTACTGTGCACCTGATAATAGTACATGTAAATGAAAGTTTGATCACTATGAAAAAAGTTAAACATGGAAATGTGATAACAATGGCATCTTTTTATCTCATTTTTTTCTTGTAAACATATGGTCACATAGAATCGCTCTTAATTTTCAAAAAGTGTTTCATCTTGCTATGCCAGTAAGTTTTTCCCTAACCAATACCCTTACCTGATATGTGCTATACCCCGGTTGATTCCTGAATATTGTTTTGAAAACGGTCATATTTAAACAGCTCAAATTCATTTTTGGAGTTGTTTTCAAAGCGTGATATCAAACCTTGTTATACGCTCTAGTAAGAAAAACTGTTTTCCCTGTTGAAAGGTTGACATTTTACACGACAAAAGCATTTATATGTATTGACACAATAGTATTTTATCAAATCGTTCAATTTTACAGAAATAACATACAGTTTACAACAACACCATTTATGTAATTTAATGGTTATTCTAAATGGCAAATAAGAAATGATTCTTCGTGTGTGTTAATAAATGCTTGTTGGAGAGCATTCATGTATAAAATGTGTTAACTATTTAAAAGATGAAAGTTCACGTTTGACGTTGACAACAATCTTTATGAAGATTTGTTTATCAGTTACTAAAGCATACAATTATATGAAGACTTATAAAAGAAAATAATCTCCGGACGTTTTTTATTTCCATATTGTATTCTACTCAACTACTCCTTTAAGCATGACGAACATTATTTACAAGATCAAATCATGGTTAAACGGTTGTAAACTGAGACGAAGTAATTACAAAAGGTACAGAATTACTACTGACGCACAAGATATGTTCGATGCCGTGAGCAAAGGTGATTTTGAAAAAGGGAAGATCCTTTTTTCTAGTGGATTCAACATCGATGAACGGGATATGTCAAGATCTACAATTTTAATAACAGCATGCCAGTCACCAGAAAGGGAAGAAGATATATACTCTTTTGTTTCATTTCTAATTGAAAATGGGGTATCCATTATGGACAAAGACATCTTTGGAAATTCCGCTTTGGATTATGCACAGTCAAACGGCCTTCTGACAGTGAAAAGGCTATTATCCTTGACTCAGCAGAGTATTTTTGAAGATGACATGCTCTGTTATATTTAATTGAAGAAAGCAATACATACATCCATACCTAATTAAGACTGTAAATAGGACTCACTATTGTGGTGTGACAATACTGACAAATCGTTGGGAATTCAAGGCAGTATGTTTTGACACGAATATTTGGTTAAGACACGTGGTTTATTGATAAATAAATTTAATCTAAGAAAAAGTGTTAAAAGATTTTTTGCCACAATTTGAGTTACGCCTTTCTTTATTTACAGGCTTCTGTAAGGTATGTATTATAGCCAAAGGAATAAAATGCAATTTCGTATAGAAATGACGAAGATGAAAACACGACATCACACACGAAAAAATGAAGCACTTCTAATAAAAAATCTCATATTTAACCAGGGACGACATTAGATGCTCTAAAAGGGTAAGTATCTCTTGCATCACCAGCGACATTCGTTGCCTTTCAAGTTTATTTTGTACAAATATGTATTAGTTCAGCTCCAATAATGTAGGAAATCTTACGCTATTTCAAGGCGTCAAATCAATACCAGAAGCGACCCACCACTGGCGATATCAGTAAATTCTACAATGTTTCATTTGCGAAGCTTAACTATTTTGTGTAGTAATCTCTATAAATCATTTATTTATCAATCAACATCCACATGTATCACGGATTTTTACCTGTCATGCTAGACAGGTTTAGATACCTATTAGTCAACTGGAAATTTACCGTACAATGACCATATATCAAAACTACTTTAAATAAATGATTAAATACAAATATACAAACAATACTTATACTACATTTTCCGTTATTCTGTACACGTGTTAAAAGGTGTAACTACTCATCAGCAGCATAATTATATAACAAACAGTACTCAAAACGAAAATATCAAAGTACATGTAGGAAGCTAAATCCAGCAAAAATGATTTAAATAGAAGGGAATATAGCAAAATTGAAAACTTCAGTAAAAAAAAATGATCATAACTTCAATACTTCTGTTAATTTCATATTATAAGCATATTATAAGAATAAGTATTTACAATACATTGCTGACAATACATATCTAATTACAAAATAAAAAAACCAAGTACTTAAGTAGTACTCTAGCTAAGAATCATGCAAAATGTGATACATGGGTGGAAAGCCTACATATTTTTTTTTAATTTTGATTTTTTGTTTGAATGTTATAATAGAAAACCGAAGTTAGCATATGGCTTTTCATATAATCCTTGTTCTTAGGAGACCTAAATTATAAAGACGTACTATTGAATTCACAATTAAGTGCAATAACTCTATACATGACACTGAAATACAATAGAAACTATTGAATATTCGATGTAAATTATCTCTTAAGAACAGACAGATTGAAATAAACAGTTATACATTTCATTATGTAGACCAATAAAACAATAACAACAATAAAATGTGTAGGGTTGTATCACATGCAACAGCATTTGCAAATTCAATTTTAAGTTCAGACCATTTTTTTTCGTACATACCGAAAATAGAGGATTACACCCAAATACAAAACAGAAGCCGTTCTTTATCCCCTGACTATGTTGGCTACATGCATATTCCTAAATTGTCTTTAACATGATCACTGCCAACTGAAGTTGCAGTTTCATACGCATAAGCATTGCCAACTGACGTACCAGTTTCATACACATGATCATTGTTAATCGAGGAAGGAGTTTTATACACATGTAAGCCATCATTCAGACGTTTCAGCGGAACTGTCATTTCTCAGTGTATAGGCACTGAAATTAGCAAAGTACGTGATACAGCGAATAGGAAAAAAACAATAGTGGTCAGTCAGCGAAGATGAAGACAGAGATACTACGTGTGACGTTGTACCAAAAACAAATAAAAAAATATGCAACAAAAACACAGTTTGAACTTAACAAAACGGAATATCAGCCAGGTAATGCACTCTGCTTTTATGGATGGATTCAACCAAAGAATTTTCAAATTTTCCCGTTATGTAAAACAATGTCGACATTTTATCCATCCTTATTAGCTAAATCTGCACAAAGATTTGTCAAAATTAGTTTTTTTGTAAGTAGTAACACAGTAAGGTAGGTATTTCCATGCACTCGTCGGGATATTCAACAGTATATTATTAGTAATAAAATATTCGAAAATATCCGTCAAAATTATTAATAGGTATTATTTTACATGTACAAAAAAATGTTGTGTTAGTACTTAGTTTAGTTTTCAATATAGTTTTTTTTTGGCATAGAATTATTTCAACTATTTTTCTTTTTTTGTATAAGATTCATTTGAAAGTTAATTGTTTATGTAGAAGTTGTAAAAACGAGATTGAATCGTTGACCATTAATCGTTTTTTTATATTCAGTAACTAAACATTTCCTTAAACCATTCTTTGTCTAACGAATGCATATATTGATTTGGAATTGAAAAAGGCAGCGTTTTGTCTTGAAAAAAGTAGGTTATTGAATTTACTTTTGGTAATTTCCAAACAGTTTATTTGTAAATATAAATTTGAGGAAAAGTCATCAAATATAACGGAGTTGAAAAAGAAGGTTTTAAATAATTATAGTTTAGAGCTCTTTGTTGCGAACAAGCACAATAGATAAAATGAAATATTACAATCATTGGCCCCTATTAAAGATATTTTTCAATTTGTTCTATGACCATTTATCGTGTACATGTATATTATTATTAATGTAGTAAGTCAACATGCATTAGAATATTTTGTATCATAAAACAATTTACTGAGATAGTTTTTTATGAGAAAGTATTGAATGTTGCAGAGAGGGTAGTAGGGAGAGGGAGGGTGAGGGGAGTGGAAAATTGTACTACATTACATTTTATGTTTTTTTGGTTTTTTTTTTTTTTTGGTTTTTGTTTGTTTTTTGTTTTTTGTTTGTTTTTAAATTGTTTTGTTTTTTTTATATATTTTGGAGTGATTAAACAATGCCAATGCATCCAGGTAATGATGTGCGTTTTTTATATAAAATCCTGATTACATCCAAAAAGAAATAAAAAAAAAAAATATTCTAAATATAAATTGTCATGTACTTACTGGAAAAATACAGAATATCGATAAAATCTAAGAAAATAATACTAAAACTCGTTTCAATGAAACATATTTATAAGCAAAGGTCATTATTTATAAACAATGCAATGTATGACAGATCATACTATTTTTAAAACAGTAGAATAAAGCTTCGATAAAGACAAAAACACCAATTCATTTATGTTCATCTTTATCAAAAAAGCTTGGAAATCATTTTTTGAGTCATGATTTTACATGTTAAATATCTCATACCGGATTTGGCGGATTCATCACAGAACTCGTTAGTGCTCGTTCGACATCAATCAAAATGGCCATTTATCAATGATAAATTTTATGGCTACAGTCAATCGGATTCATAAATTTAACTATGGCTATTTTGTGCTCGTAAGCTCATTACTTATATCTTTATAAATTGTTTATTAATAGAACACACATGATGTATACTTATTTCCAAAATAAACTTTTTTTATGTATTTTTTTTTATGTATTTCATTGAGGTTTTGTGACCAATTCGATAACAAATAACGTGTGTATGTGTGGCGTGTTTGTAACATGCAGTTGACATTTTGTTTATGGTTTTCGGCCATTATGGGCATTATGTTTTGTACTTACTAAACAATACGTATATTTACGGTGTCGTAAATATGTATGTTTTACGCAGTTACAGATGATGACAATAAACCTTTGTCTTTTCTTCCTACATACGTAAACAAAAACAATGAAATCGACAGTGAACGACACACCGACACCAAGCCATATGTTTCCTTCTTCTGTATTTTCAACAACAATAGCTACATAAAAAACAAATTAAAAAAAAAAGATTAGCTAAACAATTTTTAATTGATTTATTTTTTACAAATTATTCATCCTAATCACGTTTTAAGATTTGTTAAGTTTACTTGTTTAAGCAGCTAAAATGTCAAGTGAATTAAATTGTGAAAGTGCTGACATATGCTATGATGAATATAAGTATAGATATTTTTGTTTGAAATTTTGTGAATTCAAGCAATTTTAAGTTTACTACGACAGATTCGTACTTCGAAAATAAAAGTAGTGTATACAACAAAACGAACCGATCGGTTTGTCTGTTCGTTTGTTTTTGGATATATACAGATATTGGTACTTTGTTTAATCACGTTAAATCTGTTTTTTTTTTTTTTTTAAATGTTCATTTTTTTAGACTGGAAAGAGTAATCAAGGAAACCAAGGTAATAGCGGTAATCAGCAGAATGTATTTCTGGGACAAAGACCAGACATGGGAAACAGACATACCAACAAAGAACATAAAATAACTCAAATCATACATACAAAGTAACAAAATCAAATGAGCAACTCGGACACTAAATACTTGGAGCAAAAATTAATCAATTGTCATCATAACGATTTTTAAGTAGTGTTTCAAATAATTTACTCTCATGACAAATCGATAATTTCTTAACATAGTTATTTCTTAAGGTTTTTAAACTTTGACAAAAAAGACATGTTTTAGTTCATATTGTTGTTCATTTGAGTTGACAAATGGTGTAACCAGTAAGCCATGTGCAGTTTACTGACGAATGACAGCCAGATTACACTATTAATATAAATCTTTTACAGTCAGTGTTTTTTTTATTATTTATTTGCAATATAGAACAAGTAATAAAGTCATTAAGGAAGTAAACCTAGTGTATGAGAATAATTCTTAAAATCAGTTATATATTTGTATTATGTTTAGTTTTACCACAGCTTATCAAGCATTGATTTGAAACAGAATATCAGTCTAAGTTACTTTGACGCTTACACAAGATTGATGTAAAATGCTGAATACAAACTTTCTAAAGATTTGTATGTCTTAATTCCTACACCCTAGATCTACCTTCTTAAGGTCCCAAGGATTCATGATAAATGTATCTGTATAACAAAACTAAGGGTTATGATAAAAAGTATCCATCAAATAAACAAAAACTCCAGGCAATTGTAGAACAAGGAAAACAAACGAAAGCCTATCAAAGATTGTAATATCAAGGCATAAACAGGAAAGTTGAAAAGAATCACAATAGTCCCGAGTTGGGATAGCAATTTCCTATTTATTCATAGCCTAGCAATATCAAATTAAGGACCGTTATGGGAACAACAAATCAGTATAGTATAATACAAAAAATATTAGTAGATATACTTACAAGTCTTCACATTAAAAGGGCAGTCATCCTGAAACTATGAAATGATATAACGTGAAAGTACTTTAATTCGTGGATACCAATTTTGTGGATTAAGGAAGAAACACAAGTTCGTGGACTCATTAATTCGTGGTTTTGAGGTTTTTTGGATACACATCAATGGAAATCTCCTTTTCGTTGGGAACCAAAATTCGTGGTTTGATCTACCCACGAAATCTATGAATATTGGTACCCACGAACAATAGTACTTTCTCAGTACTTGATCAAAAGATGTTGTGTAAGTATCATTCAAAGGACTAATACATTGATCTTGTCAAATATCGAATGCACGTACTACTTTTGAACATTTAAATACAGAAGTGTTGCAGACATAGCACTTGGGATCAAATGCAAGTACAGATACTTCATCTGTAAAGTTGACACCGTCATTTGATATGCTAATGCAATATCCTGAAGCCACTCTCGTCGTATCCAGTGATCGCTTTCGTTTCTCCTCTGGAATTTGACACTTCATCAGAAAAAGGCTCGAATAGATTCCAGGATGTGAGTAACTAGGATCACTCTCTGACATGATTTATTCATAAATATCTAGAATAATCATTGCTGTAAGTAATATATTGTCGTGTTGACAATAAAGGTAACAACAAAATAACCGAACAATTATTCATAATGATGTGCAAAATAAATCTAGCAAAATAGATATTAAAACACCAGAGCAGCTTGAACCGTAACGGTCCTGACTTGGTACAGTCTTTTTAAACAAAATTGTGGGTTAACTCTACGTTTTAGAGCATGCTAAACCTCCCTCTTCCATTGCAGCGTGATTAGAAAAGTGGTTATTACTAGTAAATAGCATTTGCATGCTATTGCGACATAATCGGTTAAAAAGCGGTCATATCAGCACAAGGTGCAATTTTCAATAAACACTCATTACTATTTTTAGAAGAAACTGAGTATTTTTCAACCAATGACCGATAGCGGTAGAAAAACTTTTGAGACGCATTTCTTCATACACATAATTCAGGAGTCTCTTACGCAGATATTTATGGCGTTCAAGGAAACAGAGTATTTAGAACTTGTTCTGACGTATCTAATCAATCGTGAAATATAAACACCATATGCAGGAACATAATATTACCGGAATACAACTTTAATGTTGTTAACACGACATAACGGTATTTTGATTTCCAGCACAATCAGCTTTATAGGACTATTTATTTCTGCTTGAACTAATTAATGTGGAACTTTTTAGCCCGAGAAAACAAAAAAAAACTATAGGCCCTCACATAAGTGAATCTTTTAGATCGAATTATCTTTCACGAGTTTGAGAAATTAAAACCTTCTTCATGATTGGGATTTGCGGAACGAGAGAAAAATGCAAGTGAATGATAACCCGATCTTTTATTTTCAACGAGTATAAGTATCTTTTGTTCTGTGAAAACATACATATTTTGTCCTCTCCTTCTAGAGGGCGCTGCCGTTTTTGGAAGCATAGTATATTGACGTCAAAGTTTCTCTTGTAATGTGTTGAAAATTTCTACGACATCGTCACTTTTATCGCGTTTCATACGTTAAGAAAACGACTTAAAAGAAGCGCGCGTGACCGCAGCTTGCATGGGTTGTCTCAACTCTCAAAGTGCCATTTACGGAAAATATAATCAAGTTTAACGTCACCTCGTTTCATCGACGCGTAAATACGAAAGAAGTAATAACTGAATTGAGAGCAAAACAACTGTTTGTTTAACGTATAGTGTGTTTTTTCTCCTATGTTTTCCATGTTCACAAACACCATATCCGGAACAGTTTTCTGGACATGTAGAACTTTCTATTATTTGTAGTATAGACTTTTTCTTTGGTAAAGGATGTATAAATGGCAGACTTCCATTAGTTGGATTTGATTGATTTATATTTGAGTGTGTATTGTTATCGTATATTGTTAGATTTTCCATCATTCCGGCATTTCTTAGACAAGCACTGGCGTAGTTTTCTAGTGTCATCTTCAAATAACTATCATCACCCAGTATCTAGATAGGAAATAGAAGTGCGATAATCTTTCTGGTCATTTCTGTAGGGATGACAAAGAAATCGAGGAAATGAAACTCACATCGATGCAAGGTATAGTAATATGATAAAAAAACGATCACAAACTATATACTTATTCGCGTATGGGTGCATACCTTTAGTAATAAAGTCTAGTAATATTCTATTAACGTATAAAAGTATACAACGTTTTGTTAAATATGCTTTCTTGGTCCAAGCAAGCGATAAGTTGCTGGAATTTATTGTTTTTAGTATATATAACAGATCTATAAGTATCAAATTGTATTTGATAGGAGGATTTTGGAATATTTCTATTTCCCATGGACGAAAATGGGATATTATCCAAAAACATGAATATAAAAGTAATGTTTTATCTGCAAAGCTGTTTGTTAAATATATTTTTATTTTTGAAAACAAGCCATCATTTGCCCTTGTACACGTTGTCATATTTTTCATATTTTAATCACCCAACTAATAACTAACAGGCATAACAGGTCAGTTTAATCGTAAGTACAAGGAATAAAATATGGAAACTGATCACCTTCAACGTGAAGCTAAACGGATCAACAATTATAATGATGTGATGTTTGTTTCAGATAGCAAGCTATGTTATGAACAAGTGTACATTGTAGATTTATACATCTTTTTACTCTTATACACGAGGTGCTGATTATAAATAATAATAGGATAATTAATTGGAAAGAGTGAATAACCAAAATATTATAACGAGTGCCGAAGAACGCCTAGATTTAAAGAGTGTGCGGAACCTTTTCTGCGCAAGTGTTAAATCCTCAAGCGTTCTTGGCACGAATGATAATATTTTGGTTATTCACGACAACCAATTGATTATCCTTTTTATTACATAAATTTTCTTAATAATTTATCGTTATTTTCAATATGAATTTTAAGACCTGTGATTGGCGGATTGATTTCAAAGTTGTAAAGTTATTCAACTGTTGAATTGAAATGTTTTGATATGACATTGTTATGTTTGCATATACATTATGTTGAATTTATATACAGTATAAAAAACTATAGTATTTTCTCTAGACAGTGTCTACATATAACAGAGCAACTGCCTCATTTTGCAGCCATCGTCAATTAACCAATGGTCTGAATTGAGAATTGGGAAAGCATAGTCGTTATTGGTGGTTTTTGCGGTCATTGCATTGTCTAAATTAGACATTTTCAGATAACAGCAGGGGACGGAAGAATCCAATCCCGACCCTCCTTTTACAGAAACTACAGACTATATGAGCCTCATATCTTGACCTACACTTAAAGATCGGTGGAAAAGGAAAACAATTGACCAAACTATACAACAATCGTGATGACTTTTCATTCCGTATTGTGAACTTACATTTTCATTATTAGTGGCAACAAGCGTATGGCATTTTCATAGTACAACTCATACGTTATACCAGATCTTGCCGTTACTACGCAGACTTTTTATATCGCGCTACACTTCTTACAATTATGCATCTGGAACCAGGTTATGTTGTTAAAAGTTTCAAGTCATCACTACAGAAGTTTTATGGTAGCCATCATGAACTCGTGGATCGTTATGGTGTATTCATCTGCGTCATAACAACAAATTTGTTCAGTGTGTCATAGTTTTCCTTTCCTCTTTCAACTACCCCGGCCTTGACTTTTTATGAGCAACTCGGCGGATGTTTCTATAAAAGCAGAGGGCGCATACCATAACGTTGTACCTGGTCCATGCTCCCGGTTTTTAGTGGAGTCTGAGTTGCGCATTAACTTTTGTTACTTTGAATGTTTTATTGAAGTTACTTAATGTTCTTTGTTGTGTTTGTCAGTTTTCCATGTCTGGTCTTTGTCCTTGGAGTTGGTCTTTTGATTTTCGCTCTAATCTTGATTCCCTTGATTACTCATATCAAAGTTACTCCTTTCATAAATTCAAAACATCCTGAGGTTTTGTGTTCCAAAAGGATGGCCGACATGGATTACATTTTTTTTATTTCTACTAGAATCTTTGTTCCCTTGATTACTCTTTCAGTTAAAGCACCAGCGATGACTCGATGTTTTTGTGCCAAGCAGAATTCATAAAGATTCCTACAATCTAAATGTAAAGCATGTTTGGAAAAAGAGCAAAAATTCATTGTCCGTGAGAAAGAAAAAAACCAAACCATCAAGAATAATCTAAGTTTAGTACACGATAGAAATATAAAACTTACAATCATGTCTCATAATAAACTTAGGATATGGACCAAGTGTGACGTCAGAGGTAAGCATTTTCTGCATCCAAAAAAAAACTTATTTGAAAGATATTTTATTCAATAAGATGAATCAGATTGGATAGTAGGCGTAATGCCCATAGACTTCATCTCTATGTTGAATACAAGGCAACATTTAATTAATGAATATGCATTTGAAATAGATATACATATAAAGAATGAAAACTTTATTTCATTTTTTAGAACGATGACAGGAAAGCAAATTAAATTATGACCTTTTGTATTCTTATCAAATATTTACTGCAATTGATTTTGAAATTATGAAAATTAAAAAAAAATCAAAAAGTTATTATTGAGAACTTAGAATATCATATTTACATGTATCTCAGTCTAGACAAAATGTATGTTGGCCTTATCATGCCAAATATACTTTCGTATTACACTTCTCCACACAAAAATATAGATTGTAATAAAAGTTTTTAATAAATCTCAAAAAATTGTGTGTGTATTTTATCAGTTTTGAAAAATTGCATAGGAAACTGAATTTTATTTCAGCCTCTTTCCAATTGTTTATACATGTAGCAATATTAGATTTAAGTCTGAAATTACAATCAGCTTTATGTAAATGAATCGATATGTACTACTAAAATCTTTGGGTCCTTTTTGTAAAATCTTGTACCTCCAGAATAATCTTCATATTGTTTTTTTTTTCAAACATAAAGTGTTCATTTCCAGAAAGCAAGTTTTGCATTTCGCAATGAACTTGCAATTCCATACACACACTCTGCAGCGACCACCGCTGAAGTTTATAATGCAGACACCATATTAAAAAGTGATATTTTTCCTATATGGAATACCTTAGCTGACAAATCCATATATTCTCTTTTCTGTTGCCAGTGTTAAAGTACTCAGGATTTCCAGGATTTTCAAAGTTTAATCTCTCTTTGAAAACATCAACCGAGGGAATATTCTTCGGCGATGTTGGCAACTGCTTCCCCAGACGAATAGTGGAAGGCATAACAATCATGGAATTCGCCATAGTATTGTAAACAGGAAGACACAAGTTATCATTATAAATCTGTTTTTGGGATGATAATCATGGATTTTTACAATATAAGGTTGTATAAGATTTGATAAGATATTTGGAGCAAGTCCATTGATCATCTTATGCATCAGAATTAGTCAATGCTTCTCATGTCATAGCTACAGAGGTTCAAAACCAAGTTCTTCATACATCTTTGATTGTTTCGATTTTGAGGAATTCACCCGTAGTCAAGTAATAATTCTTCCGGCTTCCACTTGAACGCTCTCAAGTAGATTTGATTCATACAATGAACAATTATCTCATACTTTATCCGCATATTCAAATACTTGTCGCATGAATGAAAAATAAATATTAATCAATGCTTTCCTAGAGACCTGATACTTCAACATTCTAAGTAACTGTAGTCTTTAACATGCCTTTTTAATAAATTCTATTAATGAGTACATTCCATTTTGCATTACTGTGGAAGTCAAGACCCAAATGTGTATAAACATCATTAATCAGGTTTTCATGGCCTCCAAAGTAAACGGGATGGATTTCAACATTTCGTCAAGAGAATAACAAAGACAAAGTCTTGGATGGGTTGAATGTTATAGCCCATTGTGGGACCAATTATGAATATACGATAGATCTGTCGATATCTTGTCTGCAGCATCTCTATAACTTTGGTCATCAATGATTACAAATAATGATGCATCGTCTGCAAAATGTTTTATCTGACAGCCTATAAACTCAATAATGTCATTGATAAAAATAAGAAATAGAAAAGGCCCTAATACAGAACCTTGTGGGACTCCTGCATGGATAGAAAACTTCAAATTCATTTAACGATTTAAATAAAAAAAATAAAATTACCGCATAGTCAAAAATCGCTTCATATGATAGCAAGTGCCACTCTTAAGATAAAATTTATTAAATCGAATGTTTAACCTATGCAGTTAATTCTGTTGGCAAAATAAAATTATTCATTCCGCCTATTTTTAATAAGTTAAAAAGATTATAGAATATCGGTGTTGCTTCCACAGATCTTGCATAATCTGTACCATAAAGACTATACGCATGGGTGATGGAATGCTGTAATAGACAAATGTAAAGTTTACATCAATAAATGATAAGTTATCGCGTTTGTTGTTTTCAGTTAGGTCAAAAATGGTCTTTATAAAGCATATGTTATGCTATGAGACAGATCAAGCAGTGTCTGTTTTGTCTGCTTTCTTGAGTTCTTTAGTATAGATTTATTTTTTAAAACAAAACCACAAAATAAAGGGTTTCTCATTTATAGAAAGTCGTTTGAGAAGCAAAAAACTACTTAAGCATCAATCTTATAAATCAGACCTGCCTTATAAAATTATTCAGCAGACCGGCACAATAAGTAGCCAATAGTATACTGTCAATTTCAAAATGACAAAGCCTTAAGTTTCGCAAATGCTAATGGACTCACTATCCAGAATGTATGACGACCCAACCTTATTGACACAGTTAAGACCGCGATTACACATGTCCCGACAATATCAAAGATATCACATGTCTTTTGACAGATGAACTTCTCCTATATCACTATTAGTATCATTACAATTTCGGACCTCAATATGGGAAAATCTTGGGAAACGTTTGACAGATGCACGTTGTAATTTTTGTACCTAGATTTATGCATGCATACATGTGATACCATACAATCCATAAGCTAACCATGAATCACACTTTTAACAATAAGCATCGATCGAATATATTTCAAAATAGCGTATCTAACATGCTAAAAAAACTTCAATATAAAAAAAATGTGTGAGTGTTCAATACGTTTACACTATTTTTTTTTCAGAACTTACATCACTACCAACATAGTCGTCGTCAGGTTCTACAATAGTTGGAAACATTTGAGGTTTGTTATCTAAATCCTCTTCCGGGGATTCATTAATGTCTCGCTTACGTTTATAAATAGGTGTTAAACACGATGCCTTAAATACAGCTTCACTAGACGTTTGCATTAAGCATTTACCCATGTTAACACTTTTTTTTGCAGTTGTTAATAGGCGTTTCTTTCTCACCTGATTTGTCACACAAACAGAATTCTTGTAGTTTATATTCTATGTCTGGACGTTTTCCACTCGGATTGAATAAGGATTCCTTAGTACCGTCTACCCTGGAAACAAAAATCCAAATATATGTAACCCTTTGCACCAGAAGAGTGTTACTTGTGCTACAATTAATATATATGTACAAAAATGGATTATTTTCATGTAACACTATTGTTCTATTACTCGTGATTTTCATTGTGTGCTTTCGAGAGTGAAGCATAATACATGTAAAACATGTAGTTGGACAAATAAGATGAAATCTGTATCATGCATAACTTCAAAACAACAGTGGAACCTTATCCGCAAGACTAACATATAGAGTAAAAATCGGCAAAAAAGAATTTTAATGGGACAATTAATATCATCAAAATCTAAATACATGACATGAGCGTACAACCAGAGAACAAAACAAAACGAACAAAAAAAAAACGATCTACGTAAACAAATTAACGAACTTAATAAAACATTTATGCACTAGCAAGATAAATACCCACGACAACACGAGCTGGACATCAGGTGTACTTGATAAGGACGATATTCAAAAGAGTGAAAGGGACGAACCCAATTTGGGACGAATTTAATATATAAAGTGTGTGTTAAAACCGTTTCTTTCCGTTTATGATATTGTATCCGATAAAAGACCGATGATTTTGGTTCAATTTAAGTTCAATATATAGACGTTTTGGGGGTTATTGAGTCAACCAATATGGTAAATGTGTTTGCAATGCTAAGAAACATTCACTATTATGATTTACGTGTATTCATAATGCATTATTACGGTATTATTATGATATAAATGTGAAATGAGAAAACAACAATTTTACTGTGTATTTACATCTGAAAAGGAGGTCCACGTTTAATACATCATATGAGCCAAACTATAAATGAGCAACTCCCATTATAAGATTTACTATATAACTATGTCATTTTGATAGCGAGTTACACACGTCACAAACGTCATAGAAGTATTTTATTGCATGTTCACGTCATATAGTCTTGCTATTGTATATTTCATACAGGCGTATTCATTATGGTTATTTAATCATGTGTATTTACTCCATATTTACATGATATTATTTCATCTCAAATTTTGGTATGTAATTGTAACAGTATGACTTATTATTGTCCCCCAATACAAAATTCAAAATTAATACAAAGTACAAAATACAGCATGTGACATAATCGCTGTCTAGCTTGTAGGGTCTGTGGTAAGTGTATTAATTTGTTTTATTTTCCAGATTTGAACACAACAGTTCACTTTAAAATGTACAATATTTTAAGTACAGATATCATTAAAACTATTCCGTTTGTAGGATATAACAGATATTTGCTTTTTCATGATAATTACTGATGATATACCTTAAATTTATTTCCCTTTTCTTCAATACGAATGTTTTGGTCGTCGCACCTCCAGAAAGCGATGTAGCGGTTTACCCGTCGCCGACCGTTGTATTTCATCTCGCAGACGTTGTTTACAAACAAACTGTTACCACTGCGTAAGCTACTCCACAATTACATAGAGCCTTTCTGCTGATATTACAGCTCGAAAAAATGTGTGAATCTATGAGGAACAATGGTTATAATTAGGATTCGAAACAGCAGCCTTACGTATGTGGTGCACGTAAAAAGAAATCAATTGTTTTCAACGCTCAAAGTTCGCATTAAGTATCAGAACGAATTACAGTGTAGTGAAGACAACCTCGACTATAGGCGACTCATCAAATCAAAGCTACGACATATCGATGTGCGATTTAAATACAAATGGTATTTTAGCTGTAGTGACCATATCAAAGTAAGTTATCAATCAATTTTGATTCATAATTGTTGAGCGAACGCGTCTGCTTGACAATATGACTGACTGTTCTTTTTTAATTGACTATGAATACACAACAACATTTTTGTCAAGTTAAAACCGTTAATACTGTTCGAAAGATCGAAAGATGCGTCTCTTTAGAAGTACAAATGTTTATTATAGTTATCCAATCAATCAATTAAACAATATAAATAACTTATCTTTTTTCGACTGAATTTGATTGATATTTTGTATTATTAATGATGAATATATGTTATAACTGTATCATACGTGAAGAGGTAACCCTTCGTGCTGATACATTATATATTCTATCAATCTATCGAGCTTTCATTTGAAACAGAATGAAATCAGTTCAAGTTACTTTGGTGTTTACATGCGATTGATGTAAAAAGCTGAATACAAACGCTCAATGATTTGTTTAGAGTTGTATCTCTTACCGTAGGTCTATAGCTACCTCCCTAAAGCTGTGTTACAATATTGTAGGCATAAGTCTAACATAACATGTTTAATAAATTGTGTATTAATGGCAATATCTTACTAAATGCATTAATCTTTATAGTTAAATGAATATCCAGTAAGTAAAGGGTCGAGGTGAGGAGAGAGCCAAAACTTTTCACAGAAGGTTTGGAAGGCAGGGACTTTCAAGACTTTGAAGACATGAGTATCCAAGTTAAGTAAATGTGTGCTAAATACTTGTTGCAAAGGCAATAGAGTTCTGCATGATCGGAATGTTTCTTTTTATCACGTAAATATTGCGACAATTCAACCATATTTATGATATACGATGACACGTTATTAGATGAGGAAATCATGTAAAATAACCTGGTAAAACTAACTTTTATATCCGGTAGATGAATATTGTCCAAAATTTTGAAAATGCTTTTTTGTTGATGACCCATGCTGTGGGTCACTCCATATAGTCTCAGGTGTGTTAAACGGTCACGGATATTGACTATTTCATCTAATTCACTCCATTCTGTAATGTTATGGACTTGGCCTCAGTTACTATGATGTAACTTAAATCCACACTTTCCATTTCCAAAAGTTAGGTCGTACTCTTTAATTCCATCAGTACACCTATCATTTTCTGATATTGCGGGATGGCATTAAAAAAGTGAACAAAACATTGTTTCATTTTGAGAGGTCCAATTCGTACACTGCAATTAAAGTGATACTGATATATATTCTAGTAGATGACTCGCTTTGTGTATTATCCGGTATCTCCTTCATCAGTGGATCGTATTAGGGCCAGCATATAAAATTCTAAATGACTTTCAAGATGAACATTAAAAGTAATGTACATGTAATATTGAAACAAACAAGACGAAAAGTTTTCATTATGTAATAATAGTATTTCAGCTTGAATAACAAAAATGGATGTGTAATTGTGTGTTCGCTATACTTAAATATAATGTTTGAACACAATTTGAAACACTTTCCAACGAATACATTAATAAGACAAAATGCTGTGGGACAGTTGAATATAAGAACAAAAATTGGAAACAAATTAAATGCCCGAATAAATCTTAATTCCCGAATATTTCAATACTGCATAATTTGTCTCATTCATCAAATGGAAAACATTGTTTTGGATGCAATTATTGAGCGGGTAATATTCCATGAACAGTCAACCAAAAAGATAAAGTCCATGAACAGAACGTTTAAATTGACACTGACATGAAAGAGTAATCAAGGGAACCAAGTTTCTAGCGGTAATCAAAAGAATGTAATCCAGAGACAAAGTCCCGAAATGGAAAACGGACATAAACAAAAAGAACATAAAGTAACTAAAATAATACATACAAAATAACCGAAGTATATGAGCAACTCGGACTCCACTTAGACTTTAGAGTCCGAGTAGACGAAAGGAAAAGAAAAATATGACACACTGAACAAATCTGTTTTCATGTCACAGATGGATACACCGTAACGATCCATGAGTTCATGATGACGACCATAAAACTGTAGTGATGATTTCCATCTTATAGTAATATAACCCTGTTCCAGAAGCCTACTTGTTAGAAGTCCAGTGCGATACAAAAAGTCTGCGTAGTTTCGGCAAGCGCTGGCATAACGTATTAGTTGTGATATGAACACTCCATACGCAGGAGCTGAAGGGATGTTGCCACAGATGAAAGGAAAGTTGACAATTCTGAATGAAAGGTCATCACGTTTGTCGTAAAGTTTGGTCAATAGTTTTCCCTTACCATCGATTTCTAAGTGTAGGTCAAGATATGAGGCTGAATTAACACCGCCTGTAGTATCCTTTATCTCAATTTCTTTGGGGTAGATGCAATGTATCAATTCCCCGAAATTAGGATTGTTTAAGGAGCTTGACCTCGGGTAAGGGACATGAAATCATCAAATCTGGGATATGTTTGTATCACATTCAACTTCACTAAAGTCTTTCAAGCTTTCATTTGAAACAGAATGAAATTAGTCCAAGTTACTTTGATGCTTACATGGGATTGATGTCAAAATGCTGAATACAAACAATCCATTGATTTGCAAGAGTTGTGTCCTTTACCTTGGGTATACCTCCTTAAAGATAATACAGTTGCGATTACTTCTAACTTCTGTTAAATTCTGTCAGAATCTGTCAGGATTTCTGTTCTACGACAGCACATAAAACAGAAATCCTGACAGATCCTAACAGGGTCTGACAGAGGCTGTCTTGGGTCAGGACATAGTTTGTCCGATTCCCTGACAGATCCTGACAGAAACTGTCCTGGGTCGTGACTAAGAAAATGCGAAAAGAGTTCTAAACTAACATACCCCTGGACAGTTCCTGACACTAAATATTTCTATTCTGTGTGACGTAATTTAAAACAGGAAGTCCGCGATTAATAAATGAAACTGTGTGACTAATGTAAATTAACTAATCCGATTAGGAAACAAATCTTGATTTCAAAATTTACATTGAATTTCCAGTATATGTAGAGAGCTCATCGTGATCATAATTTTCCGTCCGTGCGAGACTCGACAGGGTAGTCAAGGACGTTAAAAACCCTTTAGTTAGTTAGATCATCATCCCACAATCACTCGATCGTTGTTCATGTTCCAATTTTCGTCGATCACGGTCCAGTCACTCATCGTTCAAAAATTATCATTGTTTACATGTATATTTTTTACATTCTGTCATACACCTGTGATATTAATTAAATCAAATTATTCAATTTTAAAATTAAAGTCTATATTTCTGTTCTAAGTGTAAAAGTCGTAACAGGTAACAGATGTTTGGTAATTCTCATGAAGTTCAAGATTGACAAAGTATTTTTTGAGTGAAAGCTACTTTTAATAACATAAGGGTTACAAATCATTCTAAAAAAAAATATTAAAATTGACAATTTTGCATTAAATGGGTGACTGATACCTAAATATTTCGGTCAAATTTCTTCAAAATGACACTTTTAGAGCCGAATATGAGTGATAACACTTCCAATTCCCCAACAGAGTTTCATATGTAGAAAATGTAGAAACTAAAAATGTTAGTTTCATATTAGTGACTGTGACACCATTATTTCAGTAAAAATTCTGCAAAATGTATGAGTTTTATTTTTAATGAGGTTCTAAAACCATTGACTAAAATGCTTATTTGTTCAATACAACTATCATGTGGGTGACTGTTATTCATATATTTCTGCAAAAGTCTACAAACATGTCATATTCCAGCATATGTATGAGTGCCCACACTTTTAATATCTATGAGGGTCTAAAATTAATGACTAAAATGATAAGTTTTTCAATATAACTACCATATAGTGGCTCTGACTCATCAATTTCAGTCAAAAATATTTGTCATATACAGTAGACAATGTTTTTGCTACATCGGGGTCTTCGAAAACTGATGTAGCATTGGCACTCATTTACCTACATAAACTTTCATTCGTTTCAAAATTGAAGACCTCTCGGCCTTTAACCATTCTGACAGAGAATCATTGTGTTCTTATTCTTGTTTTAGCCATAAGAACTTCAAAGCTATAATTTTAATTGATGGAGCGTGTTTCTCTGTATTTGGGATCTTTAGAATTTGTTATTCTACTTTAATGCGTTTTTTTCTAATTTTCTAATTCAAAAACAAAAACATATCTTACTGTTTAATAGAACTTTCCATCTTTTTTTTAATAATATTTACTCATTTTCATCTTCTCTGTGTTCACATCAAATAGACAATGTTACTTCAATAGTAATATTCAAACGTTCACCTTTTTGTAGTAAAATGCTTCACTTCCTTTGAGAACCTATTTATATATATTTGTATAATTCTTCTCCGTGTGTGTGTGTTGTCAAAAAGAACATGACAAAGTGATCTTATAAATACTATAGTGAAATCTGTCTAAATCAGAAACCCCGTATTATTCAAATACCTTCCTAAACCAAACACTTTTTAAAGTCCCTTAAATTCAATTTATAATTGTAAAACGGGTTTGGTTGACAAGTTTTACTGCATCACCATTCAAATTACGACCCTACTAGATGTGCACGCAGTAGTGCAAGGGAATAATTTCCGACAGTCTGAAAAAGTATTTTGGCCCATAGTTTATTTATTATTATTACAACTTTGTTTCATCGGCCTTTCGTCAAAATCAAGCATGAAACTCTTACCTTTATACCAGCAAAACATTATTCAGAAAAAGCTTTTGGACCGGGTGAATCGTAGCCTTTCACTCTGACTTCAATCGAACATTTGACCTATAAAACTTTTCACTGTTTAATATTGACTGACGTTCGATTATTAGCAAAAATGTGGTCACAACTGAAACATTTGTTTGTCTTTTTTGGTCAAGTTGTACGCCTCGGTGAGACAAAAATCCATTTTATTTTATTTGTTTCTAATTTCTACTTTTACAACGCGATGTAAATTGACACATATAGGTATCATCAGGCTTTACCTACCGAACAATCGTTAACATTGGCATATTTCCATAGTGTAAACCTCTAGAGTATTCCTGATTTAGTGAAAAATGACTTATTTGGTATTTTTTGTATAGTACTATTACAATCAACAGTTCTGGGATTAATTTGATGGCTTGTGTCGATTTTGATAGTCAGATTTGTCAAAATTTGCACTAAATTAGGATATTATTGATTTTCCGATAAAAAGTCGCATAAACTCTTCAAGGTATTATGATATAGAAAATTTAACTTTCTATCGAATGATGGCAAATTTAAGGCATTTTGGTGTAGAAATAACTCGAACCTTTGATATTTTTTTCTGGGGGAAATAGAAAAACTGGGTTTCATTTTGTGTGTGCGGATACGCTTTTATTTGAGTTATTTGTATTATGTTGTCTTTTACCTTTCAAATGTGGCTATAGTTAACTTGTTTATTGGTTTTTTATACTTACGTAAGCCACTTCACGGCTTATATTATTCTATTTATCAGATATTTTTAACAGACATGTATAACAATAATTTGAAAAAAATGCTTATTACACTGACTATTGTAGCCTTTAAAATGAAAATGATACATTTAAGGATTGTTTTTAATTGCCTGTCAGATTTTTAGATATAAACGACCTTGAGTCGGTTTACGCTGAATCTAACCAATTATAGAAAACAAATCTTATGTTCTTATTTAAAAAAAGAAAAGAAAAAATATCAAACCAGAAAACAAAAATAAAATTACAATATTTTTTTCTTCATAACATGAAATAACATTTGTTTTAATGCGAATCAATACTGTCAATCGATTTCGCCATTTGTAATTGACCTAAATGTATTGGGATACAACGCTGAAGTAGCTGCTAGTGTAGGGTGTGGCTAAACTATCCAGTTAGATTACACAAAAAGGAATGCTTAACTATGAAGAATTTCCAACAAAAATACGATATGAAAATATTTACATTATAAAATAACATAGTAAAGGTAATAGGTCTCACATCTGAATAACCTTGTCCTTTTAATTTTTCGGTGTGATAATTTTGTTATAAACGATTTTTATGTAACTTTCCGATGCAGTCAATTGTAAATAAAAAAAATGACGACACATTTACGTTTTCTATGTATACAATATTGTAAGCTTGTTACTCGACAAATGTGTATTTGGTTTACAATAAAATAAAACAAACACTAACAAACATATTTGATTTTAAAAAATTCTCCCAGTGTGTTTGGTACAGTGACGCTGAATGCAATTTCTCACTGGATACATTTTTGTACGAAGCATTCTTGATCTCAAAATCGTTTATATAGAACCGCAAGTCATACCTGTATGTTTCCACCATATTAGCAACGAAACATTCGAACTTTGGCGTGTAATACACCATTTTCGTCCCATTGTTGCTATCCATATCCACATGACAGTGTGTATGAACTGATATTGAAGGTGGGACAATAACGTCCCTGTAATGTTGAAAAATAAAATGAAGGTTTCTAGCCTACACTGCCTTGAAAATATATGGTTTGGAAAATAAACCATTTATGCAACATTAAAATATTTTGTTAAAGTTTATGCATGGCGGTGTGCATAACTCCATTACTTTCAGATCATCAGTCATAATACTGCATTTAACACATAAACAACGTACCTTGAAAGTTAAACAATAAAACAATACGCCTTATAATGAATATAAAGACAGTTTGGAACATTTGAAAAAAAAATAATTAAAAAAGGGTTTTTTTGTTTTGTTTTGTTTTGTTTTTTTGTTTTGTTTTTGTTTTTTTCGGGGGGGATGATTTGATATTTGAGGTTGAATTATATACTTTGCTGACATTTTCATCCAGGAAAGGTTTTTGTCTCTTTGACACCTACACCACACCTATTCTCTTTATATTTGAATTAGAATAGGCGCTTGACTTTGAAATAAGTGATGTTACCTTTCAATATATTATAATGGCTTAGCATAAATTCTCTTGAAATACAATCTATATGTTGATAATATGGCTATTTAACAATTGTATGGATTTGTTCTTTACCAAAACATACATTTGATATACCCTACCAAAGTAAATAGTGTATAAAATATTGATGGAAGTCTTCTTTCGAAATAACTTGCGACTCCTGTTACCAAGAAAAACCTGCACCTACTATTGAGAGATGAATGAAGCTTTTGTGAATGACTTTAATATGTCACCTATAAAAGAGTTTCAGTATAAAGTGCATTATCTACCAAACATACTGATGCAATTTGGTGTAAATCCTGTGTCAGAAGACTCCCCTTGAGGACAAGGAAGTTCCTTACCTACAAAATCCACACGTAATACTGAATAAAACTTCAGAAGAAAGATCTAACGAAAGCAGGAAAAACGCAAAGCATAAACGGAAAGAATTAAATCACCATCATACTTAATTTGCGATTGTTGTCATTTAGGACTAATGTGTATAGGCCGTGCACGATAATTAAGATTTCAAACATCTCTGAATAAAAATTATTACACGCCGATTGTTGTGCAAATCGTCATTGTGGCATTTCACTAATTTCGGGCAGTTATACTTTGTACATAAAAAATAACGTAATTTGAATATATAATTTAAAAGGGAGCATAAACATACCAAAACAGTGCACTGTATAACATAATTTGACTGGTACTAAATAGTAGACAAAATAACCACCACATTTTTTTTTATTTTGACAGGATATGATGCACATTTGCAGGAACTATTTGACGATGCATATGCTTTTCTTTCTACAATTTCCTTTGTCTCGGGATTTATATTGTCATGTTCTTTAATTCCATCTCCAAACAAATTTGTTTACGAAATAATAATGGTCATATAATCATGTAGTATAATCTGAATAATATCACTAGAATATATCATTTTTCAGCAAAACGAAAAAACGCCTGTAGTTCCTACTTTTTTTTAATTTGTTTTATTTTGTTATGTTTTGTGTTTGTAGCGTCATTTGAATTTTCACAGAATCTATGAGTCTGTATTTTATTCTCCAATGTAGTCTACAATAACACATCTTACTTTTATATTAACTACAATAACACATCTTACTTTTATATCAACTACAATAACACATCTTACTTTTATATTAACTACAATAACACATCTTACTTTTATATGACGAAGTCATATATACATGTATTCGTAGAAATAGGTCGTTTGGGGATATTTTTTATCAACCTCTCCGTAAACTTCAATAGTCAGTAGGACAACAAATTATTAGATCAAAAAGGTAAAATCACTAATAGTGTACTTGTAGTAAATCACCATTAGAAAGCCAAACGGAGTTTAGAGTTCCACAGTGCCAACCACCTCGTGGGCACTCTGTTGGCATTAATTCCTCTGCGCCACTTGTAGTTATATACCACTCCTCTTCGAGAAATAAATCACACACATCTGGGTCGTTAGTTGTATAGTTCATTGATCTTTTCCAATTATCAATGAATGGTTTAGTCTGACACGGGTCTACAAATTTCAAAATAGGTTCTTACGATAGCATGATCTTTTATCCAAAGCATGGATTTTATTATTATCAACATTTTTCATTATTTATTCAGTATATCTATAGTAGATGTAAGCTAAAGGGAATAACTCTCACAAAAATTGAAACATTTGTGTAGAACATTTTATATCAATTTCATTCAGTCGTTTGCCATGAATGTCCACCACTATTTTGTTTTAGGTCCTGGTTAAATAGCTAAACACAACACGAATTTTTCCCAGCACTATTCAAAACATAGAATCGCCTAGCAGACTCATACGAATTTTGGTATTTCCTCTTTGGTAAACAAAAATATCGTCTGCCGCGGGTATGTTAAGGAGTTTTCTTGTTCATCTGGTTCAAGTCTGATCACGCACAGAATACGTGACGTTTTAAGTTGGGAGAATGTTTTTTTTTTCCGGAAGTAACCGAAATCTTTGTAAATAACACATAAGAATATGTTTAGTGTTGAATAAAGTCCTGAGTTCTTTTAATCTATGATGTTTACAATTGAATAAACCCTCATCTTGATAAAGAATCACAAACATAACAAAAGTGACAGCATTTTTTTGTATCGATTTTGACCTCACAGAGAAGCTTGAAACGTCAGAGCACCTGTAGAAACAAATGAGACGTCATGTTTGCATTTACCGGGGCATTACATCATCGACGAATTCTGAAGTCATACATGTTACCAGTAAAATAATTCTCCAAGTTTTGGTAAGTGGTACCTTAAATTCTCTTTGTAATAGTAAAAGACGGTTGTAACTATGTGCGGGACCGGCTGTGCCTGGGTTCATTTATTACTGACCTACTAATATACATCGAGCAACTATCATGATCAGGGTTTCAAAAATCTTAATCTGCCGAAATGTGTATTGAAATGATAAATATATTACAACCCGAACGCAAATTTGTAAATTGATACTAATAAATGTCTGTTTGTATAATCGTCCTCAAATAGTTTTAATCAACTTGTAAAGTACTTATTTTAAACAGACTATCTAACCAGGGATGCAAATATTGTTTTCCTTTCAATAATATTCAATGACATGTGAAATTGATTATTTAATGTATTTTAACCCGTGTGGCCATACGTGTGGCTTTTTAAATGACTCAACAGTAATTTAATTGCATGGCAGATATGCTAATTTGAATTTTACTGTCTTTACAGAGATATTTCCCTACTCCAAGCTTCAAACCCATACACAGCAGGACAACCTCACTAATGGTTGACAATTCAATCACTTTGGTGACAGTTTTGAATCTCAAGTTAGAATATTACCAAACTTCAACAGTTTTCAGCTTAGATTGACAAGAAATTTGACTTTTTTAATTTGTGAATAGATATTTACTGGAACTTAGATGCAAAATTCAATTTTGATTTCAAGAACTGTATGTAAAATTTACATAAGGAAGCATTTACTTGCCATAATTCATGTGTACATTATACATGTACATTGAAATTAGATGTATTGGTGAAATACAAGTAGTTATATGTTTTCTATGGAAAGTAGATCTGAAAAAATTTTTGTGTCAAATTCTGTTTTAACTGCATTCCTATAACTGGATGGAGGTTTTAATGAAATCATATCCTATAGGACAGGTACAGTGATCAATGTGATTAACAAAACTTTCTATAATTGTGCTAACACTAAATATTGTTGTGTATACATAATTGTTTTGAAAATAAAATGTTAAAAAGAACATAATTCATATTATAAATATTTTGCAGGGACTTTTGTGTACAGTACATGTTCAAAATGTGTTCAGTCATAAAAACACATCATACCTTTCCTTTTGTAATCTTAATCTGAACAAAAGTTGAAAGTGGTACATTTGTATCTATGAACATTAAAACAGACCTTGAAGTATGTTCATAGCCATATTATATAAGAGAAAATCATTGAACTATTGCATGAATATACATGTATAAACACTTAGCCCTAGCATTTTTTTAAACGAATATTTATGTAGTGATGTACAGACATATATAGAGCTAAATAAAACTAGCTATGTACCCCCTTCAAGTAACTTTTATAAACATGTATTCCTTGAATGATGATACTTTATTTGTTACTATGGTGAAGTGTATTTATATCTGTGGGTTTGTGTGTGTGTGTGTGGGGGGGGGGAGGGCTCTATGTCAAAGTCGCTATCAAATTGCATTTTGAATTAGTACATGTATAACTATTTTATTTTTGTATGGAGGAAAAGCAACACAATTTTGTCTCTTCTTAGTTGACAAATTGTTCATCAACTTCAAATATCTATGATGATACCTTTTGTTCCTTGTAAAACTAATACTTGAAGAGAGTTAAATTGTACATGTACACTCATGCAATGTCTTAAACAAATCACATTTACACCAAACGCTAAGCCGCTACATACTTTAGTTGTCTAAAAAAAACTGTATTCATTTAT
This sequence comes from Perna viridis, assembly GCA_037379345.1. Classification (NCBI taxonomy): domain Eukaryota; kingdom Metazoa; phylum Mollusca; class Bivalvia; order Mytilida; family Mytilidae; genus Perna; species Perna viridis. The sequence goes on along the minus strand of CM074524.1, from coordinate 28,407,608 downwards.
GCAGATTTCGGAGAATCATAAAAAATTTTAAATGAAAGGAAATATTGCCAAGAAATTGTTGGATATAGAATATTACCTGACAAGGGGCGGGGGTAAAGATGTTTCGTTCAGCAGAAAAAAGACATCTTAAACACAGGTTATTGACTTTTCTGCAAATGATGTTATAAATAACTACAATATTCAATAAAAATTTTTCTATTTGTCAAAATATAAGAAACTCAAAGCGTAGTCTGCTATCACAACTAAATCGGTTATTCACACGTATCAGTCACATGTCAACGTGTCTAAGGTCACCAGTGCGCTTGTTTCAATGTCGCCGTTATGTGAAAAATTAAATAATTTAGAAAATGCAAAAGTGCAGTGGCATGCGCTATAACGATTTGCTTGATTTATACTTCATTTCAAAGAGCATATTATATTTTACCTGAAAACTGCTGCGGTAAGTTATCTATCGATAGCGTTTTGTTTCAATATTCGTTGAAATACAAGAAAACGCAAAAATATCTCATCACAAGCAAGTTACGAGCCATTTTTTAACTTCCATTTAGATTTTTCACACCTCTCGCAGCACTTGTTGAAAAATATACATATTCATTGACCTACTATTAAAATTTGGATGTACAATTTTGTCATCTTCTCACTGCACTTTTGACATTTATGTGGTCGGACCAAGGCTTGGTTAACCGATCACGTGACTCATTTTTTATTGCACATTTTGTTGATCTTTTTGTGTTTGAGAAGTTTTATTTTATGAACTTGTATACTTATAATGAGTTGAAAAGTAGCTCGTTTTCGTAGATGGAAATATGACAATTTATGACATTTCTCCTTTTCACATCCGCGGCTTGGCATCAAGGATCAGCACGTAAAAGGAATAATGAAATTACAATAACCAAATGATGGATTTTCCAGTTCGTACAACCAATCTAATTATCATAACAATTCATCTTTCTCAAGCGGTGACGTGAAAGAGGAAACATCGATTATATCCTCGAAGTAGAGAACCTGGGAAGACGACCCGAGGAATGACAGTATTTTGTTTCGGTCAGTAAAGTCCAATCGTAAAAACATGCAAAGATCTTACTGCTAGATTTAAGGCTAGAATTGAATGTGCTTTGTGTCTACCAGAACTGTTTGTAGACGATTATGTCATGAGGGGTATATGTACAAAAACCGGATCGTGTCCAAGAATACCAAAATATCGGCGGTAAATCGTGAGAAACGAAAAGCTTTTGTCGTGAACTTCACTGGACAGTTCAAAATCGTTTTTAGTGATGAAACAAAAATAATGTTGGGAAAGAGTAATCAATGGATCCAGGGTTCTAGCGGTAATCAAAAGAATGTAATCCACGGACTAAGACCAAACATGGAAAACAGACATACACAACAAAGAACATTAGGTAATTAAAAAATACATACAAAGTAACAAAACCAAATAAGCAACTCGGACTCAAGCATGTACCAGTGCACCGGTTGTGTAAGCGTCCTCTGCTTTTGTAGAAACACCCGCCGACTTGCTCATAAAAAGTCAAATCCGGGGTAGACGACAGAGGAAAGGAAAACTATGACACGTTGTACAAATTAGTTTTCAAGGCGCGGATGGATACACCGTAACGATCCACGAGTTCATGACGACGATCATAAAACTTTTGTAGTGATAACTTCAATCTTGTAGCAACATAACCTTGTTCCAGAAGTCTACTTGTTAGAAGTCTAGCGCGATAAAAAAAAAAAAAAGTCTGCGTACTGGCATAATTTATGAGGTGCGATATGAACACTCCATGGGCAGGTGATGATTAAAAATTCAAAACCAATAAAATTTATGTCTGGCGCAAATCTACCGAAAAATTACACCCAGAATGTTTTGGTGTTCGTGGTGACTCGGAGACTAATTGCCGTGCATTAATGATGTTTTGGTCTGTATAATTTACTATGTTCCTCGGCACTTCTCAAATCGTCGATGGACTTTTCAAGAAGACAATGCACCTTGCCACGTCTCGTTGCGATCAAATCAATGGAAGCAGGAAAATAATATAAATACTTTACCATGGCCACCTCAAAGTCCAGATTTCAATATTATTGAAAATGTGTGGAAGGTGGCTATAGCTCGGGTTCAAAGAAGGGCAAATGAAATTTATAACGTTCTTGACATTTGGGTTCGTCTAACTTTGTACTACATTAGAAGCCTTTACGCAGAGAGTACAGACTGTATTACGTTCATAGGGACATATAACTAAGTATTTATGCTTTTATGTAAGTACGTTTAAGCTTTTCCAAGAAATATACATGATATTGTTCTGATTTTATTATCCAGATAGTTTGAAGTCGGCCATTTTGCGAACTCATTCATGGCAATACATGAAAAAAAATCAATATTTTTCTCTAAAAAAAATGAGTAATGATTTCCTTTTAAAAAATATTTATTGTGCTGATGTGCCCACTGATTTACTGATTATGACACTATAGCATGCAAATGATATTCAATCATCACTGATATAATACGCATTGAAAAAAAGTCAGGACCATTGCGGTATCAGCTACTCTGTTGGTATATTATTCATTCTATCAGACGGATTTTATTTTGACATGACTTGATTATGGATCGAATTAGTGTTCGGTAATTTCATTGTTACCCTTATTTTACATACCCCACACACTCGTATTAAATTGCATGTAAAGAATACTGAATTTATCTTTGCCTTACAACTTGACACTTCAGTTATAAATATGTGTTCCATAACAAAGTTTCCCTTTATCAATACTATCAACGAGTAATCAAGGGAACCAAGGTTATAGCTGTAATCAAAAGAATATAATCCAGGGACAAAGACCAGATATGGAAAACAGACACACACAACAAAGAACATAAAGTAACTAAAATCATACATACAAAGTAACAAAAGTAAATGAGAAACTCGGACTCCACTAAAAACTGGGAGCATGGACCAGGTGCACCGGTAGGGTAAGCGTCCTCTGCATTTCTAGAAACACCCGCCGAGTTGCTCATAAAAAGTCAAGTCCGGGGTAGACAAACGAGGTAAGGTAAACTAAGACCCGTTGAATAAATCAGTTTTCATGATGCTGATGGATACATCATAACGATCCACGAGTTTATGATGACCCAAAAATTATTAGAAAAAGAATGCTATTTTATCGATTTACCCTGCTGCATGGTGTTATTGACCTTTTTTTTTGGGGGGGGGGGATATGATAAACGATTTGCTTACATGTATCTGGGATATCAATAATCAAACCAAAGCATGAGAGCACATTAATTTTTTACTTATTAACGGTTATTATCAGAATATAATAGCATTAAAACATATGATTTTTCAACACTGTATTCTTTTATTCCCCATACTCAGTTAAAATCCCGACTCAAAAACGTTTCACATCGTAATTTTTCCAAAAAGATGGTACACCTAGATACAAATATATAGTTCTTGGCATAAATTCCACATACTTTGTTTAAAAAATTCCAAATCATCTTCCAAATAAACAGAAGGAGATGTTTTCAAAATGCTGGAATTTATTATCGACAACATATATGTCCAGTGTGGTGGACGCGTTTTGTAACAAACGGTCGGAATTCTAATGGGAACAAATTGTGCTCCTCTACTTGCAGACCTATTCCTTCACTCTTATGAGGCTGACTTTATAGCTTATCTGATTTGAAAGAAAGAATATCGGTTATAGCTAGATAATTTAATCCTTGGTTTCAGGGATTTGATACATTGCATCTACCCCAAAGAACTTGAGATAACACATTACAAATACTAAAATACGTAACGTTTGAACTTTTAAAAGTAACAAGATGATCAGTATGTAATACAAATATAATTTTTAGCTTTAACTTAATGTACTGGGTCGTGGATTGTGACGATGTTTCCATCTGCAATATGAAATTGGATTTATTCAACTTGTCATAGTTTTTCTTTCTTCTTTCGTCTACCATGGACTTGACTTTTTATGAGGAACTATGGTGATGTTTCTTAAAAAGCAGAGAACGCTTACCCTACCGTTGCAACTGGTCCATGCTCTCAGTTTTTAGCTTTTTTTCCCCGTTTAAATGGCAGATAAACTGAAAATAGTTACTTCTGTACAACAAAAAGGACAACCCTGGATTTTATTTAGAATTTGAAAAGCATCGAAGAATAGACAAGGTAACCAAGGTTCTAGCGGAAAACAAAAGATCAGACATGTGTACTACAAATATAGTGAAAAGTCTATGAAATAATTCGTGTCTGACAACTCTAACCACTCGGTCGGACCTTTGAACAATTATCATTATAAACGATCTGCAAATTGTCATGAAACGTAATTATATGCAATTTCGAATTTACGAGATTGCAATAGACCATTTTCCGATTTTGGAAAAAAAAACATTAATTTAGACTTTTTCACACTTCTGGTAAAGATTGTTTAGGCTAAAATAGCAGGTAACTCAATGAAGAAGAGGGACATATTGATGCAGAAAATCGTTGTTCGTAGATTTTAATACGAAAATAGATTTGTAAAGCCAGAAAATGCTCTTACTTTCTACAAACAGTTTTGTTACATTTGTATGTGGGTGTGTTTATTTTGGTACCAGTTTTTTGTCCATTAGGGTCATATTGTTCTGGAACAATTCTTGAATAAGGTTTATTCCAAGCTTATTATGTTGAAATTTTATGGAAAATACATTTAAAAATGGACATTTTATGTAAATTAACGAAGTGTTTTAGGTCATTACTTGTATGAGAAATATGTAGAGGTTAAAGCAAATAGAGGCTAGACATTGATTTAAAATTCAATCATTTTTAGCTTGCATTGGTTCTGTGAAAACCTATTAACTGAAATGTTATAATTGTTCAACAATGCTCTTATCTGAGATAATATACACTTAAATCAAGACTTGATTAAATTCTATAGACCTGCAATTTCTCGTTTCTTGAAAAGTTGAAAGATATATTTTCAATGATGATTCTAACAAAACCCGAATTGAACAAAAAATTACAAATACAATATCTCCTCTATTCAGTAAAAAAGCATCGATTTCAAACATCTATTTGAGGTTGCATGGCAAAAAAAAAGAGAAATAGGAGAATTTCTAAGATCTGAAATTTACCTTTTTTTCAAAATGATGTTGTTATACCGTAAACATATACTTCTACATTAAAATCAGTTTAATGGGTTTAGATGCCCTAATACAATGTTTGGACCAATCGTAAAGAAGTAACCCTGGAGGATAGATATAGAAACCAAAGTTTAAGGACAAATGAAGTTCAATAATGTATAAAGATAAAAATTAAAAGAAATTCCCTAATTTACGGCAGTGGTATACTTTGAATTGAAATGTTTCATACTTTGCAACGAACGCAAACAGATATATTGCTGCACATGTAAAGAAAACTTTAGTCGTCTATGGTATATGGTATGGATTCTTGCAAAGGTAGTAAAAAGTAAGAGCTGTGCAATAACATGACGTTTAAACTTGTTGTTTCTTGTCCCTAATTCTTAAAAGATACAACATTCCCTCCCAAAAAATAAATAAATAAATAAAAATCAATTTAAAAAAATAAATCCCAACTGCATGGTTATTATTATTATTATTTTTATTCATTTATTTATTTTATTTTATTTTATTTTTTTTTTTTTGTTTGCCATCTCATTGAATAATTTCAATGATGTCGTACCAGCAGGCAAAGCCCAACACAACATTGTTTTTTGTCTGCAAAACGTTTTACGTCCAATGTTTATTATCAGAGGTACAGGTAGAAAATAATAGCAGTGATAAGACCTATACTGCCACCACACTCTCCAAATAAGAAATTATGGAAAGCAAAAAATCTGTGCTATGCTCTTTTGGTCTCTATACCAGGGGCGATGACTGTGATTTACCGTCCATGTAATGGATTCCTGAACACCACAAGATACATAGCTGGATCTGCACAATATACCACCAAACCTTTTTCAAAACTTTGAACTTCTATACTCACTGCTGTCAAAGAGGGTTTGCAGTCTTACCACTACAATTGATACTCCCGTAGTGGTATCAATTCAATGTGGATCCTTAAAAAATCGAAAGATCGTTTGGAGACGATCAGTTCAAGATCATTTCAAGACTATTATCAGAATAGACCCGTGCATGTTCGGGTGTCAAAAGAATAGGCCTGCAACAGCGCTAAGCTTGTCGTAAAAGTGTTCAGAACCCTAGCCGCGGCTAGGGCGCTCTACCCACAGACCAACTGGTTGTGTGCCTCAGGTGGTTGAATGGGGTATCCCTGGCGTGTTACATGCTGGGGTGGTCAGGCTATAATACGAAAAACCTGACCGCAAACCATAGTGGTGCACCGTGTTGGGTAAGATTCCACGTTCCTCGCACGTTAAAGAACCCTACTGTGGTATTCTCCCGGAGTAGGAACCATAGGGCTCCGCCACAGGAGTCTAAATTGCCCGACCCTACCCACCTCTCCCAATTTCCAGTGGCAATCAAAATTTCTAGACCCCATTATCCTTGTGTCCCATCCCATTTTTCATTTCATCATCATCATTTCATATTCATTTTTTCATCCACTTCATGTTCATCGCCTGAATATAGCTGAAATATTGCTGCTCGGGCGTTAAACCCCAACAAACAAACAAACAATTATCAGAAGATAATAGCATTAAAACATATGATTTTTCAAAATTATACTTCTATTCCACACTCTCAGTTAAAATCCCGACTTGGTAGAGATTCCTCATACTAAGAAATAATTCCAAATCATCTTCCAAATATACAAAAGATGATGTTTACAAAATGCTGGAATTTTTAATCGATAACATATTTGTCCAGTGTGGTGCGCGCGTTTTTCAACAAACGGTCGGCATTCCAATGGGAACAAACTGTGCTCCTGTACTTGCTGACCTATTCCTTCACTCTTATGAGGCTGGCTTTATAGCTGATCTGATCCGCAAGAAAAAAATATCGTTTAGCTAGATCATTTAATCTCAGTTTCCGCTATATAGATGACGTATTATCTTTAAACAATCCTAATTTTGGGGATTTCATACATCGCATCTACCCCCAAAGAACTTGAGATAAAGGATACACAGACACTGTGAAGTCAGCCTCATATCATGACCTGCACTTAGAAATCGATGGTAAAGGAAAACTATCGACCAAACTTTACTACACACGTGATGGTTTTTCATTCAAAATTGTCAATTTTCCTTTCATCTGTGGCAACATCCCTTCAGCACCTGCCTAGGAGTGTACATATCACAACTCATACGTTATGCCAGAGATTGCCGAGACTACGCAGACTTCTTGTATCGGGCTTGAATTCTAACAAATCGGCTTCTGTAGCAGGGTTATGTTGCTACAACATTGAAGTCATCATTACAAAAGTTTTATGGCCGTCATCATTAACTCGTGGATCGCTACGGTGTATCCACCTGCGCCATGAAAACTGATTTTTTCAACGTGTCATAGTTTTCCTTTTCTCGTTCGTCTACCCCGGACTTGACTGTATATGAGCAACTCGGCTGTTGTTTCTAGAAAAGCAGAGGACGATTACCCTACCGCTGCACCAGGTCCATCCTCCCGGTTTTTAGTGGAGTCCGAGTTGCTCATTTGCTTTTGTTACTTTGAATGTGTGATTTTAGTTCCTGTATGCTCTTTGTTGTGTATGTCTGTTTTCCATATCTGGTCTTTGTCCCTGGATCAAATTCTTTTGATTACCGCTATAGCCTTGGATCCCTTGATTACTCTTTTAAAGAGATAAATAGACTTGGACGTCGACGACAGCACGATACTTAAAAAGCCTTATTTTTGCGGCCGTATGAATTTAAAATGGGACTTCAATAAAAACCAAATAATAATAATAATAATAAAAATAATAAAAATAATAATAATAATGCGATTCACTGAAGTTCTGGATTTGTTCGAATTATAGTCCAAAAATTGCCACGGCCCCATTTCCAATTTTTGGGTCCAATAACTCAAGAAAGTAACCGGAACTAGTTTTTTTTAATCATGAATAGCTTATTTACTTTTTTCCTCGCCTCTTTTTCTTAAAAGCAGTTACTAAATAGATCATTTCTAAATCACGTGTAACATTATAATTAAAAGATCTATAGAAATTAAGGTTTTCCAATGTTTCAGGGGAAATACCAGAAGCGCTCTAAAAAGGAAAATCAAGAAAACATTTTTGTCAAACTGGGTCTTAAATCTAGCTATAAATTAATTGTAAATCGATGAACAGTCTCTTAAAGGATTTAAATTACTAACATTCCGGTATTTTGTTGTTTGGGACAATTTAAATACTAACATTCCGGTATTTTGTTGTTCGGGACATTTTAAATACGGCACGAATCGAGGACATATTTTGCTGATTGGGAAAGGCTTGATGTTACAACATGAACTTTGCTGTGAAAAAAACAAGAGTAATTGATAATTGATGTTTTCCAGGGTCAGATTCGAACTAAAAACCTTAGTATTTAAAACGAACACACCAATACCAAGAAAAGATACGACCGTTTTATGTTTTATGTTTTTGGTTTTTTTTTTAAGTCAAATGGGCTACGGACATTTTTTTAGATTTAAGTGTACTTTTACTGTGTTTTATATTATAATCAAAAGGTTTTTTTTTCACCTAAACGCACATTACCAACCATCTTGTGCCAATGGAAACAGCATTTTTTTTGTTTTTTTTTTTTTTAAATCATACTATGCAAAAATATCATACATTGTAATTTTTGCGGTGGTACTTCTTTTTACGCGTTCGAAGACATTGTTCGATAAATATATTCCTCGTAATTACATGTATATTCTTGTCAGCAATCGGAACGACTAGAAAGCTGACATCTACCCATAAAAAGAGCTTCGCAGAGCACAACATGATACGACCGCAGTGGTCGAATCCTGAACTGTTGCGTAAAGTGTGGACAAGATACTAGTTTTTGACACACTAAAGCATTGGGGACTTATAGTTCATTATGGACATACATGTAACAGGTTTGGGTACAATAAAATTTGAAAATATAACATTATCAAAATCAGGTCACTTGCTCCTACTACTTCTGGCCCCGCCCCTTCACCCTCCCTTTACTACTAATATCAGGAATATCCTCTTGAAACTTTTTTTTTAATTTGAAGTGTTTCAACATAAAATATTAAGGCCACATTCAACGAGTTTTAACGAAGGGTTACCTAAAGTTACATTTTCAGGAAAATGTATCATGACATTTTGGGGTTTTCATGGCAAATTGTGTTGGTTATTGATTGTTGGAAATCCAGCTAATACATGTACTTGTACCCTTATTGCATAATCGCAGCAACCCATATAAGGCTATCATTGATTACCGCGTACATCAGTTTGTAGTTCGTAATGATGTTCGCCAAAACACTACAGCTTTCAATATAAGGCTATCGAGTGTCTGTCGAAAACGTCATTAGAATAGTAAATTGTTTGCGGCTAAGTTGCTAAATATTTGCGGCCATAGCCAAACTTTTGGCAAGGGTTGTGTTCGAAATAAAAACAGTCTTCAAAACAATTTCAACTCAAATGTGTTATTACATTAATTTATAACCTTTATTCAATTTTGCAAAAACTTTGAAAAAATATTGGTTTCATTTACTCAACTTTTTGGAACTTTGTTAACTATCGTACAGATATCAACATGCTTTAGTTTTGTTTTGTTTTTTTTTGTATGTGTTTGTTTTGTTTTGTTTATTTATTATTATTATTTTTCTTTTTTTGAGAACGTCTTATTTCCCGCATCTTCAGTTTTTATGTAGTCTATCTTGTTCGGTTTGCTACATTGTGTTACGTAGATCACTTTAAGGCTATGTTCTTTGATTTTGACCTTTTTGAATTATCCCAATGCTGACGCATCGGTTTCACGGTGCAAATCCATAAAGGATTTTTTTTCCGGATAACTAAAGGCTCCCACAAGCCTGAATCGCTCATCTGGTTTATTTTTGCCTTTCAATGGCAACAACTCTCGACAAGTTGTCCGACAATTTTTGACTCGAAAAAGACTGTGGTAGTATTCATCATCAGGATCATTCCGTCAATTAAAAGTTTTGCATTCCATTCATCATAGTTTTCAACATACTGGCTTAAAACTGCCAAAAACATATATTTTTACTATTAAGGGGCAAAAACTCTAATAAGAAGTCGTCCGACAACTTTAATCCCCGCAAACTTTTGTAGGCCTTTTCATAAGGATCATTTGAGCAATTGAAAGTTTCATTCTCTATATCCTAGTTTTCAATATATTGGCTGAAATCTAGAACCGTCATTTTTCACATTTCAAGGGAAATAACTCTTACAAGGGGTCGTTTGATAACTTTGATCCCTGGAGACTTTTGTATGCCTTATAATGAAGATCACTTCAGCGATAGGAATAATTTGGCTAAACCTACTGGTTTTGGAGATACATGGTAAAAACTTCAGACTGACCCCATTGTTCTATTTTAGTAACAGCGGCCATATTTTTCGACAGATCAAAGTTCTTTTTAAAATATCCTAAAGATCATTCATACCAAATTTGGTCCCAATTGGTTACGTTTTATCAGAGAAGATATTTTTACAGCGTAACATTAAAAATATCGAAAAAAAACGTTGAAAAAAGGCCAGTAACTCCAACATAGTTGAACAGATTAAAACGAAAGATTGAACGCAGATAAATCTCTTTATGCTGTACACTTTAACCCCAAGTAAGAATTCGGCTAAACCTAATGGTTTTGGAGGTATACCTGTATGCGAAAACTACTGTCTGACCTCTATTTTCTATTTATAGTAACTGCGATCATGCTTTTCGACGAATCAAAAATCCTCATATCAGGTTCTATGTAGGATACTTAAAGGAATATTCATACAAGTTTGGTTCCAATTGGTCAAGTAGTGTCAGAGAAAAGATTTTTCAAAAGATATAACATCAATAAAGCAAAAAAAAAACTTACTAGGGGTTTTGGAGATAGATGCGAAAAACTACTGATCACCGTACTATTTTTTAGTAACGGCGGCCATGTTTTTGACAGATCAAAAATCGGTTCTATGCAGGATACCCCAAGAAAAATTCATACCAATATTGGTTTCAATTGGTCAAGAAGTGTAGTAGGAGATTTTTTATAGAAATAACATTAAAAATAGCAAGAACGGTCGAAAAATTGCAAAAAAAACGTGGCTTATCAGATTAAACTTACTCGTGTAAAAAGTTTGCTGAACATAAGGAGTTTTGGATATATATGCGAACAAGAGGCTCTCTGGAACCTGAATCGCTGACCTGATTAAAGTTATGCCTTTCGAAGGCAAGAACTCAAACGAGGTGTCCGACAGTTTTGACTCAAGTGAAGACTGGTGGGACTTATTTTAAGGATCATTTCATCAGCTGAATTATACTTTTCAAGATAGTGGCTTAAATCTGCTTAAAACACATTTCCATTTTTCTTTGCCTTTCAAGGGCAATAACTAACAGCAGGTCGTCCGACAACTTTGATCCTTTACATGTTATCGTAGGCCTTAATATTGTTTTTTTTTTTTTTTATTTTATTTTTTTTTTTTTTTTTGTATTTGAAAGAACTTGGTTTAACCTGGCAATTATGGACTAACATGAGGAAAACCTGACCCCTCGGTTCTATATTTAGTAACCACGGTCATGTTTCTTTTTTCGACGGGTCAAAAAACCCGACATTAGATCTATGCAGAATACCCTAAGCAACATTCATACCAAATTTTGTTCAATTGGTCTATCAATATCAGAGATTTTTTAAAGAATTAACATTAAATGTAGCAAAAAATGTTGTAAGAGGACAACTCCAACATGGCTAAACATATTAAAACGAAAGACGAGAGATAGATCTCAATATGAACATTTTTACCCGATGCAGGAATTTGGCTAAACCTAACGGATTTTAAGATATATACGAAAAACTACTGTCTAGCCCCTATGTTCTATTTTTAGTAATGGCATCCATGTTTTTCGACGGATCAAAAATCCCTACATCTGTTTTCTGTAGGATATACCCTAAGGAACATTCATACTAAGTTTGGCTCTAATTTGTCAAATATTGGCAGAGATTAAAAAAAAAAAACACTTTTAAAACAAACAAAAAAAAACGAAAAGGGGCAATAACTCTTAAGACCAGAATTTGACCACGGACAGATCTCATCATGTTGAACACTTTTACCCACGTCATGATTTGGCTTAACCTTACCGTTTTTGAGATATATATGCGAAAAACTTCTGACCCTATGTTCTGTTTTTATGGTCATGTTTTTTCAACAGATCATAAATCCCCACATCAGTTATATGCAGGACATCAAAAGGGGCATTCACACCAACTTGGTTCTCATTGGTAGCTAGTCACAGGAGAGGAGTTTTGAAAACTGTTGACAACGGGCGCCAGGTGTTGGCAATTCCTCACATGGCCTTTGGCAAGGTGAGCTTACAACTACTGTCCGACCTCTTCCTTAGATTTTTAATAACAGCAGCCATGTTTTTTTTCGACGGATCTAAAATCCCCACGTCAGTTCTATGCAGGACACTCCAAGAAACATTCATACTAAGTTTGTTCTAATTGGTCAAGTAGTATCCAAGAGTTTTGAAAAAAAAATTAAGACGATAACGACGACGGACGCCAATAGCTCATATGGCCTTCAGTCAGGTAAACTAAAAAGGACTCGGACTGCGGAGCGGACATTTTTAGATTATTGACCGTACAAGTCATCAATAAATTATGATACAGGTTTCAGTTAATGTCCGGACACCAGGGAAACGTTTGCTTCTTTATGTTTGTTATATTTTTGTTTTGTCCTCTTTTCATAATCTAAAACAGCTGAAATTGTTGGATATATAAAATGAAGTCCTAGCCTGTATTATTATATGAAATCTTGCGATATAATTTCATAAATGTATGTATTACACTTACAACTTCGTGTGCAGTGGTTCAAAAATCAAAGTTCTCTACCACAGTCCCCTCGCCCACCACCTACATGAATTCATCGTTCACTTGTGATGACATTATTGAATAGTAATTTAATATGTTCCTTAATTCGATAGTTACGTGGTTTTAGAAGGCGATGCTTTTTTTTCAAGGGCGACCGTTCTGATCCTTTCCATCGTACTTTCTGAGTATAAGAGTATGTTTGTTTAATTTTCGAGCAGGAAGTTTGACAACCACATATGACTTATCCGAGCATGTCTTCTGCAAAGCTTGAGCAGTGTTGCAGTAGAATGACCCTTAATTTAAACTATCAGTCCAATATAAATATTTAAGTCCTGAAAACTTTAACTCTTTTTATAAAGATAGCTATAATGCACATCAGTGGTACTTGACTGTCATGTGCAATAAAATGTCTTCTAGAATTATAACATGAAATATCGTTATACGACTGGGGGAATTTACGAAAATGACGAATTCTTCTCATTAATTTCATCACCTTTGAATTATCCATGTCAGACATAAATGAATACCCTACCGTTACGCCATGTTAATCCGGCGTTCGTTTCAAACGAAATTGTCAGCAAAAATATTAGTTCCACACACTAACACATCAAAAGCGTCTACACTGAGCATGATTAAAACACTTTTATAGTATATTATATAACTATAAATTATAAAATAACTAAAACATTTGTCAATTTGGTTTCTAAAATTTTAGTGACAACACCTGGATGTGCCCATGGAAGACCCAGGCAGTGAATGGCACAAGCTTAACTTTGTTTTCAAAAAAATCATCCAGCATAGGTCACAAACTCATATTTTCTTTTTAAAAAAATTAATGTTGATATGTAATCGACTGAAATAGTAAGAATGATACAAGTTATATACAAATAGATATGCTACAAAATTTTAAGTAAAGGGAAATAACTCATTGATCTCATCATGTTTACGTTGATTTGTTAGATAATTCTGAGTCATCCACGTTTGATGCAGAAAGTTTCCCTCTTCTTCCTGGCATTATAACAAGTATAATATTACATTGAAACAAAACAATTTCTGGGATAATTTCGACTTAGTACTGCCCAAATCATAGGATCTAGTTAAGTTCTACTTGGACAGACTCTTGATCATTTCTAATTGGATATACATGCAAGTGTGATAATGTTAAATGTTCTACCGTCGCATTACAATGAAAAACAAGTATATTCGCTGTTCTTTTTTAAAAACAAGGATTTTCTTAAGATAGTTTATGCTTGAAGAATAGAAGTAGAAAAAACTGATGGATTAGTGTGCTCGTTTTTGAGATATAAGTATTTGAAATCTTGAAGGGAAAATGATTAATCTGAAATTTTCTTCGCAATTATCTATAAAAAATCTGTGGAAAAATCAGAGATTACATAAAAAATATTCCTAAAACATTTTTAGGCGTGTTAAATAAAATTATGAGACAAAAATTGGGGGGAGGGGGGGTGGGGGGTTAACTTGTCAAAAAATATCGATGCTATGAAATGGATAAAACCAGAGGAAGAAAATCTTACAAAAATGGCTGAACATAAACAGTGTACATTCTTAAAAAAACAAAACGGAGATTCAGTGCATTACAGTTTACATACAAATATCGTTTTTAAATCTATCATCTCCAACATCTACGAAAAAAGATATGCAATTACAAATGCACATCACATTTGAAAGTTATTTTTTTTTCAAAAGCTCGCCGTTCCGTCCATGGCATACATAGACGCTCAATCTTCATTTTTTTATCATCACATACCCTAGATGAATCGCAAAATTTGATATTGCACGTTAAAGTGACCCAGAATTATAATACAAATGACAAAAAAAAAAGAACAACACAATTAATGCATGTATTGGCCAGCGACTGGTTCATAGAATGCCTTCATACTTAACGTTGCTGTATGCAATTAACAAAACATTCTCCCATTCGCTGAACTCCACACAAAGAGTAGCGTAATGCGTTTAGAACTACTTTGGGTGTTTTTTTTTTCTGAAGTGCACAATGCCAAGACAGACAGGGCTTCCAAAGATTCGCAGTTCTTCTAGCAATAATAATTCATTCCATCTGGCGATGAACAAATTGAAAATGTACCCAAGCAATATTTTTCGCACATTCTTGGCAGCTAAAATACATGTACAGTCGGCACGACGGTTGACATCTACACATAAGAATGACCAAAAATCTGGTGGAAGAAGCTGCATTTATAGCTTTTAAGAGAAAGAACCATTCGTGTCCATCATAAACGTTCTGGTTATAAATTTTGAAGAAAAACAAAACAAAACAAAACAAAAAAACAGTATCGGTATCATTAACAAAACAGGATTATATATATACACAGCGATATGGCTTCGGGCTCATTTCAGTTTATTTACATTTAAATGCATACGCACTAAAAATCTAAATTATATTGAACTTTCCCCATAAAAAATAGGTTTACCCTTATGATTCTGGTTTCCAGCGCTTTAAATGTCTAAATTTCAAAATTTTGCCCCTCAAATCCTCATTTTCTATAGAGTAACAGGGGGTTGTAACTCCATCTCCTCTCTTAAATGAAGTATGGCAAGGAATCGCCAACTCAACTCGAAATCCCATAACACACTTTCCGATCACTTGCTACTACATGTACAACTTCACTCCCGCCCCTCCATCATCCTCCATTTACTAGCAATATTAAGATTATCATCTGGAAACCAAGTGTGACGGACGAATGGACGGGTAATAGCATCCTTATATCGACCACAAAGTATCTAATAGTTTTAAAAGGTAGGTTTGGATGTACATCACTGCACTGCCCCTCATGAAGTAATCCAATATGTGTATTTCAAATGCTATGGTTACTACTCATAACGAGTCACTGAATCTTAATACATTACGACGTTCTTAAATGTGTTCCTTCCAATCTCGTAGTATGTACTTTCTTTTTCTAAATATTCCTTTATATGCACAGATGAAATAGACGTACATACATGTATCTGACATGACGTCATGAAATAAGAATTTTGGTCTCTGGTTTCTCGAGTCTATAGACCATTTCTGTTGAAGACAGTTGATCTGCAAATATCTGATAAAGTGACAAGCTTAGCGCAATGGCGTTGCTGTTAACTATATATACCCAAGCATCATTTCAGGACGATGGACGGACGACTGCCTCTTGTTTTACCTGGTACACACCACGACGTTATTGGGTACGACTATTTTCCTAGATAGACGACGACGACGACAGACGACCACCCTCATTTGTTTACCTGGCACCTACGACGACCGACAACTATTTTCACGGCACAATACACATCATACATCTTTTTTTTTGACATTTTCACTTTTGCCATAAGAAATCGGTTTTCTCTTTTTATAAGCAAGTTCATCTGGAAATAGCTAGTAAGAGATCCTCAGTATCCTTTAAAGTTTCAAATAATGGCTATGTATTCTTTTCTTGTTGCATAGAACTGCAAAATCAAGCATCCCAATTTATGCACATCCATATAAAACTGCTAAAAGCTGCTAACACCCGTAACTGGACACTTCATTTTTAAAATCGCATATAAAATTTCTAACAATTTAGATTTCTGACGATCATGACACCTTCAAGATCAATTAATATATAAAACAATAGCACTGACCCTGGATTCAGATTTCTTGAAAATTTCATATATTCTTCATTTTATAATTGCTAAGTGGACAAGTACAAAATGAAAATTTCGTAAAAATCTAGAAAGTCAAATAAACAGTCCCTAGAACTATAAGAATTTCCTCTATACTGAATAAGATCCCTTTGCAAGCATCAAACTTGCTTAATAAACCTCCCCAGCCCTATACATAATTTACACGATTATATTGGAGTCTGTCAGACAGTTTTAAGTAAGCCCAAATTAAATTTTACAGGAAGGTTGGGCATATGTAGACATGCAAGAAGACATGATATTGCACAAAACATAAACACTGTCAAAGGACTCCAAAGGGTTCAAACTCAAGGGCTTTAGATTTGAAGTGGGCTGATCTCTAAGTGAGTTAAATTAAAGTAGATGTAGTCTAACTTGGGATAAAATATACATGTATATGTATTATATATTGTTTAAATGTGAATTCTACATACAATTCCATAACTACTCAATCAAACTGATCATTGACCAGTTATCTGTCACAATTTAAATAGTAATGGCTTGATTAGTTCTGTTATTAAACACTCATCGATCAAACTTCCTACAGATTGATTGATGATTTTGATGAGTAAAGACTGATAGCGTTCTGTTAATAGCAATATACGACCAATGAGTGATTGATGACCAGTTCCCATTAGTTATGTTGGGGTAAGTTCACTGGGGGCAAAATAAATCATATTTTCCTTCCTTTTAATAATGGATTTAAACTCGACTTAGGGGCTGAAATCTGAAACCAGTGTCAAATAATACTTCCTGACAGACGTGCAATGTTTGGCTCCAGCTCGATTCTCCAAACTGTCTGTAATCTAGTAACCATGACAACCACTCGCAGATCCACTAGTCGTTGTGGCAATATAACTGCTATGTCAGGCTACTTACATGTACACATTCACTTGACTAACTTACATGTACAATTTTCTGGATTTATTACAAAGACATAACATACATGTATATGATTGGCTTTAAAATTGCCTGTTGTACAAAGTTGTAGCTGGAAAAATAAATAGAGAAAAATTAACAATGATAAAAAATTTAAAAAATTAACAATACAAACACTTAGTAATCACAGAAAAAAATATACATATGCATGAATCACTACATAAAATATTGCACTTTATATGAATAAAAATGCATTTTTGTAATAATGCATTCAACATATACTCCCATTAACTCATTCATGTCATTAAGCTAGAGATAAACACAACAAACAAAATGATCTCGTATGATATGCCTCAGTACAACAACCTCTAGGCATTATCAACCTGTCTACAATATAATGGATGATGGGGCAGATCTGGAAATATAGATAAGGGGTTTACAGCAGGCTCTTTTATACCATAATTTTGCACAAATCTTATTATAAAAAATTTGGAACAAAAGGGGGTTCTAAGTCCCTTTAAACGTGAATCCGCCACTGCATACGACACAGATTATACTCGGATATATGTGGTTGTCTATCCTGACATAGATACATGAAGAAGAATGCAAGATATTGAAGTTCAATTACTTTGAGGTGTACCTTCCTTGTATCAAAGAATTATAGGTTATTTATGGCTGCTTGAAACTTAAGTCAAAATGTCAATATCCTTTAAATACTAATGATACTGGCATAAAATTGTCTCAAATTTCATTATTTCCTTGAAACTAAATTTAATAAATTTAACTGAAAAAGAACTTACAATCAATATTCAGAAAGTATCAAAATTTGTTTATATATTTTTGTACGCAAGTAAACAGGAAAATAAATGAAATGACATTCAGTTTCACACAGCCCAATAAAAAAGAACACTCACCTTTCAGTGGAAACTAACCACTTTATTATTTTTTAAACAAACAAATTTAGCCATTGAATGACTCAACATGAACCCCCAACCCCCTTTTCAGACTTACAGTCCCTAGAGAAATATTTAAACTTCCCTTTACTATAATATCTGATCAAGAAAGTCATCCATTGACTGCAGACAAACTCCTGAACTTTCACTTTCCATGGCCGACAAGTCAATGCTGCCCTCTTTCTGTGGTGGCAAAAGATCCAAAGCACTGTACAAGTCCTCGAGAATGTCCCCTTCCTTCCCTCTTTGTGGCAACATTGGACTAGAACGAGCTGAGCTTCCATAACAAGGTGTGTTGAAACCGGAAGAGAATGGAGTGTTTGTAAGAGATAACTGGGGTTTCAAACGTTTTACTGTTATTAAATTGTTAATTGAAGCTTTTCGTTTTGAAGGACCACTTGCAAGGCTGGTACTTTTTGCAAACAAGGAAAGGCTTGCTGGTACTTCATTCATTTTTGTGTTTCTACCAGATGGATATCCAGAAAAAGTCTTAGATCTGAAACCTGAAAATGGCTTTGGAGCTAGTGAATATTGGCTGGCAACACTAGAAGATCGTGAGGAGCAGCAGCTTCCTATTGAGTCTGTTTCATCATTTATATTCATAGCCGCAGAATAATTTGTTTTCCATGTATCGGTTGTTTTGGCTTTAGTACCACCATATTTCGTTTTACTACTTGTATTAGTGGATAAAGTCATATCACTTCTGTTAACTCCATTTTGTAATCCATGATCTAATGCAAGTGTTGCCTGTCCAGACTTTTGACTGTTTTTACTGTCAATACCATTAGTTAAGGCTTTTGTTCTACTTCTTTTTATGGATGTAAATTGTTCTGTTGAGGTTCCAGAACTGACAGACGTTTTTTTAGAAAATAACATATCATTGTTCACAGTGACAGTTTTAGAAGATCCATTTTTTTGTGCATAGTAAATGACAGTTTCAGTACTTGAAGATTTTCTTCCATTTTTTTGGATGGCACTTTCTCTACTTGAAGACATTCTCCCGTTCTTTTGTGCATATTTGATAGCAGTTTCTCCTTTTGCTGACATTCTACCGTTCATCTGTGCATATTTGATGGGAGTTTCTTTATTTGAAGATATTCTACTGTTTGTTTGTGAATAGTGACCAGAAGTTTCCTTGAATAATAAATCTGATGATTTTCTTCCATTAGTCAATAACCCACAGTATTTTTGCTCATTAAACTGAAGTTTGTTAACTGGCTTCCATTCATTGTTTCTGATCTCCTTTTGCTTACTACAGGCATTCAGAGAAGAAATTTCATATAAGTCACATTTTTTAATTCCTTTGTTAACTTTTTCTTGCTTTTTGTTAGGATTTTGAGCTTTCTTTATTCGTTTCTCTTTTGCTGAATTAATCTTTGTCACCGAGGATGGTTTAGGTTTCCATAACTTTGCCAAGGCTTCTCGTCTTTGTTCAGAACTTCTGTCATCATCATTTTTCTGAGAGTCGTTTTTATGACTTCTGATCTGAGAATTTTGTGATACAGTTTTCAGAATTTTGGATACAGGGTCTTTGCAGTGGACAGTACTTGCAACTCTACTAACAGAGTGAGACTTTACAATTTGTTTCTTTTCTGTAAGGTCCAGTAGAGTCTTTTTCAAAGAATCAGACCATTCAAAGTGTCCTTGATTGTCTTTCAATAAGTTATCTCCCCTGATAGAGGCCCCATTAGGAGAGACAACTTGTACATTTTTGGCTTGGATCAACGGACTTGACTCTTTTTCAGCTTCAACCTGTTTACATGATTCCCACATTACAATGTGAATCTGACTTGCATCAACTTCAGGGTGTTTGGACTCAAACCGGCAGATTGGTGACTTGAGATCATCAAACTCTATCCATCTGTTATCTAAAATAAAGAAAATACAAGAATGGAAAGTACATCTTCATGCATCTTAAAAATTTTGTCAATAGGAATGTTGTTCCCACCTTAAACATTTCAAAACTTAGAAAATTACCCACCAGTAGGTACACTTAAACTTTTCTCCTTTTTATTTCCATCCACTGCCATTAATGCCGTGGATCTACTGTTTCTACTTGAATCAAAGTTTGCTATATATACATAAATGTATATTTTAAACATCAAAATTGTTTTACCTGACACCTCTATATGCATGGAGATCAAATTGTATTCAGTTAGTAACATAATTGCTGTTTAAAAACTTCTTTGTTACAGAAAGTCATGCATTTTTCTATGTTTCTTGTTTAAAACTATAAATCCATTTTTTATCATTGAAAAAGACAGACAGAAAGAGTAATAACTTTAATTCTAAAGATAATAAACCAGCTGGACAACAATTGCTTCATGATATTGACAACAATGTGGACGCCATTATAGTTACCCTTTTTGTGTCTCATGTCAGCTACATAGTGATCCAATTGGCAACTATCATTATTATCGCTCACCAATTCAGTTATATTCATTTTTCCACCTGTATACACAATATATACAATGTACATGTTTCTCTAAAGCTCAATTAAAATTCTGTGCAAAATGTAAAGTTTCCAAAATTTAAAAAAATTCTGGTAATGTAGATAATAGAGGTATCATATTACATATACACCTGTGAAAATCAATCATGGTTTCCCTTTCTCCTAAAAATGTAAGTATCTATAATCTATGGAACACAAAACAACTGATATTCTAAATGTTTTAGGTTGCTTAAGTTCAATATATGGAATTTAAAGTCCCTTTGGTATTTGATTCATGCATGTACATGTAAACCTAGTCAAGATGCCAGATTTACAAGTACATGTAAATGTAGATTTTACATGTAAAGGATAAATGTTGTAATTTAGACTACTTAGTGAAAGTGTTCACAAAGACCAAATCTTTTTAAAAGAACACTTAAAACAGCTATTCTTCTCTCTTTAGTAAACAGTGAATAATTTAAATTCATAAAGACCCTCAGTGTTCTCAATAAGTTTTAAAGTAGGTGGAAGAAAAATAAAAGTAGGTGGCACCATTGAGGTGCCCTCATTTACCAAAAGATACCTAATTTTTTTTTGAGCAACAAAATAGCTGGCGCCAATGTCAAAGTAGACAGCAAAATCGCCAGTCCGGCACTTATTGAGAACCCTGACCCTAAAAATGCATATCAACCTCAGCTAACAGCATTGATGATATACATTTTTGTATGCATATTAGGGTCTAATTAGTGCTTTATCATACCTTTAGACCTTCTGATCCAGGTTACAAAATGGTCAGGATCATTCCTATATTGTACAAAACCAGTGACTGTGTACTTCTGTCCATTATGCCAGAACTCCAATTTCTTGAAATTATTGTGTGGTAACCCCTCTGCAAAGTGCAACAAAAGAACTCCAGGCAATCTGAAAAAAAGAATTAAAATGAAATGAAAAGAAAACATTAAAATTTTCGCAAATAGATAACAACAAAAATATGCATTATTATAGATGAAATGATTTATTGCAACATTGATGTACATGTACATTGTAACATGAGGTCAAAATAGAACTTTTTACAACCTATTGATAAAACTACTCAATACTAAATGAAGGCACGTCTTGTGAGGAAAAAGCCATCAATCTTAGTTTATACCAAAGTTACAGACTCAAGAATGAAACCTGGCTCCAACAAAATTCATCATTTTTACATCTATTGAACATCTTTTAATTCCATTTGAAGAAAAATATAGAACAACATGCTGTTATTTATGGTATCAAAATGTATTGTATCAACACCCCTGTATCACAATACGCATCGTATCTTGAGGTTTAATGTACATGTGGGTGTATTGCTACAGTCCTAAATTTTTTTCCCAGAATGGGCATCATCACATGTGATATTTCAAATTATTGAAAAGAGACATGGCTTGTTTACATTTTCATGTGGTGGTTGCCTATATATTTCACTCAGCACCGCCATGTATATTGACTTGCATGTAGTATTGTACGATTTCATTGGATGATATTACAGAGCGACCAATCAAATCGCGTCCTACAAATAGGAAAATCATTCTGGTGTCGTATGAAATAATTGCCAGACAATCGGTCCGATGGTAAAAATGGAACTATAGGATCAATGCAAATATTACCGGACTAGTCCGGCACTTTCATGAAGACTGCCCTAGTTATTTCAATGTATACATGTACAATGTAAATCACATCACAATGGCTCATGCATTTAAGTGTAAGTTGTTGTACTTAATATTAATATCATAAATGTAATCATAAATTGATTCTTTGCTTATTCGATGTTACTTCACCAACATGTTGTAATTTAATTATATCTCTATGATATTGTTCAGGAATATTGATCATATTGGTAGTAGCAGAAGTATATGTAGAAGATCTTTTATAAAACTGGCTATTTCATCTTTTGTTGAAAATTTGTACAATGGTTCTCTTTAATTAATTTGTTTCCATGTATATATACTTTATCATATCAAAGCACCATTTTGATTCAAGTAGTAGTCTCTGTAAGAACCATGCAAATTATTCTGTAACATGTGATACAACTCAAAAAAGGCTACGCATTTTCATTTTTGATATTACATGTGTAATTGTTTATAGGTCTATATGATGAAATGCATAATTATTCATTCTAATCTGTCTGCTCTTTTCAGAAATAATCCACATTGAAAATCAAACAGTTTCTATTAAATTTTAATGTCATTTACAGAGTTATCTCCCTTAATTTTGAATGCTACAGTACATTCTATTTAGTTTTTATCCCCCACGAAAAAGGGTTGTATGAGAAGCCACATGTTAATTTCTGTTTACTATAACATTTTAAATATGTAGGCTTTCAAACCATGAATCACGGTTTGCATGATTCTTATCTGAAGTGCTAATAATAATGAAGTTACAATGTACATGTACTGGTATGAGGGTTAAGCTAATAGATTTGAGACTTCCTCATTTCTGGGTTATTAAAAAAATTCCCACTAAATTAAATAAAAATGTGTGAATGCTACAAAATTCCATAGGAGAAATCTTTACATGAACGTATATTGATATTTATAGCAATCATTCAAATCAAGTTTAAACTTGTCAATATGTCGACTTATCTATCTGCATGTTTTTTTTTTGTTTTTTCTTTTTTTATTTATATTTTCGGCAACTCACTTGTTAAACTTCATCACCCTTTTCTGGTCAGGTGAATTACACTTGTAACAGGTACGGAGGAATGTAGGCTCTTTCATGCTGAATGTTTCTGTAGTTGATGGAAATGTTGGTAAGACTTTTCTGTCACGATCAACTTGTTTATATCCACAGGAACTGCATGAAAACAGGAAGTCGTATGTTACTGCAAATCTCTTTTCTACATGAATGCTGTCTTTCACAAGTAAAGGTATGGCTAAAACAGGACTGTCATTTTTGCCCTTGACACATTGTAATCTAGGCTGAACCTTATTCCAAATGCTTTCTCGTATGTCCCTCAGTATTGTAAATGCATCCTTGTAGTTTGTCTGCTCATCTGCATTGAGCATTGATAGAAAGTCTTTTGAGCAATTCAGACCAGCACCAGTTTTAATAGCATTAGGGTTAACTCGACTCATATCTTTCAAAAGTTCAGTGTTGGGAGACTCAACAACATCATCTGAGTCGGAATCATCTGGGTCAGAAAAAAGCCTCCCAGACCTTGTCCTTGATGCTGCTTCTATCTGATGTTTAACGTTTTTTTCACGAAACTTATTCACCAGTTGACAAGCTTGATGGTATGCCTTAAATAAAGTTACTAGTAATGTTTTCGACAAGTCGACATCTTGGCATTCTAACTCACGGATTGTTCTACTGTGAACAAATAAGCACAAAACAACATCCAACCAGCACAGTGCCTCCTCATTCTGCCATTGAGGGAAAAATTTAAAAACATCCAACGAAGGAAGTTGTTTATGTAATAGTTTATTTTTGTCAGTCTTGTCAACTTCAATTGAATTTTTCTTTGTAACCTGGTCTGCAGCATTATCATTGCATATGTTCTTAGCAAGTTTGTCTGATGTTTTGTCAGATTTGCACTTCAGACTCTTTTTTCCATCTTTGATCTTAGGTTGTTTCTTCCTGCCTCTTTTGTTTGTCTCTACAACAAAATAAGTTGTGCCTTCACCTAGTAATTGAGAGTCCTCACCAGCAGAAGTTTCTACCTCAATTTCTTGCGATATGACATTGTCAGTAGTATTGTTGTTGCCCAAAGGTTTTATGTGGGCATCCGATATCTGGGCATTATTTGTATCAGCCTGGTTTGACCTATCAGGAATAAATGGGGAAGATGGTATGTTCTCAGTATTCAATGGTGACCCATTCCTTAAATCCAACATTTGCATTTTTTCAGATGTTTCATCTGTTTCTTGGTAACTCATGCCTTTCTCAAGCTCATCAAGACATATATGAATATCAATTACTTCTGTCACCTCTGATGTATCAATGTCCATCTCAGATTCAAGTGATAGTAGTGTCTTTTGAACTTCAATGGATGACGCACATGTAACTTCGGAAAGAGGAATGAGTTTGTCAATGGAATCTGTTGAAGAAAACGCACTTTCTGTTTCTCGATGTAGAAAAGATCCTTTAACAACAGGTACTAATTGTTCGTAAGAATTAATAACTGCTGAATGTTGAACACTATAAGAGGATGAAAGACTAGATGTGGATTTCTGTAGATTTGAATTGAGAGCTGAAACAGCAGCGAGGACAAGCTCTGGTGAAATACGACCAGGCTCTTCAGTTTTTGATGGTTTAACAAAGCCACTAACTGATGACTTATTGACAAATGAACTAGTTACAATGGATTTTGGTGAATTTTCCACAGGTACAAACCCAGTTATACTCTCTTTTAAACCTGCAGAAATCTTGCAGCTCCGAGGATGGGTTTTGTTGTTTTCAAAAGAACAATCTTTCAATCTGGGACTGATTTCTAAGGATGATAAATCAAGGCGAGGTCTGATGAACTGTGATGGTGTAACTGGTTGTGGTCTTATAACATTCAATGGTGCTTGTGATGAAAGACTGGGTGGCTGAGGTCTTGGCAAAACACCAAGATGCTTTGTTTGGCTGAGTGAATGTCGACGATTTGGCAGCCTTCTTTTTGATGGAACTGTGACCTCATTAAGCTGTCTTTTTATAACCTTGTCCAAACCAATTGGGTAATTGCACTAAAAAATACCAGCAAAGATATAAATCAAGTCAATCAAGCACCGTTAACATATTTAATTTTCAAAATAGACAAATTAGCCCAAAAATAGTAATCTGGACAGTAAAATAGACGTCACAATGTGTCATTTCATTTTTTTAATAACTTGTTGAAATTTCATTGGAAATAACACTAATGTTACCTACATACATGTACCTGTAAAGTTGTAGTAAGAATCAAATCATTAGATGAGAATTGCAATATGTGTCAGATTGTAACAGAGCAGAATCATTACACCCCAAATATTCAGTTTTTTAAGTTGAGCCTAGGAAAGAATGTTTAAAGCCTTTAATGTGACCTTGAAACACTAAAATTTGATAGGCCCAATGAGAAAACACCTTATCCAAAATACATGTACATTTTTGTATATGAATGATGAATGTTGACAAGATTAATAATTTTCTAATTCATACTTTTTATTATTTACCAATGTGTATTGTGTAAATCAAGTTAAAGTACTCAGTCTTATATAATTCTTTTAAAATTTTAGGTGTCAACATGAATTTGATAAAAGTTCAAAATGAGAATCAACTTTTCTACCATCAATGCAAACTAGACTAAACAAATCTCTTTTCAGAAATTCAAGTTTTCTACTTGGAAAGTGAAACATAATAAATAACTTTCCAGTGCTAACATTTCATACATGTACAACATGTACATATATGTCATTAGCCTCCAGTGACTGAATATGGGATGAAAATCTGATATGATATCCTTGAAAACTACTATGTACACAATATTGGGCTAATTGAATTGGGGTAGTTAGAAACATATGTATATGAACATTTCAGTGTGGGAAACCACCACTCCCCAGCTCGCCAAATATGAGTATATCCATAATTTGGCGAGTTCTTATTAGCTTACAGTCATCAATCTGGCGACAGTCATTTGATTGGCGAGTTCCAAAAAAAGTTAACCAGCCAACAGGTTATTTAGTTAAACATCCTTTAACAACATACATTAAAACCATGTTCCCTACATTTTAAGAAGTTTAGCTTTAGATCTAATATGTCAAATCAATTTTATTGATGTAAAGCATTGTTTACGATCTGCCATTTTAATTTCCGTTAAACAGGATGTGCCAAAACCTACGCGACAGTCCCAATCTCAAATCAGTATTCAAACGAAATTATCTTGGTAATTTATGATACATGTATGTTATCTTAAATTATTTGTATATTGTCAAAATAAAAATGAACAAGAAGCAATGATAAACATTTTATATTTTCATAATGATGAATCTGTTGAAATATAATTTTATTTTTAATATGACTTCAGAAATGGAGTACTTATTGTACATAAAAAACTTCAATGGGAGGGAATATTCGAAAATGGAAAAGTTTTTGATAAATTTAAAAACAAATGAAAAGATAGTTGAAGAAAGAAAAAGAAAGGCAGAAGATAGTCAAATCCAAGAGAAAACAGATGATAGTACAGACAAAAAAAAAACAAAAAATATGGCTGGTTGAATTTCTATTTGGCTAGCAAGATCAATATTCCACTAGCCAGAATGGCAAGTTGGGAAAAAAATGGTTTCCCACACTGACATTTGTAAGTGCTTGCCATGACCCATCTTGACAGTATAACTTGCCCTTGGGACAAGCCAAAAAATCAGTTTTACTTTTTTAGACTTTTTCACTATTCTGAGACATGATCAAAATCAATTTAATATTTGTATGATATGGCAAACAAATGTTTTTCAATAATGTTGAGGGAAAGTATTCAAGATGCAAGTCGTACATGTACAAATCATTTGATTTACATTAGTTCATTATTCACTGACTTACAGCATCATCTTCACAGAGCTTGATGGCCTCTTGCAGGTTGATCTGGTAGACCTTTAGCTTATTCTGTTTACCCACAGCCCTACACATCAGGCAAACTTCTTCCATGTTGCCCACCATCTTCTGAAAAAAAAGAGCAAAAGATTGTTTTTCTGTTGTATATCACAAAAATATGAAAAAAACTTCTTACTAGAAAAAAGAAAAAAAGAAAAGTAAAAAATTATTAATTCAAACACAATAAATGCACCTTTGATGTACAAACATACTCATATACATGTAAATAAAAAGATTATTTGGACACAAGTTGGAATTGAATACTGTAGATACATTAGTAAATTGGTATTAAAATCAATGGGTTATCTAAACAAACTGACCCCCATTGCAATAACCTATCATTCTCTTCAACAGGGCCTATTTAGACATGGACGACAAGGAGACGTTTTAGTATGCCAATAGGGTATTGAAATGGGGGTCCAGTGATATTGTTGGCCTTTGTCAAAAGTATCTCATCTTTTTATTGGGAAAAATGCTTTAATTCTTAAAATCAGGAAATTTGGAAAAGCCCTACAAAACCTTGAATTTGTAGTAAAAATGATTAATTATATACAATGTAGAGCATGTCAGAAATTAACAATTACATGTAGTTTGTGTAAATTTGAACAGAAATATCATATCCTACCCTTCCACTACCAATTGGGAAATAGTTTGCTTTATTTGGAATTATATTTCAGCAATTTATTTTACATATTGGGAAAGTCTTATTTCAGGGGTAATAAAAGGCAAACAATATCACTGGGGTCAGTTTGTAGATAATCCATAAAAGAATACTTTTTTTTTTTTTTTTTTTGGGGGGGGGGAATTTGAAGCACAAACTTGTTAAGTTACCATATGTTTATGTATGAAATTTGTTTAGGAATCTGAAAACAAAACAACTAGTGACACTCATCTCTATAAAATGTTACGGGTAGGCACAAAAAATAGGGAAGGTTGGGTAGCAGGAAACAGATATATCATTTTTGGGCCTATGTGACACACCCCTTGAAAATTATATATGTCCTTTTTTAAATGGATAGTTTGTCCCATATTTGCTCCAATTTTAAAATCTATAAATATATATCTTGGTCCAGCTTATCAGAAATATTGAAGCCAGGATCTTTTCCTGGCTTAGCAGAAAGGGAAACTAAATAAGAAAAAAAACTACCAATTGATTGTGTGCAGCGTGACAATTGGATGTACAGTCCGCAAGTAAAGAGAAAGCAAATACAGTGAATTTCCAGTCATTAGATCCAGGAAATAGGAGATTAGTACACAGTAAGACCACATTGAAGCAAATATTTTTTAAACAAACTGAAGAATTTGTTATTTACAGGCCAATAAGTATGAAACTTCTGTATCCAGCAGTTCTGGTTGACATACATTATCGAGTCCAACATTGGGCTAAGATAAACTTTTGCCAGAACAATCTATGAATGACATCTAGATATATATACATTGTATATATATTGCCACTAACAGCAATCTGGTGTTAAAAATAACAAATATGAAAAAGCTGCAGTACATAGAGCTTGTTTTCAGGTCATAAAATTGTGTTGCATTTCTGTTGTTGTTCTTCATGCAAACAAATTGGGTATTTCTCCTAGACCTGTCTCAACATTACGTACATGTATTTTATAAGACAGTCTATACAAAACTCGTCGGACCTTCGGTCAAATCCGATAAAATTGCTGCCGGTTCAATAAAGATCGCTCCGATATCCGGACCAAAAGTCCAACATCATTTTCGAGTTTTATTGTACGTCCGTCATCGAGTTGTTTCCCCTGAAAAATACAAATGGCCGGTCGTGTACGAAACTGTTGAAAAATGTCCTTTCTAAGGTATACGGACGGTGCAGTACCCGACAAAGCAGTTAAGATTAATTAAGACCAGAGAGTGCTGATACTAATTATGAAATTGATAAATGTTTCTATTAATATATTAAAATTTCTTCTTGAAAACTGAATTGGTCCCATTAATATTTCCATACACAGAATTTTTTTGGAATCTATCAGCACATTTCAAAGTTATTTTAGATAAAACAATCAATGTGTAAAAATCAGAAAAAAACAACAATCAAATGAAAATTTATTTTGCTAAAAGACTGGAATATGTGCCTTCTCTCATCCCCATGAATCATTACATATAGACTAGAACAGTTCAGCTTAAAACTTTCTGTGGAACTACATCTCATGACTGGACATCACAGACACTACTAGTACAAAAAATGTACATGTCAAAGGTTTAAAAATAAAACACACATATTGGAATGTATCTTTTCAAATTTTTACTTATCACCACAAAAGCTTAAACAAAACCTTAAACACTATTAAAGGAGAATATTCAGGAACCTTGAAATAACCAATTTCTTATCCCTTAAATGAAAAAAGTTTTTTCGACCAGAACAACTTCATGCGGTCCAGTAAAACAGTAAGCTTTACAGGTCCGAATGACCAGTAAAAAAAAATTTTTGTGTGGACTGATCAGAGAGCAAATCTTGCTCTTAAATGTATATACGTCTGTCTTAATCTTTTAAATATGAACTACTTGACATACTTTCTTTAAACAAAACATTACATCTCTTTCTAAGGAAGCATTAAAATGGAGTAAAAACACCTGCTACAAAAAGGCAGTGGCTCCTCATCCACATATCCAATCTGCGTTAATAACAATTGGAATCGTGATGAAAACACTGATTTGTTACAGAAATATTGTCAAACTGAACCACAAATGTACGACTATTAATGGATTCGCAAAATGTGATTACACTTAATAAACTGGACAGTTTTCTATTGGTGTTATATATTAGTCAGGCTGCATATAGTGGAAGCAAGCCCCCATGATTGAAAATGGACAGATTTTATGATGGTCAAATACAGAACAAGTCACAGAAGTTATGATGTCTGGTATCACAGACAATGCATCATACACATTTACCAGATGTTTAAAAAATGGTAACAGGAACCTGGACGAAGACGTTAATATCCCATATGCTAAAAAGCAGGGTTTTCACTACATTCCATTTGAGCCTGCTCAAATTTGAAGAGGACAAGAAAACTTTTGGAGGGTTTGTCCCCCATAAAATTTTGAAAACGAGGAAGCAAAATCATGTATTCTGGTGAGTTCTGATAGTAAATCAATGGGATATAATGAGTAATTTTTTTAACCTTTATCAAGAGTTTTAAATCAGTTTCATTGTGATTTTTATTATTTAGTTTTTATCAGAATGAGATTCGTTGAAAATATTTTCCATTTTAATGAATATGCATTTATTATATATATTGATATGAATTAAAAGTACTCAAACATTGTGATATTAATTGTCATGTTAAGTTAGCTTTTGAGTTTCTAACTGACTTAAAATTTCACAGGTATCCAGACGAATTTCAAACACTAAAACCAAAAAAAAAAGATTTAAATATTATATTTTCTGCAGAAGAATTTTTAAATTTGACTTACAAAAAGAATTCTAGAAATTAAGATTTCTTCTTGGAAGTGAAATTGTAAGTTGTATTCTGCAGAGAAAAAAAACATATGAATACTCATTTGGATTTAGTGATTGCAAATAAATACTGGAAGTGTTGTCATTTGTAACTAAAAAAATATTAGAAAATGGCTGTATTGACCAAATTCTTCAGGTTGGGAATAGGGAAATAAAAAATGAATGGAAAATAGAAAATCAAATTTCTGAGGTTGGGTTTCAGTGTCTCAACTTAAGCAAAATCATTGACACGTCCTCAGCCTTTGCAGTTCAACGTGAATTTTAATATTGTTAGACCTTTCGTTCACTTTGTTTGATCTAGTTGAAAATAATTTTTTACAGTTTTTTTCATTCCCTTTGCATTTTGCAGACTTTAAAATTGATGTTATGTATCAATGTGAAACCTTTATCAAAAGGCTGTTTCATTCAAACACTGTGATGAAATTCACAACCAAAAATACCTGCGAGCAATGAAAAGTTGTGTAACATACAGCCTTTAGGTAGCCCATAACAACAAGGAAGTGATATACATACCATCTATTTTATCGACAAAAACAAGCAAAAAATATCTGAAATATTTTTTTTTGCAAACACAATTTGAACTGGCCAGTTCCTATCGAAAACACAAAATAAGTACTTCAGTGCTGACACATGGAATTTTCATTATATTTGTTTAAAATTGTCTTTCAAGTTTTTTAAATATGCATTTTGTCTTAATTCTGAATGCTAAATTTTAATCGATATTTGTTACATCAGTCAGATCAAATATGATTTAATAACTTTTATATAAAATGAATTTCTCCCAATTTCTACACTACTAACGTAAGTGAAGTGTTTCCGTCACGATTCCATGTAATTTTGATTTAAACCAAAGTGTGGATAATTCCTCAAATGCGTGGATGAGCAGCAACCGCTTAAAAAAACATTTCAAATATACTGAAGTTACTTGCTTGGAAATCCTCTGACATTATCAAAAAACTTAACTCGGGTAGTGTTAAAAAAAATGAATTATTTGCCAAACCAAGAGCTGTTGACGTTTTGTACTGATATAACTAGGAATATTTAGAATATTTTTTTATCCATTTAATTTAAAAAAAAAGAACCTACTAAATTCTACGTTCTACTTCTAAATCACTAAGGCAAATGCTTTTTTCACATTATCTAACGTTAAACACTATATTGAGAAATTTGTGTCTTGTGTTAGAATTTTCTGGTCTAATTATCAGTGGTATGACCAAGTGATACCGAATATCCAATAAATGCAAAGAACATGTTTATGTTGGTGTATTTAAGGGGGACAATATCGTGCTGGTCATTATTTTGTAGGAGTGTGAATACTGTAACCCTTTCTACATACCTTAAAATATAATTGACTTTGATTCAATGTATATTGAAGGATATACCTGTTTTGTGCGGTGATTTCATTAATTAAATGTATCAAAGAGGAACCTTGTCACTGTCACTGCTTTACATTACCTGGAAATATCACAAATACCCCATCATTTTCACCGCCAATAAGCATTTGCACATGTTGCGGACATTTGTAATCGTACTACCTACATCGCAATGAATGCTGGGTAATTTTTTTAGTTCTTTCTTATGTCGTCCCTTAGGAAATCGGACAATTCGGTTCGCGGATAACTCGGCCCAAAACCACTCGGCCGATGTCTCCGGACCACTCCGACTATATTCAGGGACTCTGACCGTCATACAAGACAACTCAGCCCGTGTTGAATGAGTGCTATGACCGTATTTAAGGATAGTTTGGATACTTCAATGATACCAAGGCAATGAAAAATGTTATATTGACATGAGATCATAAAAAAAATTGTATATTTGATATGTGTTTATGGTATTTTTTTTAAAATGATATATAAGTAAAAATGTCTTAAACTCAGATATTTTGAAATTGTAGTCTACGCTTCAACTGCCAGATATCAATAATTGAATTTGAAAGAGATAGAAAAATTAGAAGATACAAATCATTTGATAACTTAATTAAAGCAAGTCCGAGTGGTCCTGTTACACCGTCCGATTAGTCCTGAAACACGGACCGAGTGGTCCGAAGACACGGTCCGTGGTTCTAGGCCGAGGGGTCCGGGGCCGTGATGTCCGTAATTCATTCCTTTACTTACAGCCTACAGTCCTTGAATTCGAACCGATCGCGCAACTATTTGACGGATCGATGACCAATGATTGATTGATCGCTGGCTGATCGATAACCGATGACCGGTGAACGATTTGATCGCAGTTTTGTTACATAAAATTGCGGATGATTTGTTTAAAATAATTGAAACGTAACATAAAGGTATTATAATTGCTTTTAGTTATACAAGCACTTGTGTAAATAAGTTATAAATAAAATTGACAAATTGATATGACAAATTAAGTTATGACAACCAATTTTACGTATGTGTAACCTATCTTCCGCCTGAATTCTCAGCAAGATGTACAAATGTTCATGATTTTTTCGATTCATTGATGTCACAAATATATTCAATTCCAAATGGAAATCCATTCTACATATGTGGTGGTTTCAATAGTCGAATTGGAGAAATGGTAGATTTTATTCCTGGTGTCGATGAATTACCAGAACGAGAAGTTATTGATTCCAAATCAAATAGTTATGGAGAAATATTCTGTGAATTTTTGTCAAATGTAAATTGTTGTGTGTTAAATGGGAGAAATAGTTGGAAAAATGATTTCACATATGCATCGACACGCCGTTTATCAGTTGTCGATTAATGTGTATTACCATATGAAAATTTAAATAGTTATAAAAATTTTGAAGTAATTAGAGATAGTGAATTGGCCAACAAAAGTATTATTGCAGGGTCAATCGAGTCAAGATTCGTCCCTGATCATTCGGTGTTAAAATGGGAAAAGGAAATTGCTTTATGTGAAAAAAAATTATATAGAAAATGTGCATAAAAATAAAAATGATCAAAAGCGAGTGATTTAAAATGTGAAAAATGTACCAAATAATTGGTTACAAGATGAAAATGTTATTAGTCAAATAAATTCATGTATTGTAAATATTGAAAGTAGTAATGGTAATCAAATTGATATAGATAATGTATATAGCAAATTTATAAATATCATGCAAACTGAGATGAACTGCAAGCTAGAACAGAAAACAAAACTTTTAGACAGTTGTAACAATAAACGACGATAATTTAAGAAGCCATGGTGATCAGATGAATTAACTTTAAAATGGAACGAAACGTGCCTTGCAGAAAGCCAGTATTTGAGTTGTACTGTCGGTGGTAATACAACTGTGTTAGGAACTCTGTTTTTGAATAAAAGAAAGAACTGTGATAAACTTGGACAACAGAGGAATTACACAGTAATGTTTATTCTGCCTTCCTTGATAGCCGTAAAGCTTTCGATACAGCCTGGCGTAAAGCCCTAATGTATAAATTATATAATATGAAAGTAAAGGGCAAAGCTTGGTGTACCATTGATGATATGTACTCAAAAACTGAAAGTGCAGTTGTAATGAATCAATGCAAATCTAGATATTGTACTGTTGATGAAGGGGTACGTCAAGGAGGTGTATTATCTGGTATGTTATATTTAGTCTTCATTAGTGATTTATTAAATGAACTTGAAACATGTAATCCAAAAATGGGGGTTGACTATATAACTTCTTGTGCACCATGTCTTGCTGACGATATTGTTTGCTTAGCAAATTCGCCGGATAAACTCCAACAGATGCTTGATATATATTCTAATTATGCTAATAAGTGGAGATTCCAGTTTAGTGCCACAAAATCATGCATTATGTGTTTCAGCAAAAATAGATTTAAATCGAACTTTCAATGGACACTTAACAAAAAATGCATTCCTATAACGGATATACTTACCTGGGTATTGAGGATAAATATACTTACCTGGGTATTGAGGTGTGTGATAACTTAAAATCTACAGCTAGAATCAATTCCGCCTGCAGGAATGGTCGTAATTCGTACTTTGTAATTACAAACATCCGAACAGAAAACATCAATGCAATAGCACTACTTAAACTTTATAAATCTGTCGTCGTGCCTACATGCTTATATGGCTATGAATTCTGGTATGGTTTGAGAAATCAAGACATTATTCAGCTTAATCGTCTCCAACACTTCTTTGTAAAGGATATTCAGAGGTTCAAGCCCCGAACAAGGACGGATATGTGTGAATGTATGTTAGGACTAAACCCATTAATATGCGAAGTGGAAAAACGAAAACTGTACTTTTTAGGGAAACAATGTAGAATGGAACCAAAGAGCATACCGAAACAAACTTTTCTTATTAGACTTTTTACCTGTTTACCAAATATCAACTCCCGAAATGGTTTCGTTCCGGACGTTTTACAGTTTATTCAAAAATACAAGCTTTGTAAATTCCTAGATACATAACTGAACTTTAGTAATTTTTCATGTAAATCTCAATGGAGAAACAGTGACTGCCACCATTAACTCAGTCCAATATGATTTATGGCATGACCGTGTGGTTTCTGATTGTGGATTCACAAGGTTCCATCAAGTGCATACGAATATATCTGTTGCTGACATATGGCGTTGGCCGCCGTCTTCCTTTGACATAAGAACGGCATTTTTTATTGCAAAATTAATCGTCACAGTACCTGATACTGAAGTTAAAGACTGTAACCTGTGTCACTGTTCATTTCTGGACGTAGTGATGCATTCATCGTACGAGTGTAGTCATACTGCAGATCAACGTAATATTTCCTTGATCTGATAATCGAAAACTTTCCCCTAGATCTATACGTTGAGTTGAGTTATTATAACCCAGGTGTCTTATACTGTGTTGTGCTTGGGAAACAACCGTTTACTGAACTTGTTAAATCTGAACTGAACGATTTCCGCACATTGTGGTTCGATCTGCTGCAGACTATTACCGTATGTTAAACTCTATATTAAGTCGATCTTGAGCTCGACTGCTACCAGAGTATCTGTCAGCAATATATGGTGCTGAAATGTATTTAATGCGTAATATTACTGATAATATTGCACATTTTGTTTTTACACTTATTTCCCTCCTTTTTGATATTTTGATATACTGTATGTTATAACTGCACATCTTTTGTGTTCATGTACATATTGCTGGATATTCTTGTATATACTTACACATGTTGTCATCTCTATTAGAGGAAATAAAGACATCAATGAATGAATTCTCAATGAAGTTGTATTGCCGGATGGTACTATTACAAACAATATGGACTCTGTATTAAATATATGGAAAAATTGTTTTTTTGTAATTTACTTAATCAAAATTCTAATAATGAATTAGCTACAAATGTAAATTTAAATTTTGAAAGTAATATGTGATTTACTAGAGAAAACAATTATTTTTAAAGAAGTTTTTAATGTTGTCATGAGTGCCAAAAAATGGTTAAAATGCTGGTATAGATTTAATTCAAGCTGAATTATGTAAAAATTATAGTTATTAACATCTTAACAAAATTGTTTGATTTGTGTTTTAAAACTGGTAAAATTTCAAAAATTTGAATAAAGGTATTATTACTCCTTATCTTAAATGTTCTAGTTCAGATCCATTGTCATATAGAGGTATTACTTACGCACCATGTGCATATACAAACTTTATTGTAGTGTATTGAATAATGGATTGGTAAAATGGTTAGAAGAAAGGGCGATAATCAATGATAAACAAAATGGTTTTGTTAAAGGAAGGAGTACAATTGATCATATGTCCACTTTAACATCAATTGGTCTCAGTATCGTATTAATTTTCCCATAGACTTTTATAGTGAAGTGCATATTTTTAGGATTTTTTAAAAAATATGTAAATTGATTCAATAAAACTTTCACTTATGTAGCATTTCTAAGGACATGTGAAAAAATAATTTCCCGCAAAGAAAATAGGGTGAGTCCACGAAGATTGGACAGAAAAGTAGTCTTGAACTATAAATAGCCATTTTCCCTATTTTCAGTTTCGTTTTGCACTCACCAAACCAACCTTTTCAGTGGAACATTTTTATGATATTATGTTAGATTTTCTTTTAAAAAAAGTTCTTCATCTTACAGTGTGATGTTTGCTCTATTTTTTAAGTCATTGTTCATGTCTTTTGACAAAACATTAGTTTGTAGAGAGGCAAAAAGAAAATGCACTATATTTTTATAGCATCCATGTTTTGACGTACACCTGCTCAGGGATATGCAATACGATACTGGTACCTATTACTAATAAACATTTCAATATAATCCTAAAAGTTGTTGTTTTTCTGCTAGAGTATTCATTTCCATACTGAAAATTCAGAATATCATTGCCCTGCTACAAACATGAGTTTTCTATTAAAATTCTTATATAGGTACCCTATTCCAGGCATAAGACTAATATCTCAATGTTAGCCAGAAAATATTACTTTTGATAAAAAGCTGCTGCATTAATCAAACTAAGCAACTTTGTGGTTTATTCTGACATGGTAGATACATAAGCTGTACTATGAGTTCCAAATCATTATTTAATCCCCACTTGTGAGTTCCATATATGGAAATATTAATATCCGAACCTCCTTTTTTGTCTTTAACTCAAGGGAGCCTCTTGTTTAAAGTAAAGTATAATGACCGGTACAACCAACTGTTTTAAACTATAGATATGGTCATTTCAATTATAATAAATCCAGAAAAAATTATACCAATATCATAGTTTTAAAAAAACTCAGGGATATGCAATACGATACTGGTACCAATTATTGAAACTAGAAAGAAATGTAAATTAATTAGAGTGTTGTGTTCGTTTGAATGACAATACTACTGATTGGTTTAATGTAAAGACTGGTTTGAAACAGGGTTGTGTTTTGTCAACTGTAATGTTTAATATTTTCATTAATAATTCAAGTACTGATGAAGAAATAGTATTTTGTATCATTAATCTTTGATACTTTTTATAAATCGTACCTATTTTTAACTGTATTTAAGATGTATATATTACTATGTTCTCAATGGTCTCTCATAATTCTTTTTAGAATGGCTCATGCATTTTAATTTGTATGTTTTATCTCTTATTGTTATCATGTTTCATATGAATGTATTTGGTGAGACTAAATATCCTAAATATCAATAATTCATTTATTAATATCAAGAAATGATTTATTGATATCAATAAATGGGGAATAAATTCCACATCGGCTTGTCATACAAGATTTTCAAGTTACAGGTGCTACATGCTTACGACGGACTGTCGCATTTTTACTACGAACAAAAAATATCTGATGAGGAAAGCATGAAAGACTATCTACATGTCACAGATACTTAGTGTCGCGATTTTTTTTTTTTTTTTTTTTTTTGCAATATATATATAGGATTGTTTGTTTTGTTTGTTGAGATTTAACGTCCGGGCAGCAATATTTCAGCTATATTCAGACGATGAACTTGAAATTGATGATTAAATGAACATGAAATGATGATGAAATGAAAAAGGGATGGGACACAAGGACAATGGGGTCAACAATTTTTGATTGTCACTGGAAATAGGGAAAGGTGGGTAGGGTCGGGCAATTTAGCCTCTTGTGGCGGAGCCCTATGGTTCCTACTCCGGGAGAATACCACAGTAGGGTTCTTTAACGTGCGAGGAACGTGGCATCTTTCCCAACACGGTGCACCACTATGGTTTGCGGTCAGGTTTTCCGTATTATAGCCTGACAACCCCAGCATGTAACACGCCAGGGGTACCCCATTCCACCACCTGGGGCACACATCCCAGTTGCTCTGTGGGCAGAGCGCCCTAGCCCCCGGCTAGGGTTGTGAGCACTGTTTAGTCGCCTTTTACGACAAGCTTAGCGCTGCTGCAGGCCTATTCTTTTAACACCCGGACCTGCACGGGGCATATATATATAGAAAAAGAAAACGGCATCATGTATATTATGACAGCTAAAATTGCACTTATACTATCCATATGAAGTTCTCTTGTATATGGGGTCGACTGATATATAGGACCTATATACCAATCGACCCCATAAGGCCATATACCAGAATACTCCCGACCCCAAGTACCTGTGATACATGTATTAACATACAATGCGTGGTTTTATAGCGTTATTGAGCTATAGAGACGAGATAGTATTGGTCCGACGAAACAAAAAAACAAACCATTTACTTTCCATTTTGGATTTTAAAACGACAATGCGAATTGATATTACAGGAAAGTCAAAGAAAAGGTTTATTAACTGTCTAGTCTTCATATTTTTACAATCAATTTTATATTTTCCGGACCCATGCCAGTCAGACAACAATGTATTAGAATCAATCCAAACGCATTGACAACTTTGATTGTTTATTCGGTGTCAAGCAATTTTGGTTTTTGATGACCAGATAACGGAAGTTTTGTGCACTAAGATAGTTGACTGATGGACCAGCTATCTATTTGCAACTATAACTAGTCTCAACAAAGGTAATAATTCATTCAGGGTTTCGGGTTGGATCACTGTGCACGAAATTGTGTCTGTTAGTGTTACATTTGAGTAGGTTACTATCTGAAGTGAAATTGGTTACAAGGTACATGTATATAGACAGTCTTAATCAGCTGCGTTAGGGATTGGACTCTTTAGATCAACTGGTTAGAGTACTGACTATAAAAAAGAGGTCTGGAATTCCATTCCCACAGCTGTTACCAGACAACTTTTAACAATATAATCTTGATGTTTGCTGAGACATTTTTTAGACTGATGTTTATCCCTCACAGGGAGGCCACCAAGCAAAATAGAAATTAGCCCCCAAGACTGCATAATTATGTGTACCACTAGTTTACATGTATTACTTTATCATAACTTTCAGTTGGTAAGTCCAGTTTATCCCCTGCCATGCATAAGACAAGGTTCGCATGTACATGTAGATGTATTTTGATCTGACATTCTGTATTAGCTTGCAAAAATGACATTCAGATATCCAACAACCAGATAGAAGGTAATGATTCAGACATGCAATGATCACCAGAAAGTTTGAAATTTTTCTCATGGTACAATGTGTATTGTTGAATAATACATCTTTTGTACATGTACATGTACATGTACATCGATGACCAAGGATAGATTTTTTTAAGTTCTTGTAAAATGGTACAAAAATGTACATGTACATTTTACCAACTTCACAAAATTGTTTGAAGAACTACAATGTACCTTCATTCTATACACATCCCAGTAAATTGTCATTAGTTCACACTTGAACTCAGATTACTGATTTGGTTTGTTGAATTAGGAATTTACGTACATTTTGTATGTACTAAAAGTTCAAAGCTTATTAGATTCAAATTAATGGACAGGTAAGGACACAATAACAATGCAAACATTCATGATTCAATAGCAATACTGTATTTGACACAAAAAATAATGCAATTGTGTAGATTCATATGTTTATAAAGTATGATAAATCACGCTATAGATAGCTCTTCTACTCTGAAAAAACAAAAATGTACTAGACCATTCAAAACCATACATGTACTTGGCATTAATGTTCCTTAGGGTATTCTACATAGAATTATCTTGGGAATTTTTTATCTTTGAAAAAAAACATGGCTGTTGTTACTAAAAATAGTACAAAGGGGTAAGGCAGAAGTTTTTCCCATATACACTAATGACTACTGTCAACACAAATTTAAATTTCTCCACTCTCCACAGTGGAGATATTTTGAGTAGAGTTACAATGTCTCCACTCTCCACAGTGAAATCACCATTTCAAAAAACGTTTGTAATTAATTTCTCTATTCTTTATAATACCAAGGTATACTTAAAGCAAAATTTAAATTAAGTTTGTTTCCCCTCTGCCGACTGGGTCTGAAAAAAGCTGCCAGGTCAAAAAATTATTTTTGGGAAAATCCATCTTTTTTTTAATATTTTTTTTTGCTTTTGTAAATTCCGGAAAATGTGTCCGTCATTGGTCCCTATACAGGAATTAGTGTGCACTATAAGTTACATTAAGGCGCACTGTTTTGCACACCAAGTTACCCCGGTCAAATTTTGTAAAACTTAAAATTAAAAGTTGAAATTTGGTGGATATATTGTTTAAATGTAGATAAGCATTTATACATAGACAGATGTAATATATGTTATGGTAAACAGGTGTAATTTAAATGAAGAATGGTATCCGGAACTGTTCAGTTCCCTGTCGTATTAAGTTCTTTCCTCAGCATCAGATGGCTGATTTTCAAAATACCTTATTTCGCATGAACTTTTGGAACTGAAATTGTGAGAGAATGAATCGAAAAGGGTCTTATCAATTTTACCCTTTTTCCACCTTCTCCATGCATGCTTTCATCCTTTGGTAGTGTCTAAGTGCCTGATATTTTATAAAACATAGTAATTGACTGTTAGTGTTAGTTTCGGAAAGGCACCCCTGTACTAAAACTCAGTAATATTTTTTTTCAATATGATACCATGGCTACTGGATTTTATAACAATAATTACTAAATTACTTATAAATGACTTGAACCTTCACACACCAAGGATTTAAAAAATATGCACTTTTTTATGACAAAACACTAGAAGTTTCTGTGTGTTCTGCCTCAAAACAGCTTTATTTCAACAAAATGAGACAAAATTTTCAGAAATGACCTAACTGTATTGTACTACCTTAATCGGAAGTCCTCTCGGGCAGACACTAAAATGCTTCATCTCAGGTGATTTTTTCCTTGTGTTCCAGCGATAAATATGGAGGTTGATGAAATGATATGTCTCTATTTGTACTGTCAGAAAATCACATTTTCAAAACAGCAAAAAATATCACAAAAATAAACCCCCAAAAAACACCAGCCTGCCTGGTCCGTCTGAAACATGACCCGGAGGATTCTTTTAATAATGGCCTAATGGTTCTAGCAGTTTACTAACATTTCAGTAAAGGACAGAAAAAAAAAATTAAAAACTATTGAAATAGAGCAATTTTATCCCAGTTTTTACTTCGGTAGAGTCACAGTGGAGGACATTAGTGACTCCACTGTGAAGAGTGGGGTAATTAAAATTTTGGTTGGGTAGTGTATCTCCTAAACCATTAAGTTTGATCAGAAAAATATCTTGAGAACTACATGTATGATAAATAGAAACTTTCAATTGATGAAATGATCCTTATGATATTAGTCCTCCCAAAGTCTTCTTTTAGTCAAAACTGTCTGACAACCTCTTGTTAGAGTTATTTAACCTTGAAAAGCAAACATTTAACAAGGTGAGCACTTCAGGCTTCTGGGAGCCACTTGTTTTTATACAAATCAAATTAGTTCCCAATTTTGTTTGAAATTTTGAATAGTAGGTTATGGTCAACAACTTCCCAAAAGATAAGAAATCTTAATAAAAAATAAAGTTATTGGTGACCACTCTAAGAGTGGTGTACCACTACATGTATGTCAGTGATCATTCATGGTATGCTTCCAACTGTACTGTATAGGCACAATATCAAAATATTTCGTTAAACTTTTAATTCTAAAAAATAGCCTTTATGCAGTTCACATGTTGGCATTGATGGCATGTTAACCTTGTTAAATGAACAATATCAATGTTAGATAAAAGAGTGCTATTGAATGTGATAAAAGAACATTCTGTCATATTTCTGACAAATTGGTAATGAAGTTATCAGAGAACACTGTTAGGAATAAAGAAGGTTTTAGAGGTTTGACTGTTTTTGCCTGCATTTTTTAGGTAAAAGGTACTTTATGTGTACCAGTATAATGATTTTTTTAATGTTTTTTTCAGATTTGAACAATGGCAGATGCATTTGTTATTACTGGAACAAGACCTCCATCTGCCGGTGGACCTGGTAGAGTTCGTCCATTGTCAGGAAGATCACGTAGTGGATATCATAAAGTAGGGGAATCATCTAATATTGATGAGACGTTGTTCAAATCTCATAACTATACCACACATGTTCAGGATCCCGGATTTAAGTACCCATGGGTGCCTACACCAAAAGAGGAGAAAAAGAAGGGTCCCCCTCTACTGTGGTCCCCCTCTCCAGTTGATATGCAGAGATATGAAAAGAAGTCTCAAGGAGTGATCTCTCTACGGCATTCAACCACAAGTCAATCCTCAAAATCAAAACATAGACTTACAAAACACACACCAACATTTGTAGATGAAACCCTGTTTGGAGAAAGGCTACCAGAACCATCATTTGAATCCCCATGGGCAGAGAAAGTCCGATCAACGCCTCTTCATTGGGCACCAACCAATGAAAATTATAACCGTCAGATGACACAAGGCTCAATGAGGGATAATAACAAACAGGAACCATACAGCGTTGATGGTAGACCTCCATCACGCCAGGGGCGTAGACCAGGAAGTAACAGAAGCCGACCTTTAACTGTTGAAAGTATGTCAAGTGGGAAATCTACGACAGTTTGGAAGCCTTGATACAGATACAACTTATTCAGATAGTATTGTGTAATTTTATGATGAAAACATTTATATCTATCCAATTTTTGATATTATACAGATAATAAGATATGATTGAGTGATTTTGCTAAGCAATTCCATAAGTCATTTGGATTATATCTTTATGTTTAAACCAATATAAAATACTGAAGACATTTTTTGACAGCATTATAAATACAAAGAGCCTATTTTACGACCTATTGCCACTGTTTACTTTTTGATGTGAAAATTGATGGTTTTCTTTTCTATCACCCTGTCCTTTTTATTGTGCCAAAGTCCCTATTTAGGTGCAGACCATTTTCTTTTCAAGGGACCCTAGGATTTTTTGTTGAGTGATCAAATAAAAAAAAATTCATGCAAACTGGGAGGATTTTTTCAGCAGCATGTAGCCAGATTTCAAATTTTTACTAAAAAAACCTACTAATGGTAGAAATATTGAAACATTTTGTTTTTCTGTCCATGGCTGAGTAAATAAAATTGACTTTGCTTAAATTTGGAATTATGGCATCTGTGACAAGTACTAATGAAATATAAATTACACAATTAACTTATGTCTTAAATTTTCTTTTTTTTAAGTGTTTTACATCCCTTTACAAAATCAGTTGGTCATCTCTTGTATATGTAGCTTGTTTTTTGCTTCAAATATTTTTATTCATTAATTCATTAAATATTCTTCATGATGTCCCGCATTACTTAAAGCATTTCCTTTTTATGCCTTTTTTTCTTCTATCCATACAGTATACTTTTACTATATCTTATCCTTCAGATTAAGTGCTGGAATCTCCAAGAATCAAGCAAAGTTGAAAAAATAATGAATCATGCTCAGAAATACACACAAATTGGCAGTTTGTTCGTCTTATAAGTGCCAGAGGATTCAGAAAAGTGAGTTAAAATACATTTTGTAGGGGAAAAGGTAGTTATCTCCCTTTGATAAAAAAAATTGCAATGCATTTTATATAATAAAGGAATGAGTGCCATTTTGCATTTAGATAACATTTTAAATACAATTTTATGGAAAAACTTTTATCATAATTCACTTCCTGCCTGATTTTTACAGAGTATAGTTCCACTTAAAAATCATGCAAATGAACCAAATAAGGGCTTCATTCGTATCTGTTGACCAGTAAATTCTATGGAAGGAATAAAAGTCATTATTTCATCAAAGGAAGTGCGAGTTGAATGCTGGGTTCATTAGATTTTAACTACAAAAAAATGAGGGAAAGTTGTATGTTACATACTCATTCATTTTCATATACATGTACATTTACCCTAAAATTATCTCATGATATACAATTTCCATAAAAAGGCACTTGGAAGGGATTATTTTAGGGATTTATAAAATGCTTAAGATATTTTATAAACATGTACTGGAAAGTCAAATAATCCGAAGGCATCGACCGTTTTTACACTGAGGTTTGGTTGGGAAAAAAATAAAGTTATTCCAAATTTGAGGGGG
Organism: Perna viridis; assembly: GCA_037379345.1. Classification (NCBI taxonomy): domain Eukaryota; kingdom Metazoa; phylum Mollusca; class Bivalvia; order Mytilida; family Mytilidae; genus Perna; species Perna viridis. The sequence goes on along the minus strand of CM074524.1, from coordinate 28,362,877 downwards.
GTATGGTTTTACTAAGCCATGGACAGTAAAAAACATATGAATAAATATTCCCCCATTACTTAACAATATACATGTAGGTTTTCAATTATAAAATGGTTTTACTCAGCCATGGACAGATAAAAAACTATGAATATTCCCCCATTACTTAACAATTTACATGTAGGTTTTCAAATATAAAATGAGAGAATGCAATGGTCTGTGTCTAAGTTGTATATGTAGAACAATTTTACTTTAATTTCTGTGTTACTATTAAATGTATAGCTATTTGTAGTTTTCACAGATAAGGTTTTGTGAGAAAAAAAATTGTGTACATTTTCCTAAATGTTAAATGTTTATTATGTATTGTGTGGGTAACTTAACATAAGAGGATTTCCTGACTGAGTAGAACTTGTATAACTTTGCAAAATTCTGACTAACAATTGTAAATTATGGGAAATTCATTAACACAAATTTCATACTTCAAAAACAAATTTCCACAAATAATTCACTTCCTGAGTTGAAATAATTGAAATGATTTTCTTGATTTCAATATTTTTTTTTTGTTTTCTAACCTTTGAATTCCTGTCACTTACTTGAGTATTTTCATTAATTTGATTGTTTTATGTAAGAACTAACACCAAGTACAAAGTACATACAGGTATAATTCAAATCATGACGAAATCAAGGAATATAAATGAGAGTATCAGCTCTGCCCTGAAACTAAAATATAGAGATGAAAGATGATTCAGAATTTGATTTTTGTCATATTTCCTTCAGAAAATCACAATACCAACAGTATAGTTTGACCAAGTTAAATAATTTGAATTAGAAAATGAAGAATTTTGATTTTATTATAGCTGCTTACTCAATTATTTTTACGAGCCTGGGGCTACTAGGTAATCATGATTACTTATTTACTCTATTATTTTTACCAGCCTGGGGCTACTAGGTAATCATGATTACTTATTTACTCTATTATTTTTACCAGCCTGGGGCTACTGGATAATCATGATTACTTATTTACTCTATTATTTTTACCAGCCTGGGGCTACTGGATAATCATGATTACTTATTTACTCTATTATTTTTACCAGCCTGGGGCTACTGGATAATCATGATTACTTATGTAGCAGAAATTGCTGAGTAGTTCCAAATGTGTGCATCATTCAATACAGGCAGACATGAAATGAAATTAAGGCACAATTTAGGTTGTAACTGAAACCATTCAGGAAAGAGCTGTAATACAAAACCTTCTCAATTTTCACACCTCATAAGTTTGATTTGTCATTTAAGATTTTAATGAACTCATAAATCAGCAATTTTAAATTTTGTTTTGTGATTTTTGACTTTTTTCAGGTTTAATGTTGCTTAACTTGTTATATTATTATATGCTGTTTTATTTTTGGTTATATATAATCAGGTGCTTGGGGTTGTGAAAACATTTTTTTTAATAGTTTTTTTAAGAGATCATGGTTGCTAGTTCTAACTGTATGTACAGTGAAACCTGTGTTACCTAAACCTTTGGAGGCAAAGCTTAAAGAGCTGGCATTTCTCATCCCCATGGGGTTGTTGTCTCTGACATATTCACCATCTTTATTCTTGTTATAAGTTACAACAACATGCAAATGTTTGTTTGGTGTTTCAGGTACACAGTTATAGTATGACAACAGAGAAAAAAAATACAACTATATTACTATGACAATTATAAGTTTTTCCATAGTCAAAAAATTTCTAAAATTTATATGATTATGAAATGAAATTATCTTCCGTAATGTCATACATACATGTATATTCTGAAGTATTAGATGCCTCATATGGAGAGATTTGTTATGCCAGTTGGTCCCTTAGATTCTCACTTACAAGGTTTGGTTTAAGTAGGTTCTGCTGTACTTTCATTTTGTACTCATTTTAGATTAAAAATCCTTCATTCATTCTATAGCAGTTTTGGTCTATCAAGCAAAATTTATCTAGTCTCAATAGACCAAATGAGATCTACTAAGATTGCTTGCTCAAAATCTCTTCTGATATACTTGAATATTTATAAGTGGTATATGATTAAAGAAAAACTTAAAGCAAATTTAAAAAACCTTATATAAACAGAATAACAATAAATAATGAGTATATTCACTTTGCAACTAATTATCAAGATCCAAGAATTATTCCAATCCTCACTGGTAATTCTTGTATGTATTTTAAATCTTTTGAACAGTATTTTAAATATATAGCTGATGTTATTGTGTTAAGTACAGTTATCTGTGGGAATTAGGCAGTGGATGCAATATGGTAAGAAATAATCCACCACTTTGAAAGTATAGTGCCACCAGTATCAAGGAATATAGACAAGTGTTTTTTTTTATCATTTTGGTAAAATTAAGTACAGCTTTATTGCAATGCACTAGATATGAATATTTCAGCTACAGATAAAACCAAATTTTTTGACAATTCAATGAAAAATTCAATGACATATCCAGGGATGCAGACATCCATTAGTTGTTATTTCAAATATAGAAGTATTTATTGAATGAAAGTATTATGTTGGGTTTCTTAGTTTCTTAGTCTTGCCTGACTCCTACTAAGACCTTTTCAATTATCAGAACTAATGTTCCAGTGATTAAAAGGCAAATTAAAAGGGGCAATATACAGAAAAGTTGACTGGGTGCTTCACAGTGTTAGTATAATACCTCTGATAGAAATTAGTGGGTGCTAGGATTCTTATACAAAATACAACCTGTCTATAGATTAAGGATTTCATGTTAAAAAAAATTGTGTTAATTCTGGTACACTGTTATTTATAGACAGTATAATGTAATCCAGTTTGCTTTTTCATGAAAGACCACTGCTTTGACTCATGTTGTTCTTGTGAATTTTCTATGTTTAATGTTTTACTAAAATCAAATTTTATTTGTATTTCTGGTAATTGTTTAAAAATGATAGAGATGATGATCATGAGTATGCAACGCAGGGGCTGATCCTGACCATTATAAAAAAGGGGATTCTTATCCAGAAATTTATGTAAAAGGAGGATCCAGGCTATCATGCCTTTTTTACGCAATTTTTGCACTACATTAACAAAATTTTCAAAGGGGAGGAGGTTCAAATCCCAAAAAACACTTCTTCAAAAGATCAGTCACTATTGATTTGATTAGGATTTGAACCAGTCCAATTTTTCAATGCTGCAGGTAATTTATGCATTTAACTTATGGTGAAACAGTATATACATGTAGAAAGGAGAGCTTTGAAATTATAGATACACTTTGGGTTGTGATTTATCAGTAGAAATCATGAATGCTTTATTATATAAAATGTACTGTAAGTACATTAAAAGAATATGATATATGATTTGTGGAGATACATGTACCAGTGTTTTTCATGAGGATCACTTATAAGACAATGGTGTCATTAATCCCTGAAAAAATAGTCATTCTATATTCAAGAATAGCTATTTGAAATGAAATAGAAATTTCCTTTACGATTTTTGTTTCTTGATTTGTTGTACCATTTCTTTGTCTGATGAAGAGATTAGAGAGAGTGACATAGGTAGTGGCGAAATAAAAAGCTGCTAATTTTCTCTAAATAAATTTTAATCAAAGAAATATAAATATGTTGAGCAGATTGTACAATGTTATGAAAAAAAGTACATTTTTGTCATGTGCTGTTATTCTGTACTGTTTTATTGGATGTGGGTATTGCACATGCCATTTTTCTACAAACACAGCTGGGTATGGCACATACCATTTTTCTACCAACAGGGCTGGGTATTTGATTTGTTCCCAAAAAACATTTTATTTCCAAATTATGCTGGAAACGTTTTTATAAATATTTCTATGTTTCGAAAGAATTGCCAATTTAAAAAAAAAATATATATATATATAATACTGTTTAACATGATATGTGAAATTGTTTATAGATTTTAAACCAGAAATTATCCTTTAAAGAATAGAAATTGAAATTCCCACTATCTTCTCTGGTATTAAACTGATTTGTGCTTCAGAAAAAGAAAACCTATTTTGTCATGTGTTTTAGTCATTCTTTATTATGCACTGTGCATCATTCTAACTATACACTAACTTACGGATGTGCAGTATATAAATAATAGCCTAATTTGTTATATTTTATTGTTAGTTTTTGTATTTTATTATTTTTATTATGAGTATTTATTTTCCTTTCACATTTACCAGTATTCTATCACATTTTTATTAAAAATGTCTCTTTCAACGTTTGTTTCTTTTCTTTGTGGTTCATACCTCCCTTTTTAATTCATTCTGTTGGTCGGTCTCTGCTTGTCCACCGAAGACCCACAAAATGAGAATGCTGTTTCGAGATTTATGTATATATTTTGATAGAATGTATTTCTAGCTGGAAGGATGCTTATTTTCCTACAACATAAGTGATTGGAATTCCATTCCTCCATAACCCAAGGATGGCAACAAGTCAGAAAACAGATTGCCAGCCAACCTCTTGCATTGCTGGACTGAAGTGATTCTTTCCTTTTGTTTTTCAATCATTACCTGTTGTATTTTTTCATTTCAAAGTTATGATACATGAAAGGACGAAATTGGTATTGATACTGTTTTGGAAATGGATGAATTGTGGGCTTTGGTGCAGCTGTTTATGTTTTTCTTCCCATCTGATCACTTTCCTGTCGAAATATTTTTTCCTAAACTACACAATGTAGCTTGGTGAAACTTTATAGGAAGGTCAGAAATCATAAGTGGATGCGCACATAGAAAAGCTATATGCTTCCAAAGGAAATAATACAAGACTATTACATTAATTTTTGACATGTAGGAGTGTTTTTATTTTTATTTTTTTTATTTTTTTTAAGTAGAGTGAAAGTCCTTAGATTGATTCAACCTTGTGTGACCGAAATAGCCATTGAAACCACCCCTGAAGTCGCCCCCTCCCCCTTGTTTTCTTACATGTACTTCGATACAACATTATGTTTAATTCATATACTTTAATACACAAATAAACACAAACATTTTGTAACGCAGTGGAACAGTCAGGAAGTCACTTTGATTTACAGAATACTTTCCTGAATTCACGTCTGAAAATTTTAGTACAAAACCCATAAACGAATGGATTTACTCCACTGCTAATGAAATGAGAAAGTATAGCTACATTGTAAGCCACCTGTAATGGTACACTTATACATTTAAGAAAGTCTGGCATCGTGTTTCTAGAGATGAGTAATGACATGTAAGGTATAAAACTGATGACTTGAACAGTTGTAATGATAAACATTGTTATGGTGATACGCTTCCGACGTAACATATTTCGACTGGGCGTCGACGTCGAACTAGAAAAACTCATTTTTCGCAAAATTGAAAATCGGGATATTCTTTCTGGCTTCATTTTAGTGACATTGTTATTTCTTGAGGTTAAAGGTCGTCTCTTTTCTTTCCTATCAATTGTGCTATTTCTTGAAGATTCTGTTAAGAAGTCACACGAGTCTTCGCTTTCTTCTGCTTTAAATTTGTCTTCAGATTTGTTAACTTGGGTAGTTTTTGGTTTCTGTTTCACTATTGGGTCGTTTTCATAATTTTGTGAAAGTGAGGGGTCGTTTTTCTTGTAGTCACGTAATATTATTCCTTTAGTATCTGTCTCCTTCTCTCCCTTTGATTTGCTTTGAGAAAACGACGACAATTCCAAACTGGCGGTATACGAACTTCGTTTGGCATTTGTCGAAGTAAGGTTTGGAAGTCTAAGGACTCGAATCCATATTAAAGTGTAAAAAACAACTAATGATGACGATATTCCAAAAAACAGCAAACAAATTATCCAGTAATAAATTTTAGGGTATGATGTATCACTGTATTCAGGTGCTGTAGAGCACGACGTTTCAGCAATGATAAGTGTTTCAGGTTCTGTTTCTCCAAAAAGCATCAGAGTCGGCCAAGAGAAAACTAGGGAAAACATGAAACACACACAACATAACCACCTGGCTTGTGATGACGTAATGCGCGTAAGAGTATGTCTGCAGATACTTAAGTACCTGTCAAACGCAATAATAACCAACATTGACCCTGCAGCTAATGACGTCAGTGCACGTGAAAATCTTTGTATCTTACAGAGAGCATCTGATTCCCTTCCAATAGGATGTCGTAGCATTGCTATTTCCATCGGCATACAAATACAGCTTGTCAAAAGATCAAAGGATGCAAGAAAACCAATGAAATATTTTATTTTCTTTTCCTTCCATTTTCGATAACAGATATAGCATACCAATGAGTTTCCAATGGCACCCGACGTCATTAATATGGCAACAAAAGCCACCACTGGAGACAAAATATGGGACATCTCGTCCTCCTTCATACAAACTAATGTTTTATTTTCTTCCATTGTGTCATTTAAAGTTTCCATTTTATCTACAAAAGTTATAAAAGGTTAGAGAGAGAGAATAAAACACGAGCAGATAAATCTACAACACACTTGTAAAATGACATCAGATCATGACAGGATGTGAGAATTATCACATGTCAATTACAACGTATATTTATAAAAAAAAAATCACCATTCATTGAGTACAATTACGTAAAAAAAAAATTCACAAAAAGCTTATTTATTTTCAGGAAATAGCATGCAAGCTTTGCGGAATGAATACATTTACATAGATCAATCTCTCACGTAATTTTAATTTACTGTACAAGCAATTGTATACGTACCGTGGGCGTTATATTTATAGGGACATGGCAATTCGAATAGTAAGCAACAGTGTCATACATGTATGCACTGCCATACTTAAATATCTCTATTATATGGAACGATTTACAGTCACAATTCGATTACTGGTGTAAATTTCTTTTTCATCAAATCGCCTTAAAACAAGAGTAGACGTCATTCTCGGTTATGAATTCACGCAAGCGAATGCTCCAAAAACGCAATTAATGCGCAACGCCGGTTCCATATGAAATAATAGATATCCGTAAAATATCTGGCCTGGATTTCATTAAAAAATCCCAAGTTAAGAATTTCCTCAAGTCCTAGCCCGTGCCACAAAAGTAAAAAAATGTCTAAGAATATTCTTAACTTTCATGGTAACTTCAATCACAATCTTTGAGACTGATGACGTCATAATCAGTTGAGAATTTTCTCAGACTTAAGGAGGTAAGTCTAGGGTAAGAGACATTGATAACTCTGAAATTAGTTATATGTTTCAAATTGTATCATTTTCAATTTCACCAGAGCCTATCAAGCTTTAATTTGAAAGAGAATGAAATTAATCTAAGTCACTTTGATGCTTACACGAGATTGATGTAAAATGCTGAATACAATTGCAAACGCAATCGGAACACCTCAGACTTTCTTGTTACACAAAAGAAAAACCTCGGAGGCACTAGTCGGATGGATCTGTCCGAAATTTGACCGATCCAATTCTAAAATTATAGTTAAACTGGTTGAATTTTTTTACCATTCCTTTTTTTCCCTAGCTCCTCGCTTCGTGCCAAAATTCTGGTAGTTCCAATTGAATACATACGTTCAAATGATTTGTAAGAGTTGTGTCCATTACCCTAGATCTACCTCCTTAAGTAATTTTCCTAGTTTTGTGACAATGTGGCCTGTTTTTTCTCAAACCCTCAATTTCAAGTGATCTGATTGGTTGAAATTTGAGTTGAGGAAGGACTTAAGGATTACCTCAATTTTAGGTATTGTATGAAACCGGACCCTTTCCCAGTGTAATATTTTATAAGAGAGTAATCAAGGGAACCAAGGTTATAGCGGTAATCAAAAGAATGTAATCCAGGGACAAAGACCAGACATGGAAAACAGACATATACAACAAAGAACATAACGTAACCAAAATCATACATTCAAAGTAACAAAAGTAAATGAGCAACTCGGACTCCACTAAAAACTGGGAGCATGGACCAGGTGCACCGGTAGGGTAAGCGTCCTCTGCTTTTCTAGAAACACCCGCACCCACCGAGTTGCTCATAAAAAGTCAAAACCGGGGGAGACAAACGAGGGAAGGAAAACTATGACCCGTTGAATAAATCAGTTTTCATGGTGTGATGGATACACCATAACGATCCACGAGTTCATGATAACGACCATAAAACTTCTGTAGTGATGACTTCAATCTTGTAGCAACATAACCCTGTTCCAGAAGCGTATTTGTTAGAGTTCTAGCCTGATACAAAAAGTCTGCGTAGTTTCGGCAAGCTCTGGCATAACGTATGAGTTGTGATATGAACACTAAAAAAAAGCCGCCATTTTTTTTTATCAAAAATGTCGCCAAAATCGGATTTCAATGAAAATTAAAATCTAGGGAAATCATCGCATTCTACATTCAATGGCCGCTTCACAATTTGGCTAATTCCGACTATTTTGCCGGCTTTGGCGACTTTTGTCTTTCGCTTGCAAACACAGTACCTCTTGTTATTGTTGAAATGTATTGCCAAAATCAGTCATTTTTTCCCGACTTAATTTGCAAGTTAATTGCCTTTTCTGAGAGGGCTTACGGCAGCGTCTAGATTGAATTTCGAACGTCAGACGCTGTTTTGAAGCCTGGGGTTGAAATTAGCAGTGAAAAGAAGTCGGAAAAATAAATTGGTATCATGTTTTGTTATATATTGTAACTACATTTCTTTATATCTGTTAATGTTTACTTAACGTGAATCAGGCTGACGGGGCATTTGCATTACTATCTGCATTCATGATACATGTATTTATTAGTACCTTACATGATATTAACGTAGTATATGGCAAACTAAAATTTGCAAGATTTTAAATCCAATAAAAGAACAAACAGAATTTCCCAACTACAAATGAGAAACAGCGGTCCTTTTCAAAAAAAAAAAATCGTAAGTGTAAAATTAGTCGTAAGTTATGATGTCATAATAGTTAAGTATTGTGACCTCACAACTTACGACTACTTTTATTCTTACGATTTCTGTGAAAAGGGCTGTAGTCGTCGATTTCATAAAAGTCGTAAGTGTAAAATTTATCATAAGTAATGACGTCACAACCAAAAATAGCATTATGGCGTCATAATGTACGATCAATTTCATACTTACCACTTTTGGTGAAATTGACACCTGGTTGAATAAGTAAGTAAGACAAACAGTAGCAGATCCAGAAGATTCTGAGGATTGGAACTCCCAGCTTTTGGAATTATTTGTGCATTTTATGCCAAATATGGGTAGCATATACATTTTTTACAATGGAACTCCTGTTTTCAAATTCTGGATAGGACCTCGTTTTACTAAATTTCTGTGCAAATCCCCTGACAAAACTGACCTACATTGTACCGCCATTGTTTGTTACAATGTGCATTCTATAATACATGTACATGTACCAGAGTACTAAACAAGTACTGTCAGGGTTTGGTTTAACTTCATGTTACGTCTTATCTTTACACAAATATTGATGTACTATCGAAATAAAAGAAAATATAATTTTCTTACCTCAGCCATTCATCAATTAGAAGTCTTAATAACTCTTTACAAACAATAATACGGAATTAGTTTCATGACAGGTTGGAATGTTTTGGATAAAATCGGAAATTTCAACTTGAAACTTAATTATATCTATTAAGGAAAGGCGTTGTTGGCTAATTGTTATGACCTTGAAGTTTTTGTATATTGTATTTTGTTGTCGGAAATCAACGTTTGAAGCGGTTTGTATTTGTTCACATTTTTGTCCTTCATGTTAAATGTTAATGGCGGTAAAATTCAGGTAAAAAGAAAAAAAAGGTTTTTTTACAGTATGTAAATGGACAATATGAAACGTTACTTTCAACTTGTCTGACCCTTATCCAAATACACCATTCAATGGAATGGATAAATAATCTTGGCCCGATGAGATTGAAAAATAATTTTCCAACCGTTAAAATTTCATAAATAAATATTGCAATCTGCTTAATACTGTCATGAATGTGGCAATGTATTCATTCATTTAACATTTCATAATCTGGTTCCCTTTTATACTGATTCTCGTAATTACGCCTCCTTTTCATCCATGAAATCCTGGATTCGCCACTGGATGTATTGAAAGCAAATTCATTTAAGTGTTGTCTTTCTTTTACACCAGAACAGGAGCATCTTGTGGTAAATACTAAATGGCGATTCCGAAATTAATTTCGTGCCTAAGTGAAACAAGATTTAAAGATACTTTTCAAGATTTATACATGTATGTACATACACAATGTTTTCTGTCCTGCCTGACTTTATGTATACATGTGCATGTAGAACATGTGAGCATGTTGGTAGTGAATACGATCCTTTGAGATACAAAAAAATTATCAACTTTCATACGAGGACAAGACCACAGTTTGTAAGTATGCAGCTGTAATATTTCAATGGTATTTTATGTCTGAGGAGAACATCTTGTGAAGGTCGTGACTTTCAAACCTTACACGGATTCAATATCAACTGAAAAGTATCGTTTGAAAACTGTCCTTCTTCCCGAAACTTTATCTGGAGAAAGGTAGTTGACTTGTCTATATAAGTGCAGTTTAGGAATCAATATTAAGTATAATTATTATTATTATATAGTACTTTTGATATAGAAAATTATCTGGACTTTCTGACATCATATAATGAGTTTAACTTTACAATGAACCAAAAAAAGAATGATGAGGTTGATATATATGGACAGTCTCTTAAAAGAGAGATTTGTTACATTTTTTTTTTATTTTTCTCATTTACCAAGAACGAACCAAGGAATCCCACTTCAGAGAGCAGGGTGAAATGACACAAACTTGAAGCCCCATCCGAATGAAAAGATCTGCCAACATCTAATATGAAACCGTGAAAAAATCATATTGGTTTTCAAGGATCCAGACAATTTGAAAAGGAGGGGTGCCAACCTGGGTTCCACAAGAAAAGGGGGTGCTAGGACATTATTTACCATTTTTGTGGTCTCCCCCCTCCCCCATTGGTAAGGATTTGCTTTTTCGCATGCTTCAACAAACTTTATTCCATCCACTTACTGAAATTCTTGATCGAGTATATTGTAATTTAATGTTTATACATCATTCATTCTAAGTGTTATTGATAATAGTTTTTAACGGGGGAATAGTCTAATCAGAGAGACCTAAGTGTTTTGACATGTAAAGGAAGGGAAATAGCGCTTTTAAATTTTATTTTTCTTCTCCTTGGCATTGTGAATGGGATCAGACGGGGTCGATTATTGCACTTTACAACTGGAAAATGACAAAGGTGTTTTGAAACTTTTACACATGATATACAGTACATGTTCTGTACGTATTCGGGATGATCGTGGTATTATCTCTTTATTACCCATGTATCATCATTCACAAATTCCCCGTCGATGCATGTATATATAGTGACAATTTTGTTATCGGCCAAATGAAAGTTGATATAAATCTTCAGCTTTTAATACTTCCTTTCGGCACTACTTTGGGTCATCTATCGGTCGTTTTATTTTTTCTAGGGGCGAATACCAAATTAATAATTATAGGCAAAACATCAAGTAAGAGAAGGAACAAACGTCAACCACTGCGTCCAGTTTAACGTCAACGTTGTAATTAGATTACTAACCAAGCTGTTGAGTGCCATTTGAACAAGATAATTCTTTCAAAAAGATGATATCCTTTGAATGTAATTCCAACCTAAAACACGAGTTATCGACTTGACAAACTGTTCTAGTAGAGACGGTAATAAAACACCTGAATACTAACCATTGTTTCAACCTTCGCTGCAGAGACTTGTTACAAATTAGTGGAGTACAGAAAAAAGGCGTTTAAGTGTATTTATGTTATATACTTACATTTGATCATAATTTGCATATGATTATCAAAATTTTCCAACAAAAGAGGGGTCCATCCGCCAGAACTCCCTGGATCTGCCATTGTTGCTTTATGTTGCTGTGAATGTGCCTTACCTTTCATACTTAGTTTGTTCATTCTATTTTAAACGTTAAGGACTTACCCGATATCGACATTACTCTAACTCTGTAAATAAAGTTTCAGTTTAATTATACAACATAAGCGGGAAATGAATCACTGATTCTTGAGATAGTATCAGTAAACATTTATAACAATACTTGATGGATCTTTAAATACATAATCAAAGTTCATGTATTTGTAAATTTTAACTATGACGTAATACTTGCACTTTGTTTGTAGGGGGAATTTCCTTTTCTAGAATTTTTTTCTTCTATTTTTGTCATGATGTATGTATCTGTTTGTCATCATTTTGTTGTAGGTACAATTATTGTGTAGGGTTTCCTTATTTCTAATAAATGTTTGGACTTAGAATCTCGACAATTATAATTTAACTAAGGTGTCTGATAAAAGAATAAAAGTTTGGGGACTGTACATTTTTCTAGATAATGTGTCTTTTTTAATTCTCAATTGTTGTACAATTATTGATATTTGTTTGCATATGGTTCCTTAATAAACTGTCCCTTTTTATTGGAAAATTTGTCATTTTCATGTGTAAAATTCACAAAAAAATGACAAATAATATCCTAGCTGCCCCCTTTCTTAGGAACTTCGGCAGGCACCCCTCCTTTTCAAAGTGTTTGGATCTATCCCTGCATCTGGTATTTATAGATCTTATTTGATAAAATTTAAAACATGTAAGTACTTATATATGTAGATGTTAATTGACTTAGCTTTTCTACATATAAAATAATCATTTTCCGCCATAATAGAAGTGTGTTTGATTCTCAGGCCTTTGTGGTGAGTCTCGGATTGATATAACATGTGATACAGATTTTGATATGTGACAACCCAGTCTCAATATTTAAATTATGTGATTTTGTTTTATAATTGACAATATTGAAAATTTATAGGTCAACTTAAATGGAATTGTTGTATGTTATCATTGTGTATATACTGTTACATTTTGCTGATGTGTTAAAAAAAGACAGTGCTTATGTTGCTACAAGATTGAAGTCATCACTACAGAAGTTTTATGGTCGTTATCATGAACTCGTGGATCGTTATGGTGTATCCATCAGCACCATGAAAACTGATTTATTCAACGGGTCATAATTTTCCTTCCTTTGTTTGTCTACCCGGCATTGACTTTTTATGAGCAACTCGGCGGGTGTTTCTAGAAAAGCAGAGGACGCTTACCCTACCGGTGCACCTGGTCCATACTCACAGTTTTTGGTAGAGTCCGAGTTGCTCATTTACTTTTGTTACTTTGTATGTATGATTTTAGTTACTTTATGTTCTTTGTTGTGTATGTCTGTTTTCCATGTCTGGTCTTTGTCCCTGGATTACATTCTTTTGATTACCGCTATAACCTTGGTTCCCTTAATTACTCTTCAGCAATTTAGTTCTCCATTACTCTCAGTTTAAATTCTAAAATTAACTCTTTTTCATACAGTATACCTTGACTTAGCCAAACATCTTGGAATCCATGTTTATATAAAATATTTCTAACCTTACAAATGTTCATGCCCAGTTAAGTTTGTCGTTTCTTGGAACTTGTTTTATTTAAGGCTTAATAGATATTGCGTAAAATAAATTATCAATTTTGAAAATATGCAAACAATAGAATATAATTCTAGCGTACCTATTAACATGCATGGGATTTTTGCCCAATGCAACATATACCATATCTTAGTAACTTGTTGCAAGTTACTGTGTATCCATCTGCACCATGCATGAGAACTGATTTGTTCAACGTGTCTTCCTGTCCTCTTTCGTCTTCCCGGACTTTTATAAGCAACATAGCGGTAGGGCCCTTACCTTATCGGTATATTTACGCCTGGTCCATGCTCCAAGTTTTTAGTGGAGTCCGAGTTGCTCATTTACTATTATTACTTTGTATGTATGATTTTAGTTACGTTATGTTCTTTGTCTGTTTTCAATGTCTGGTCTTTGTCCCTGGATTACATTCTTTTGACTGCCTCTAAAACCTTGGTTCCCTTGATTACTCTGTAATATCTTTTTTATAAAAAGGTTAAATGCAAAGTTTCTATATCTACTCCTTTAATTATTATCCATAACAAATACTCATAATTAAGGATACTACCTAAATATGTGTGAACAAAATGAAACAGAGATTCTGCACTGAAAAAAATCATCACGTGGTTTTATCATACAGATACAATACTGACTTTTTACCTTGGTCACAGAGAACTCTGTGTATTTATAAAAGTACCATTGTAATTAAGTAAAAGAACAAGATAATTTAAACAAACATTACATGCGTCAATGAGTGTGCCATTAAGATACCATATTTCGTTCTCTTTTACTATTCTGCTCTGAACAAACTTTTTCAATTAGTGTGTAAACCTATTCTAATTCAACATTCATTTACAGCATTATTCAAATTTTGCAAATCAACAATATTTTCACTAAAAAGGAAAGTGTCGTCAGCATATACATTAAACAAAACAAGTTTAACATTCCTAGTTCATAAAATTCAATACCCTGGGTTATCAGCTTCATTTTATATCACTTATGTAAATTGCATATAAAAAGTGAAAGTGATTCACTTTGCATAAGGCAAACAATCTGATATCAAACGACTTGATGTAATACTTAAACACAACATTTAATTTTTCAATACATAGATTTACAATGTAAGGGTCATAAGCAAATTTCCGATTGTGCTGTTTTAACCATTTTTCAAATAAAAATATGAAACTATGACATAGTCAATAAAACAATATTTTACCATTACTGAGTGACTTAGCAATTAAATAAAGGACAAACATTGCATCTCTCGTCCCTGAACCGGACAGAAAACCGAATTGAGGGTCTGTCATTATATCGTTATCCTTGCTCCACTTAATCAATGTAGTATTAATAACTGATGTAATAGTTTTACTCTATAGCTACCAATGTCATTGGCGTTTCCTATTTTTTTAAAGAGGTACTATAATGCTTTTTACCCATACTTCTGGGAACCAGCTGCAGCTTGTACATAATACAACGTTAAGCAGTTTTCATAAGAGTGGTAGTAACACAGTTTTTCCTTCCGCCAAGACTTCATTTAACACATTGTCTGTACTAGATGTTTTCTCAAATAACAAGTTTTCTATACATTTGAAAATTTCGCCTCTATCCCGAAGAATTTGAAATAAAAGATACTGCAGACACTGTGAAGTCAGTGTCATATATCAACCTACACTAAGAGATGGATGGAAAGGGAAAATTATTGACTAAACTATACGACAAACACGATGAATTTTCATTCTGTATTGTCAGTTTTCCTTTCATCTGTGGCAACATACCTTCAGCACCTGCGTATGAAGTTTTCATATCACAATTCATACGTTATGCCAAAGCTTTCCGTAACTACTAAGACTCTTTATACCGCGCCAGACTTCTTACAATTAAGCTACAGGAACAGGTTTTGTTGCAAGATTGAAGTCATTACTACAGAAATTTTATGGTCGTCATCATGAACTCGTTGACCGTTACGGTGTATCCATCTGAATGATGAGAACCGACTTGTTCAACAAGTCATAATTTTCCTTTCCAATTTCGTCTACTCCTGACTTGACCTTTTATGAGCAACTCGGTGGGTATTTCTAGAAAAGAAGAGGACGCATACCCTACCGATTCACCTGGTCCATGCTCCCAGGTTTTAGTGGAGCTCGAGTTGCTCGTTTACTTTTGTTTCTTTGTATGTATTATTTTGTTATTTTTGTTATTTTATGTTCTTTGTTGTGTGTACATCTGTATCTGTTAATTTTCTCTGTCTTTGTTCCTGGATTTCATCCATTTGATTTTCGATAGAATCTTGGTTCCCTTGGTTACCCTTTCAAGCTTTGTAAATAAATTGTCCACTGCACCACATACTGCATCATTCTGTATCACCATCAAAAATAGTTCAAATTTCTAATTAATCACCTCTAGAACCAAGATTTTTTAAATTTTTGTTATACATTGTTACTAGTTTTGTATACATTGTAGTATCTCGTTCATTTGACCAACACATTCGTCAAGGCGGTTTTGGACGCTATCCAGCATTGTGCTGTTGTCAACAATTTGTCGAATTAAAATGACAGTCCGATATGATCAACTACAAATGGCGACTAACTACCCTACAAAATTTGAACAAAATCCTTGGAATTGCGTCCACAATTGTGACCGGACGCACGGACATACGGACGGACGCCGGTATTTCTATATACCCGTCAGCAGACAAAAATACAAATGTAGGTTAATTCAGATATTAATATTGATCTGTGTGGGAAAGACGCGTCAAGTTCAAGATGGAAAAGTACAGCGATATATTGATGATATGAAAATCTTATGTCAGAAACAGTATTGTCGACAATATCATTCGAAATCAAGAGTGCATGTACATGGCGTTAAAAATCCCTAAAAGATCTCAGCCCGCCTCCTCCACCGACAAAAATAAATTTTTGTTTTCAGTTTAGTTTGCATCGGCAAGAAAGTAAGCATTTATGTGCAACTAATTATATAAGTAGATTGTTACCTTCTGTCAACTTCCTGTTCGCGGAATGGGGTATACATGTTTCAAACACATGATTTATTTCCTGCGTGTGTATTAGGTGCTGATAAAAAATGTACAGTGGCGAGTCCGTCCCCCACCACTTTTTCGTTGGAAAATTGTACTTTTTTTGTGCAAAACATGGGACAAAGCCTGGATTCGACCTTTTACTGTAACCACTCTGGAATCTCCCTTTTCTAACCTCTGGATCCACCCCTGAAATATAACATTTGTCTGCACATCTAAAGTTTTGCTGATCAGTATCCACTCCGCATTCAAACATACTTGGAATGTCCATATTTTGTTTATACATGTGTGCACAGAAGAAATTTTAGTACAGAGATACTGCTAGACGGTTTGTTTGTTTTGTTTGTTTGTTTGTTGGGGTTTAACGCCCGAGCAGCAATATTTCAACTATATTCAGACAATGAACATGAAATTGATGATAAAATGAACATAAATTGATGAAATGAAAAAGGGATGGAACACAAGGATAATGGGGTCGACAAATTTTGATTGCCACTGGAAATTGGGAGAGGTGGGTAGAGTTGGGCAATTTAGCCTCCGGTGGCGGAGCCCTGTGGTTCCTACTCCGGGAGAATACCACAGTAGAGTTCTTTAACGTGCGAGGAACGTGGCATCTTTCCCAACACGGCGCACCACTATGGTTTGCGGTCAGGTTGTCCGTATTATAGCCTGACAACCCCAGCATGTAACACGCCAGGGGTACCCCATTCCACCGCCTGGGGCACACAACCCATTTGCTCTGTGGGCAGAGCGCCCTAGCCCCTGGCTAGAGTTCTGAGCACTATTTAGTCGCCTTTTACGACAAGCTTAGTGATTCTGCAGGCCTATTCTTTTGACACCCAGACCTGCACAGGTCTACTGCTAGACGGAAGAGCCAGGTTAAACGAAGGTCACCTCGGATCCCACAACTCTGGTCAACTGCTTAAGAAAGTAAATTGGCAAATGTGGATTAAGAGAAATACCCAAATTGCAAGGCAAGGAAGGAAGAAAAAACTACAACAAAATACATCTAAAAAAAAAACAAAACAAAAACAAACAAAAACAAAAACAACTTAAGTCTGTTAGAGTTATCTCATCCTTGAATTTACATGATTTTGGATTACCTCCCAATTGACACCAAAATACACGCGGTTGTTTTGCTTACAAGAACAATTTTTGTACAAAAAGTCATCTGGTTTTGGAGTAATTGAAATATTTTCATAATATTAAGCCCTTGTCTTCCTACTTAAAGATACTCAGGAAGATTGAAAGGTCATATAACAAGAAGGTTCCAGAAAAGGGGGTGTTTAAGGCTATTATTTGCTCTAACCTCATTTTTGCCCAATATTTGAACAAAATTAACATGATTCCCCAACAATAGGGGATTTCGCCCCCCGGAACTCCTCCTTGATCCGCTTCACTGCACATGTATCATAAGGAGGAATATAAACCACTAACAATTAAATATCAATGATTCTACGTTGTAATCTAACTGAAATTGAAACGCGCCTACAAAATCTAAACATGTATTTGTTGGACAAGCATACATGAATATATATATATCTAGGGCGCTGGAATTTGTACAGGTGGTGTTGCCATAGATGTCACAGTGGTACGAGTTCGAGTCCCGCGGAGGGAACGACCAAAAATTTGCATTGCAAATTTGACAGTTCTAACATCGTTGGGAATTTTCCAGACACACACATATATATATATAACGTCTCAGAATGTGACGACTCTATTCGCTACACTGCTCCATCGGATCAAATTGATACAGGGAAGATATGTAAACGTATAGATGGTCTGAAAAATTCCCAACGATGTTAGAACTGTCAAATTCGTTCCCTCCGCGGTACTCGAACTTGTACCGCTGTCACATATATGGCAACACCGCCTGCACAAAGTCCAGCGCCCTAGACCACTCGGCCAGCTAGGCTATATAAACATATAGCTTTCGCTTGCCGGGTCATTCCTCCTGGTAGGATTAATCTAGGGCTGTAATTTAGTACGCGATGCATGGTAGCACGGGACAGCAGTTCATTTCGGTGTTATTATGTAGGTTAGAAGATCAAATTAATGATGCATGTCACAACAAATCAATATTATACAACGTCTCAGAATGTGACGACTCTATTCGCTACACTGCTCCATCGGATCAAATTGATACAGGGAAGATATGTAAACGTATAGATAGGTCTGAAAACATCGTTGGGAATTTTCAGACCTATCTATACGTTTACATATATATTAATGTTATTCCTGGCCCGACACGGATACATGTAGCTGTATATCAAATTCTCGGCATATGTGGTATGTTCGAGGCTCAGCGAGAAACAAATACACGTTTTGTATTAACCGCCTGCACATTCTTTTTACGATAATTTACGGTTAAGTCATTTCTTTCCGTTTAATTTGTCTTTAAATGTCACATTTTAAGTGTTTCCGAACTTAACTATTTTTAGAAACCTCTTCCGAAAGCAAGCTTTTGATTGAGTTAGTTTTTAAATTATCAATTTCCCTTTCTTATGTAGTTAAATACATGACTATACCAGCTTCCCCTGCATAAGCAGTTAATACATTGTATTTCCCAGTTGTTGAGGTTTGTCATAACTAGAAGTCCCTATTCATGCACTACGGCTGCCTGAGAAACAGGATTTAGGATGAAACAAAAATACGCTGCCTAAAACAGATTTATATCCGATATCCAAGTCTTATTGAGAAATTATATTCTGTTTCTGGAAAAAAACAGATAGTATATCAGAGTTTTATAACATCAGTAAATTTCTTTTCAGCATTTTGTACTTGTATCAAACATGTATTATTTTTATCTTGAACAATCTAAAGTACAAGACTTATTTTTGAAGTTGTGGTCTTCCTTGTTTTACTTACAGAGTATTTAGATCCATGTTTTTTTCACTTTTTTTGTTCATATTCTTTGTACTGTTTTGACAAACTTCACCAGTTTTGACCGCGATATGATAACTGATTTAACCTATCATTTCCATCGGAAATGCCGGTACTAAGTTAAGACCATTGTGGTTCCAACTTTCCGTCTTTTACCTTGATATTGCTATATTTACTATTGCTGAGTTTTTATGTTCGATAACTTTATTATTGTATACCCTTCATACGCTACATGTGGACATTGGTAGGTTACCCAATAAACACAGTTCAAATATGAAAAAAATGCCCTCTGCATTCCCTGCTTCATATTGTAGAGTAAAACTTGTGTAAACCGTACCATGTATAAAGCACCAAACATCCTCTGTAGTCCATTTACATTACTCAGTACTTTTTAACCTGTGTAAATCGAACCCCTACCTTAAACTAATATCCCAGTCCAAAACTGGGACGGTTTCTAGACAGAGTTCAATGTAATATGAGACCAAGGGGTCAAAATAATCTTCACTGCGCTACTGTCAAGACGGGGTTAGTAAATATCAAGTTCTAAATATAGGAGTTTAAACGAGTTAACATAGTATAAGAACAACCTGCAAATAAGAGAAAATAAGTAAAACCCTGACAAAGTAGACAACCCATGTATGAAATAAGTAACCCTGACAATTCAAGTAGACAACCCATGTATGAACTTGGTTGTACCATAAACATCCTATTCCATTCTAGATGAAGTGTTCAACTGCCTGCTACAGACAAACATGGTTAATGGAAAAAACTGAAATTTATGTTTATTCAAGGGACAAGATGCAAGCAACGAAAGCCTAGCAGGAAATTATAGACATAATACAGGAACCGAGAGAAAACTATTAGTACTACAATGATGTACCAGGGGGCAACAAAAACTGGGGATCATTTTTACCGATTGGACCCTAAGCGTCATCTGCTTTCCTGGAATACACATGTGTAACATGACTTGCCATATTCGATGTAAGAAAAAATATACCGACGACAAATCGAAACATACATGTATGTAAACTATCACTACTTATATCAAAGCGCTCAAGATTGTGGCCGTAGAAGTTTTAAAACCTCTTACATTACCTCGCTCCAACGGCTTATCTTTTTAAGTAGCACTCCAGATAAGAATCATGCAAAATGTGATTCATTTTTCGAAAGCCCACATATATTTATTTCTGATATTGTGTTTAAGATGATATCGTAAACAGAAATTAACACGTGGTATTCATATAACCCTTGTTTTATGAGAAAAAAATAAAAATGTATCGTCGAATTCAAACGTAAGGGAGGTAACGCTGTAAATAAAACTGAAATACAATGAACACTGCTCGAATTTCAGTGTGGATTATCCCCCAAAAGCAGACAGATTGGAATGAATAATTGAACAATTATACATTTCATCATAAAGATCTATAATGCAACTCAATAACAAAAATAAAAATGTGTATAGCCTTTTTTGGTATGTATAACATATAGTAACAGAATTTGCATGATTCTTACGTATACAAAAACTACTAATTAAAAGAAGATTATCCTTGTTAATATTCTAGCGTAACAAAACACTGGTCTTATTTCTCGACAAGTTCTCGAATAACATAAGAGCATGATATTTGTTTTAAAACACCATACAAGGAGCAGACTGAATGTTTCTAAAGATAAATGAATAATTGGAAATGAGAAATGTAGAACCGCCTCTTACGTATACCGGTATCTAATGAGACAATGTTGTGTTTACATCATTGTACAAACTAATAGCAGCTTCAAGGCCTTCTCTTAGAATTACATGTTATAATCAGCAATTAAATTTTGATCAACATTTTAGCTGTAAGATTTATTTTCTTTCTCATAGCGACATATTCTAAGAAAATTATGACACATAAGAACAAGACTTGCAGTAAGCCATGATATTGTTATTGTCACCATTGAACAGATACTTGTTTCATGTGTTAAATGTACTAATAGCTTGCATGTGCAAATGTCATTTTTTGTAATTCACTAAAAACGATAGCCAGTGAAGTACAAGTCTTTTGAAGGATCGGGTGAAATGGGTAAAATCTGAAACATACAAAGTCGTGTCAAAACCCACAGCTTTGACAATAATATACTTTCACTGAGGGAAGATTTCACTATTTAAAATGACCACTATTTATTCGCTGTAGCACTGGAGAAGTTTTAAAACTTTTCATCAGAATGTTAAAAAACTGTTGTTTTTTTGACAGACTTTGCTGCCACTAAAATAATCGTGTGTAGTGCATTTCAATGAAATTATAATTTGCTATACCAAAATGATATAAACAATCAAAGCGGTAGGTTATTAAAACAGTGTTTCGTCTGCTACAAGATTCTTGCAGAGACTTGTACTTAATTGTATTTATGACTATTTTACTTTCAAGTACCCATTAAACAAACCAAACATCTGCCGTTGGTTGGGGTTACAAGTGTGTGTGTGTGATGTTCGTGCTATATTCATTTTTAACGTTTTGATAAACGGTTCTTTTAGAATTAAAGTTGATATACATTTAACAAGTAACAATGGCCTTCCAGTTATTTCTGTCTGTTTGTAACTGTTTATTGTGAGTATAAGTCAAATTATACCAATTTCACAAATCAATTGATCTCGCGATCAGCTGTCCTTTATATTAAAGGCGATATCCGTCTTGATACATTTCTAGGAATGACAAATCTCATGTGTATCATAAATAATGATGCTTTCAACGCTTTAAACTTTTATATCCCTGGATAAGGAACCATATACAAAAATGAAATGATTGTCGAAAACAATTTGCCCGTTAATTATCTCTGACGGTAGTTAAAACATATTTCAGTCGTTAATTCCTTTTTATGGCTGTTGAGTCAAATATCAATGTCAATTCTTATTACGCTGGAAACATTTTATACATTGGAGACTTTCCTTGCATTGCTTTCTAAATTGTTTGCTTACAAAACAGTAAATAAACGGATTTAACACAGAGTTCATGAAATAAGATCTTAAGAAAATTTGATACATTTCCATGCCGGATACAGTTAGTGACTGTACATATGGTTTAGCTTGGTATCGCATTATGACTGCCGCCGTATGAGGAACAAATGATATTATAAAAGTGATTGTCACAAGAAACATCATTATTGTTGTTTTACTTAGAATCTGTTGTCTAATGCTGCTTCCTCGAGATTGGCGCATAAACGTACGAGTACTTTCGTTACTTTTAGTGTTCGACGATGCTGATTCTTTTGAAGCTTCTCGCTTAAATATGGCTGAGAATCTGTTTGGAATACTTGTTGTCGGCGTTGGGGATGGACTTTCGTTTGAAAACTCCATACTTGTTCTCAATTGTGAAATGTCGTTGCTCATGCGCAGGCTCCGTCTCATTCTGCGCTGCGCTTTACGAACGCAAACTTCACGCCCAACTAAACTGTAAAATATTATAAGTAACACATCTGTAATGCCTTGCCCTACGACTAAAACATAAATATAGATAGTTGGGAAAATCTTCCCATCCATATGGTCCGAAATGAGACATGTTTTCCCATGTTTGAGAGTGCGCGTTCCATACAATACACACATCTGCCATGAGGTCAAAACCGCGAATATCCATGCTGCAATGACGATCTTTTTAGCCATAAACGGATCTATATGATGGCCATGAGGTCTACATATTCTCTTATATCTGTCGATAGCAATGGCTATTAATATAAAGGCAGATGAATTGTTGATAAAAGATGAAACAAACCGAGTTATTTTACACAAAATTGGAAAGTCAAAATTGTCAAAATTATCCAACAACGCTATCTCCGATGGCATGATTAGAACACAATGAATTATATCTAACAGAGCAAGAGACATGATAAACACACGCGTTGGAGACTCACGACATTTAAAGAAGTAGATATAAAGCACAGATGCATTTCCGGGAACACCAAGAACAAACAGAACCACCATGTAAACTAAAGCAGGAGTTAGTGATTGCATTAGAATCTCATGGTGGAGGAAGAGGAAATCATCGTTGTCACTCGCAGACTTATTCTCCATGATGTATGTTGATTTCCGTACCGATATTAGGCTTTAGAGCATACTGTCTTTTGTAGGGTGCTCGTCTGAAATTCAAATAAAAGAACATTTTTATTCATTTGGATTATTAAATAATTGCGTACTCCTCGGCGTTGTCCACATGCATGGCTTGGCCATCGCAGAGGTAGTCGTGCATACGCATGGTGGATAACCTCCTGGGCTATGTTAATAGTAATATATACATGTAGTTGTGACAGGCAAATAGGTTACCCAATCTAGGTGTAATCTGGAATTTACACGAACTACATTGTGCAAGTACACACATGTAAATGATTGGCGCACGGGTAACCTCCTCAGCCATGTTAATTGTAATATGTACATGTAGTTATGACATGTAAATAGGTTACACAATCTAGGTGTAATCTGGTATATTCACGAGCTACACTGTGCAAGTACATACACGTAAATGATGACTAGTCGTATTAATGGTGTAAACAGTTTGTGGTGCACGTTAGATCATAAGCTTGTTTGACACGAGTTGAAGGTTAAGTTTATAACATACACCCAAAGATGAACAGTCGTAGATAACGGGAAACAGACTAGCATAAACTATGGAGACGCGCTCGCACAATATCCCACTTTTTGGGCTACATTTTCGTCCTAACCTTTACGACAAAATATCACTGAATGTAGAAAAATAGAAAATTATTAATAATAAATTAAATTTGTCTTTAATGACACACCAGATTTACTTTTCAGATATGCTCTACTATTCTTGTCAAACAATGAAAGTCAAAATGGACATATATATATAAAACCATCATTGAAATGTACTAGTATCTATTTCGCGAATGTATAAACAGAGCATTTTCAGTAAGAAATAATATGGAAAACATATGTAACAAAATTATATTTATACACATAATTATCTACATGAACTATATCTTTTTCATGTTGGTCCATCACATTGAAAATATATGACAAACACATGTTAACATATGAAAAACAAATGTTAATATATGTTTAGAACAAACGAAAAACATTTATTGCAATTGTGTCCTGTTTTTTTTTTCTTTTAATGATTCATGAAAAGTTGCAAGTGCACGGTATAAAGCAGTCTTTTTTAATTTGCGTCTGAGTTGATGAAAACAATATAAATTAAATATTCAGTAATTAACACGTCAATTTGAAGATTAAAATGTTTCCTTCATTGCCAGGTAATGCGTAAGTGGACAACTATTAAGTCCATTGTCCGCGCACATAAAACTAATACTCGTGACAGAAAACAGCAGTAATATATTTTGAATTGAAATTAATATTTGTGGCTCTTATATATCAATTCATGCATTTTGTCAATAGCCATTGTGTTTTTTTTTTTTTTTTGTTTTGTTTTGTTTTACTTTTGTTTTTTTTTTTTGGAAGTATAACAAACAACGGATATCAATTACCGATGTGCTATCCCCTAGCTTTATATAATCATGTCAAGTGTTTTGTTTTTAATGATATAGTCAGTATGACGTTTTTATTATTTTTTATGAAATTATACCGCTAGGAAAAAACACCTCATGAACAAATACCCACACTCCCTACCCAAGAAACTATATGGTTGAAATATAAACAAAGTCGTCAAATATTTAGTTAATGTCAATCTTAAATCGTATTCTACGATTTTGCATACCATAAAACACGCGGCTGTAATAAGCAGTTTCAGAAAAAATAGTTTTACAAGAATAAACAGACGTTCGGACACTATGATCACTATATACATCTTCCACAAAGTGGTTGAGGGTCCAAAACTTTCAAAAGGATGTAAACGCTTCAAAGTTTTATTTATATGAACAACACCCACCGCAATAACCGCACAGAATTAATTATATATATTTCGATCCTAATAGGAATTGTTTATGTGTTGCACAAAATGTTAGTTTAAGCATATCTTATTTCAAAGAATACACCAATTTATGACATGACGATATACATGGTACAACACAAGGATTCGGAAACAAGCTGAAGTTTATGCTAATCCATCTCCTAATAAACAAAGAACTATCTTAAGACATCAATAACCTGCTGTTACATATGTATCTTTGATGTAACGATCAATTGTAGATGTAAGGATTGAATGAAGAATTTGTATTGAAATTGAAGAGGGATAGAGAGGACAATATACAAAAAGGGCTTTCAGAAGTTGAAATACACATAAGATAACACACTATACAAAGACATATATGTGTATACACAATTAAGCATTGACAAATCGTTTACTTTTTAAAATGTAAGTTTGCACCTTTAAGACTAAATCTGTATTTTGTTCTAAAGTTAGAGCATCAGATCCTATTAGTCCGAATTTCCTCTGACCCTGCAACCCTCCTCTTTTTTATTTGGATACTGATATGTCGGGTTGGGGTCAGAACGATGTGCCATACAAAAAGTTGGAGATTCAGCGGTACCGCGGAGTATCGCCCTTCACGCGCTTCTTACGACTTTCATGTTAAAATCGTGTAGGTGATGCATACTAGTTCGATCCGAGATTCATTTTTCTTTATGCTGATGTACGTTTTTCGGCTATTTGTCATCAAATCTCGGTAAAAAGAAGTTTGAAAGCGAGTGACGCGAGATTTGGTCGTATGCAAATGAGATTCCGTCATGCACAGATGGTCACGTGAGATAAACAAACACCGCCTTCTTTGTGTGTCAAAACAAGCGTGTGTACTGGAACAACATTGAGTCGATAAGTCTGAAGTGGGATACTGGTAGATTTGGAATCAAGGTGGTAAATGAAAGAGGTCGTCGTATATTTGATGGACGCAAATTTCAATGTGACTTTTAACAGTAGTTTTAGTAAGTTTCACTTAATTTTTCATTAATTTTATCTCTTGTCCCCTGCACTTTGTACTTCAGTTCCTGCAATTTTATTCCCATATATTGAACCAAATTATGCCACATGCATTTTTTTTTTTGAAAAAGCATCTCCATCAAAATGGTGGCTGATGTCTTTATATTGTTCATTCCATTAGCGCAGCACACCAGCCTATTTATACCCCACTGGACATATATATCTTATCAAGGAACAGGTGCAGAAACTAAGAGCTATAAGATTTTCTTCATATGAAATTTATGAAGGCATAACATAAAATGGATGGTGTATGTGTTTGTCATTGAGTTAAAAATAATCTTTATTTTTTTTCAGTGTAACTATGAACAAATGAATTAGGAATGGGAAAAAAGTGAGGGGGTGTCTTGTCAAAAATGCAATATATTCATGTATTGGAAGGAAATGTTATGTGAAATCAATGAATGATTCAAGTCCATAAACAGTTTTGTTTAATTGTGTACATTTAGCATGATCACTGGAAATAACAACTTTTCAATGAACTGATTTTTACTTCAGGTATCAAAGACGGTTGTGCTACCATTCTCCTAGCATCACCAGGATATGTGATTAAAAAGCATTAAAGAGACATCCTGTTAGAAACATATTCTGAAAAAAATATATGTTTAGTTGCATATGATGAGGCACACTGCATATCAGAATGGTATGTTGTATATAGTGACAAAAAGAAATGTATGCAGTACAGTTAGAAATCTGCATGAATGTCTTGTTGATGTACATAAAATGACAATTACAACATGTAACATTACTAACAAATTTGTATATATTTTAATAAAAGCAAACCTACAGTGTACTGGTAGCTGCCTCCCATGTGTAATAAATTATGTTTTACATGAAAAAGGGCATTTTTTGTAAAGGGTTATTGTATATTTATTTTTTTTACATTACACAATAAAAACCATATTTAATTTTATAGGTGATTAGATTTTAGAGAGGACCATAGAAAAGTTTGAATTATTCAAAGTAAAATAGATTCCACAATTCTCAATCTAACTGCAACTTCAACCAGACATAAGGACATATCTGTTGTATTGGAGCTAAGTGAGGCATCGGATGTGTCAGTTTTATCGAACAATTAAAAGTTATATATACATGTACATGTACATTTGTATATCTGCAAATTGAAACAACTAATATTTGTTTTGGCTCTCAAATCCTAAAATCACAATGTTTTTGTACAGAATGATGCTTTTGGCATTGATGCACAAAAAATGATTTGTGAAATGGACCATGTCTTATGTTTTATTATTCTGTCTTTGTTCAATCTCGGAAGCATCGACCATTTTATTAGCAAGGGGCAAGTGATCTTTTAAAAATGTTCCAAATCCTGAAAGGAATATTTTACTCCTCCATTGATAAGTAGAATAATAATGATTCTATGTTTCCCCAATTACTAAACAGGGCATTTTTTTCAAAATGAAATATTGATTTCAGTTGCTTCTGAATTAAAACTAAATGTTTGTGTTTCTTATCTGACATCAAATCCCTGCCCCCTAAATCCTACAAGAATATTGTCACTGGAAGATGTAACTAAGTTTACTAGTGTATAAACATGTTTTATTTATGATGCATGCACATAGTAATAGAGACAACATTTTGTTTAAACATGTAGGTACTGAAGTAAATTCCAAATAAAATTTTAATTAACTAATGTGAATGTTATAACTTTCACCATAACATACACAGGTGAAGAAAACTCCTCAGTAATTAAAAAAATTGAAAGCAAATGCGAAACCCTACAATACAAGAATGTGTCCAACTTAAAATAAAAAGCTTTGCCAAATGCAGCATGATACAACCACAGTCAATTAAACTCTGCAAGTGTGGACACAATATTAGTTATTGACGCACTTAACATAGAGTCAACAGTTCATTATGGACACAACAAATCATTTGGACACAATATTGCACATTTTGAAATTCAATACAAGTATAAAGGTCTTCTTTAGAGTGCATTCATGGATCACTTTGTACTTCATTATCTCAAAAAAATATGGTTTGTTAGGGCTTGGCTTCCTTTATAATTTGAAAACTGTAATATATATTTGAAATCTAATTGAAAAACGCAGGAAGGGATTTTGTTGTGACATCTACGAAATTTTTCAAACCAAACCAGAAATAAACGAGTATTTTCCCCCTTTATTTCTTGAATCAAGTGGAAAAATACTTGTTTAGGGCCCTTTATTCTTACTTGGCTTAAGTCACAACCCAAATAATCAATCCAAGTCTGTTTATTGTGGTATAGAATATTGTGAAGCAATATCATAGGCATTGCTATACTTTTATTATTGAGTTGTATTGTTAATTCAATGAATTTCTTGTTTTAGGACCCATTTATGCCTCTAATTCTAATCCCCAAAATCTATACCAACCTTCCTGTTGTAGTTTGCAACCTTGTTTTAAAATTTATAAAGATCAACCAACTAATGCTCAAATTTTCACAAAAACCAAGTGTCTCCAGATAACCACAACAAATCCAAACCAATATGGGAGTAAAAAATTTCTGGGGTCGTATAAATATTTGGGATAATTTGGACTCAGACCTGTGAATACATGTATATATCTTTTATTGTAACCAAAGAGTATAATTTGGGATTTATGTCCTCATCTATGGTAACTTGTTAGGACTTACATGTAGTCAACAGAACCACACTGGTATTCAGTTGTACGAATCAACCATACATTCATATGAGGTAGTACGTATATGTATTATTGATAGTTTTTATAAAATGCAAGGAGATATGGCTGGTTTTTTTTTCTGAAAATAATACATGTATTAATCTTTAACTGCGGTCGAATTTCCTCTGAAAGTGCGATCCTCTTCAACATACTCATAACTAATTAAAAAAGAGGAAAATTGCAGGATCGGAGAAAATTTGAATGGTCTTCAGGTAGTTGCAAGTACTACATTTTTGTGTAGAAAGTCAGACATGAACATAATGAAACAAAAAAGCTTAAATATGCTATATATAAATCCACGCAGAGATGTTTGGTAGTGAAAGAAAAAGTATTTCACAAGCTTAATATAATTGGGTTCCCTGAGCCTTCTCTTCCCCATAGATTCTAATTAAGAATCTAAGCAATTGAAAATGAAAAACAAATTTATAAACTACTATTTAAAAGCAATTTAAAATCTAGTAGAAAATGTATATGATTGCCTTCTGCCCCCCCCCCCCCACCCCCCCACACACACACCCCAATGCATTGGGTTTAAAACTCACTGAAAATTGAGTTTAAACAGTTGAATTAGGGTATTCTAAGGATGGGATGCCACATGTAATATTTTACACATCTAAAAAAACACAGTTCAACCAAAAGTAATTGTGAATTGTAAATTGGATCCAACCACGTGTTTACATATGTTGTTCCAGTACACACGCTTGTTTAGACACACAAAGAAGGCGGTGTTTGTTGATCTTACGTGACAATCTGTACATGACGGAATCTTATTTGCATACGACCAAAATCTCGCTTGCGTCACTCAAAGTTAGAAATCGATCTTCAAGTGAATGGCTGCTGACCCTGGGTTAAGGCTTTCAAACTTCTTTCTACCGAGATTTGATGACAAATAGCCGATAAAACTTACATCAGCATAAAGAACAATGAATCCCAAATCGAACTAGGTATGCATCACCTACACGATTTTAACATGAAAGTCGTAAGAAGCGCGTGAAGGGCGATACTCCGCGGTACCGCTGAATCTCCTTTTTATATGGCACATCGTTCTGACCCCAACCGGACATATCAATATCCAAATAAAAAAGAGGAGGATTGCAGGGTCAGAGGAAATTCGAACTATAGATCCTATGAGAAGAATGTCAACATTGGTATGAAAATTCAAAGTATATATAGTGTTACGTCGAATCTCTGAGTAATTGTTACATTTGAGTAAGAAATTGCTGTTTGTTTCTCTTTGTCCGCAGATACAGGTCGGACTATCCAACAGACCTCGCCTGTACAGATGCTCATTTAGAGAGCTGCTGTCCATGCGCATTCTGGCGTGCAAGACCTGACCGTATCTACTACCAATATTAAAGTACATAGGTTTTTTACGATCGTTCGAAATATTAATTCGCGTTATGAATATTTTAAACGACATAAATTCACGAGTGGTGACTGGAAGGTCGTTCCACATTTTTGTGGCAGAAAATAATAAGAGTATAATGACCTCCTAGTACGTAACTCGGTTAAGTTATGTGATTGGCGGGTTAATTGGTTATGGATGGTCACAAAATGTTGGTCATGTGTTTATCACTTTTTTACCATGGTTATGGTCTAAAGAGCTTTGAAGCACGTCATATTAGAATATATATCTACAATTCTATCACAAGATGAATTTTACCATACTGGTAACGTTCATTTTTTTCTTAAGTTATTATTCCATATTCCAATAATTCTTATGCGATAAACTTTACTGATCAGTAAATTACGGTTGATCCTAACCCAAAATATTACCATCCAAGAATCGAAATCCTAAACCCTTTCACTATAAGCGGATGCGGTATGCACGATGTGACTCGCCATCAGCTAGGAAGTATTTACAACACATTTAGTACCTAGATCCTTGAAGTAGGAAATGGGTTATGTTCTATGACAGAAATAATAAAGGAAAAAAAAAACTGTTTTTTTTTAAATAGAAAAATGAGAATATTAAATCAATTTCCTACCTACATTGTTGTTCACAGATACATCGTTTTAAATAAAATATTTTTGATAACATGTTTTCATTTACCAGGAAGGAAATCGATTTAAAAACAATACCATATATCTATATTGAATTATCAGCAAGGGCACAACAAGTAAATGTTGATGATGTTTTCCGGTAAATTTCAATTGTACACACTTTAAACTTGGGAAAATTAAAAAAGGTTATGGGATTTAAAGAAAAAAAAAGAAATATCCAACCATAGTTGAAAGTTGAAATAGTTTACTGATATTCATTCAGTGTATCCTATAAAATGGTTGCGCTTTCCACACTTTAAAGTTTACTAAGTTAGTTTCCATTGATAATGGTTGTAATTTAATGAATTATACGTCGACATGAACGTGAACGGGAAGATTTAGAATTGTAATCAGATTTCATAAATTAAAGTTACACAAGTCGCTTGTAACCATGCATAATAATTGATCTATACAGACAGACTCGATTGTATCAAGTATTTCTACATACTTAGGTATTAGATACATGAAAGTTAAGGTATAGAGGAGAAAAATGGATCCGAATATTACAGACGTTTGGAGCAAAAACTCAAAAATTAAAAGTCAATTTCCAACCTGGTCTCAAATAACAACTGTGATAACATGGATATTGTAGCAACATTGCGTAGGCGTCGGGCTTTCATGATACAAGTGCTATCCAGATCTACAAATACATTGGTTCATATCAGACGATAAATCAAAGAACATGATACATTGATCAATTATTAATACAAACGTTATCAAATAAATTTTGTTATTCAGCTTCAGTATCGAGTCGAGATACTATAACTTTTAAAGTTACAGACTTATCTGGCTTATGTTACAAATGATATTTTTTAAAGAATAACCCATTATACACTTCATAATATCGGGCATGTTTGTTCAAATTAAACTACCCCGTGCAGGTCCGGGTGTCAAAAGAATAGGCCTGCAGCAGCGCTAAGCTTGTCGTAAAAGGCGACTAAATAGTGCTCAGAAACCTAGCCGGGGGCTAGGCGCTCTGCCCACAGAGCCACTGGGATGTGTGCCCCAGGTGGTGGAATGGGGTACCCCTGGCATGTTACATGCTGGGGTTGTCAGGCTATAATACGGAAAACCTGACCGCAAACCATAGTGGTGCACCGTGTTGGGAAAGATGCCACGTTCCTCGCACGTTAAAGAACCCTGCTGTGGTATTCGATAGGAGTAGGAACCTTTGCGCTCCGCCACAGGAGGCTAAATTGCCCGACCTTACCCATCCCCCCTTTTTCTAGTGGCAATCAAAATTTGTCGACCCTATTGTCCTTGTGACCCATCCTTTTTTTTTTTTTTTATCTCATTTCATTTTCATTTTATCATCTATTTCATGTTCATTGTCTGAATATAGCTGAAATATTGCTGCTCGGACGTTAAACCCCAACAAACAAACATCAAATTAAACTAACAAACAAAACATATAAGCAAATAAAAAAATATCTATTTAAAGGTGTTTTACTGGTTTTACAATTGTCCACATTTTACCTTTGCAACATTGCAGAAATGTATAAATTAGTTAATATATTCTCTGAAATATTATGCATTAAACATAGTTATTTATCAGTCATTAAGTTTAAAAATCCTTATTCATGTTTTTTTTTCTTTTTCTAAAACCTGAGCCCAGTGTTGTGAGCTTTCAAGAAAGTGTGTTGCGTTCATTGCCTAAAGTTTGAAAAGTGTGAATATGACATGCAATAATACATATAATGATATTGTAGGCGGAATTAGAATTACATGTGTATGTATAAATACCTTCTTTTTAACCTTTTTTATGCCCACATATCAAATGAAATTGCACACACTACATCGTGTTTAATGCTTTAGAAGGGCAGTTAAGTCTTCTGAAATTATCAACTAATTTGTATTGAATATTACACCCTTATATCAATTACAAATATCTTTAGTAATACTAATATACATTGGTGATTTTTAACACCTTCTTCAAAAGACACACCGGAAATAATTAAACATTATGTTGATATAAGAAACCATGTATGTAATTATATGCGTACCTTTGAAACAAAACAAAACTATGTTTAGTCCTTATGTTCTATTTATAAATTTCACTGGTATTAAACTAGTGTACGCAACTGCATTTACTTGCATCCCGATATGGCGGTTGACGAAAAAGGTAATTCAGATCTTCGATATTTTTGTCTTTTGAATAGCAAAACTAGACATACTCATTCCATTATAAATAAATTAATCAATTACCCAGTTATACCAAAATTTGATACAAATATATTAAAGGTAACATTTGACTGATATAAAATGACTAATGAACGTAACTTTCGCACATGATGTACATAATTGTCTGATTTGCAACAAAATATATTTACGTAATTCATAAAATCGAGGATGTCTTCGTTGATTTGTTCAGGCTATGCAATGACTTATTAAAGGTTCAATACACACAATGGCAAATTTAACCCCAAAGCGAATCATTAATCAAAATCAAATCAGACAGCTTTTAACCCTTTGAAAACACTCTTCTATGGTCACCTGACGGCAATTATGCTTCCTGATTGGCCAAATACTGAAAACTTAGTGGCATTCGAAAAAGACTGTATCGAAAAGTAAAATTCCGTGACATGTACTATTTCCTGAATGTAAAGTAGAAAATTATAAGTAAAAATAACAAATTTAACTGCGTTTACTATATTTTCTTAAAGTTAGCACTAGTTGTTAATCTGGTTGCAAAATTAACAACTTATACAGCTCAACAGCTACTGGATCCTGAGAATGTCGTGACCTTTTAGATCTCCTGTCGTCGTCATTTGATCTGTTGCTATGTCACTTACAGACGCTCCTCAATAAAATAAAAAAAATGACACACTTACGAATGAATGCACCATGTCTACAAATATTACTGTTACCGTTACCATCAGACCTGACCTACTTGCGGGTGTACCCCTGTCAATTTTTCCCCATATCCAATATACTGCTACCTTGAGCATGCCTGGTATTTTATGGAAGGAACTGCGTACACGAGGAAAGCTCAAAGGGTTAATTGTCACAAGGTTATTGTATGGAACAATAACGTACAATACAAAGGGAAATTTCGTATACCAATAGAAAAATTCATGCGTGAATTACGTACGTCATCCATATTTTTTAAGGAGTTTTATGCAGCCTGGGTTAAGAAATGATTGTAATTTTTATCACTGAGAATTGAAATATGCAAACTTTACTGAATCATTTCGGTAAAAAGTTGAAATGATTGGCAAATTTCTAAAGTATCAAAAACACCAGTGAGATTTGCCCTTGAAAAAAAATGCCTACAATATCAAAACAAAAAAAAAACAAAACAAAACAAAACAAAACAAAAAAATTAAACACTTTACCTGAAAAAAACATAATTCATAATCCTGAGTGAATTCGGAATATATTGCAGTTATACTGTAACGCTTTAAGCTGAAATATTCATCAAATTACAGATACTATACGGAAAACACACGGCTCAATATACATCTATCCTGTCTTACCACTGTCATTTGTATAACAAATATTCTTCGCCAATGATATGTTTTCTTAAATCATGCCAAAATATATAGACAGTTTATTGTATAGCAACAAATCATTAGGCTTTCTTATTCATGCTGATTGCTGGTTATGATATTCCTATTAACTTATTCTCTCTGAATTACAATGGCATATGTTCTAAAGAATCGCTAAATGTTTCAGTATTCGTAACTTTGTTGACCATGGCTTCAGCTTCTAAAATTTATGTAAAATAATACTCGGGGGCAAAAAGATTATATGAAGGGTTCTAAAATAGTCTGTATTTATCGCGCATCAGATGTGAAAACAAATTATAAACGTAATTTTATTAAAATGTTGCATTTTTATACCAAAATCATATTCGAACACTAACCGCTGAAAATAATTCGTTTAACAGCTACCTCGATCTAGATGACCGATTGTGATAGAACACTAGTTATGATAATGTTGATATGATCAAAACATTATTAATGATCAGTTATGTAACTACAGTAAATCCTGTCGAAGGCGATCCTTATTCAGAATAAAGACTACTTGTTGTGTGTAGAAACGTCGTAAGTCTTTACAGGTCCAATAATTTTACCCTGTGCCTTGAATTGCAAATGAGTAGACATCAGAGTTGCTTTGTTTTGTTCATCTAGAATTAAGTTTTGTCAGTTTTCTGGTTATTTAAGGTACAGTGTAGATATGTTTGAATGTATTTACACTTCAGTTTAAGAGACGTCAATTAGTTACTTAAACAGGCATCTGAACTATTCTGGTCGACTCTAATTTAACGCTTGATAATCGTTGTTAGTAGTGAGTAAGAAAATTATAAGACTAACTTGTGGATTTCAATAAAGGTGTTGATTAATGCTGTAAATGAATTTTCTAATTAAGTAAAAAAAACAAAATATGCAATACATGCAACATAGTAATGTAAAACATATTTCGATGAAATTTCAAGAAATTATTGATATATTATAAGGTATCACTGCACACCATGTGTTTTTGGTTCATCCCGATAAAATCGATAAACAATTATATGTTAATCCTATTTTTTAGCGTAAAAATGTAATTTAATCAAATTCCAACAAAATCAAAGTATATACTTTTTAGTGCTCATGTCACAACTCATACGTTATGCCAGAGCTTGCCAAGACTAGGCAGACTTTTTGTATCGCGCTAGAATTCTAACAAATAAGCTTCTGGAGCAGGGATATGTTGCTACAAGATTGAAGTCATTGCTACAAAAGTTTTGTGGCCGTCATCATGAATTCGTGGATCGTTACGGTGAATCCATCTGCGTCATGAAAACTGATTTGTTCAACGTGTCATAGTTTTCATTTCCTCTTTCGTCTACCCCAGACTAGACTTTAAATGAGCAACTCGGCGTATGTGTCTAGAAAACCAGAGGATGCTTACCCTACCCGTGCATCCGGTCCATGCTCCCATTTTTAAGTGGAGTCCGAGTTGCTCATTTGCTTTTGTTACTTTGTATGTATGATTTTTTACTTACTCTATGTTCTTTGTTGTGCATGTCTGTTTTCCATGTCTGGTCCTTGTCCTTCGATTACATTCTTTTGATTACCGCTATACCCTTGGTTCTCTTGATTACTCTTTTACATAATTGAACAATTTAGATATTTAGTACTCGCATTCAAATTACGTCGCTTGGTAGTAGGAATAATATTTGGAGAAATGATGACCGTGCAGATGTAAACTTTACTGTAAAGATTTAAAATTTCTGTATTATCTAAATAAAAGAAGAAACATAATGGTGCATATTTATATATATATTTTTTGTTGCTGAATTGTTTTAAATATATATATCTAATCATTTTTTTATAACAGCGATGCAAGGATGTCCTTGAAATACAGAGACAATAAATAAAAAAGCTATTCCGGTCAGGTAAGCACTGACAATACAATGATTATTGTTTAATCATAGTATAAATATGTCAATACTATTTGCCATCGTTCTAGTATTTTTTTTTTTTTTTTCATTTTGTACGTTTATGGTATTGAAAATCATTTTTCATCTACATCAGATATTATCACAAAATACTTCTGAAACCCCACAGTAATGATAGCGTCGATTAATCGGGATTTATTCTACTTTTATTGCATAAAAATAATACCGACTTGATGACTGCACTAGATGTTTAATAACTATTCCCTATGTTTCTGACGTAAAAACATATATGGCTTTCTGCGGACATATTTATAAAATGTGTAAGATCAACGTATTTTTCTTAACATTTAGACTTATATCACTGCGTACCGTAGCAGGAATTCAAAACCGGAACTAAAGTTAAGCAAGTTTAAGTGTAAGTGTTTATAAAAATCAGGAAGATGCGTGTCAAAATCCCACCGATCTGACAATAATATATAACACAAGGATGCTTTCTCTATTTGAAAAAAAATACACTATTTGCTCTCTGCATCATTGGATTTTGTCAGAATTTTTTTCAATAGAATCCATAAAAATGAGGTTTTTGACTGAGTTATCTGCCCTCGAAATGTTCATTTTCAGTGTATTTCAGTAAAATTATAACTCAATGCAAAATGCCAATTACATGTACAATCTTTATTATTTTTATCTCAAAAGCGCAACAACCAAGTAAAAAAAAACTGAACAAGTAATAATACTGCATTTGGTGTGCTTTTCATATGCATGAATCGTCTTCTGTCTTATTTTCAAAAAGGCTTCTATATAGACGATTGTTAATATCCTTGTATATGGCACGCCAGAGTAACACTAATTCGATAATCTGGGTTTATCTTTCGACAACTAAAGGTAGCGGTCGCACGCTAACTATAGTTTATGGTCGATGATGATAATTATAGTTATTTTTTGTATGTTCTTTAGCGATCGCTAATGCTAGTTTAGAAACTGCTAATTGCATTTTAAAATTATTCTAGTTTTATCCAATCGTTAAGCACGAAACGAGAGCCAATATTTGAATGTAAACATTGCTAATGGTAGTTTCTGAGAACGTTAATTCCGCTAATAACTTTTTTTCAATTCAAGTTATCAACACAACTTGTTTTCTCAAATTGTTTGTAAAATAGTAGTCAAGGAAGCCTAGGTTCTAGCGGCAATCAAAAGAATGTAATTAAGGGACTAAAACATACAATATTTGGAAAATGTAGTACTTCAGGTGGATGCGATAACTCTTAAAAAGTCTAAAATTCCAAAATATATGAACTTAATCTAAGAATTTCAATTTTCACTTCACACAGAATATCGTGAATCGTTTTTTTTCTCAATTTAAGGTGATCCAAACCACAAAATTTCTCAATATTTTTGTAATAACATATTAAATTTGGTAAAATATAGAACTTAAGATGGATACCTTTAGATTTATTAAAAAATTCAAATGGTCAGCTGACCATTAGTGAATATGAAGCAAGAAACATGGTTTTGTATATTCTTTCATGGCAGATATGCAGTCGACACTCGTTCAGGTGAATAATTACTACGGAGAAGTCCAGTGTGTCGGCGCACTGAAGTATTTTCATCGTGAATTAAACGCACAGATATGGAACATTTCATTTCAAGTAAGAGGGATACAATCTTTGACCTTTGCCTTTCTATATTCCTTTCATTTTTATCGTATATGTGACATTTCATGAGTGAGTTATATATACAACTCGTTTTATAGCAAGATCACTATTTACCAATCATCTTTTTTGTAACCAAGTCAACTTGACTGCAATTATTGTCATCGTAAACCACAGTTTTGCGCCGATAAATAGAGTTTAACGACCTTAAACTTTAGTTTTCGATTGCAAAATGTAGTTAGTGCACCAGAAATGCAGTTTATCGTAGACAAACTATAATTAGGATCCCGCTAACAATAGTTTGCATTCATAAACCAAGATTATTGACGGTAAACTATAGTTTTTGAGCAATAAACCCAAAATATCGATTTTTTGTTACTGTAGCGTGCCATACATATATATTTCGCTGGAAACGAAATACAATCTAAATTTTGTATACAAAAACAAACACTTGAACAGAAACGTCAGGCGCGTAGCTAGCGTTAGGCAAAAAAACTTGCCTGTACTTAATTTTGCCATTTTTTTAATACATCCAGGAAAGGCATAAATGATGCTCTAAAACGCTATCTCCGCGGAGCTTCTTGGGGGGGGGGTGGGGGGCTTTGCCCCCCTGGACCCCAGACCCACTGCCGTAATTTTGCCTACACTTCAATTTGGCCTCAGCTACGCGCCTGAACGTATTCCTCACATATTTTTACAATTGCACATTTTTTGCTGGGAAAAAAAATTATCTTTCAATATGAATGAACATGAAAATCGAAAGATATAAGGTTATAAGATTCATTCTAAAGATTACATAACTCACTACATTATCAATGCTAGTTTTTATCGTAGCAGCGGAACAGATGAAGCAATATGCATCAGATACTTGTTATTACGTGATGCTAGCTTACATTGGTTTATTTTGAGCCAACTATTTACTTGTGGTTTGTTGATTAATATAATTGTTATTTCTGGTCTTAGAATATGAGATATTTTCAAATGAAAAACGTTGCTCTCATTTTTCATTCAATTAGAAATAAACATGTTTATGAATATGAAAATCGATGCATATCACGTGTTTCACTTTCTCCTTGAATATAAATCAAATTTCTCCTTGACAAGCACATTTTGAGCAAATCATTGAAAATATCAACTTAACGTGCTACCAAGAACTTCACCAGACCATATCTGCAGTGATCCGGATCTCAATTTTCCTTTCAAAGCTCCAAAATAAATCTTTGGATCTTTTACCTGAGTAACATCATTATAATCTCAGAATACCATTGTGATAATCATTACATAGATCACTTGGATTTTGTTTCTTTGTATCTAAATAATCCCGGCTTTTAAAGAAGATGGATACAAATAGCTTTTTACTTAATGTAATATAATTAAACCCTTAATTTCCAGAAGCATCGATAGTAGACGAGGAATGTTTAGACATTTTGACATGAAATGAACCATTTAATTCTACTCTCATAACCATTAAAAAATAATGATGCTACGATTCGATGCAAAATTACTGTGTTAGATAACATTATTTAAAATATTTTTTGTATACACACAGCTATAATATATTTCGCAATATGTTGTAAAAAAGCGTCTAACCTAAACGACTAACGTTATCAGGAAAACTATATGAACATTTATACTTACGAATTATAAATTGGCGGCCATATGTAAACTAAAATTTGAAGAAACTCTTATCGTAAGAGAAATAAGATGAATACAATAACCTGATGGTCCCTGCAAGAAAAATGACTCGTCTCTGAAAGGTACAGCAATATAACAGGATCATTTCATTATAAATACAATCCTCATAGGGAAATAAAGCCCATATTGTTTTCGGAAATAGTTGTCCATATTGATATAATATCATGTGTTGTGTGACAACACTGTCTGACCTTTCGCCAGGCTTGCTTAAAATATATCTATTGTTCTATTGTGTCTCAATCGTCAGGGACAAGCAAAGGGAAATTCATACTTAAATACCATAATTAGTCGTGAATGTAATCATTTGCAGTCTCTACGTAACATTCAACGCAATTTACAAAACCTTATTAAGCAATTTGTGTTACAGTTATCGAAATTTTATAAACGTGCTATGTAATCGTCATATTATAAAGACCAGTCGGTATACATTGGATGGCGGTAGTTTGAGTAAAAGTACCAGGAACCCCTTTTCAACCAACTTGCGTAAATACATTTTGGACGTATAAAAATTCCGACCCTTAATGCATATTGTTGACTGCTCGACCATTTAGATGATAATTGAAATGTTCTTTTCTTGTGATAAACACGTTCTGTCAACTCGCATTATACTATGTACAATGTAGGAAACGACTAGGTAGTATGACTTACTTTTGTCCTCAATAATTTGTTGAGGTATTAAAATCCTGACTGTAGTCCGGGAAATTCTTAAATGAAATTCTTCTTTCGATACTTTAATTCTCTATTCAATGTATAAGTCATTAAAATACTTTCACAACTATCTGAAAAGCTTTTTTTTTTAAACATGACACAATATGCTAAATAACTTACCTGGGCAAGAGTTCTCGCCAACAATTTCATAAATGCTTTCGCTGGATTTAATTGGTGAACATATTTTCAGTTGCTTGATTTACTGAATAAAGAACACAAAAAACTAACAACCATCAAATGATGTGTTGTGCATGAATAAGATTCAATCCTAAATGAGTTACGTAATGATTTATAATCAGTTACATAAATAACGAAATGAACAGACCATTTATGATTTGTTCTTTTCCAATTTTCCTGGAAAAGAAATAGAGATTGCATTAATTTTTTTAAGAATTGCAAGGTCTTTTAGACATAGATTTGATTTGTTTTATTTTAGAAATCGAATGCAATCATAGTCCTTCTCCACATTTGATTTCTCACTGCATTAGAAGTGTTCACATTTTCCACTATTTCAGTAGATATTACATGAGATTTCATAAATAAAATGTGGAATGGGATGTATTCGGTTAAACATATTAGTAGTCCTTGATATCTAATGACAAGTTTTAGTTTGTCTAATCGATGGACTTTTACGCAAATTTCTCCCATAAAACAAAAACAAAATAACTGAATCCAGATATAGAAGACGTTAGGATTGATACGCCGGTAACGCCGATAACGTGTAGAAATGGCGTCACAAATTATTATTTCTATAGTACTTTCAAGGTTAAAATAAATAAAATGAAAGGATAATGTTTATTCGTGTTTGTTTCGATCCAAATCTGGGTTGCAGAAATCATATAAACTTGCAATTATAATATGGGGAAATCCAGACAAATGACGATATGTCCCTGGTCAAATATCTATATGCAATACATACTCATTATTCGTGACATGATGTAACCGTATCGAGCTCTGTCGTGAATTGATCCTTTTGATGTAATAAAAAAATCAATTTAGCATAGTATGATGAGACATTTTATTTTAAAAAAGTAAAACATTGTTGCAATTATAAAATTAGTGAATGAGGATATTATCTAACTCTTTACTTAATGGAACTTATAATAGAAAAAAAACGTATGATATTGTAATATAGATCATATTTCAATTGTATTTGACCGAATTTAAATATTTTCTACCATAAATAGTGTATTTATGTAAATATGAAGCGGACATTAAACTAAGCTAAACTAAAATTTAAAAACAAATAACTGCATTTATATTGATTTAAGAAATATTTGATATTTTTTAGGCAAAATATGGTACAGAATATTTCTTAAGAGTGAAAAAAAAAACACCTAGGAGACAGTTCAGATATACAATAAGCATACTGCAATTTAGCACAATTTGCAGAGATTTAGTTTCAAATTAAAATCAATACACTAATAATTAACTACTGACTCCAAAAAAGATGACGTTTCGGTTATTGTTTTCAATATCGTCTTTTATCAAAGTGTTAAGGTTTTAGAATTTGTGGTATTTTACTGCACGATCCTAAACAAGTTCGTTTCAGATGGATTTCACTGTATTCCACAAGGAGTAAGAAGAATACTACAAAACAGTTTTTTTCTGCTTTTTTAAATCTTGAGATTACTGTAAAACGTCTTTGTTCGAGGGTTATCATTTTTCAAAGTGAGATAATTTTATAAAAAATAAATACTAGGAATAATGAAACCTTGTCGAAATGAATGTCATAATTGATGAAAAATAAGTTTCTTTAAAAAAATT
The DNA here is from genome assembly GCA_037379345.1 of Perna viridis. NCBI lineage: Eukaryota > Metazoa > Mollusca > Bivalvia > Mytilida > Mytilidae > Perna > Perna viridis. Next base: position 28,320,753 of record CM074524.1, on the reverse strand, counting down.
TTTTTTTTTTTCGTACACAATATTTCACTAAAACAACCGAATGTGTTTGTGTTATATATCGGAATATAATAAGAAAATGTAAAAAGCAATCATCTCAACTATATTTACAAACCATATAATGTTCGTATACAGAAATCAAATTTCCTGATGATGAATGAAGGTGCCTAGATTACAAGTTATTAAAAGATTTATATCAATTACATAAAGAAGTTTCCTCAAAATAAAACGAAGCTAGAAGTACCACCCATTGAAACTTGCGTGATAACAATCAAGACTGCAGTCATACAATATTATAAAAAGGAAACAACTGACATTTTGGTTCTTTGTAAATTACAAGGAAAGAACTTTTTAACCGCATTAATGAATCAGAATCAAGCTGACAGGTCCATACAAATTTGAAAACAAGGGGGGTGGTGGATGTCAGGCTACTATTTGGTCATATTTGCCTTCCGTTTGATTAAAACAAAGTTTTCAAACAAAAGAGGGAGGATTCCGAATATGGACCCCCAGTTCCACCACCGGTTAAAATATGTCTTTAAAAATATCAAGTCTTCTTGAGTCAAAATTGTTGGATAACTCCTTGACAAATTAAATGCCCTTAAAAGTCAACATTTAACCAGGTGACCAATTTCCTTTAACAATAGGTAATTTTTGTCCGGCATATCCTTACGAAATTTAGATATATGTCTGACGATGATACTATAACGCGTTACAACAGATATGTGTCCTTGGGCATGTGGATAGTACTGATAAATCATGGCATGGAGTATGACAACAAACTTTTACCTCTTGTATATAGGTACTGTTAAATTAAGACAGGTGGAGTTCCATTAAAACAATACAAAAAAAACCTTCTAGTCCAGTAGTATAGTCTATTATATGATTGAACGTTTGTAGAAGATGGAATATAATGGTTCTGCCCTTTATGTACTTTCACTTTGATATACAATGAAATCTGCCAAACCCGAACCTCGAAAAATCCGAAAACCCGGTTAAACCCTGACACTTTTAAGAGTTTCTTTATATCAATTTTAATGATTTTTTTAAACCTTAGTAAAACCGGGCACCTGTCTGAAACAAATCTGCAAAGACCAAAACAGGTTTGGTATAGACAGGTGTCACTCTACACGATTTATCGATAGTTAAATGTAGATAAGCAACAGTTGCAGATGCGCTTACCACCAATCGTATTATTAAGATTGTCAAACTACGGATATGCATATTTCAAGAGAAGTACTGTTCAACGGTAAATCAGTATAGAATATCAGGTATTACAACAGCACTATAAGACTGTGGAAACTACTCATCGAAGAGATGGGGACATAAAAATAAACGATGGATTTTAATCGTGTTATAAGAAATAAAGTGTTCACCATAAATACTTTTTGTGTAATTTAATACGGTTTTCTGCACTATGATACAGGCATTTGTTTGCTCAAATCAACTTAGTTAAAAAACATCACTTACACCAAAGTTAACTTAATATCCGAATGGTATCCATCAGAATTTGGATGTTTGGCTTAACTTTCATGACAAAATCGTTATTCGTATCCACCGTGTAAACATGTTATTTTGATATACTAAAACATATTACTTTACGAGCAACCGATACATGTAAATCGAACAGGAATCTGTATAGTAAGAATATATTGTGATTGATAAAGATTACTTCTAATGTCTTTGTACGCAATTTAACCAAGAATATTTCATTTGAAACGAAACAAAACATCTGTTGTTATTTCCTGAATTATGAAATCATAGGCATTAAATCTTAGATCAAATAAGTTCGAAGGACTGGGAAATAGTATCGAAATATTTATTAGTATTTCACTGTTTTGAAAAAAATCATACGATGAATATTTAAGTTCTTGAAATGATATATATTATAAATTTTCTACCAGTTGAACTTACGATTACATTAAATATATAAGTATTGAGTACACAACTTTAATCATCAAATGTCCCCGGCCCAATTATCATATTTAATTATACAATTAATTCTAATTAGTTTACTGTTAATTTTCGAGATTATTGATGCTATTCATTTTGTTTAAGTGAATTTTTTATGACAATTTGCAAAGGCAATTGGGTTTATTGAACCGTCGATGGCGTTGGATGAAATGTCAGTATAAATATCGAAGCGGAAGGGTAAATTAAAGTGTAATGCAGAATTGCTTTAGACCTGGATTTGTTCTTAAGTTGTTATTTCCGATATACAAATAATTCTTTTTTCTCTTTTTTATGAAAAAGGTGTAACCTTATATCAAGAAGCATGACTCGATATCATGGAATCCAATTGTAGATATGTAGCTAAAATATCAACTATTCCTTAATTTTTTTCATTAATAATTTGACCTTGCATTTATAGAAATATCGGCATTCTTGAAAGTAAATTTGCCTTTTGCATGTTTGGAGTAGTAACACAATGTCATTATCAAAGTCTAACTTATTTAAAACCTCTAGCCTTCTCATCAGAATGGCATTGTCTGAGTAATCCTTTTAAATAAAAAATTAATTTCACTTAAACACGGATGTCTTGTCAATATAAGGTTTCAATTGCCGAAAATCAATGAAAACAGGAACTCTATGAGATATTACATTCAGTGTAATACAAACACTCGAGAGAACTTAGGTATTGTCAAGTCTAAGTATCATGCAGATAGTGAGGTATTTCAAAAATAACAGATATTACATTTAAAAGCATGACTCTTACAAATAGTTCGAAGTTTGTTTAATATTGTGTTAATATTTATGTATTTTAGTGAAAAGTATTGGCGTGTACTTTCATCAATGTTGTAGGGTTCAAAATTTGTTATCTATTTTTTTCTGATTCAGAAAAATAAATTAAATTTAAATTAGTTGAGGTGCAAAATTTCTTTTTCTTTTCTACTTACAGCAGTTGATTGGTCTTACGAAATTCTCTGATATTATTGACATCTGACATCGAGTTACAATATGATGATATCGCGAAAATTATGCATGGTTTCCTGATAAATACAGAGTCTTGCAATTTGCTTGGACTGTCTGTCAACCTAACGTTTCAAAAGTAAGATCGATATCCCTCCCTCATTTTAAAACGGAAACTTAACTGTAAGTGGACTTTTACATTTATTAAAAAGGCATTACATAGATATTGCTTTACTTTGCAATAACGTGAAAATCGTAGGTAATTTGTGTGTCTTATGTAATACCAACTATTGTTTCTAAATGCACCCGTCTACTGTGGAAATTAATTACATTTGAAATGATATTAAGATAATATGTAAAGAGCAAAGTTGCGTTTTCCGTGCATTTGACCAGCTCTGAATGAAATGGATATTTGTGTTAATCATGTGTTTCCTAAAGGATCAATTAGATAAAGTATACTACCGTTAGATTAACAAAACGTTTACATAATGCATTTGTTTTTAGCATGTGAATTGTATAAATTATTCTTATTCACAATTTCAAAAGCTTGATTATAAATTCGTCTTAGTACATGTATGACATACACGATATACTACGTCGTGAATAAAACAATCTGTTAAAATTCTCGAGCCTCTCAACTGGAAATTTGGTTGGCATTATACCAGTTTGATTAAGTGTATATATCGGAAGGAATATTAAATAGCATGCATTCAAATTTGTTTCTAAAATACAGCTATTGGCGGAAATAATTCTCACGTTTATATGTTTTCCTAAGTGGAAAACTTACGTGGGAACCGAAATCTATATCTTGAAGGCAACGAAATCAATAGAAATATTTAATCTTGTGCCATGGATTTAGAAATTTCCCATATAAGGGGTCGATGATTTATGGCTTTTATCTCTAAGCATTATTAGAAAATTATACTTGACTATTTGTTTTCTAACATTAGTACCCAATATTTAAGTAAAAAAGTAGAATGATATCCATACGTTATGCAATGACACGATGTATCTAATTATATCTTTGTCTGCATACTTGTCAAAATGTCATTCTTGATTCAATAATAACAAACATTTTAACCTACTACACAGTGAATAGAGTCAAACATGATTATTATATGAATCGTGCTTGGTATGGTTACCATATGAAGCGAACTTGGTGTGATTATCATATGAATTGAGCTTGATATGAATATCATGAATTGAGCTTGATATAAATATCATATGAGTCGATCACTGATATTAGTATATTAATCAAGCTTGATATGATTATCATTTGAAACCGAGCTTAATATGAATTTGTGAATTGGGCTTCATATGGTTATCATATGAACCGAGCTTGATATGAATATTATATGAATTGAGCTTGATATAAATAGCATATGAATAGACCTTGATAATATAATCAAATTAATCGAGCATGATTTGATTATCATATGAATCGGGCTTAATATGAAAATCATATGAACTGAGCTTGATATGATTATGATATGACTCGAGTTTAATGTCATTAACATATGTTTCAGTCGACATATAATTATCACATGATTCGGGGAACATGTAATTATCATATGTGACTTGTTGCATGTTTAGCTTCTTTAACAAATAAGAACACAGACTAAATGACATGTTATTAAAATAGAAAAAAGGCTTTTGTTTTACTGTTTTACTCATCAATTTTTCCATTGTTTTCTGACTAGTAGTTTCATTCAAAGGCTACAATCATGAAACAAAAAAAAAACATATCGGCAGTTTCAAATGACAAATTTATGTCAAAGCCGACTTTAACGTCACTATATAATCATGAATAACTCCAGTTATGAAGGTCTCGACACACTTTCATTATTCTGTAAACAGTTGTCTTTTCGTTTTAAATTAAGAATCCACCTTTTTAGTACTACAACGAAGCAATAGATAATATTTATTGTACATGTATTTAATGATTTCTATACAAGCTTAATATGGAGAAGCATAGGTTTTTAATGTTCAACGAAATATAGTAACAAAATCTACCCAGTGTGACAGATTTAAGTATTTTGTCTGACCTCGTTCAACATTGTTGTAGTAACTGCAAACATCATTAAAAGAAACTGAGGGAAATGCAGATATTTTTAGTCGGGCAATCGAAAAAAGAACGGATACGGTGAAACGTAACAAATGTTTGGGTTGAACAATACAATAGAGTCTAAGTTGTTCTAGTCTGCTATTGAATATGAAAGCAGAGAAAACAGACAGTTAATATTCTGATAACGTATTATAATACAAGACGCGTTATAATATCGAATTTCATCCGAGTAGGTTGTTTTTATACGATTATTAATCATAATTAACTTCCTTAATTACATGTAGTGACGCATGCGTAGACATTATTGTTTATTGCAATTTCACAAATTAATTCAACACTTGTAAAATATACACCTGTGTTGTATCTGACGATTTATTTTTACTTAACTATATTTATGATCTTGACGCCTCAAAATCTTCATCTCTAATACAATTTTCTCTCAGAAGTCATGCTAATTCTGATTAAAAGTGAAGCATGCCTATCCTTATCACAGAGATAGATGGATATAAACCCTTCCAAGACGTAATAGATGATGCTAGTAACGAAACAAATGTCAATGAAAGTCGGGATAATTAGATTAGATGGATGTAATTAAAATTGAGTAAGAAACTTCCTTGACAATGCAAAATACAACAAAATTTCAGACAAAATAAACTACTTTCCTGAAGATAGTCACCAATTATCTATTATATATCCATATCTAGGAATCTTACATTATATGCCAAACTTCAAAGGATCTATACAAATAAAAATGTTTTTAGTTAAAACCAAATAATTGTTGTCCCGCCCACCCTCAATATTACTTTGGCCACTCAACTAACTAATATGAAAGGGAAAATCCCCAATTTCTCAATTCTGGCAGTCAAGTTATCAAGATTAAATCAAATGAGAATTATAGGACGACAGTCTTATAATCGTCAAGACCACACCATTTGATCAACAAGCATTAAAGTTGGTGTGATATATTGCTCTTTCTATTTACTCAAGAAATAACAACTCAGAGGATTCAAGGAGCCGGCTTTAAATATTTTTCCACACGACGTAAATACCGTTGTCAATTAACATTGTTTACGACGGTATACCGTTGTATTGATCTGAAATATGAAATGATCTTTGTATACTCTTTTACACCATACGGTGAATAGGGTATGGACACGAAACCTATCTGCCAAAAATTCAAGTACACTTTTGATCTCGAAAAAAATGGAAAGGTTTTTCTGACTGTTCCTAATTTCTATCGTATTTACCACGGGTTGGCTACTTTAGCCATATCGTATATCTCTCTATCGTTTGAAACAACGGAAGCAAACCTGACACAAACAATACAATACAAAAGAGAATTACAGTGCAAGTCAAAATTTTATGATCATAGTTATTCAAATCTGTAGACGTATTATTGCGTAAAGATGTCTAAATTCCAACATATCGTTTTGTTTGATGTAAAATCTTAGCATGTAGAAAATAAATCGTAAATATACGTCACTTAAATCATTTTATTGACTTTTGATTTGCAATAAAAATAACGCTCTATCGTTATCTCTACTCATACAGGATGTAAGAGGTTTCATATTTTCGTTATGATAGAGATTGCTATCGTCTATTAGAACAATTGATAACTTTTTTTATTGATATGTGCTGTGCTATATTTCATAACAAAGAATTGTTGAACAGTTTTCGCATTGCTTAATTAAAATAACCAGAGAATGTTAATGTTATTATTATGGTAAGATCATATAGAGATATGACGTAAAGATGTATTAAACACAGTATTTTAACATTGCTGTCCAATGTTATTATGTCTGATTGATACAAGCAAAGGTATACCTTATGGTGTTTTTTTTTCAACACCAACGTCTAGGATTTGGTGTATTTCCACTACTCTTGTCATTTTGTAAAACTGATTGGTTTTTGGATTTAAAAAACTGGCAAATGCATCATTATTCATTTACTATAAATAAATGTCACACTAAAATTACAAACAATGTTCAACAAAAAGTGCTAAAGTTAAAGGTGGAGTGGATTAGACAGACACTTTACGTAACAATACCGAATTGTATGTAGCCAATATTGTAGTCCTCAGAGACACAGCTTATCTGACACCTATGGGCATTTATAGCAATTATTTTATTCCCTGTACGAACATCGTAATACAAAAAAAAACAATAGGGTGTTATAAAAGTACGTATATTATAGCATTTGGACCTTTACTCTTCGTACATAATTTGTAAAAAGACAGCTTTGTTTTTTTTTTCAGACTCATTCGTGCCTCTGACACAATGTTTTTGCAACTTAAATCTTATCCATTTAGATTGTCATTTTACCAAAAAAAAAATTACAAAGTGAAACAAAATGTGACCACACCCTCTATAATTCAACAGACAAAAGCGAAGAAAATGATATTTGAGACGTTAACACTGAAATAATACAAACACTAAACATAGGGAAAACGAAGCTGTAAAACAACTTAACAGCATACAATAAAAAAAAAACAAACCAAAACAAATTCAGAACAGAAGGCATGGACAAGGTGCATACAGACGAAACTAAATTAAATTAATTTTAAAAAAAAAACAGTTCGGACTCTCTAATAACCTGTGAGATTAGTGTTTGGGTAGGGTCCCTGATCGACTTTTTGAAACATCCACCTAGTTACTCACGTGAAGCATATAGGTGAGAAAGTCACACATTCTGGACAACAATATTCAAGTCTCATATTATGTTAAAGATAATAGATATTCAGGTACTTTATGATATCACTAATACTGTCTAAAAGAGCAGTAATGAAGATGATAAGATGAAAAAAAAACAAGATACTTTAAAACCTAGATGTTCATCTCTTATCTGCCTTTAGTTCATCAAAAATAACTGAGACGCCTAACAAAATAAAATAAAGAAAAGTTTATGCCTATTATTTTATAACTTAGCTATATCAAGAAAATTTCGTCAGTTGTCAATTCATATCTTACTATCAAAGTTAAAAATGCATTACATTTTCCACGAGTTAAGTAACAGGAAACAATTAAAAAAAACTTATATGTTTCCTACCTGAAGTAACAGTAATCAATATTCCAGCCCCAGTGTAGCTACCTGAAGTAACAGTAATCAACATTCCATCCCCAGTGTAGTGAAACCAATAAGTTTAATATCGATTTTCCTGTCTGTAAAATGATGGAGATATATCATGCTATAACAGTACTCTATAATGACCACATAATTACAATTATAGAGCAACTTGACGGAAATTTTGTATTCATGATTTGTTTCGTTTTGTAGTTATGATTGTTCGTGACAATCATACTCGTATCCTAAAATGTGCCACAGCACTCTTGTTTCTTGAAAACTAATTAAACCCCTGACTGTTAATTACGTGCTTTATTGTTTCCATCGCCTCAAATATACAATGATAATTTTAGTAAAGAAAAGACCAAAAATAGACTATGGAAGCCCTGCCTCATAGTACGAAATAAGTAATGAGTTTCTTCTGAGGTTATTCTACCTGAAGTGCAAAGTGAAGTATTTCCTTCTTAGATTTTTTTTCTTATTTGACTACAGCAGACATTTCATTATTCCATGTAAAATAATGTGAATATCAATACAATTTTGCATGATTTGCAACAAAATCAAGATTCGACCGAGCTGATGTTAAATTCAGGTCAACTGTGTAAAATTTAGTACAGTTCAGTGGAATATTACAGCCAAGTAATACAATGTAATGTATAAAATGTAAAGATTAGGCGATATAAAGAACCAAAACTTCATGTCGTTTACATACTATGTCAAATTGTCTGTTAACCCATGTTAAGGTGATTGAATTTTGAAATCCCATCAATTAATTTACCACTGGCATTTCATAAACAACTGTTAAAATGAGGAATGCTAAGTTCAATCAATGGTGAAGGCAACAATACGATCGTCCTTGAAATAGAATGACTGGCATTTTTAAGAACTATTTATATCCGTAAGTATCATATATGATATCTGCTATATTAAATTTACATTGAAACAAATATTAGTTCATAGGAATAAATGTCGAGGGCTTAACGATTAGTCAGAGAAGGTTTACCATCTGTTTATATAGCTACTATATAAAAATACCAAGCATCAAATATATAATGAATTTTACCAAAATACCTATATACAATTAAGTCTTAGAATTAGAGAAGTATCTACGTCTCTTCAAGTCTCTATGTGAAAGAGTAATCATGGAAACCAAGGTTAGAGCGGTAATCAAAAGAATGTAATCCAGGGACAAAGACCAGACATGGAAAACAGACATACACAACAAAGAACATAAAGTAACTAAAATCATACATACAAAGTGACAAAAGCAATTGAGCAACTCGTACTCCACTAAAAACTGGGAGCATGGACCAGGTGCACCGGTATGGTAAGCGTCATCTGCTTTTCTAGAAATACCCGCCGAGTTGCTCATAAAAAGTCAAGTCCGGGGTAGACAAACGAGGAAAGGAAATCTATGATCCGTTGAATAAATCAGTTTTCATGGGGCAGATGGATACACAATAACGATCCAGGAGATCATGATGACGACTATAAAATTTCTGTAGTGATGACTTTAATATTGTAGCAACATAACCCTGTTCCAAAAGCCTATTTATTAGAGTTCTAGCGCGATACAAAAAGTCTGCGTAGTTTCGGCAAGCTCTGGCATAACGTATGAGTTGTAATATGAACACTCCATGCGACGCAGGTGCTGAAATGATGTTGCCACAGATGGAAGGAAAGTTGACAATTTTGAATAAAACGTCATAACGTTTGTCGTAAAGTTTGGTCAATAGTTTTCCTTTACCATCGAATTCTAAGTTTAGGTCAAGATATGAGGCTGACTTCACCGTGTCTGTAGTATCCTTTATCTCAAGTTTCCACGATTTAAGTAACAGGAAACAATTTAAAAAAATCCAAATATTTCCTACCTGATGTAACAGTAATCAACACCCCAGCCCCAGTGTAATGAAACCAATGAGTTGAACTATTTTCTTTACTACTATCACATATGTGTCACTATTAACCTGGAGTCCAATGACTCTGCACAGCAAATGGATAGTAAATAGTTAAACAGTACAGATGTCCTTTTCACATAAAAAAATCGTAGGTGTAAAATCAGTCGTAAGTTGTGACGTCATATAGATCAAAGTATTGTGACGTCATAAATTAGAACGTATTTTACTCGTACGATTATTTGTGGAAAGCGTTGCAGATTTATACTGTTCCCGTTTATGCACTCATACACAGAGACTGTAGCAAGTATAATAAATATCAACCACTGAAGCGTGACTATAACTTCAAATGATATAACCTGCGCCTATTTAGCAAGCACAGGTATGCATGTATAGAAAGCATACACTGGCATCGTTTACCATGTCCATACAACTTTTTATCTGACAAACAGAATGAAAATTTATCCTGATGTTAGCAACGCAGTCAACATGTGATATACAGAGTCATAGATAACTAATTGTCAGTAATTATCTTATTCTTAAATCCACATATAACTTTATTATATGTTGATATATCAGACTACACTCGTTAGTGATACTTACTGTTCTAGAGGACAATTAAATCTTTAGTTTTTTTCAAATTAATGTTTGAATAAAAAATCTAACTAATAAGATTAAATACAATACAATACTTCTAAATAACATATTTGGAAGTCAATAATATAGTATGAAAGTTAACTAATCAAATTATTTTAGGTTTTCCCTGAGTATCAATTGATTTAACTTTTTCACTTGATTTAGATTAAGTACATATAAAGTAAAATGAAACAGTGTCACAATGTCGATCACATCAATATTTTATATGTTTTCTGACGATAACGATCAGATCTATTATGTTAAGCACATTATTAGCCATTGTACAATAAATAGAAGGTTACATTTAAGAATCAGAAGACAGTTACAAGACAAATCCTAATCCCATTTAGAAAATGCATTACAATTTTGATATTGCCACTGGCGAAAGATTGAAAAACTACCAGAATTTGTATGGACATTACGACAGGAGTAATATATAATGTTCACATTTATATACATGGAGTTCTAAATTTGTTGCTCAAAAGTATCTTGCCCAGTGCAGGTCCGGGTGTTAAAAGAATAGGCCTGCAGCAGCGCTAAGCTTGTCGTATAAGGCGACTAAATAGTGCTCAGAAACCTAGCCGGGGGCTAGGCGCTCTGCCCACAGAGCAACTGGGATGTGTGCCCCAGGTGGTGGAATGGGGTACCCCTGGCGTGTTACATGCTGGGGTTGTCAGCTTATAATAAGGAAAACCAGACCGCAGACCAAAGTGGTGCACCGTGTTGGGAAAGATGCCACGTTCCTCGCACGTTAAAGAACCCTGCTGTGATATTCGATATGAGTAGGAACCTTTGCGCTCCGCCACAGGAGGATAAATTGCCCGACCTTACCCATCCCCCTTTTTCCAGTGGCAATCAAAATTTGTCGACTCTATTATCCTTGTGTCCCATCCTTTCTTTTTCATTTCATGTTCATTTTATCATCCATTTCATGTTCACCGTCTGAATATAGCTGAAATATTGCTGCTCGGACGGTAAACCCCAACAAACAAACAAACAAAACAAATCAAAAGTAGTATCTCCATTAGTTTGGAATTGACCGTCATTTGTTGCCTATAATGTTGTTGACGATATGGCCAATATTTTGTTTTCCATATGTGATGGTACTGATCAATAAATAAATAAGACGATTTAATCATATACACAAGTATTTTCTTTGTAAAATGTTACTGACCATGAAATAAAAAAGATGTTTTATCTCACATTTTCCTGTATTTGTAAAAGATACCATAAACTATTGGGTTCATTCACTACACATTACAAAAGATAGGACTGTGAAAAAATAACTTTAACTTGATTGTTTCATAATTTCGTAAGTAATTGAAGGGAGACGGACATGTGACGGAATATCCGATCAGACACTCCGAATATCAACAGTTCTTCCTAGACATTGGAATTGTTTGTGTAAATATTGACTATGTAAAAACATTTATTTTATTTTGAATTTTGATTAGTCCACAAAGACAGATTCGAAGCAATCGATAACTATTTATCAACAAAGAAAATATTGACAAGTATTGTGTATGATCGTCTGCCATAGAAAAGAAATTCAATGCTCAAACAAAAGTAAGAATAAAACACCAATTTAGCAGGTAATCTAATTTAAGTGTAAGTGTTTGTAAAAATCAGGCAAAGGTAGAAAAATCTGAAACATGCATGTCAAAACCCACCGGTCTGACAAAGTAATGTCACTCAAGGATACTTTCTCTACATGAAAATAACACTATTTAAGCTCTGAATTACTTGCTATGGTCAGAAAATTTTCAATAGAATGTTAGGAAAATGAGGTTCTTGACAGAGTTATCTGCCCTTGAAATGTTCATTTTTATTGAATTTTAATAAAATTGAAACTCAATGGTCCAGCATGATACGGAAAATCTTGTCCCTTGATTCTGATTGTGCAAATAACCAAATTACACTATCAAAATGGTGTTTTTTTCATACCATGTTTCACCCACTGCCTAATTCTTACGGTAACTGACACCTAAAAGAGTTCCACTCCATTCATGTGATGAAGGTTTTCTCCATGAGTATTTTTTAGCTTAATTAAAGTATATCGATGTAAATAAAAAAACAAATAAAGGAATACCGTTTCCGTTTATGTTACAAATATGTAGTATTCATTCATCTGATATAGTAGTAGACTTAATGCATATAATTTCATCTACTCTCAAATGATTTGAGAAGGTAGACCTAGGGTAAGGGACAAAACTCTTAAAAATCTTTGGAACGTTTGTATTCAGCATTTTACATCAATGTTATGTAAGCTTCAAAGAAACTTGGATTGATTCCATTCTGTGTCAAATGAAAGCTTGATAGTCTTTGGTGAAATAGAATATGATACAAACATATCATTAATTTCATGAGTTATGTCCCTTACCATAGGTCTACCTCCTTAAATCGATTAGTTTATTTTAATTTATAATTTTAAGTTTTAGTTTTAATTATAAGTTTTAAACAAAGTTCATAAATAGTTATTGATAGCAGTTATCAAATATTTGCGTCCGAAAGGTGGATTGTCTTAAATATATATAGAAACGATTTCTAATTTATAATGAATTTCAAATTAAAAAGATTGAGTTACCGTTATCAAGATTAAGATAATTGAGGGGATACCTACCGAGATAGTCAAATCGGTAAATATCATTTACTATGATTTGTATTTTAAGTGATGTGCTTAGTGTAATAGGTTGACAATACGTCTGGATCTAATGCATGCACACGTGTTGTCGTTTGTCACTTTTGAACACCGATGTGTGATGAATAAAGGCATTCATTCAGTTGAGAGTGAAATGTTTACCTGTTTCGACTTCACAAACCATTGCCAAAAGTTTACTGATGTTTCAATGTGTGGACCGAGGTAATGCCGTTGTAAAAACAATAAAAACCATGATTTCCGAACGTCTTACAAGTTTGAATATAAAAAGGTGATATCTAGATGAATGCTTATAAGGATTTGACATAAGGACATAATCATATCCACTAAACATTGATGACATAAAGTGCAACGCTATTGTCAGAAGTGCAATGGTTCCAAGACAAAAGAAAGACGATACAAATAAAGCATTAACCAATGGAAAGGCCACTGTTCTCAAAATGCTACTTTGTGTTTTATTTTATTATTTTTGTCTTTACTTTTGATTGATTTGTTTTCTATAGCAATAATGGATTCCATTGGAATTGAAGGATATGTGAATCTGATTAAACACATCGCGATTTGTTTATTGTGTAGAGGTGAATAAAAGATCGAGGTTAGCATTGACGAGATTGGCGTTTATAACTAAGAACTACTTTTGTTGGGTTGGAAGACATTTTTATATACTTGTCATCGTTTATGTGTTTCCCTTTTTAGTATCAGACAATGCATGGCATGTTTGTAAAAATGTTAGGAAATTCGCGCCAACGATGCATTAAAATGCATTGAAATCTATGATACTCAAAGCTGATAGGAAATGTTTCAAAACAAATTATCTAATAATAAACCTTATTGTTTTACAAAAATGAAATATAAAACGTTTTAATGTGGCGATAATTATTGGAAACTTAACTTAGTTACACATTAAAAATTACTTAATTTTCAAAATTTCACTTAATGCTTTTTTACTTAACATGTTTTCTCAATATTTATGGCAGTAATTGCAATATGTTAACATAACCATCTTCACTTAGCAGGTGTTCTACACTATTTATCAAATTCCAATATTTAAAGATATAAAGTTCAATTCGCATCATGGTAAGTACAGACAAGAATTCTAACAGAGTAATATAAGTTCAATATGTGAGACCTTCGAATTAAAAAAAAATTGATGGCTGAGGAAAAAATGATATTTGTAATATTTATGTTAAACTAAGTATTCTTAAGTATGTCATTTGAAGGTCTTTAAACCCTAGCCGTGGTAAAATTCTGATAAACATATGACTTGAGGTCTAGTTTTCCGGTGTCAAATATGAGGTTTAACCAATTTTTTCGACCCTAAGATAGATTTCGCTCTACAGTATTCGTAATTTCTTTTAACATGTGTTGTGTTTTTTCATGACCATGAAGTTACTAATTGAATTAAAAGCGTAATAATTTATGGAGACTGTTCTATCGTTTGAGGTCAACTTAGGCGATACACCTGGCCGGTCTGTTGTAAAACAATGCTAGAAAGGAGTTCACGTGAGGTATTTCTTAATTAAATTGTTCTTAGCAAAATTGCTCAATAATTCATTTCTCCATGTTACAGCAATTTTAACTGTTTTACCAGTCATCGCTTCCTTTTGAATAGTGTTTCGCAATTGGTTACAATGTTCATATGCTGCTAAATGAATTCTTCATTTATGTGCATGCATCACTTCCTCTGCTGCAGTGGTAGTCATGAAGCTTATTTTAGTCCCTTGATTCAGTTATTAACGAAGTATTTGATGAACAGCTGATGACATCAATAAGCACATTATGCGGTTTGCATAAACAAGCATCGGAAAATAAATCAGATTTCTGGTTAATCAAGAATAAAAATATAATAAAAGGGGTAGCAAGGATATAATCTGAGGCAGCATTTATTTCCTCCCACATATATTATATTTCAAAGAATTGGAGATGACGATTCAAAACTAAATTCAATAGGTGACAAACCCGTAAACGACATTTCATGCATAAATAAAATACTTTGAAAGTTCTTTTATTCATGGATTCCACTTATCATGGTTGGCAATTTATTACGCCATGAATGTTTGCATTCTAGGTTTTAGCATGAATACCTATCATAAGAAAAGAACAATTGTTTTTTTGTCAGGTATAAATCTCGCAATGTTAAACAAGCACGAACACATAATCAAAGAACAAAAGTATATAAACAATAAAGAAAAAAAAGCGTTAAACGCCTTGTCCATATAAGCTTTTCCCAAATCTATTATTTGCCATGCATTTAGAATAGTCTGTACGCTTGTTGTCTATTAATTAACGCGTTCTTAGATAATGTCAGACTAAACATTATTGCGATTGTTTTCAGCACTAAGTGGTATAAACCGATGGCATATGATTATCATCTTGCATACGTAGTACCATCAGTTTCTGATCCAAAATGGTGTAAATATAGATCAAGGGTAATACCAAAAAATGTAACCAAATTACCGAACTGATAAACTCTAGACAGTGGTCAAAAGGAAAACCTATATACTAAATGGCAATATCAAAGCAAACAACCGGAAACCACTGCAATGTTCCTGACTGTACATTATTGATGATACTATTAGTGTTGAAATAGTCCAATGCGCACGGCGTGTTCTTCCTTAAATCCCTTTAGTTTTATCCAAAAAGCAGTTTAACCATAGCCCAAAGTTATTTTTCCCTTCAAAGGCTCTGCAATGGATGGAGTGATTCTTATACATAATAAAGTAACACATATTAATTTGTTGTTTTCAATAGCCAAATAAAACGATTTTGCAATAATTTACTGCAGAACCCATCCAAACTTGACCCTGACGTAGAAAGTAATGCGGGTATACAATTTAACTCTATGGAGCGGGGCTCTTTTGAAGTATTAATCCAGTTAAGCGATATTAAGTAAATTAATTAATGCTATTAAGTTGGTAACTAGGTCAGAAAACCATTATCACCTATCGTGATTATAAGCTATTTACCACCGAATGTTACGATAATCGTTGCCTTTATCATTTCCTTCCTATAACAATAAGAGAATCAATTGTACAATTGTTAATACGTGTCGCAGATATGTTATCTGTGAACAATCGCGCTGCACCGAGGTAACTCGTTTTTAATTAGAAATAGCAATATTAACTGTTGGATATGATTGTTTTAAGATTTGAATATAAACGCCAAACGTGATTCTTCTCTTTATAAATGGTATTCCAGATTGATTTTTCAACATCGTTATTTCATATTTTTTACAAAACAATACTTATCATCATACAAAAATATCTCGCTAGTGACAATTTCTGATGAAATGACATAGGTGTTTTAAATATTAAAAAATGTATGTATGTCGAAAGCCATGTTCATGCTGATGATTCTTATACTGTATGTAATAACCAATGTTTTGAAATGGTAATACTGGGATTCTAAATAGAAAATCAAAAGAATAAAACCCGATGAAAAAGGCCGGACAGAGACAACAAACACGCACAATGAAGTACGTGAAATAACAAAAAGAACCAAAAGTAAATGAGCAACTCGTACTTTACCAAAAATTGGCAGCATGGATCAGATGCACTGGTAGGGTAAGCATTCTCTTCTTTTCTAGAAACACCCGCCGAATTGCTCATAAACTGGCAAGTCTGACGTAGTCATAAAAGGATAGGAGAACTATGAAACTTTAATACTGATATGATTTGTAATCAATATATCTTTGGATAAACATGTTAAACATGTCAAATTATCAAAACGAATCATGTTATATTCATCTTAGTTGAGCTAATAATTTTGCTGCATAAGTCACCTGAATTTCATGTTACTACAAACGAGTTTTTTTTACGTGAAAAAGTCGAATGTTTTTAAGTGTAGTGAATTAGGTCCGGTGCATTCCATGTAAAGTTGATGTTAATTTTCTTATAGTGGTCAATTTACTCATATCTACCACTTTGGATAAAGTTAGTGTTATAACATGAAGCAACAGTCTATAAATCCGCTTCAAAAGAATTGTAATATTGATACTGATTAAAATATTTAATTTGCACTTTACAACTAAACTTTACATTTAATCAGTAATATTATAAACAAAATAGTTTCTTACTTTATATATGTACCTGTTTTTCTTCCTACCTGTACTCACACCATGCATCAGTCCGGTGAACAAGGTATCCAAGATATTTCTATCATATGTTTACTGAAAAATATTCTTTAAAAATGTCTCTATTTTAACACTACCAAATATTAATAGAACTGTCATCATATCAATCGAACAGCAACATAATTTACCTTGTGTTTTCACCATCAGCGACATCTGGCTGTGGTGCTTTCTGATGTCACTTTTAATTAGCTTAACACCGCCAGTACAGAAGCCGACTCTGAGTTAAATATGCTACTGATGGTAGTCCTGATATTACAAATAACCGTTGTGCGAAAACTATAGAGATTATATAGTCATTGATTGTCGCAGTCTTTTAAATGTGTTTCCTGTGTGATAATTGGTTTGATAAAATGAATACTATTCCGAGGATTGGCCTTGGACGAACTACAACTTACTATTATTAAAACATAACTGTAATGACACATGTCGGTCTTTTTAAATATTATATGGAATATATAGGTAGATAGATTATGGATGAAATTGATAAACATTGTTAAAACTTCCAAGGCTTTTGACATTCTAACCGTTATTACGATCGTTCTGCTCAACAATTTTATTTTACAAAAGATTAATTTAAGTAAATAATGAAAAGTTTTAAACAAAACCGGTAACAAGCATACTGATTAGAAAACGAAATAAAAAGACGAAAATAAATCACACATCACATAAAAAAAGAATCCAAAATATGTCGTCAATATTCAGTATATAAGGACAATGTAACCAGTAAACACCTTGGACAGACAGATGAATCGATACTGTCATATATTTATATGTTTTTTGTAACGTACGTTACTTTAGCGTCGGCCAAACTTTGTTAGGCTAAAATATTATTTATTCGTTAAGGATTATTTTAGCAATCAGTATATGTTGCTATATTAAACCATGTTAAACACGAAATGTAACATACAATAATTGAATTCCAAAAAGATAATATTACATTAGATGACAAAGAGAAAAGTGAAAACAAACACAGGAAGGTTATTTGAAGAAATAGCAACTGCCATGCAATAATGTCAACATGATATTCAAGCCACATACTAGTGCTGTGCGCAAAATACATCGATCACCAAATGTAATACTAGGGTGTTACTGGTTCTTTAGGGTCAGGAGTTTATGGTCGTACGTCTTAATTTTCCTCTTAAACTAAGAAAACTTAGCCTGTTGATATTTTAGGAACTATGTCGTGAAGTAACATGTGGATATCACTATAGTATTTACTCTCGCAGTCAGAAAACTATGCGGTAAAATCGTAAATAGAATCGTCTGAATATAGCTGAAATATTGCTGCTCGGACGTTAAACCCCAACAAACAAACAAACAAACAAACGTAAATAGAAATTAAATATTCCTGTGACAAAACGGACAGAGAACTCATACCGAATAACCAACAACGTACAGGCATCATAGGAAACATATCAACATGTTATGAATTAGCATACCGTTCTCTCCGAATCTGGCCATGGGAGTTCAGTCCACGTAAACAGAATGCTAAAACACTGTTTTATCCATGTCATAATCACGAATATCTAGCAGGACTGTTTTGTTTGATATTGTTACAATAAACATTAATGTTCCATTGAGATAATCATGCATTGTGACGCTTTGAATTAAGCACTTCGCTTACAATAGGTTTGCATTTATTTTTGTTCTAGGCCGTTACGTAATAGTTCTTTTTTAGAATAAAATTTAGGTTTTTGAACAATTAAAGTAATGTAAATTAACAATCGAAAACAAAACATTAATCGATTTTTGAAATTAGATTTTACATTCTAAGCATATTGATTCTTCAAATTAATTATTTAAATAAAAGTTCATTTTCATAAAAAAATTTTGCTTTTGTTTAAAAGTAATGTTGTATTTTGACATGCTATTTACACATTTCGCAAAACACTGTAAATTTCCAATTTGTCGTCTTTTAAATACTTTGAAAGAGTTTGTTCAGACTTATTTTAGTGAAGGCAATTATTAAAAATTAGAAGTTTGCAATCACCACATTCAAAATGTTTTTCCAATTAACAGAAGTTATTTTTGATTAATGCATTTTTAACAACTTGCAGCGTCTAAACGCATTTTTGATTTAAATCGAATTTATTTTCATAATCCTTAACTCGAAAACGAAACAACAAAGGAACAGTAAAAACGTTTATAAAATCACTGGAATAAATAATATAAATAATTTTTTATATAATCTACAATTTTTAACACTAGAAGAATGTCCCCAATATTTTACAAATTATTTTTTTTTTAAAATAAAAATGTTTCCTTCTTATAAGTGAGACTTTGTTGCAAAGGGTGTAAATAACTGTTTTACTTCGTTTCTGAATATTGCAACCATTTAAATGGGTTTGGGGTGGCATGCATACCATGCGTGTATGAGGTCCTCTGTACGATACCCGACCGGTCCACACAAATTACTTAATAATATAGATATCATATTTTTCTTCAAAACTCCTTGTAAGCAGGGCAGACCAAATCTTTTGAAAAGGAGGGTTCCAGTATATGAAAAGAATCGAATTTGCTTATCACTGAAGGAAATTAACTATTGTTTTGACAAAGGAGAGCGATTTCCAACTATCAGAACTCCCATAGGTTCTGATCTGCGGTAGTTTATTAAATATACATATTAAAAAAGTTAATAATTCAAGATTTTCGTTTGTTGTCTAGAGCGCTCGATTTAAATGACAAACGATCGAATTAGCAACTTCGTTCGTATACATACATATTTTTCTGTATATCATATACAAATAAAATGTCGTAGTTAATAGGGTATTACAAAGTATGGAACGAAGCCAGCAGTATGATTTTGGCGCTTTTAAAGTCCATGTACAGAATCTATAATACCATTCAAAAGTCAAATAACTTGTCATATCAATGTGTTATGGCAGTTCGATTGGTCGACGTCATATTTCGGGACTTGCGATATTGCATTAAAATTCAATTATCTCATATGTACCACAAATATCAAGAATAATATGAAAACATCCTTGATCTATTCGAATTCAAACGGAAGAGTAATCAAGGGAACCAAGGTTATAGCGGTAATCAAAAGAATGTAATCCAGAGACAAAGACCAGACATGGAAAACAGACATACACAACAAAGAACATAAAGTAACTAAAATCATACATACAAAGTAACAAACGCAAATGAGTAACTCGGATTCCACAAAAATCTGGGAGCATGGACCAGGTGCACCGGTAGGGTAAGCGTCCTTTGCTTTCCTAAAACATGATCCAAGTCTTAATTATAAACAATAACAAAAATCAAATTATGGAACTAATGTGTGTTTGCATGTTCATGTAACACAGAATTGCCACCAAGTTAACGAATCCCCGTAAACAAAAATATCTCCCGTAATATGAAAGGAATGGTCCTAGTAGTAAATGTTTAAAATTTGTCATAAGTTTGAACGACTTTTTAATGATTCGTTACAGTTTTCTCTACCATTACAATTTAAAGCAGCATCTTTTCGTTTGATCAAATCTTGTCCGGAAATGCATGAAAAATCCACTATAGAACAATTGTCCGTGTTATTGATTTGCATTTGTTTCGATCGAGTTTTCACCAAGACGAAAAACGTATCAGCGTTCATTTCACTTTCTATGTAGACACTGAGTGCTATGTAGTGTGTATATCTCATTTTATATATCAAAATTCATGTCATTTGTTTTTCAATCTACAATCTTAAATTTACATTATCAAATACTTATTCAAGTTATTTAGTAAAATAACTTTCCATCGATAGTAGCAATGCACTGATTAGGTTTAACTCGAATATATATATAAAGTTTATCAAGTTTATTCATTGCAGTCATTCTTCATAACTTGTCTAGCTTACTTATCAGTGCAGCAAATGATTGATTGTACCATGTCGGTCTTGGGACGAATTGACATGTTCACACCTGCAACCGTTTCGTCTAATCTCTCGAATTATTCAGATTAACAAACATATATAAATGAGTGCCAAAACCAACAATCAAATATTTTCGTACCATTTGGATATGATTAAGGTGCCGAGACCTTGCATTGAATGACATAATCAATAATGGTTAGGCAACAATTTGAGAAAGTACCTGATACTCTGAATATTAACCTAATGACCCCTGAATCTCATTTGAATTAACACAGGTTTCACAAACATTTAGACATAAACATCATTACCTCACATGTATAACTCCTTCACAGACCATACTATACACTGTTTTGTTATTTATCGAACAGAATGAATACATTAAGCCCATCTATTGGTTCACTTTTGTAAATCAAATCAAATTACGACAGAAATTCAAATGATGTCTACGTATCAGCTCGTTATTTTTCAATGGGACTATCTTAAATAGAATTTGTCAAAAGATATTTAGATTTTAATCTGTCATTCTACATGCAATTACTTCTTTACATTTATAATGACTTATAATGAGTAGTAAGTGCGTCTTTTAAAATTGTGAATGAACGTTACCTGAAAAATGCAACAACTGAAAATGTTATAATACCATTGAGGAGATACTAATCGAACTACTCGGCCATTTCCGCTACACTGAACGGAAATCTTGAATGCAGAAAAGAAAATTCCTCATAAAAAGGCTCAGTAACTTCGATTGTAATAAATACCGAAGTGCAAATGGAAATGGGGATATTAGGTAGAAGAAATTCATGAATAAACCAGATAAAAAAAAAGACGCAAATACCAAGAAAAACGAACGGAAAAAAACTCATATAAACGATCAACAGAGTTCCGTCCGCAAATCTGGGGATGACCACACCTGCTTCGGAAAAGTGAGCAGTTCTTGCCTTATGCAACACACTCGATCTGTATAATATAGGGTAGTATCAATAATAGCTTAAATTAGAAGAGAGGAAACAGAGAAATAAACCTCAAATACGAAACAACCACAATAAAATAAAAGAAATGATATTTTATTAGCAAAGTTCCAGATATGAAAGTATTGTAAATCTGCCCTTTTTCTAAATTATTTTAGATGCTACAAATGGAAATTAATCCACTGTATCTGTCGCACTTGTTTATATCAATACAATTGATTGAGCATCATATATCCTTATCGCCATCTTGTCATTTATCGGAGTCGTGGTGTTGAATGAATATTAGAGAGTCATATTACTAACGTTTTATCAGGTATTCAGAGTTACCGAACGAATATGCCGAACAACAAGTGTTTGTTGCTCCTGGTGTACTTGTAAATTGAATTGAGGAAAAACAAATACTTACCGATATCATCTGTATGTTAATTACTAAATTGCTATGCTGTCATCAATTAGGAATTAGGATTGATTAGTCATCTACTTAAACGTGCCAACTGTTGAATAGTTATATAGATATAAAGATATGCATACAACAAGTCAGCTTTTTTTTTTTTTGGTCTAAATTGAAATCCAGTATAATTAATTTAGACAACGGTTTTCACCTGTCTAAGCTAACCCTAAATTAATTAAAAACTGTTTTGAAAAGTTACAATTTTTTTTTTTTTTTTTTTTTTTTTTTTTTTTTTTTTTTTTTTTTTTTTTTTTTTTGCATAAAAAATCTTACGCCTGTGTACATTTAGCAAACATTTGACATGTTGTTCGAAACCGAAGGAAACAATATTTGAAATACTTATAGATTAATGTCGGTTTTTTTGGTTTTTATAAGTTTAGTTACATAATCTTAAATTGTTCACCCTTTTAACAAAATAAGAATTTCGTTTCAAATTGGAAAGCAATTAAAAAGAAAAAAAACATTTGAAAATTAAAAATAGAGATTTGTGACAGTCACTCTTCTTAATAAAAAATCGTAAATAATGAAATATTTATAGTAAGCAAACGTAAAATTCGACTTTGCACTCAACTTTGAAACGAATCTATAGTTAACAAACACCACCTGATATCAGGGATTATTGGACATGATAGTTTATGCAGGTTTAATTAAATAGACAGTCATTATAAGAGGAAAACAATTCATGATCGGATGGACAACAAAGACTATATAGTCAACGGACCAGACATAAAGACCACCATTGCAATGAAAAGTATTTAAGGTCAAGGTATGATGCAGTATGCACTTTATTCAACCCAACAGATCTAGTCAAGGAGTTTATACTGATATAAATGGCTGCCAGATTTGACACTCTATCATTTAGTGTATTTTTATAATTACTAATTGACTAATTGATTATGTCTACGTATGCAGATACAATTAAGTACAACAATAAGTGCAAATTATAAATTACTTAGATAACAAACTTGTATGTATTGCCAATATTAGTACATATGTTTCTATGCTTTTATTAAGTTTATCTTGTGGCACCAGAGGCGATTATAATATAGTACACAATATGAACTGGTTTAGAAGTCAACGAGTATATCGAAAATGTGTTTGTTGTACCAAATAGTTTCTGGTTTTCATCCGTTGAATAAGGTTGACAAGGTCGATAAAAAAAAATTATATTTCAAATTTTAATTAGTGTTTGAAA
This sequence comes from Perna viridis, assembly GCA_037379345.1. NCBI lineage: Eukaryota > Metazoa > Mollusca > Bivalvia > Mytilida > Mytilidae > Perna > Perna viridis. Next base: position 28,296,935 of record CM074524.1, on the reverse strand, counting down.
TTCTTGAATTCTTGATGTTTTCCTATTTCCTTTTTTTTTTTATTCGTTGCAAAATGTATAATTCTCATCGCAAGGAAATCATAAATCATAAACTATTTTTTGCGCGATAGGATGTTCGTTACTATATGTTTAAAACTTACAGGAAATTTAGAGGGATATAAAATCAAATCAATTAAGATCTTTTAAGCTAGAAAAAAATGAATAGAAAAATGTCAGTGTGATTGTTTTTGAGATATTAAAATTTGAAATTTTGACAGAAAAGGATTTCTCTGGATTTTCCATTGGTTAAATCTTAGTAGGTTTAATCTATTACAAAAACCGAAGAAATAATAAGAATTTCATAAAAACTTCTCAAATAAAAACATTTAAAGTACCTTAAATGAAACTATGAAAATAAAGGAAAAGTGGCGTTCCCTGGGCAAAACGTATTTATGCTATGGAATGGATAAAACCACTGGAGTCCAAAAATCTGACAAAAATGACCGAACATGAACAGCGAACTTCCTGCAGACATGATATCCATGTAAAGTGTAGATAAAGTTGGTACAGTGTCCGATGAAATGTGTTTTATACAGCTGATTTCTAGATGACACAATTTCGCAATTATTTGTAATGCATTTTCCATAGAGTACCTATGTAGTTTCAAAATTAATTTCAAGAAAACCACAAATTATCAGAAAATGGGTTTCAGTTCCTAAAACTAGAAAAGCATACCTTTTATTTGCACAAAAAAAAAGTATATGGTCATGTGGCAAAAGTTGACCTAAATTTCAGTTGTTATGGACTCTCGAAAATTCAGCACAAAATACACTGGAAAACAAATGAAGCACCTAGATTTCATTTATGAGAAATCATTTCAACCCTATAACATTTTATTAATTATTACCAAAATAAAATCAATCATAAATGGGTAAGCTTTGAAATGAAAATAAATTTCAAGTCATATCCAACCAATCAGGTACCACCTTGTTTTCAGTACTCAGTACCATGTTGGGGTAAAAAAGTTCCCGGTAGAATGTAAACAAATAATTGCGCATTTGTATCCTAGAGATAGTGCGTTTAAAATTCTACAAACTGCGTCACTGTCGACTCGTGTAATCATATCCGCCAAGTAAATAGTGTTTAAACGTTTACGGCGTGTTTCTGCAGCTAGAAACTAGAAATATATGTTATTTTGATATCAACGGATAATTTACTCTCCCTTTTCAATACAGTTGTGTTTGACTGTAAGTAAATTATCACAAAAAGAACTCGAACGCAGCTGCGACTTCTATTCGATTTCACGAAATCATTTTTTTTCCTCATACTATTGATTACCATTCGTCGATAACAGAAGTAGTGTCTTGATAATAAGACATATGCGTTTACCTACCGCAAATGTTTCCACACAAACCCTGCTGAAATAGTACATATAAAACAATGCTTCTAGGTTTTTCTTACAATAATTAAATCACAAGTTAACACATATGTAAGCACTTTTTCAAATTATTAAAAATGATATATTTCAGTAGTTGTAAGACTTGATTATCTCATTTTATTTTGTAATTTGGTTTTCTATTTATTAATCTGTTTTTTACCCGTTTGTACCGAAAATTGAAAGTAAGTTAATATGTCATAATTACTAGTACAACAATGTATACAATTGAAAAAAGTAAGTTATGCTGCAGTATCTATTTCTAGGTCTATTTCATGCATAACGTTTTGATCATTTACTCAATTGCAATATGAAAGGAGCCGCTGATTTAGCAGGACATATTTACCGTTCCAGAGCAACTAATGCCACTTCCAGATTTTAACAAAATTCATATTGCTAGTGCTTTAGCCTTTTGTGTGAGTGTCTTGTTTTCCTTATCTTCAGCTTCCATATGTAATTGTATTATTTCTAGTCGCTCAATTGTACATATAGACTCCCTGGGTTTATTTTCATGTTTATGGTATTTACTTAGATTTCTAAATTGCCTTATGACGCGTTCACCTGTTCTAATAATAATAAAATCCATAAGCCTTAAGATTTTTATTATAGTCAGTGATCTTTTTTATAATTGACAATATGTTTATTTTGTCTTACTTCTACAGGTATAATATTAATGAAAGTAATCCATATTCTCATACAGACTACGACCGTAATCGACGTGCAATTACTCTTCATTAATTCATATTTTTTTCTGTTTGTATAAATAATCACAAATGAAAACAGAAAATATCACAGTGTAATTATGCTTTTTTGAAATTTAGTTTCTACACGTGTAAAGCAATAACGTTAAATAAACCTTTTGAAAAATATATGAACTGCCTCGGTCTCAAACTCTAATCATGGAATATATTTTTTTTTGTTATATCTTGGTACACATATACCAGTTCGAGAGTATAAGTCGTTTGAAAAACTCGAATTGGAATAGCTTGACATTACACAATCATGATTGTTTGTGAATCTTGTTTTTTTGTGCAAAACAAGTCACGTTTCAAATTGTATAAAGTAACACTTTTATTGTTAGTTAGATAAAACAATTTCTATCAACATTTGAACGAAAGGATATCAAGGAAAAAAAGATTCCAGCGGATATCCAGGCCAGTGTAGAAATTTGGTGAAATGAAATTTAGCATTATATTCATATTAAATTACAGTTAGTTTACATTAAGACACGATTTGAAGGATGACGTATTTAAGGTTGGAGATCGGAAATCGGAAAAATGCACAATAAGTTTATGTAAACAAAGATTTTAATCAATATTTCTTTACAAGTCAAAAGAAAAATTTAACTGACAAAAAGAATATAAAAAAATATAAAATTATGTTAAGACCTGAATTAAAAACACATATAAACAACTTACTTAAACTTCTATTATTCCTATATGTGAGATAATGTTTGTGATTTAAAGCTCTGCAATTCTAAAAGCAGCACATTATCAATATATATATACCATTACACTAGGGGCATTTTACGCCAACTATCATTTATACCGTGCGATCATATTTTCATAGATTACATTATGATATATAGTGCAGCAATCTGTTCTAATCACTTAACATATCATATTGCTGAAGCTTCTCCTCTTTGGGGAAAAATCTTATCTCTTTTTCACGTAAGTAATGATAGCATTTTAAAAACTATTGTTACTTAATATGTTAGTGTCTTTGTAATACGTTTTTAATGAATACTAATAAAATGTCGCATCTTAAATACATGTTATGCTGTCACATTTGTTAAAACACATTAACTGAGCTTGATTCACCTTTTTATGATCCTAGGATGAGTTGCAAGTTTGTTACTGTTGCATTTGTTAGGGGGGTCAAATCTCAGAGGTCATTTTTATACTGACAAGAAGTCGGATATGGAGTGTTCGAACTCAGTTACGAAAAAGCAACAGACTGTAGGTAATTATGTAACACCAGTAGGACATATCTTTCTGAATTTGAGTCAATATGTCATCATTCTATCTCGTATATACTTCATGCCTGCAAGATACAAAGTTTCTAAGTGTTTACTAACAGTCTTTGTAAGAATCATGCAAATTTTGTAATATGTGATACAGCCCAAAATAAGGCTACACAGTTTTATTTTTGTCATTAAGTTGGATTGTATGTCTATATGATGAAATATATAATTATTAATTCCAATCTGTCTGCTCTTTGGAGATAATTCACATTGAAAATCAAACAGTTTATATTGTATTTTAGTGTCGTGTACAAAATTATCTCCCTTAATTATGAATTTTAACAGTACATCCTATACAATTTTCATCTCATATGAACAGGGGTTATATGAAAAGTCACATGTTAATTTCTGTTTACTATAACATTTTTAACAAAATATCAAAAATAAAAATATGTATACTCGACGTCACATACAACACATTTTCGAATTGAAGCTCTACTTTTTAAACCGTCGGGACTTTCCGCTAGAGTTGTCTCTCTTTTATTTAATCTGAAGATAGATCGCATATATGCATGACGTTTTAAAACCAACGAGTCGCTTATGAGTTTAAATCATGCGTAACAAATCCTTACGGGAAAATCCCATACTAATATCCGCCATGTTGGTTTCTACGGGACGATTTGTTTACAAACGAAGTTCATAAGTTCCAGTCGAACTCCGGTGACAATCGTCTGCTTGATCAACTTCTCGGTATTGTACGTTGTTCGCGTAAAATAAATCCGAGATATCCGAAATAACGCCGAAATGCATTCTGGGTTCTTCGGTTTTTGGACAAACCATTTAAACGTAAACAACATCTCCTAGCAACCAGATCACTGTAAACATGGCTGACTTTTTACAATGTAAATATTGGCACCGAGAATTAAAATCTGATCGGAATTTAACGATTCAATGTTTAGGGAGAAGCCTTTTGGCTAAATGAATGAGCAAGTCATTTAAGACAATTTAAACGACGGTAGGTGTCAATAAAGTCGTAGAAAATATTTGTATTCAAAGTTTAACAGTATCTTATTTATGTGACGCCGAGTATAGGCTTTCCAACCATAAATCACATTTTGTATGATCCTTAAATGGACTACTTTTTAAATATGATCGTAAACAAGATTATAAATATAAAATTAAAAACACTGTAGCTTTGTTTCAGAAAATGTGTCATGAAAATAGATAAAGACAAGAAAAAAATAAATAGTTTGATTACAAGGAAAATTCAAAATATGAAGTAAGCGCATTTTTAAAGAAGACGATGACTAATTCATTTAAAATCGCTGATAACAGAAGATTTAGATAAAAAAAAACAACAAATGTTTCGTAAAACATAAGCACACACATTCGGTATGACGATTTGTACTTAGAAGTATTATTGCCTCGTGGTTTTCAAAAGAAAGATGTCCGACGAAATGCAAACAAAACCGATATGCATGATAGTTGACGGAAATTCAAAATAGATTAAATGAATCCCTACATGATGGAAAACAGAAATTGAGGACAAATCCCTTGCAAACGTTTATAATAATACTTCAGGCAAAACCAGGGCGACAAGTGTTATCCACAATATTTAGATGAGTGTATGACATTGTGGCCATTGAATCGGATGCTTGTATGCCAAGTACATAGAATGTGAAAAATCCTTTGATTGTGTAATTCATAACTTACTCATCAGAACAAACTGGATTGTGCAGTACAGTTTTTCTGTTTTTGTTTTTGCAAATTAAGCAAGAGATATAATGTTTTATAGCACATTTCTTAACACTATTCAGCAATAAATTGACCAAAAACATGACAACAAAAGACACCAGGACTGTTAATGGACAAGTTTTGGTAATTTTTATTTTATTTTTTTGTTTCTGATTTTTAATTTGTTTGTTTGTTTTCCCCTCACAAAAACATAAACACCTTAATAGGATAATCTTATTTCTCACTTTTTAGATATTCATTCAGCATACATGTTATCATGAAAAAAGAAGAAAAATTCAGAAACATGCCAATGGCTAAACCTTCAAACAGAAAATAAAAAAAAATAAAGATAGACAGACCAAAATAACTAGAGCAATTGCAATATGAACCCCGTCGAAAGTAACACCATGTGCTCCGTAATGCTCAGTACGTTATACTCCATCAACCTTCACATTGCACGTGAGTAAAATCAGGTAAGCACCAAGTTCCATTTACTGTATAGCGTGAAATCATACTGAATATATCTTGGTTCATCAATATATGTAGAAATTTCATATTGGTCTATAGATAGTAAATTCATCCAATAATTCCAAACGTTGCATAAATCTGTAAACTTATATTAAATGCAGTATAAGTGGATACTTGTTTCTTTGGTTTGATACACCAGGATAATTACATGGGTAACCTCGATCTGGAAATTGGTTCGTCAAGTAATTGTAAACGACAGAAATAAATACAAATTCATTATAACTTAATGTCATACTATTTACTTTGTTGCATGTGTGACAAAGGCAAACTATAAAAAAATGTTTATTCATATCAATTAAAACTTTACAACCCCTCATTAGATTGAAAGACCAAAATTTTAACCTTATGTGTATGACTTTACTTTATGTTCTTGTTGTGTATGTCTGTTTTTCATGTCTGGTCTTTGTCTTTGGATTGCATTCTTTTGATTACCGCTATAACATTGGTTACCTTGATTACTCTTTTACTAGTAATTTTAAGACAATTATATAGAGTAATCAAGGTTCTAGCGGATATCAAAAAAACGAAATCCAATGGGAATAGGAATATATTCAATTCCTAATGCACTCAATTCAAACCTATTTTTATTAAAGTTATTCCCCGAGTGAATAATCTCAAGAAATCAAGAAGTTTTGAAACCTTCAAAATAAGAAGCATTATTTGGTTAAATGAAAGGCTTGTTTACAGACAAGTAAGGGAAAAACAAAATTACCGATCATGTCTATAATCAAGTCAAGTCAATATTAAATCAAACAAAATAAGACAAAGTAGACATAACATCACTGGAATAGCTGGAACCGCAATGGTCCGGACTTGGTAAAGGCATTTCAATTAAGCTTGGTTTAACAGCGCGCCCAACATCCCTATTCCATTGCGTTTTGAATATACCGGTGGTGATTAAAAACCATGTAAATGCTAATGTGTCATAATCGGTAAGTCAGTGGTCACATCAGCATAAAAATAATGTCCAAAAAGCAATTATTACATATTGAATTAGAAGAAACTGAGTGTTTTTCAACCATGGATTGATATCTGGAAAAAAAATGGTAAGAGACTTTTTGAGAAATCAGAGTTGTTAGTATTTGCTGTAGCGTATCGAATCAATTGTAAAATATAAACATCATATGCAGTGAAAATGTGCTATATGTATACCTAGTCCCACCTTTGTTTAAAGTACTATAATAAAACAATCTGAAGTGCGAAATAAAACTCTGGCATATTTTGAAGTGCAGTAACAAAAATTAAATGTTCTTTTTCCAATCAAATTAAATTTAAAAAATATATATGTTTAATCTGTCTCCACATCCTGACAAATTGTTCTTCCCAAAAGGAAGAGTCCTTATGACGTCATGCAAATTTGTAGTATTTATACCTACAGAACCATTAAAATCTTCTAGTAATGATATCACCAAAGGCTGAAAATAACCCTATATTAAAAGCTTATTTGACAATTTTATTTTATTTTGATGTGATGTTTTGCTTCCTCTTTAAAAATTATTGACTTTTACATTTTACATTACCATTTGAAATAGTGTGATTTTTCATGGTTTTCTGTCATCATATAAATATATATCGTTGAATTTAATTTTGAATTGTGTTGTTTCAATCGAAACCCATACTGAAGTGTATGAAAAGTAAAATTAATCAGGAAGTGAATGGTAGATTAAGGTAAGTTGTTTGATTGCTACCTTTTTCCGACGCAGTCGGTATAGTTTCACTTTTTACCCTTTGACCTTAAAGACGGTCTTCCATGGAAACGCAAATCACCTGATCGCAATTCTGTTTCCCGAATGGTCAAATACTGATAACGTAGTTGCGTTCGAAATAACTGTATCGAAAATTAAAATTGCGTGCCATGTGTTATTTCCGTAATGTAATGTAGAAAATTAAAAAGTAAAAAGAACAAATTGTACTGCGTCGACTATCTTTATTTTTAAAGATAGTACTTGTTTTAGATTAAGTAAAGTCCATAGTCAGATATTTGTTATGTGCTACTTTATTTTCGTTTATTTTTATAACAAATAACAAGAAATATTATGTTGCTGATTCGTATATAATAAAACTGGTATTATGACTCTTAAGTGTAAACTAGGATTTCTCATTAACATTACTTGTTGGTCGAATGGATTCAATATCAAATATCTCTCTTGTTTTTTTATGAATTAAGGTTGACTTTGATGTAAAAGAGGAAGAAGGGTTTAAATAAGACTTAGGCAAAATGAACTAAGGACATTTTCAAGGTATGATAAAATGTCATTTATGTAATAAGAAAATCAGGGCATACGCTAGCATGTACTATTGCGCTCAGACATATGGACCACTTCAGTTATAAGATTTATTATATGTCGTATTCTTGACATTACTTTTGTAATACTTAAGTAAATACGCTCTTTACAGATTATTACATCAGTGGAATGATGCCATTGCAAACAATGTTATTTAAAGTACATTTAAAAGGTAGGAGCAGGGTAAATGCTAGTGCTTAAATGCACTCTACACGGTTGACACCAACAATATCAGCTGAATGATAATCATAAAACTCAGCTGGCAAAGTAATTATGCAAGACGAGAACTGTGTGTAAATCGATATTTTTTTTTGGGGGGGGGCAAAAATGATGAATTGTTAAAACAATTCCTGTATAAACAATTTGGAAAAAAAGGTAGGCTGTACATATAATTGGTAGATATCAGACCGTGATCTGGATTGCAACACAAATCCAGGACAAGCTAAAGTGAAAAGTTAGATTGAAAGTAAACTAAAAATTTATCCAGGACACAAAACTTGATCCTTCCCACCTCATAGAAATCAAAAATGGTTCTTCCCTATCTTCCCTCAGCCAAACAATTGTATGAAAGTAACGCTGTGTATTTTTGTTGTATATTTCAAACTCAAAATTCAACTTTAATATTTGGTTATTTATCATAGACAGTTTCCCCTCGTTACATTTTTTTTTGGCAATATCTAAATTAATTGTTCATACATATTATATTAAATATACAGCTCAACAGTTTGAATTTAATATATAAAATCTTTTCAGATTGTTCCTTTAATTTTTCATTGAATGACTGTGTGAATTATCCCGCTTTAAGTATACTACTATTACTTTTCATTCAATATATCAATTGTCGCATACGTATATGATTGAATCTTGCAGTGTTATCATCCTTCTGTTTATATCTCATATAAATTATGCAATATTGTCAACATGGACACAATTAAGCTATCAGATACTTTTATACTCAGACATACAGTATGAACCACTTTAGTTACCAGAATTGTAAAATTGTATTCCATTGGCATCTCTATGACGACAACATTTTGTACGTTTATACATCTTAACAGATTGTTACATTAATGGAATGATGCCATTACACAAAGTGTGACTAAAAGTACATTTAAAAGGTTAAAGTCCGGTGGAGAATAGTACTGTAACTGTACAGCATGTTGCACTCAACTGTATAATACGATGCACTCTACACGGTTAAAAACGGTACCATCTTGAATAAAACAAATGGTATGGTAATTGAGGGAGAAGAGAACTATTTGTAAATGAAAAATGTTGTGTTTTTTATTTTATTTTATTTTATTTTTTATTTAATCTGCTTTATATAAATTTTATACTATAGTAAAGAATGCCTAGCTGAATCTATACTTTTATCAACAGAAATACTTGATAAGGAATGGTTTATTATTTGCGTATTGTCATTGGATGATTTAAATGCCCCTTGTTTGTTTTATATTGAGAGGTCTTTTTGTTGTTTTATTTCGTTCGACACTCATATACATGTAATATTGGACACTGTTTGTTTGAGTGAACAATAAAAGTGAGCTATAAGTCAAATACTTTGTTGGAGGTAACACTGTGTTATTGTTGTATTTCTAACTCAAAATAACAAAAAAAACTTCTCATGCACATTTTATAATTTAACATTTTATAGCAATAATGATACTAGGTTTTCATTTATATTTTGATCGATAAAAAAAAATTTAAACCTTGAACTTGTAAAGCCTTTAATGACAGATTTTGCCTTTATGTTTTATGATGGCTCACTGATTGAATATAACGAGAATGTGTATGGTGTATATGTCAAAGAGACAACAACCTCATCGGTATGCAAATATCAGCTCAATGCCATCCATTGGACGACGAGGAACATCTCATACCAAAGGGCAGACTGCAGTTGGCCCCTAAACTTCATTATACACAGGTACAGCGAAATAGTTGCCCCAATATACTCAAGTAACATAACAAATAAATTAAAGGCGAAATATAATTCAATGCATAGTGGTATCATTCAATGCATGTCTTAAATAAAATACGAATTATTGCCAACATGCAAGTACCCTTCCGGATATTTATAGAAAAGCAGAGAACGCTTACCCTACCAGTGAACCTGGCCCATGCTGCCAGTTTTTGGCGAGCCCGAGTTGGTCATTTGCTTTTGTTACTTTGTATCTATTATTTTAGTAACTTTATCTTCTTTGTTGAGTTTGTCTGTTTACAATGAATGGTCATTGTCCCTGGAGTAAATTATTTTGATTTTTGCTAAAATCTTGGTTCCCTTGATCACTCTTTGACAGTGTCATTATGGCCAATTATCACTTTCAGAATCCACATTAATGTAAAAAAATATATTCAAAATATATAATATATTCAGCTCTATATTAATCAGCTCTTTGAGCAAATTAGTTCGAATTTCGATCCAAATATTGGAAAAATAACACGGATATTATAAAATACACAAAATACATCGGTGTAAATCCTTAATCCATAATATTACATAAATTTATAGGTTATCACAAAAGTTTAAACAAGTGTAAACTCATTTATAAGCAAACCCCAAAAAGACATTTAAATGATGGCAAACTTTACGACAAACGTGATGACTTTTCATTCAGAATTGTCAACTTTCCTTTCATCTGTGGCAACATCCCTTCGGCTCCTGCGTATGGAGTGTTCATATCACAACTCATACGTTATGCCAGAGCTTGCCGATACTACGCAGACATTTTGTATTGCGCTAGAACTCTAACAAATAGGCTTCTGGAACACGGTTATGTTGCTACAAGATTGAAGTCATCACTACAGAAGTTTTATGGTGGTCATCATGAACTCGTGGATCGTTATGGTGTATCCATCAGCACCATGAAAACTGATTTATTCAATGGGTCATAGTTTTCCTTTCATCGTTTGTCTACCCTGGACTTGACTTTTTATAAGCAACTCGGCGGGTGTTTCTAGAAAAGCAGAGGACGCTTACCCTACCGGTGCATCTGGTCCATGCTCCCAGTTTTTAGTGGAGTCCGAGTTGCTCATTTACTTTTGTTACTTTGTATGTATAATTTTAGTTACTTTATGTTCTTTGTTGTGTATGTCTGCTTTCCATGTCTGGTCGTTGTCCCTGGATTACATTCTTTTGATTACCGCTATAACCATGGTTCCCTTGTTTACTCTTTTAAGAGGTTGACTGAGGTAAGTCGTTTAATATATGAAGATACCAGCGCCACTGATCAGTTTTACATGTAAACTCTACAAGAATAATTATTTTTTTCATACAAGGATGCTCAAATCGCCTCCCCATTGAAGTCGAAAAGTTATTCAGTACAAGGTGTTTAAGCTTCATACTGCAATCGTGGACTCTCCTCTTGCATGTTATGCAAAACAAAATATTTTACCAGTTTCATTTTCCTATGTTAATGGAGAATGGCATTTTTTTACCTAATGGAAGGAACGCATTTTCCTAAATCAGGGAAGAACGGCATTTCTTAGTACAGTGTTACGAATAGACACCACCATATATATCAACAGAAATAAATCATGTCCTCATTTAATTGTTTCAGTATTAAGCATGACTAATAATCCATGCTACGTAATTTTTATCAATGATGTAATTTCTTTTAAAATCATGAATATCAATTAGATACTAAAAGTCTTACAACGTACTCATTTCCTATATGCAATGACTTTTCAGACGAAGTTTTCTTTGATGTCCCTATAACTCATTCTGGTGCGATGTAATTGGATACTAGCAAACTATCAGTTATACATGTACTAAGGAATGAAATATGTTAATTTTTGTTTTTATGACGGTTTTATAAATAATTGCATATTTCTGTGATTATCGACTATCAAATCTTGACAAATGAAGTATAATAAAATCGATGAACATTGGTGAATAATGCTTTACAAGTTATATGCTTAAGTAGATAATAAACAAAACTAAACGCATTGGGTTTGGTTGCTTATTGGTCATGACATTCAATGAATTGAAGTCAGCACATTTTTGTCAACAAAATTCTATAAGTTGAAAAAAGAATCACTGAATTAAAGGAATCTTATCAGTGTAAACAACACATAAATTTCTTGGAAAATTAACAGCAGAAAGTCCAATTAATCTCGCCAACATGTTTTTCACATACTTCACAATATCAAATACCATAACGTACTAGGATGAATTCCGAACCACAGTTGCAATATCACCAATTGAATTTGTCATTTGTTGATATATGATTTGTTTAAACACCATGCTCCAAAAACAAATTATAAAAAAAACAGCAAATTAGGGAGGGGAAAGGTGGGATAACATCGGGAAGAAAAGGCATCATATGAACATGCAATTGCTTATAAAATATAACCAATTTGTACACTCTAAAAGAGGCTAAAAACTGGGCACATATAATACTAATTCTTATAAAGTTATTGGTCTAGTTTTATCCGAACCTTTTGGCTACTTTATATGCCAGATTATTACAAAATTATTTGTAATTCTGATTTTCCGTCGAGCTACAAATATGGTGTGGTAAATAAGCGTTTATGGGGTTAAGTTAAAGCCAGTCACTTCCAGTTGCATTGTCATACCGGTTAATTTTTAAGTTGTGAAGCGTTACACATTCATAACCGATGTACATCATTGTTTTATTTGAAAGCTTTGTACATGGTAAAATAAATTATGTGTTTCTAATAGAGTTTTCATTTAAACAGTGTTAAAGTTACAGAGCCCAATGCACGAATGTACTACATAATAGGGTGTTCTGTATGAGATTACTAAGTCAGAATATAGGAAGTTGATATTGACACATAAATCTGGAAAAGCAAACAGCTGTTTAATACGGAGAGCATTCATTGATTAGTACACTACCTCACACTAAACACTACACACTATATGAGAAATCTCACTACTTATTTAATATATCAAAGTGGCTATTTTCACAGAGAAATTTGCACATACAGATAACTCCTGTTACTTTATTATTTTGCTTTATTACGTTATTAAGTTATTCAAATGAAAATTAAATGACAGTTCAACAAGCGCCTTTAAATGATTCATTTTTAGTATGGAAATTTGAAATGATTTCCTGCCAAATTAAAGCACATTGTAAAATTGTAATTGATACATGTAATTATAGATAGGTAATTAAATGTAGCATTGTTGTTAATAGATAAAAGATAGTCACATCATGGTTGCGATCATTAACCCTACTCTGTGGTAGTTTTTTTACCAGTTTAGGCGATAGCTACATGTTTTTAAGTTAAGATAGTTGTCCTATTTTCACTCTTTAAATGAATGTGGTAGTGGAGACTGCCCGTGGTTATTATTAATTGCATCTATTCTATTGAGGTACGAAAGGTTGAAGTTGAACCTGTGTACAGTGGGAAAGTACCCATACAGGAAATAAAAGGTATTTTAATAGTGACGTAAGGACATAAGATAGTATCAGTCTGTTTGATATTAAACCCGGGGCATCAAATTTTGCTGAAAACTGTTTACTTAATACAGTAATTAAACTTTATCAAATGAAACTTATTTGAATTAGTAATATGAAAAAATGAGTCTTAACTCCGAGTAAAGTAGATGGAGAAATAAATAATTATGTATAACTAAACATTAAACTTTCAAGTTCGGACGGAAGGGGACAGAAAATTATTTTCAGTTATAACCATTGTGGTTACTTCATAAATAAACTGAAACACATAGGAATATTCAACATCAATTACAATTCTAATGTGTAAATGTTGGTACGGTAGATGACACTGAAGAACTTACAAGGCTCTCCGTGTAGGTACACGTATTAGAATTATATTTCAATTCATTCTGCAGCAAGTGTATGAAGTTAATTTGAGACGCCACTGGTATAAAGACAACATGTACAGGTTTGTGTTAGAATTGAAGTCCGGATAACCAGCATGTAACGATTCATTGACATTGTTTAGTAAAATGTACATGTAAGTTAGATTGTCTTGACTTATGCACACTTGAAAATTATTCATATTTACAGACACGTGTTCTACTTGACGTTTGATTCCGGTTATAGGCACTATGAAACAGGACTGACTGGTCTTAAGCAGATACTCGTTTGGGATCAGAGATAAGTGCTACATATATACAAATATATTGTTCTTGGTAGAGATTCCTCATACTTTGTAAGAAATAATTCCAAATCATCTTCCAAATATACAGAGGAAGATGTTTACAAAATGCTGGAATTTTTTTATTGACAACTTATTTGTCCAGTGTGGTGGAAATGTTTTTCAACAAACGGTCGGCATTCCAATGGGAACAAATTGTGCTCCTTTACTTGCTGACCTATTCCTTCACTCTTATGAGGCTGACTTTATAACTAATCTGATCAGAAAGAAAAAATATCGTTTGGCTAGATCCTTCAATCTCAGTTTCCGCTATATAGATGACGTATTATCTTTGAACAATCCTAATTTCGGTGATTTGATACATCGCATCTACCCAAAAGAACTTGAGATAAAGGATACTACAGACACTGTAAAGTCAGCCTCATATCTTGACCTACACTTAGAAATCGATGGTAAAGGAAAACTATTGACCAAACTTTACGACAAACGTGATGACTTTTCATTCAGAATTGTCAATTTTCCTTTCATCTGTGGCAACATCCCTTCATCACCTGCGAATGGACTGTTCATATCACAACTCATACGTTATGCCAGAGCTTGCCGATACTACGCAGACATTTTGTATTGCGCTAGAACTCTAACAAATAGGCTTCTGGAACAGAGTTATGTTGCTACAAGATTGTCATCACTACAGAAGTTTTATGGCCGTTATCATGAACTCGTGGATCGTTATGGTATATCCATCAGCACCATGAAAACTGATTTATTCAATGGGTCATAGTTTTCCTTCCCTCGTTTGTTTACCCCGGACTTGACTTTTTATGAGCAACTCGGCGGGTGTTTCTAGAAAAGCAGAGGGCGCTTACTCTACCGGTGCACCTGGTCCATGTTCCCAGTTTTTAGTGGAGTCCGAGTTGCTCATTTACTTTTGTTACTTTGTATGTATGATTTTAGTTACTTTATGTTCGTTGTTGTGTATGTCTGTTTTCCGTGTCTGGTCTTTGTCCCTGGATTACATACTTTTGATTACCGCTATAACCTTGGTTCCCCTGATTTATAGCAAATGAGCTTAGTTGGTTCTTTGCGTGTACATATATGTAAATATATATATATTAAAACAATGTACCTTTGTGCGGCATATATGGACTTAGACTGATATGTAGATTATATGTTTGCGTACATTTAGAATTTATATTGCACACAGGTATTATTACGTTAAAAGACACGAAGATGTTGAATCTTTATCATATTTGATTTGCCGTGTGCAGGTTCGGGTGCTAAAAGAATAGGCCTGCAGCAGCGCTAAGCTTGTAGTAAAAGGCGGCTAAATAGTGCTCAGAAATCTAGCCGGGGGCTAGGCGCTCTGCCCACAGAGCAACTAAGATGTGTGACGCAGATGGTGGAATAGGGTACCCCTGGCGTGTTACATACTGGGTTGCTAGGATTTAATACGGAAAATCTGACCGCAAACCATAGTGGTGCACAGTGTTACGAAAGATGCCACGTTCCTCGCACGTTAAATAACCCTGCTGTGATATTCGATAGGAGTAGGAGCCTTTGCGCTCCGCCACAGGAGGCTAAATTTCCCGACCTTACCCATCCCTCCCTTTATCTTGTGGCAATCAAATTTTATCGACCTTATTATCATTGTGTCCCATCCCTTTTTTCATTTCAATATCATCATTTCATGTTCATTTTATCACCCTTTTCATGTTTATCGCCTGAATATAGCTGAAATATTGCTGCTCGGGCGTTAAACCCCCACACTCAATCAATCATATTTGATTTTATGCTGTCGGTACTATTTCTTTCATTTTTTTGTTTCCATAACTCAATTTACTAGGCAGTAGGTTCTTCAGGGAATAGTTCAGCCGACACATATCCAATTATAGAAGAACCCGACAGGTTGTACCTTGTGGACAATGGCTTGTACTGCGACAACTGAGGGAAGCATAATGTTACTTCAAGATAGGATAATTTCAACAGTCACTCCAAGGACATTAATACTAAACATGCAACCGAGATAAAACAGTGTTTCGATGATATATCGTGTAAAAAAGATGAAACGTGTATGAACCGTACCATAAAAATGGTAAAAAATGCAATGTTTGTGCGTCAAAACCAATTTCTTCTTGAAATGAACCCGAGTTTTCTTTACAAAACTATATTATCCCAAATCCGTTTCATATTATTCATTTTGTAGTTAATTGTTCACAGTTTGCCCATTGGAATTCACGAAATTCGTATTAAAATAATTATTTCAACCTACTCCATTTTGCCGTCTACATCTTTACAATCATTCCGTGTGTCCAATTACATTCCCTATTTTAAAGCAATATGATTTCTTTATTTCGTTAAAATTTATTATTTTTTTTAATATAATTCTAGCTATAGGTAGAACTGCACTATTTTTCATTAGTTTAGGTTGGCCTTTTCTGTGCCTAATTAAGTAAATACTTACGGACACTGTGATTGGAAAAATGTGCTGATACCCAAAATGTTTTATTAATTCCAGGCTTTAACAGTATTATACTTTTTAAAAAATGCGATATTTTTTAAAAGCATTTTATTGAAATATTATGAATTTTTGAAATTTATGTGCCATTCGCAGAAAAAGTCGGGAACTTTGACCCCAAACATCATCTGCTTAAAATACCAAATAACGAGACGGTTTTGCCATGACTTTGATCGCAATTTTAGTTAGAAAAATGAAGAAATTATTGCAATCAGTTGATAGCTTTGTCATTCTTTAAACGGTGTGTTTGAATTTTTAAAGTTTCACTATTGTTCCCTATGGGAAATTAATACTACCGTTTTACCTTCAAGATACAGATGTATAGAATGTTCATGATAACATAAGTTGGTAAACTCGGTAAACCAGATACTTTTACAATAACGTCGAAGCACTTTACATTTCACACATATAGATATAGTTTTAAGTTGTGTTTACAACGCTGGTCGTGTTTTAAAGCAAAATAGCTGACATTCCATCCACTTAATTCCACTTGAAAACAAGAGGACCAGGATAAATTAACATAAGTGTTTACGCGTTTTTCACAAGATACGATATATGCGTTATTAAGAAGCCTAGTATATCATCAATACATTTTCATATGGTTTGAGAAGGCTTAACTTTATATGGTATATTTTTAGTGTAAGACATTAAACCAGCACAGATGCATGGTTTGTTACTGAAGAATGGCAAAACATAACCATCCACAATATCTTATAAAGATGAGTCTCTCTTTTTCTAAGAAATGAGCTTTACAGAATTTATGACGTTAGAAACTACTGAGAGAGAGTAATCAAGGGAACCAAGGTTATAGCGGTAATCAAAAGAATGTAATCCAGGGACAAAGACCAAACGTGGATAACAGACATACACAACAAAGAACATAAAGTAACTAAAATCATACATACAAAGTAACAAAAGTAAATGAGCAACTCGGACTCCACTAAAAACTGGGAGCATGGACCAGGTGCACCGGTAGGGTAAGTGTCCTCTGCTTTTCTAGAAACACCCGCCGAGTTTCTCATAAAAAGTCAAGTCCGGGGTAGACAAACGAGGAAAGGAAAACAATGGCCCGTTGAATAAATCAGTTTTCATGGTGCTGATGGATACACCATAACGATCCACGAGTTCATGATGACGACCATAAACTTCTGTAGTGATGACTTCAATGTTGTAGCAACATACCCCTGTTCCAGAAGCCTATTTGTTAGGGATTGATTTGTAAAGGGTGTTTTTTTGTTTAACATGCGTGAAATAACGAAAATATATATATTTATTGTCTGGTACGTTATAAATGTATATGTGTATATCTATTATTGTTTTATGCACTGTATAAGTTCGTAGTTTAAACTCCGTTCTACGAAAATATAATAAGGACAAATGGTCATTCATTAAAGTTATGTGTAGATAGAAGTGATGATACTTTTCGTGCCACTACCCTGGTTCCTTGCGACCAGTGTTTTGATGGCGTTTTGTTCGTTTACTTTTGTTTCTATGTGAGGTTGATTTTGATTATTTTATGTTCTTTGTTGTCTAATCGTTGCCATTGGATTGTGTCCTTTTTATTACCATTTGGATCCTGCTTCCCTTGATTTCTCTTCACTAATGTAGAGCAGATAATAAAAATTGAAATTGATATGTGTTTCCTTTCCAAGACAATGTTTTCAAATACAAATACACTTCACATAATGAATGTACACAAAGTATATGAGGAGTAATTTATTGTAAAAACAACATTTATACAAATCTCTCAAACGCATGTTTAATAAGATATATTCAATCACTGGAACAACACAGGACAACAAAAATAAGAAAAATCTTAATTATAATAGACAATTCGTATAGACTAATATATTAATATGTATGCTTTATGCGTATGCTGTTTTTTTTCAACACTGTTTATCTTTTTGGGGCATCGCGTAGCTTATCTAATGATGCATTTACAATTGTTGAAAACCTTTAAAGTGATCACTGAAAGTATTCACTATTCGGTCTTTGTGCCTTGAGTACGTTCTGTTAACTTCTGTCGGCAAGAATATTGGTTCCCTTGAAGAATGTTATCGGCATGTTTTTGTTTCTCTTAACTTTAGTTTAAATATACTGCACACGTTCACGAAATTTGCGAAAAAGATGGACAAAAAGGGATTTTAAATGCAATGCGTTATCTGGGGCGTGTTATAATCTTTGTATGCACTTCCGACATTCAATTTGAATGTTAACAAAAATCTAAAAAAACGACTTGTGTTTAGCTTAATTGTCTGCTTTTTTTGTAACAGTGTGATAAATTTCTCCATTTGTTATTTTAACTATTAATTAACACTTTTTGTGACAAACAGTAAAAGTCTCGCTAAAATTTTGAATTCCAATTCAAAATCAAACCTTGTCATTATATTCATGGATACGCTCTAAATGAGGTTGGTTATATATCGGCTGGGCTTCGATGATAAACGTCAAGTGGTTTTAATCTTACGCAATGGTCTTGTATCCATTGTATGTCAAGTGGAACGTTTGACTTGCTTGATATAGATGAAGTACGAGACAAGTCTATTACCGGAAATCAATAAAGTTAGTTATTACACATCTTAACTTTACACTTTACATTCGGCTGTACATTTCAATGTTATACGTAATGTATGAAAAAAAAAGTATAGTACAAAACGCCTTACAAAAGTGATAACCCACTTTATTACGCACTGATTACGCGTATAGAAAAGCGCCATAAAATTGCATTAATAAACAAAAACTATTCACTTTAGAATTTATTACTAACAATGGGGATTATACATGTAACTTCGTTCTAACGAAATTCTTTCGACTTGCCTATATCAATTCTCGCTATGACCGCCCGTAACAGATCTAGAATGCGTATGATTAGATTCAGCACAACAAAATATTTGAGAAAGAGCTTTCGAACATTTTGAACGGAACTGGTTACTAACAAAGCAGTATACCAACGGATTTAAGACACTGTTTAGCAGGTATGATCGAAGTGTCATTTGATAAATACTTTTTCCACTATATGATAAGCACATGACAAAACTTGGGTTCGTGTATCGCAATATCACCATAGCAACGTGGGGAATAAAAGATAGAATAAATACAACCGTTACTAAAAACAACATTAGTGTTGTTTTTCCAACACGGGCGTTTACCCGGTTTCCTTGGTCAACTGAAGAAACTTTTGATAAAGCCCTCCTGAGGAGAGAAATTGATTTTTTGTTTGTAACTTTTGGCTTGCCTTTTGCTTTCACTTTACTGTCAGTAGTATTACTTCGTTTTCTAAACTCGTCTGACACTCGATTCCAAAATACAAAAGAGGCAAGGCGAGTTCTTTTTTGTTCAACGTCTTCTGAATCCATTTCATCAACCGTATAACTGCTTTGAGAAACCTCAGGCTTTGTTTCCTTCGCTCTTGTTGACTTCAAGAAGTGTCGTCTATTGAAAATAGCCTTTCCAACCAGGCTGTAGAGAACAATTAAAATGATATCCGTGACTAAATGTCCTATTAGTAAAAACATTACAAACAACAAAGGAAATTTCGTTGTTAGCCACCTGCTCTCTATTAAACATGTTTGTCCACCTCCTGGCAAATTTATTGTACCATATAATAGTAACATTGGCCAATTTGTGCCTATTCCAAACAACGTTGCTGCAAGTACCAGCTTTTTCCCTAGGCAAGGAGTAATATGGCGTCGATGTGGTTTGCAGATTCGTTTGTATCGGTCAACAGCAATAACAATTAATATAAATGTTGTTGTATTATTTATCATGCCTGTAATAAATCTTGAAATCTTACACAAAACCGGAAAATCAAACTGGTCAAAATGTAATAGCAAAGCGAGTTCGTGTGGCATGGACGTTGTACAATTTAGCATGTCATACATTGCTAACGATAAAATAAATACACGTGATGTAGATTTCGGCCACTTGAATAGATACACGTAAAGCACCAGTGCGTTTCCAAATATACCTAGACACAAAAGCATGCATACATAGAAAAATGACGGTAACAAGAAACTGTAGTCACTGGATGGCATTGAGTAATTCATTGGTATACCACATAATGAGACTTGTAATATATCTGTAACATTGTATATTGACGTTTCTGCCTCACTTGTTGAAAAGAATTCTACAACATTAGTTGTCACTGACATTGTACTTGTAGTCAAATAACTTCCTGACAATAGTTCCCAGTTTGTGGTTGAGTTCATAAATCCCTCAGTGGCTAGGAATCCGTCTTTAGTTGAATGTATGGAGACTGAAGGAGATATCATTTTTTAAATTTCGGCTCAACTTGCATAAAAAACGAATTCTTGTTTTGTTTTCTATATTTTTGTGTATATGTAGACTTTTGTTGTGATTTCTTTTCGATGTAGATCCGAAACACTTTTGTTCATGCCACATAAATCCTTTTCTTATTCTTATTAATTCTTAATGTGTACCTAAAAATATACAACAAAATGACTTTGTAATTAATGTTTGGAATATGTACAAATTAATGTTACCAAACAGGCAGATTTTATAGAAACAGTGATATATCATGGGAACCAAGGTTATAGCGGTAATCAAAAGAATGTAATCCAGGGAGAAAGACCAGACATGGAAAACATACATACATAACAAAGAACATAAAGTAACTAAAATCATACATACAAAGTAACAAAAACAAATGAGCAACTTGGAAGCCATTAAAAACTGGGAGCACGGACCAGGTGCACCGGTAGGATAAGCATCCTCTGTGTGTCTAGAAACACCCACCGAGTTGCTCATGAAAAGTCAATGCCAGGTAGACAAATCAGGAAATGAAAACTATGACACGTCGAACAAAGCAGTTTTCATGGCGCAGATGGATACACCGTAACGATCCACGAGTTCATGATGACGACCATTAAACTTCTATAGTGTTGACTTCAATCTTGTAGCAACATAACCCTGCTCCAAAAGCCTATTTGTTAGAATTATAGCGCGATATAAAAGGTCTGTGTAGTTTCGGCAAGGTCTGGCATAACGCATGAGTTGTGATGTGAACACTCCATACGCAGGAGCTGAAGTGGTATTGCCACAGATGAAAGGAAAGACAATTTTGTAATAAAAATAAACACTTGTTTTGGTTTTCTTATTTTTAAGAAGTTAATAATTTAAGTGTGTATTTGTCCTTATGTATCATTCAATATGTGTATTTAATGATTTTTAGGGCAGGGCATTCGTGAAGATAAGTACATACACTAACTGTATTACTTTTTTAAATAAAGTATTTTTGAAACTATTAGTTTTACGTATTTAAAAAAGACTGTGTAAATTCAATTGCTCCTAAAATAGAAACCATTCTATCTGCATAGGAACACAATTAAAGCACTTACTATAAAGACTATTATTTACTATTCATGGTTCAGAACCTTTGAAGTTTAGAAATATAAATACCGATTTTAATACAAATTTAGTAACCTATGAGAGGACAAAGTTGAAAATATTGGCGTTCAAAAATAATCATGTTTGCTACAGTATCATATTAACTGAAATTTATTTTTCTTCCAAACTATAGGAAACTTAGAGGTGTAAGTAGAGACTTTTATTTTTTGTTAAAGATGCGAATCTGGTATAATCCTTACACCCTATTGCTGGTTGCCGACCATTATTTTACTACACATTCTAATGTTATCCATTTACCTTGTAACACGTTCAGGTTTATTACAACTTACTGTCATACTGAAATTATGCTATCAGTATTATTAAGGTCAAGGGTTAACTTTGTATAATTAAATTTTGAGTAAAATTCCTCGGTTACACCAATTGTCTTGTATTTAAATGTATAAGCATCCCTCTTATTCTATTATATAGTCAAGTACTTAATTCAAAATGTACTTCATATAACTTATTAATGAATGGTTTTATTTAAATTGTAGTCTTATGTTCGTTTATAATTTGCTGATAACACAAAATCATCCATAAAGGAACGATTTGAAACATTCGGAAAAAATACTGACAGACGAAAAATGTAAGGGAAATAAGGGTTGTAAACAATATTTTACCTAACTCATGACGTCATAGCGTATTCGTTACAATGACATCATTATAAGCAATCGACTGAATAAATACGACAACATGCAAGGGGGGGTGTTGGCAGTCGTAAATAGGGTGGTTTCAAATATAAAGAAACATTGTCAGACCAATGAAGGAAGTAGACATAGGGTAAGGGACACAACTTTAGCAAAGCATTGCAAATCATTGGAACGTTTGTATGCGGTATTTTACATCAAGCTCGTGTAAGCATCAAAGTAACTCGGATTTATTTCATTCTATTTCAAATAAAAGCTTGATAGGCTTTGGTAAAATTGAATATGATATGATTAGATTACTGATCTCAAGCGTTATTTCCGTTACCCTAGGTCTACCTCCTAAAACATCACATTAAAATAAATACAAACCAAAATCAAACTATGAAATAAAACTGAAAAAAAAATCACAGATTTTTATGAAAGAATAAAAAAGAAAACGGATATGGGTATAACTTATATACAAAATAAGTAAATACTATCAAAGATAACCAAACGGTTTTTAACAATTATGAACACACCTTCAAGTATGCTCTGAAAGGCTCCAAAAACAAAAGTAGTAACATCTACGGTAACAGAACATTTCTTCACCTATAAACGAAACTAGAACTATACTCGGCGTCACATAAATAACATACTGTTAAAATTTGAATAAAAATATTTTCTACGACTTTATTGACACCAACCGTCGTTTAGATTGTCTTAAATGACTTGCTCATTCGTTTAGCCAAACAGCTTCTCCCTAAACAAGTCGCGCATTAGCTTAAATCATGCGTAACATATCCTTACGGGAAAATCCCATACTAATATCCGCCATGTTGGTTTTTACGGGACGATTTGTTTACAAACGAAGTTCGTAAGTTCCCGTCGAACTACGGTGACAATCGTCTGCTTGATCAACTTCTCGGTATTGTACGTTGTTCGCGTAAAATAAATCCGAGATATCCAAAATAACGCCGAAATGCATTCTGGGTTCTCCGGTTTTTGGACAAACCATTTAAACGTAAACAACATCTCCTAGCAACCCAATCACTGTAAACATGGCTGACTTTTTACAATGTAAATATTGGCACCGAGAATTAAAATCTGACCAGAATTTAACGATTCAATGTGTAGGGAGTAGCCGTTTGGCTAAACGAATGAGCAAGTCATTTAAGACAATTTTAACGACAGTAGGTGTCAATAAAGTCGCAGAAAATATTTTTATTCAAATTTTAACAGTATGTTATTTATGTGACGCCGAGTATAATAAACTAGAAAGTAAAATAATGCAACAAAGACACGCTGATAATCAACTTCTCCTGACCGTTTACTGGGACGTGCCTGTAGTGGGGTTAAACTAGTTACAGTGTAATCAAGGGTTTAATCAACTCCCTTTATTGTAAGGACATCATTAAAACTGACACAACAAACTCACCGTAAAATTCACTCGAAAATAAATTCTGTTCTCTCCATATGAAATTCTCAACATACACCATATAAACAATAAAAGATATCTTTTTATAAATGACAATATTATCAAAAAGGTGCCAACATTCTAAATAAGTGTTCACTGGAATTTAAAAAAAAAACTGCATTTGAAGTAAGAACGTTAAGTGTTGATTAGGCAAGATTTGATAAATTGCAATACTAAAAAATGTAAAATAGTCGAATACTTGTAAAAACAAGACTCAAAGAATAGACAGTAATAGAATCTTTTACGATTCAGTATATTAAGGCCAGTTGATAAATATGAAATCTGTCAAGTTTGAAAAAAAACTTTTCGACTGTCATGAATATATCAATGGCAGAGAATGACCTTTTGACTTTTATTTGAAGTGCAGATGAAAGCACTGCCGTGTTAATTAAATTATTACAATGACCATTTGAATGAACCACCTTACCTTTACATACAAAACTTCATGTATGATATTTACACAGCAATGTAAAAATAAATGTTTAGGCATATGACAACTTCCGAGTGTTCTTGTTAAAATGTACAAAATGTAGGTGTGTTTACAATTTTGTCATGCATGTCCACTTTAAACACAAGTCATCGGGGTGATCTGGTATAGATATATTTGTAGGAACCATGGAAATCTAAATCTTAATAGTTGTATGCATGACGTAAAATATACTTAGAAAATTGTAATTAATTTCATCTGTACAGTTGCGATCATAAGTGTAAACTACTCAGATAATAATTCAACATGCTTTTTACATGACTAAATTATGTTTTTAATTGAATTTCACATGAACTCCAGCTGAAATGAGCAAAACATTTTCATGTTGACATGTTTTCAGATTTCATTGACAGTTTTAAACCAATATTATTTCATCTAATCAAGTTTATTCAAGTTCATTACTGTAAAATTCGAAGTAAACTGCCGTAGAATTTTGATCAAAACACTGATGTACCAAACATTTAAAAAATGATTGTACAGAAGTTTTGTTTTTCTTTGAAACATACTACAAAATGACATATTTGACTGTAATTTCACTTGGAAAATAATATTTTATTACACTTCAATTGAAGTGTTATTTTTCTTCATAGTTCATTGTTGATAATGATGAAAGACAAGCCTCTTTATTTTGAAAGAACATAGTTCCAAGTCTTGTAAATGCCTAGTTACAGCCCCTCCCCGGGCATGACACCAGGGGAAATTTGGTGTTTAAATTCAATTAATAATAATATTATTTCAGTTAGTGTTGTTTGTTTCGTCTTGTTTCATCATTTTTTGTTTGTGGGTGATTCCAGGTTGCTCGCGTCCTTGAACTTTTATATGCATAAGTTTTCAATTCCTCCCTGTCCATTGTTTGGTGTTTTCCCCGTGAGTTTTTATTTCTCTTTTAAGTTATTACACTTGATTTTCGTACATTGACTAGGGTTTGTTATCCCAAAAATAATAATTCTTTTAATTGTTCTTTTACAATCATTTCGTGTTAATATATATTAGGAATAGCATATACAAAGAAATATATCCTTATAAAAAGATGAACATACCTTTTCCGATTAAAATCCAATTATTTGTAGACTGTTCTGATGACATGAAGTACAAAAAGTAATTTCCGCACAGGAAAACGAGACATAATACGACCTATTAGCATAGAATGTTGGTGTATATACTTTATACACGTATTTTAAGTGTAAGGCAAAGTAATTACCTACCCACATCATTAATGTCTGGCATTATGTTTATGTAATTAATTCAAGTCCTTTTTTATCTTACATTTTTGTAAGTGATCACAAATTGGTCACTTGGAATCGGAAATGTATATGAGAATGAGAAAGTTGTATAGCGTTTTCTGCAATAATGGTGTTAATTTTATTTCATCACAATGGAACATTATTTGAAACAGGTTTGTTTGCAATGTCGAATTTTATATCGTTCGCTTAAACCTGGATATTACATCATATGACCAACACGTTTGTAAGAATTCGTTTAGTTTATTTGTGTTATGCATGGTGTTTTGTCGGTCCATTTTGATTTTGTCCTAGTCCGCGCATTACCATTGATATTATGTTCCCTTTCTGATAATAATTTTCATGTTTAACAAAGCAGAGATAGTCAATAATAGTTTACACTATATTTCCGATACTACAACCAATACTTTGTAGCTAATACCTGCTTCTTTAGGTGACTGATAGCGGTTATTATCATTTCATTTAACTGATCATGTAAATAACTTTGATTAATAAGTAAATTGTTTAGATAATTTGTTAAAGTGGCGAATATAATATATGAAACAGTTGGTGATTACTTCTCCACATGTCCCGTACAAAACACTTTCTATACGATCGATTTAAACCACATATGCCTGTATTTGATTACTTGATGTGAACACTGTTAATCCTTTATCGTGTACGATGATTTTTTACACTATTATTTTAGGTAAAAATAATAATAGGATTATTTTTAAATTGGAAAGAGTGAATAACCGAAATCGTCGGATTGATACACATGTTGTGATGTTTTGTGACGATTTGTCGAGAGAAAGTCCAAGCGTTAAATAACCGATTACATTTCAAAACGTGAGTTATCGAAAAAATTTTACATGTTCGGTATACATGAATTGATGCTATCTATACGATACATGCTTATATAAAACAAACAAGACTTAAATTATAAGCAATGAGTGACCCTCTATTTCACCTAGCTATAGGTTGAGTAGCATGAATGAGTCGACCAGCAAAAATAATAAACAAATAAACAAAAAATCAATATAACTTATATTTCAAGCACGATGATTGTGTTCTGTCAGTTTTTCCTTCTATATCGAGAGAATCCAATGCGTCAAGAACTCTAAAATATTTGAAATGCTACTTATATCAAATGACAGATGAATATGACTGCCTTGTTAAAAAGATGATGAGTGCACCGTTTGGAGTATCTTATTTTTTTTTCTTTGTCTTTGTTCCTTTGATGTACTATTTTTCACATGGCGTAGTCGCGTTTAATCTAAAAAATGAACGAAATGAAGAAAAGTAACCAAGAATTGTCTTCTATATTCTACATCATTATATATTTAAAGGAACTAACCAGTTATCACATGGAGAGTTCAAATCACACTTGCTGCTTATTCAAAGGGCATACGGTACCTAGACTTCGTGATTTTTCCTTCCTACAGCATTGGAATCCCAACACGTTAAAAAAGGTTTGCAGACGTTACACAGTCCTTTTAAGTACTAGTCTACATACATTTGGACACTGCATATGGTAAAATGATTCATTGGAAAGAAAAACCCAACGAAAAAAACGGTGCTGTTTTAGCCTACATATGTTATAACTGTAAAATTCTTATGGATGACGTGGAGGATTACGCAAGAAAATGGATAAAACGAGAACAAGAAGACATTGATTCTTTGTCGGAGTGAGTAAAGGCCGTGAGGTCTTTAATTTTGAAACGAATGAAAGTTTAAAGTGGGTCAATAAGTGTCAATGCTACATCAGTTTTGAAAGACCCCGGTGTAGCAGAAACATTGTCTTCTATACATAACATATGTTGTCGTCCAGACAAACAAAACCCAAAACAACATTGATTTAGTCTGTAAAATGTCGACGTAGAAAATAATAGCAGGTATAAGACCTATACTACTACTACACTCTCCAACGAAGAGATAGAGGAAAACCATAAACCATAAATCTGTGTTGTCCTCTTTTGGTCTCTCTACCAAGGACGATGATTGTGATTTACCGTCTATGTACTGAATTTCTAAACTCCACAGGAATCCATACAAACAACGTTATATAGCTAATCTAAAAAAGTACCACGAAAGTTCTTTCAAAACCTTTAACTTCAATACTATAACCTTTGTTCCCTTGATTACTCTTTCACAGATCTCAAAGAGAGTCTCCAGTTCTACCACAACACTTCATACTCCAAACATGTATCCATCAGCCCCATGAATACTGATTTGCTTAACGTGTCATAGTTTTCCCTTTCTATTTTGTCTACCGCGGACTCGGTGGGTTTTTCTAGAAAAGCAGAGGACGCTTACTCTACCGGTGCACTAGGTCCATATTCTTTGTTTTAGTGGAGTCCGAGTTGCTCATTTGTTTTTGTTACTTTGCATGTATTGTTTGAGTTACTTTATGTTCTTTGTTGTGATGGTCTGTTTTCCATGTCTGGTCTTTGTCCCTGGATTACATTCCTTTGATTTCCGCTAGAATATTGCTTCCTTTGATTACTCTTTTATGTGATAATAGTCCTTTCCTTATTACAGAAATTACTTAAGAGAAAATCGCACTTTATCCTCCTGCTAAAAGCAACCTAATTCAACGAAATCAAGAACGATAATTTGTTTTTGTAATATATATACATAATATATCACTATAGCTAACAGATTTAGATTATGTTTCAGAGGCAGCATTGTTTACTTGGTATTTCAAATGTATGGTTATAATTACATATATGTTTTGATCAAATCATCAACAAAAGTGCTTTTGGTGACACAATTTTTCGATTCAAGTTACAAATACAAAACATTAGTAAGACAATTCCTATGGTTACCATAACCGTTCCTATGTTAAACAAAGGTAACTTCCTTATGTTTGTTTGATGCTTTTTGTGTTTGTGCATGACTTTTTGATTTGTTTATCCCATGTATTAATCATGCATCATATATCGTCAACCGTCAGTCAAAATCGGCAACTACTGGTAACAAACAAGTGTAAAAAATTACAAATAGAAATAAAAATAAAAAGAGGAAGAGCAAAAACTCTGTATTTGGAAAATATATAATATTGGCAAGATAATATATGATCAGATAAGGCCTTGCCTGAGGACGTCAAAAGTCTTGCGCGTTGATTTGAATCTGTTTGGCAAGGTAATGCATGAAATGCCGATACGTTTGTATCGAACTTTCTTATATTTGGCCAATATTTTGTGGAGTTGCGAAATAAATCCACCGCATGGAACGAAACAAATTGGTTTAAAAGTTAAATCATTAAATGTCCAAACATAACTCGATGATCTTCATTGTGTCTAATGATGTTTAATGTGGCTGAGTTATCTGCCTTTGGCCATTTCCAATTTCCAAAAATACCGTTTTTCGTAGAAGCATTGAACTTAAATCGTGCCTGTTTTGTAAATTATTTTTAAAGCAAAATACTTTGGCCCAGGAGATATATAAAAACTAAACACCAAAACACCATTATAGATTTGTAATGAATACAATGATGGATAAAGGATTCAAGATTCGTATTAAAGAATTATCACACTTACTTTTATGTGTGAATCGCTAAACAAAATAATTAAGTACCAGTCCATATCAATTTCAGACACTGCCTATGATACAGGTGATTCATGATGTAGAATAACCCAATTAACAAACATGTTTCTTCGATCTTCAGATGCTATATTTTGGGGAAAAATAAGTTTTTTGCATTCATATCTGTACATTTGAGAAAATCATACATTTATCTCCAACTAAAACCAACAAGATTAAAGCAAATCCAGAACAATGACTATTGCAGAGTACTAATTTCGTGTACAATTTATACAAATTCTATCTCATAATTGCAACACCGAAATGAAAAACTAAGACTTGTTATGTGATCAGAAACTGTGTGAAATAAAACTGAATTTAGAATGTTTTTGTCATGCATGAATCGTCTCCTCTCTGATTTTTGTAAAAACTGCTTCTTAAAATAAAGAAAAGAAAGACGTTTTGAAGTAGAGAGTTTCATATAAAAACAACAGACCTAATATTCCCAATAACCGAATAAAATGTATTGCATATAAGAACTGAACATGACGTAACACATAAAATATAGCATTAGCAATATGAACGCCAACAAAAAGCGGGAGTGACTCAGATGCTTTGGAGGGTAAGCATGTCCTGCGCCGTCAGCGACACCCATCATATTGCAAGTGAGAGTCTGGTAATAGACTGTCACAAAAAGATCCTATTAAAAAATCACGTTTTACAAGGCTACCGTAGGCGGTATAATAGACAAATTTTCAAATTCAGAAAAGAATATTTTATATACATTTTAAAGTTTAACACTTTCATTTTGTATATGAAAATAAGATATGTTGTGAATTGGCTCAAATTACACGTAAATAAGAATAATGATTAAGTGAACATAGCCACATTTTAAAGGTAAAGAGGAATACAAATGAAATATAAATAAAATATTATCCATTGATGTATGATATAGCCGTTTACCTTTTTGGCTCATTTAACTTAAAACCAATATTTCTCTCAGTATACATATTTCACCTTGAATGCCAATAGACTGGGTATTATGTAGAGTGCAATAGCAGCGCAAAACATTGCAGAGATCGACGGGATTAATGGGACAAAATCTAGTTTATTTTGATATGGCGTTGCAGTTATATTTATAAATCACAACTGTATTTTAAATGTTTTTTTTTTATTCTTGGCACACAATACGAAATTGTTTGTAGATAAATGTCGTTGAAAAAAATAGTAAATAAAGAATAACAACAATAACAAATAATGATAAATCTGTAATTAAAGGCTGATTAAAAGGCTACTAAATTACCACATTGTGTCAATTATTTTTTAACAGGCTATCCTTACTTAAATGTAACATTCATTCATTAAGGCTAACATGTCTAAATAACATTTTACGAGTTATTTTTTTTTTTATTGAATTTACTAACCTAATACAGAGCCTATTATGAAATAGGTTCAAAATAGCAATAGAGAGACATCAACACCCAAGTATATGGCTCAACCGCGAAAACATGAAGCAGAGATAATCTTCATTCACAATGTAGACAATAGAATAAAATACGTTAACCGTATCTATTAAAATAGAAGATAAGGAAAACAAGAAAACACACACACAAAACACTATGCAATATTATATCACATAATATAGCCAGTAGTGGTAGAATATCCTGCTATGCTAGGATATGTACATGTTAATGTCAAGTTGTCATTTCGGTCAGACATGAAATTTAACTGAAGATATCTTACCCCCCCCCCCCCCTATAATAAAGAAACTTCATATTGGTCTTTCAAATTGTAATTACAATCGTAAAAGTTTTGCAGTAATGATATTAGCAAGCATGCTCCTAAGTAAGGAGTTTATTTTGATCGTATCTATGTTCTACAAATGCAGTCAAGGTACATATAACATATCCTCTTTCAAATACACATAAATCTTCGCGCCTGGAAAGAAATGACACTGGCTGGAATATGACCAAGAACAAAATAGTGGTATCCATCTGATAATTTTAGATATTGATTTCTACTCTTGAGTAAAAGAGTAATCAAGGGAACCAAGGTTATATCGGTAATCAAAAGAATGTAATCCAGGAACAAAGACCAGACATGGAAAACAGACATACACAACAAAGAACATAAAGTAACTAAAATCATACATACAAAGTAACAGAAGTAAATGAGCAATTCGGACTCCACTAAAAACTGGGAGCATGGACCAGGTGCACCGGTAGGGTAAGCGTCCTCTGCTTTTCTAGAAACACTCGCCGAGTTGCTCATAAAAAGTCAAGTCCGGGGTAGACAAACGAGGAAAGGAAAACCATGATCCGTTGAATACATCAGTTTTCATGGTGTTGATGGATACACCATAACGATCCACGAGTTCATGATGACGACCATAAAAACATGACGTTTCAAGAAAATATTTGTAAATACAAGGATAACATATCTGGTCATTTATTCACATTATTTGTCAAGTCACTTGTCGATCCATAAGGGTCTTGAAAAATCTCATCTACAATTAAACAATATGTTAATCATGATCATGACTGATTCTTTTATGCATTATGTGGCTACTGATAATGGTTTGCCTCCAGAGATGCACGTGTACTGATAAGTGGTTATGGGTCAGTTATTTTTAGCTATATGTAAATTATTCGTAGACAAGTATTTACAAACTATAGGAGTATAATAGCAAAATATAGACGAATCA
This sequence comes from Perna viridis, assembly GCA_037379345.1. Taxonomy (NCBI): domain Eukaryota; kingdom Metazoa; phylum Mollusca; class Bivalvia; order Mytilida; family Mytilidae; genus Perna; species Perna viridis. The sequence goes on along the minus strand of CM074524.1, from coordinate 28,264,970 downwards.
TAACAAGTTTTAAGGAAACAATAGTAAAGTACAACAATGTGTATCAAAGTACAAAAAGATTGTTTAAGAAAGTAAACCTAGGGTAAGGAACGCAACTCTTATATGTCATTGAAACGTTTGTATTCAGCATTTTACATCAATCTCATGTAAGCATCAAAGTAATTCCGACTGATTTCATTCTGTATCAAATGAAAGCAAAGCTTAATAGGCTTTGGTGAAATTAGATATGATGAAACATATAACTGATCTCAAGAGTTATGTCCCTTACCCTAGGTCTACCTCCTTAAAGATATCAGCATATCAATTTATGAACATATACAACAACAGATATCAGCATATAATAAAAGAGTATCGGAATGTAGGTTTAATATGAGATAAAGATTATAACGAAATGGTTAGTAACAAAACAGGAACGGCATTTCATAGCTAAGCCTGCTGTGAAGCCTTCTTGAATAAATAGGTTTTGTAAGTCTTATTCTAGTTTCAGTTTCTCTTCCGGAATTTCCGATGGAAAACGTATTGAAATCCGAAGACGGATCTGCATTTTATTATTTACTTCCGCGAAAACCAAACGCTGCATCACAATGCAAAATCTTCTATTATATGCCTTTCTGAAACTGGGAAAACCGATTTTTTATCACTATTTTTCACAAAAAAGATATTTTGCTTTTAATGACACGTTAATGACGAAATTCCATGCATTTGAATGGTAGACGAGGGTCCATTATCATGAAATCACAGAGTCAAGTGACGAGACTTACATACCCTATATTAATATAGTGTATAATTAATAACCTGATGTCAATGATGAAAGGTTTCCATTATGATTAACAAATATAACAGGACATACATGTGCCGTGCAAGTTCTGTAACTATTTTATTCCTATTTGATTTTGTCTACCATATACATTTTTACCAAAGGCATTTTAAGTTTAAATGTGTCGTGTTCCTTGAGATAAACAGACTTGTTTAAACGCAAGTTAAAGCTTTTGAATCCACAACAAACAAGGCCAGACTCATTTTCCTTAACGCCTGCCATATTAGACTCTTGTCAGTCACCGATGATTATTTTCTTACGTACGGGTTTCCAGTTATCTAAATGTAATTCTTATTAATACTCTAGACATGACGTCATATTAATGTCGCTATTGATTCCATCCTGAATGTTAATATAACGTTTAATCTTTGCAGTTAACTTGGACATTGCACATGCATACGTTTGACTAAACTATATAATTTGTCACATGAAAATGCAGCTCAAACATTATCCTCTACGTTAAAAACTTAACTTATGGGATGCACATCAGCGTTAAACTTTTTCATTCCGTGAGATTATTGCTGATGTAATGTCTAACCTAGCAAAGAACAGAAACCATTGAATTGTCATATGAACAAGTTTTATTAAAACTTTTAGCAATTAATAGAACATCTTATTTCGTCTATAAAACCGACACAAGCACTTAAATAATGAAAGAAAGACTAGACACACAGTGTTACCGGAAACTATTACATTGTGGTGCCACTCTATCTACTTGTGATACTTAAGCATCCGCCTACACTTTTCATCCCCACCAAAACGTTCAAATTGTGATACATTTAAACAACCAAAGGTTGGCGCCACAGTATACAGTTAGACAGCACGTTACTAAACATGATTTCAGAGTCATGGAGAGGCACTCGGTACGACTGTTCTACCACTGCACACTATAAGGGCGGTGCAAGTAATTACTAGCACACTCAGAGGCATGACATCGCTCTAATACCAAACCAAACAAGGTACTCTAACACTTCATGAAGACTAAAGATACTATGACTAAACACTAAGATTAAGGTAAGAACTCACTACAGCTTAAGCAGCAATATCACGAGTAGAGGTACAATTACAATATAAATAGACCAGCTAAAGCATAACAAAGAATAAACAATACAACGATACTACAACTAAACCAGCTATACCATGACAAAAAACGTACGGGAAGATCACGCTATAACCAACGGTATCATGGCCAAAGACGAAAGGTATGATTGCACAACAAATATACCAACGATATCATGACAAAAAACAAACTGTGACACCAAACTACAAGGAGACTAGCTTTAGCATTAGCAACTATATGCGGAATCACTGCATCTAGACATCCAAGACACGACTAGTTTCCCCAGGCATACGGTACGGAAATAAATCAGTAAGCTTACAACCCAGCATGCATTTGCGATAGTACTTTAAAAAGGCATCGATAAGAACAAAATATGTATTATTTGTTTGCATAAATAATACTTAGTATGATCGTGGGTATGTTACAAAATGATTAAATACTTGCACGTAAAGCTCTAATGATTAAATCACGTCAACGCTATGGAATTTGAAGAGCAAGTTCTCGTGCGAATCAACCACGATCTGCAACAACACCAAATAACATGACTATCATTATAATTATGATTATTATTTTTTTTTATTATTATTAATATTATTGTCATTTTTACTTAAATGAGACATCTTTCTTTCTTTGTTGTCAGTTTGAGAGTATATAATTAAAATAATAAGTTATATATCACAAAAGTAGCTTATTTCTGTTGGTTTTGATGTACTAATAATATAAAAATACTTGATTTCTGAGATTGTCTTGAAATACCATATCCTGACCGGAATAAATTTAACAATCATGCGACTTTTTGTTAGGCATAGAAATGGCGTGTCCCAGGTAACGCCAGTAATCTTTTGTCAAAGTAAAAAAAAGTTATAAAATGTCATCTTCAAACCGAAAAAAAAAGCGATGCTAAAACCCCTTAAATGTTTGGGTGTACTGTGCCAGATTGCACTGAAGATAGTGGGAAGAAGACTACCATAGAAAAAAAAGCATTTTAATGGTGTTACTTTGCCTATCAAAACGTTGCCAAAACGTCTTTTCCTACATCCATCACACAGAACGATCGATCTCGCAAATCACGTACCTGTATAACACAGTCAAAATGGTGGGGGAGGGTGTTCTGACCACGTGTTACATCACGCCTTCTTATCACAAAGACTGATACTAAAACACTCAGTGTAGTTGTTAAAACTCATGTAAGTGATATTATTCTTGATCAAGTTAAGTGGTCATACCAGGCGCGAATAGCTGACTTAATACACATCGTAAAATAATAGGAAGTCCGGCCGATGTTATCTCCCGACAACATAACAGGAAAGTGACCATCTGAATTGTAGGGTTGAGGCGGTTGTTTATACTCAGAAAAGTTCACTTCGCTTGATTAAAGTATCATACAAAACAGACGCTAAAATATATATCATTTTTATTCACTTCAGTTAACATATCATTGTGAGTGGTTAATATCTAAAGAACGTGGGAATCGATCCTGTACTGTGTATGTTAAACTCATTCGATGGCATTAGAATTAAAAGTTTACATGTACTATATCAGATCAATTAACTAATATATCTTTTTTTTATTTTCATTTGCGTTATGCCCCCTTCATTGTTGGCGTAAACTGAATGATAGGGAGACATGTGACCATTGTAGAACATATTGTTTGTTTGGTTGTTCCTGTGGTTATAGTTTAGGTTTATGCTTATGTTTGTTCAATTTTTTTTTTATTTTTTTTTTGCCTGTTATTTTGGTTTTTTGTATATTTTTCTGTATTTTCATTCTTTTGTGGTTTGTTGTTCCAATCATCTTCCTAACTTACCTTTTTTAGGTTTGTATGTTTCCTTTTGTTTATTTGTGGTGTTCTGCAACAAAATTGGTTATGAACAGATATATTCTCTTTTATTTCAAATGTTTGTTGTTGTCGATGAAGAGACCTCCTATGTATGAGAAAACAATAAATTTAATCTTAAATGGTTTCGTATTTTTTTTTTTTTTTTTTTTTGGTGAATTTTGGAATATAAGCTCTGCCGGTACAGTAAACTTATTGATATCTAATAATATTATCGCCAATATCTCATCATATTTAAATATATTTACATACTTATTTCTCAAACTTAATCTACATTTTTTTTCATCTTAATCCAACTGCACTCATAGTTTCTTTGTGCAATTAGAATTGAACACGTGATAAGTAGAGTGAAAGTAAGTCTACATTAGTAGATGTTCTGTTCTTCTACGACGATAAAATTAGGTGATTGTCACTTCTAGTTTCCACGGGTCTGTACAAGCTATTGTCATCGAGTCGAACCTTTTCTAGAAAAGAAGAGTTTTAGTTGCTTGTACAAGGCTTTGCACTCGTTTCTAAACTGCACACTTAGAAAGCAATAGATAACAGGATTCAAAGAAGAACTCAACATGTACGTTCGCAAAAACAAGTTGTACACAGCTTTTCCAGATGTACTTAAATTTGTGTAGTAATTTTTGTTGAGTGCCCGGATGATGCTTATGACACAATATGGAATGAATGATCCCATAAAGAGTATCGTGACCATAAACAGCATCAGAGTCGTCTTATACATCTGTGCCCGGCGTGTTTCAATGCTCGATACAGAGAGTGACCTCTGCCGGAATGCGTCGCGCTTCATCGATTGTGCGCTTGATTGTTTCACCACTTTTTTCTTGGGTCTTTCTGACGTTCTTGGAATGTAAATTGTTGGTTCGTTATTTGGAAAAATATCATTAGAATTATGTAGAGGCTTGCCTGAATCGTCGTCATTTCTTGTAGGAGATATAATGATCCCGTCATCTGTGTTTTCTGTCGATGTGCTTCCTTTCCGCCATTTAGTCGAAGGCGCGGGCTCAATGGCATTACCACGCTGAATAACCTGATACCCAATCATCGAATACAGCACTATCATGCAAATATCGATTAATAAAGTGCCGATCAGTAAAACCATTGTAAATATAAGGGGATAGTCGGTATTCATGTATTCTTCCTCGTACAAGCATGTCTTTCCAATGATGCATATATGTGGCTTTCCTGGAACCGGGAACTGTAAAGTTTGGATTCCGTACATTAACAATGCCGGCCATGCAAATAATACTGACAAGACCAGTGCTAAAATAACAACTCTCTTTGCATGAGATGGTTGTAGTTGAACCCTCAAAGGCATACAGATGCGAATGTATCTGTCAATTGAAATTCCTGCCAGAATTACTGATGAACCATTGTTCATCATGAAAGTGATATAGCGAAATACTTTGCATACTGGTCCAATATCAAACATAATGATATTTGCCAATACAGTCAATTCCATGGGCATGGTGAAGAAACAATTCATCATATCAAATCCCGCGAGAGCGAGAATAAAAATGCGGGCGGTCGTCTTTCGCCATTTTGCAAAATATATATAGAATACAAGGGAATTCCCTGGTCCACCAATCAGTAGCATTATCAATGTCAATATAAAACTAGGAAGGTAAATGCTTTTGAATATAGTATCATTTGCGCTTTCTAGGAAAACCCCCTCGGTAATTTTGTAGCTGCACATTGGGTAATTTGTTGCATTTGAAGATGTAGAACTACTGTTTTCCATATCAGTACTCTTCCGGCTCTTCTACCTAAAATATAAAAAAATATTGAGAACGCGCGAAAATTACGTAAAACTATGTCGGGAAAGAGTAAACGTATGCAAATTATAACAACAGTAATACTAAAATTATTTATCAGCTACTCAGCGTTTTTAAATGGAGTAAAATATTGTCAAAGTGTATTAAATATAAAATTTATAGATTACATAAACAACTTTAAGACAGTTTGCGCTTCATGAACCGCAAACAAGCGTGAACTGTCCAAATTTGGTTATGCTAGCATAACTTTGCCAAAAATAATCCTTATAATTTAACTTCTAAAATCAAAATTAGAATTTATCCCCCGTAAAAGCCTTTCTTTCCGTTCTCTCCTTTCTTATTAAAACGAACTTACCTTACTAAGAAGCTGTTGTGGCCTATTTGCCTTTTTGAGTTTATAGTATATTTCCTATGAACCATAGATGTTTCGTGCGTCCTACCTCACCAAAAACTTATGTTGGTGAAATTGACATCATCCACTTGACCAGACCTTTCCTTCCTTCCTTTAATATTGATAAGAACGGGAATGTTTTTGTATTGTTTGTTAACAATCAAGTCTCTCGTAGTTTCGTGTACTACCATTGTATGAACAATGAATTCCCCAACATATTGAATTATGAACTTATTCTAAACTGGTTATTATAGTATATTTTTTATTGTTGTAACAGAAACGTCCCTTAAGTCGTTGAGAATTTATAAAATGAAGTGTGCAGTAATATTTTGCACACATTTATTTAGGGGCAATAAGGAATTTCCGTCCTATGTTGTATTCATTCACAAAAGTTTTCAAGGAATTTAAAGGTAACTAAAGCTATTCAAATTATAAATAACAGTTTGGTTCGTTTCAGATCACAATGGAACGTTATATGTTAAATGTTTTTTTTTTTTTTTTCAGAAAATCTAAAGAAAACAGTAGGCGTGCCGATGCACTCAGCAATCATAATATAAAAATTAAAACTGAAAATTACTGGAATGACTTGAAAATCTCCAAACCTACTGATGTTGGAAAAAGTCCTTACAGTTTAAGCATTTAAGAAGATAGACCTAGACCTAGGGTAAGGGACACAACTCTTACAAATCATTGGAACGTTTGTATTCAGCAATTTACATCAATCTCATTTAAGCATCAGAAAAACATGGATTGATTTCATTCTGATTCAAATGAAAGCTTGATATGCTTTGGTGAATTGAATATGATATAAACATGTCACTGATTTCAAAAGTTGTGTCCCTTATCCTAGGTCTACCTCCTTAATACATTTACAAAACTAATTAACTACACAAACCATTACAAAACATATTAAACGGTCAGAAATATCGGTAAACGAACGTCAGGTGTGGGATGATTCAAATCAGCCCAATCCTAAAACATGGCCTTAAAATTGACACATGAAACAGAGACTATCTACATACACAATGTAGCGAACCTGATAAAAATGATTACACAAAAAAACTGAAGATAAGGGAAATAAAACGCCACACAAAAAACAAGCAAATCACTAGCTATATGAACTCCGCCCCGCTAAAATTCCAGAAGGGTAAACATCCGCCAGCAAGTCAGTAAAATCCGGTAATGATATTATATATCAGCAACAATGCGCCGCGACACGTGTCAAACACTATTAACATACAACGCTAAATCAACACTTTGTTGCTGGTTTGTAGTAGATATAGATGATTGAATTACTTATTTCGACAAGCTAAAAGATGAGGCGGTGTTGGACTATATTGGTGTTCTACAACCCCGCTGCCTCTGCCAAATAAAGATAACTAAGTTCAAACCAGCTTCTTTTGGATATTACATATAGCTGACATTAAGGTATATTTTGCGAAATTGACAATACCATACGAAAACAGGTTTGATTGCAATCCCAATATAGTGAAAATTACAAGAAAGTAGAAAAAAGCAACAATAAACAAAGGACCACTTGAGTTACTGACATACAAGCTCCAAAACTGATTGAAATGAGCGAAAAATTAAGCCTCTCTTAAAAAATGAATCATAAGCCTTCCTAATTAGGGCTGAGTTAGATGATGCTATTAACTATATAAAGAGCATAAGCCGTGTCAGGCAAATAATAAATATCGTAAACTCTGCTTAATGTCCTCTTCACATACACGAATCTCTCTTTCGAATCGTTACGAATCTTAAAAATTTACGATTCATAAAACTTATACGAATCCTTGCGAATAAGCTACTTTCACGATTGATTGGTCAGTGTTTTACAAATGCATACGCGTATGAACGATCACGTTACGATTTACTGCGAATTATTGCAATTGTAGTTTGCAGATAAATACGATTTACGAATGCAAACGACATTGTTAGGAAGTAATAGTTGTGAGTATAATGCAAATTGGTACGACTTGGTCCAAGCTAATTAATAGTTGTGAGTATAATGCAAATTGGTACGACTTGGTCCAAGCTTTTATTGATAATTAACGAATGGTTTACGATCGTAACTTAACAACGTGTTTTCAATGACAAATATTTTGCAGTTTAGAGTTTGACGAATGGTAATGATTTTCTTGTTCATATAAATTTTAGCCATACAACCTCAAGTGTTCTATAGTTGAATATTGGACATTGTTTACGAGTGAAATTAATCAATATTTTACAAGAAAATTCTTTCGACTTCTTCGCCTACTTGCACGACTAACAACCTCTCTTTATCACAGGCAAGGTATTCGTGTATATTCGCAAAGTAGTCACTTGAATTTGTGTTTATCAGTTAATCTATCCAACAACTATGGATCGTAATTTCCTTGCTATCATTCGTAAATGAATCGTTAAAAATCGTATGATTTAGCGAACTAAATAGTTCTTGCAAATGCTTTACAAATTCTTTTGTTCGGTTATCGATGCCTTATGAACGGTTCATAGTGATCTGCGAGCTATTTACGAATAAAATAGGCAAAAATGATTCATGGACATTCGCGTTAAAGTCTTTGACATAAAACGTTTATCTCCAATTGCGAATCGATATGAATTCCTGCGAAGATCTACAAGTTGCTAAGAGAACTTTTTGAAGGCCACCGAGTTAAGTATTGCCTGCGAATGATTAAGAATCGATTATTCGTAAGGATTTGTAAGAAAGATTCGTGTTTGTGAAATGGGGGGGGGTACATGTATAATGATAACATAAATAGCACCTATTTTAAGGGATTGCTATGTTTGTCTTGATCTTAGTTTCTGCGATTTGTTCAGTTTTAGATTAATTTCACTAAGTTGTTAGAAAACTTCGAATTTATTCATGCGCGTACTTCTCTAAAAACGCGGAACGAAAACCTTGCATCATACAGGAGAGATTAACATTGACATGTAAACCATTTAGCTTTACCGTACTAAATTCCGACACAAAGCCACAAGTGGGCATGAAACATAAAATTATATATCTATTATGTTCGCAAAGAAAAGATATCGAATAATATTTTAATTTGATGAGAATCCTGCCATTTAATTGGTTAGTTGACAAAAATCAACATTGTTTCAATTGTATAAACTATTTTGCTATTTAGGTCACGCCCACCTTCTACAGAACTACTTTTTGTTTGTCAACATATCCGAAGCAACGTTTTCAGTCACATTGTAACGCTGACACGTTTTTGTGACAATAAATTATTCACTAACTTTATGTCCGTCGGGTTTATGTCAAATTCCTGCTTTAATAATTGTGTCTTCAATTTTGGAAAATAACTGTACATTTCCCATTGACGAAATGACAGCCTCTTGCCGCTGATTTTAAAATGGCGGCCAATTTATTTACTAGAATTCCACTCACAAAAAAGTTTAACAGTTCTCAGTAAATAACTTTTAAGTATAGTAATATTTTGACAATATTGTTCAAGTTGAAATAAATGTTTTGCAATATTGTGTACAAGTTATAATACGTAAAAGTAAAATTGTACATGTTATAATTTGTATAGCTGTGTCATAAAATATCATGTACCAGTTGGTTGCAATTTTAAGAACTTAGTGTTAACGGGTAGACCGATGTTTCCAACTAGTTTACTGAATCATTATGTATGTTTATATTGCAGACGACAATTGGCAACGTTCCCACGTTAGTACAGTTTTTTTTACAATATTAAATTTTCAGAACGGTCACCAAAGCCTGTTATGATTAATTGCTATATACTTTAACCACACGTTCCATGTAAATGATTTTAATGAACATATACATGTAGTAGCTTTATTAACACAATTTTTAATCAATAAGATGATTTGGGTTTGCTTTTTCATAATATTACAAAATAAAACATTTTGCTGATTTTTACAGAGTTATTGCCCGTAAGTGTTGTGTTCCCCGTTAAACGTAGATGTAATTTACATAAACACAAACCACGTCCATTTTAGACCGTGCTTCTCATATGGCAATCGAAAATTTACCACGGTTCTGGTCTCCAAGTCTTTTAAGAATACAATGATATTGTACTATGATCGCAGGACAAAGAAAGACAACTCTAGCGATCTTCTATTTCAAAATAGATCTATACAGTACAAACTGGTACCGATTAAACAATGTATCATGTCAATCTTTTCTCTCAGGGGTGTATGATTGTGGAATTTTTATCTATATAAATGCATCTATAAAAATCATAAACAATACAAAACACGATTAAACTAATGCTCAGCAAACAATAGTCAGGGTCTCTTTCACTATGTATAACGAATTTGACAAACGGAATAATATGCTGGTGTCATTAATGGTCCTGTCACTATACCGCATTGCATTGCACCAACGTGTGCCAAAGCGTTCGAATGTATCCTAACACGTTTATACAGTGTATTAACATTTTGCATCTTAATGTTTATTCTCAATAATGACGTTAAATATCCAACATTCTCCTTCGTTAAAAGAGGTAGCATATACTTTTAACCACAATTGTCTACTAAAATGTACACGTATTTTTTTTTCTTCGAACAATTATTATATATATATATATACAAGTTTAATTGTTAACACTTCATGCATATAAGTCATGCATGCACCAGTAAGTAATCACCTCAACTTAGATGGTTTACTGGAAGACTTAAAAAAAACGAAGAAGCATATCAATAGATTTCTATAGCAAGATCTCAGTTTAAATAGGTCAAAATCACATACCATGACAATATCCTGTATAATATCAAAGCTCCACGTGCTTTCTTCATAAATTATGAAGTAAGGCAAGCTTTGGCTATCATTTTATTTTGTGGATTTTCATATTTTTTTTAAAGGTATATACTTTTTCCCATTTGCAGTTTTTATACTGTTTTATAAGGATAAAAATGTATTTTTAGACGTGGTACAGAGTACTAGTTCTGCAAAACTGCTAAAAAATCTGCTACTGCAGATTAAAAGTTTCTTCAGTTTAGCTACCAGAAGACCTAGGCATTGATTACCTTTTCTGTAGGTCATTCTATCCTAGTGGGTCTCAACCTGAAATTTATTTTCCTCATTTAGTTGAGCCCAGTCCCTGACTATAATGAGTTTGATACTAATTATCAAGATGACAATGATCAGTTTCAGCAAGAAGAGGTAGATGCTAGTCCTATGGGAGTAGACCCTAGGAATGCCTTTGATCAGACGTTTGGCCGGTCATCTTCCTTAGTCCTTTTTACTACAAATGATCCTTTTAATCTTTAGGTTTCCGTGCCATGTATTTCAGATCCCTCTAATTCAAAAGAAGTTCTATATGAGGATGATTGTAATTTTCCAAAATTAGATAATGAGGAGAAGAGGTAATGGTTCAGCAAGAGGTATCAATGCTGCCCTCACTTTGAACTCTAATACAAGCAACATTCTAATGACCGACCCTTTCTTCACTAGTACCCTTCAGAACAATACCTTTCACACAAGACGTCATGATGACTTAAGTTGCAAATCGACGGATCAGAATGCAACTTATACGGTCTAGTATATGTCAGTGAAACAAAAGAACGATTAAACGAACAAATGTGCGGTCATCGTTCGGAAATTAGTACCATCATATCCCCGATACTTTATCAACAGTTTTATCAAACGATCATTTAATTCTCTCTATGAAAGTTGGTATTCTTGGCAAAATACACCATTAAACCACCTGACCGCTCTTGCAAAAAGTATCAATTCAAATGTAGTCATCGCGGGAGATTTAAACATCATCGAAAACAAATCTCTCCTTAAGGTCCTTTCTTTATAAATTGGAATTATAATTATATAACTTAAAAAAGTTCTTATGAATGGCGTGGACGACTATGCATGGATAGAAATGGATAGAAAGAGAACAAGAAGACGTTGATTCACTGTCGGAGTGGGTAAATATGTAGATCTTGGTAGAGATGCATCATACTTTGCAAGAAATAATTCCAAATCATCTTCCAAATATATATCAAGGGAACCAAGGTTATAGCGGTAATCAAAAGAATGTAATCCAGGGACAAAGACCAGACATGGAAAGCAGACATACACAACAAAGAACATAAAGTGAATAAAATAATACATACGAAGTAAACACAGCAAATGAGCAATCGGACTCCGCTAAAATTTGGGAGCATGGACCAGGTGCACCGGTAGAGTAAGCGTCCTCTGCTTTTCTAGAAACACCCACTGAGTTGCTCATAAAAAGCAAAAAAACTATTCAAAGCCATCTTACAAATATACCAAAATGCTATAATTTTTTCGACAACATATTTGTCCAGTGTGGTGAACGCGTTTTTCAACCAAAGGTCCGCATTCCATATCGGACATGTCGTTCTCCTCTATTTGCTGGCCTATTCCTTCACTCTAATGAGGCTGAAGTTATTGCTGATTTGATCCAAAAGAAGAAGCGTCGTTTAGCTATATATTTTAATCTCAGTTTCCACTACTGTATCAGGCTTTCGTAAGACACAAATACGGAAGTCGTTTCTAGGATTCTTTAATTATTTATTGAATGCTAAATGTAAACACCAACTACAAAGAAACAAAAATATAAATAGAAGCATGTATTCATATATTGTCATAATACATAGACATTAGGTATAAATTGCATCAAATTAATAACTTTGAAAATGAAATATGAAATCATTTCAGTTACAACAAACACTTGTAATACAAGTTTTAAAAATGCACAGTTTATAAAGCAAATACAAAAACCATATAGAACTAGACATTAAACATAAGACTACTCAAAATGTCTTAATATTTAAATTAGAAAAACTTACCATGTCTATATATGGTTATAACCTTGAGGTTTATACAAATAGCCAAAAAGTATTCCCAAATAAGGATAAACAGAAGACAGGTTAAAGTGTTCTAATTAGAATAACACTAAACATACAAAGTGAAAAACAAGGATAAAAACACCTCACTAACTCAGTCAACAACGACCAAGTTTACCTGCAATTAAATGTAGTATTAATTGTCTATGTGATATAAAATAATAAAGTAATTAGTTTGTTTGTTTGTTTGTTGGGGTTTAACGTCCGAGCAGCAATATTTCAGCTATATTCAGACAATGAACATGAAATTGATGATAAAATGAACATGAATTGATGAAATGAGAAAGGGATGGGACACAAGGACAATGGGGTCGACAAATTTTGATTGCCACTGGAAATAGGGAGAGGTGGATAGGGTCGGGCAATTCAGCCTCCTGTGGCGGAGCCCTATGGTTCCTACTCCGGGAGAATACCACAGTAGGGTTCTTTAACGTGCGAGGAACGTGGCATCTTTCCCAACACGGTGCACCACTATGGTTTGCGGTCAGGTTTTCCGTATTATAGCCTGACAACCCCAGCATGTAACACGCCAGAGGTACCCCATTCCACCACCTGGGGCACACATCCCAGTTGCTCTGTGGGCAGAGCGCCCTAGCCCCCGGCTAGGGTTCTGAACACTATTTAGTCGCCTTTTACGACAAGCTTAGCGCTGCTGCAGGCCTATTCTTTTAACATCCGGACCTGCACGGGTATATAAAGTAATTATTTAGCTGAAATAAAGATAAGAATGATTAATTTACAAATCATATAAAATAATCATAATCATTCTGAAATATGATAAAACAATTAGTTGTCAAGAAAACAACACATATACATGATAATATACATGTACATGTTTGTACATATAGAGGCTGCAAATTCAAAGTTTAGTTAATAATCTGAAATGGAATTGTACATTTCAAATGCAAATAAATATTTATTAAATCAAATTTAATAAAAACAACACATAAAATCTAATACGGGCACACTACATATATACACATTTATAAATGTTACAATAAACACGTGTTTGTTTATTATAGTATTTAAATGTATACATGTATGTAAATGAGCCTTGTGGTTTAAGGCATGGATGTTAAATGATATTTTAGCGGGAATAGTTGTAACGGTCAACTCTAGAAAGTAGCATTAAGTATTCGACGGTTGCCTTTCATACAGAGTTTTTTTACTTAAACAATGTCAGTATTGTTTTAGGTTGATATTTAACAAAATGTTTTCTTTTGTATATTGTTTGTTTTATTATTTTTATGCAGCCTAGGCAGACAGTTTCATGGACTATACCTTATTTTTTTAATTTAATAAATAAAGTTTTACTGCACTGTAAGGCGAGCCAATATCCAAACACTGTGTTTGTGTTTAATTTATAAATAGTCTATGTTCGTTTGATTTTGCAATTAAGAACATAAGACGTATTATCATTAGACAATCCTAGTTTGGGGGATTTGGGATTTTTTTCCTTGCATCTACCCCAAAGGTCTTGAGATAAAGGAAACTTTAGACACTGTGAAGTCCGACTCATATCTTAACCTTCATTTAGAGATTGATGGTAAAAGAAAACTACTGACCAAACTATATGACAAATGCGATGACTTTTCATTCCGTATTGTTAATTTTTCTTTCATCTCTGGCAACTTTCCTTATTTGGAGATGATTGCCTTAGAACACAAAAAGAAATGTGGGTGTTAATGAATATCTTCTGGTTTTAGTGCACGTAGAAATATACAAAAACCTGATAATCGGTACGTGCCACAACATGGTCAAGGAGTTTTGATCTACAGACGCCCTGTCTAGGTGTCAGAGGGGACTACTGTTCTCATTCCAAACAAATCGCCAGTTATGACCACTGATTGAATTTTTTGTGCCTAAAAATGTCCAAAGAAAGTCATTCGTCAGACGACCTTATTAAGTCAGAATTCACGATTTATATGCGGATTCTTGATTATGACCTTTCTGTTGTTTTTTTTTTACCTCTGATAAGTGGATTATGTGAGAAACTTTAAATTAAATTTTATGAGGAACTCTTTCAGTTACAAATTCCAAAAACATTCTTTTTCCACAATAAAAAGCTAACAGTATTGGCCAAAAAGTTTGTACTTCAATTTTGAAAGGTGCTAATGAAGAGGTTCCAGATGTCAGCAACTCCTTCATTTCAAATATATTTGCTGTTCTAAAAAAGGATGTTTTTTTAGACAAGTCATTAATTTGAAATCTGTATATGAGTTTGTAATGTATCACCACTTTAAACAAGAACATCTTCGTTGTACCTTGGATTTGGGTGGTGAAAATGATTTTGTTTTGTGTACGTTAGATTTGAAAGATACTTATTATCATGTGGAAATTAATCCTGCTTTTAGAAAGTATCTGCGTTTTCCCTGGAAAGGAAATTTTCGTTACGTGTACTTCCTTTTGGCTTAGCATCAGCCCCTAAAATTTTTACCACAATTCTCAAATCAATTTATGCTAATTATAGAAAAATGGAATCAGATGCTGTCATCATGTTGATGACTCTTTGGTTATGAACCGAATCGAAATTCCGTACAAGTGCGAAACAGAGCTAATCTAACGTCATAGGAACGTTATTTTCACGCGCTTTTGTGTTAAATATAAATTTTTGAGATGTGGTATGATTGCCAATAAGACAGTCATACACCAAATATCAAGCAATAAACAATTAAACTTCTAGTCGTTTCTTGTACATTAAATTGAATTTGGATGAACGTTGATCGACATTGAAACAAATGTACAATATCTGTCTTACATTTATAATAAACCAACCTCGTTTAAAAAAATGTCCGGATATGTACAGTGAGTCTCCGAATCGATCCACAACTACTTGACGGATCGATGACCGCTGATTGATCGATTGCTTACGAATCGATATCCGATAACCGGTTACTGATCTGATCGCGATTTTGTTACGTAAATTGACGGATGATCGGTTCACATAAATTTCAGAATTTTCATTGGAACAAATCCAAAATAATGCTACATCAAATTAATCTTGTATTTAAGATAGCAAATCCACATTTTGTATCTAAAAAAACGATGTAAAAAGCAAATGTAACTTAACTGATGTCTAAATTATACCATTTAGTAAATATGAGTAAAAATGGATTACCGCGAAACAAAGGAATCCGAAAAATATATTTACCGATGAGCAGTCACGTGATGAAAAGGGAAGCGATAATCGCTTTAACGAATCGGGTTCGACGGATCAACAATAGTTGCACGGACTGGTGCATGTACTGAACACGTTCTTAAAGTTAATAATGCGAGCTGAACATCCACGAAACGTATTTTATGCACTGTTGCTAACGAGTAACATTATATCAACCAGAGTTTTGATGATTCAGTTGGGTACATGACAAAATTGTTCAGTCACACAGAACACAACAGTTGTTTCTAGAGGAATGTAGCATGATTTCCAAAGTCTGCTTCCCCTCAGCATCAGACCGACTCACTAGATTTTTCCTAAGCTTTGCGATCCACGACCATCAGAAGGAGTAATCAAGGGAACCAAGACTCTAGCGGAAATAACACGCACAAGGTAACAAAAAGACATTGATTGCAAAACGGCGGTAATTTGGAATGAATAAGAAACTTCTAGTGGAGCTAGGTAATACGGATTTTGCATCATTCATCAACCATTTTCAATTGCTACCAGAAGTAACAGATGAACTGTTACACAAGAAAGAAGAACCACCCATGGTTATGAAAGTTTCTCAAACATAGCTTGAAGTTTGCTCCCACTTTGTGTCTCCTCGCCCCTGGTAACAAGTGTTCATCTATGAAATTTGCATGTAGAGGCCCTACACCACCATTTTCCAATTGGTCAGATAAATTATAACGCTATCATTGAGTAATATGTGGTTGGGTATTTTAACCTGCTTCCTAATGGTACTTCTAGATGCTGAATACAAATTTATTTGGGCTAATATCGGATGTGCAGGATTAGCATTTGATGCACAGATGACTCCGAGCTAAAGTGTCAAAGACGGGAAAGACAAAATCTCACCAAACATTTTATTTACTCATCAGCTGTTACAGGACCATGGCAAGATATATATATATAGAGAGACAAAAAGAATATTAATATATTCAGCTAGTAATACTATTGGACAATTAAATATCAATTTCTAGTTCGATTTTGACTTTTCGAAAAACAGAGAATTGAACGTTCCGTACACCCAGGTGCCTCGTTTCCACATGTTTACTGACTGCCGGCGGTTTTATTGTCCCACATTTATTTGAATTTAAATAGTCCACTGTCTTGTCCATGATCTATGCCCGGTCTTTCCTGAGTGTGTTTCCTATCTCTCCTTCACACATCTGTAATTTTTATACCCATATACATTCTCCTGTGGAGACACAAGCATGGACATCTTCTCCTTAGCGCCCATTCTTCGTTCATGTTTTGATGTGAAAGATCCTCAGGTTTTGCCTCTGATATTACAGTTGCTGTCACAGATTCAACTGAAGAAATATTAAAAAAATCCTGCACAAGAGCGTCTTCCATCAGATGGAGATGAGGACGACTTTGGGCTGTTTTCGTTGGTCTACATACGTCATATACGCTAGTGAAACGCTATGATACGCTTTTGCACATTTAAAACGCTACCGATAAGTTGTGGATTAGTTTTCCATACTATGTATAGGTCGTAAGTCTCACGTTATAAAGGGAATTACTTTATTTTCTACATTGCGTGTCAAAGTAATTGATATTGGTTTGAACCTAGTCATATGTTAGCTAAAACGTTGTAGTATGACATGGCTGTAAGGGAATGTACTCAAGTTTGTTTTGACTTCATTAGGCGTTCTTTTTTCTGTTTTTCTTATCCGTTTCAACATTCGAAACTTTCGTGTTTGTGTGAAACGTCTCTACGATCGTCAACGTCAGTTTTTCCTTGTCTTTTTCCTCAAAAGCCATTGGATAGGCATTACAAAGTATAATCCAGTTGAATTTCTAACTACATTACATTTGTAAGAAAATAATGAGGAAATGGCTATGACAATAAATTGATACTAATATTCGAAAAGTAAATTTGCTATTAAAAGTGTAAACTTCTTGTGTGTGCTGGGTTTTCAATAGACTTTTTGATCCGTCCAGACACTGTTTATAATGAACTTTGTAAGTTCAGGATCAATAATAAATTCCGAAACAAACCAATCTCCGGTGCAGAGAGTAAGTCCGCTATTTGAAATTAAAGCTATTAAACTTCTGCTTCATTAAACTCCGCCTTTTTAAAGCAAATTATGGCACAGTACAGCTGAATCAGCTTCGAGAATTGTGTGTGTATTTTATGTGAACGTTTTAACATCCTCTATAACCTATAAGCTAGTGATACTCAGGAAGCAGCTATATGTCTGTGCAGGAGACAAATACCAGACTGATGGTGTGTATAGACTATTTATTTCAATGTTTTACATTACTATGGTAGACCTTAGATGCACAATTAAACGTTTTATGTTGTTTCTTTTTTCTTATTTTTTAATTTGCAATGTTCTATGTCGTCTTACAATCCATCGCCTTGTATTGATTGTTCACAATTATTTTGACGAAATACATGCCTCGAATAACATTTTGCATTGCAGTAGCTTCTTTTTTTACAATCCTATTGTAAGTTCGGTTATCAACTTATTAATATTACATTTTAAAGTAATATCGGTTGGGTACTGTGTTTTGTAACAACTTGTATTTTATTTACTCATTCCTTTAAACATTAAAAGGATTGTTCTGTGAGTGAAATTAGTTTACTTTTTTATTTGTACCAGATGGTGACAACATTGTGACTTCAGCCTGCTACATGTATTCAGTTCTCCGTTCGCTTTGAAAATGAATGGACAATTTCAGTGGTAAGTGATGTGTATATAGAACAGACTGAAGGCTTGATTTCTCAACCCTACATGCGCAGACCTTACGTCGAAAGAAGCGGGGAAGGAAATAAGATCTTAAGTAGCTGTCTTTGTAAGAATCATGCAAAATTTGAAAATGTGATACACCCTAAAAAGGGCTACACATTTTTAAGTCAATAATTTCAGTACTGAATATTCGCATATGATTTGCATAAATATGTAGTTATACGCCACATTATCCTGCAGATCCTTGTCGTATTTACCGCCATAGCGTCATAGTTCTAGCTTCATACGAGATAAAATTGTACCTCTTAATTATCATGCACGAGTGATCTACGTGTGTTTCTTGCTTGTACGAGAACGGGAAGTCTACATGAAATTATCGTTTAGCATTGAACATCACCCAGTTTCCGATTCAAGCACAGGGGCTCGTTACAAGACTATATAGGTCATATACATTAGCAAGCCCCAATATTTATGAATATTCATTGCCAGCTGCTTAATCTGGTTCCTTAACTGGTTCCTTGGTCAATATCAAAAGCGACCCAACGTACCTTTTTAAAAGATAAAATGATCGATTAGCATTGAATGTATGTAATATTACCCTGTTTCATTTTCAAACACAGGCGTTCGTTACAATTGATTATATAAGGTCATATGTATGATCGGGACACCTATATCTATATAGTTATATAGCCATTGCCATTTGTTTAATCTTGTTCCGGATGATTGAAAACATTCGGGTCATAACGTTTACGAAAGAGTACGCAATAATATCCAGATTTTAGCGGAAATCACCCGATTTTAGAGCATATTGCATTTGTAACAAGTAAGCCAAAATGAGTGAGAGTAAATATTTGACGAATAGCGACTTTGAAGACTTAAGTCTTTGGTTATTTTTGTAATTCAGTTGTTTAATAGATCTACATGTATATTATGAAAGGTGTAATTATTCATTCTAATCTGACTGCTCTTAGGAAATAATCAACATTGAAAACCCAATAGATTCTATTGCATTTCAGTGTCTTTTTCAGAGTTATCTCCTTTAATTTTGAAACCTACCGTGCATTCTAAATAATTTTGATCTCCTGAGATCACGGATTATATGAAAAAAACGAATATTAATTTTTGTTTTTATGGCAATTCAAACACTATTTAAACAAAAATATGTAGGCTTTTCAGTCATGAATCACAATTTGCATAACTTTTAGCTGGAGTGCTACTTAATACATGTATATAAATCGGTTTTGTTGAAGATTACGGCGGAAAACGGCGAGGAAAATATAAGTGTCAGAGAAATATATATGAAGTTCTTGATACTTGTACAAGGAAGAATATAGATTGACCCTTCCCAAACATTTTAAATATAATATTTAGACTATATGTTCATTTTGGAGAACATCTGTGAGCTGGCTTGGAGATTTAGTGTTCGGAAATATTATACCCATTTTAGTATTTGAATAAGTAGGAATATACTTTATCGTTTTGTGAACTTTGAGAACGTATACAATACAAGTAAGTTTCAATTATGATATTCTTCAAATCAACTTGATATCAACATAAGAATATTCTATAATAACGTCCAAGGTTCATTATATACCACCTCGTCGTCTATACTACATAGACGCTACTATAAGATTATAAACACAGTTGTTATTCATCAAGACCAGAGTGTTTTTGTTACCAACAATGTAAGAGTAATCAAGGGAACCAAGATTATAGCGGAAATCAAAAGAATGTAATACAGGGACAATGACCAGACATGTTAAACAGACACACACAACAAAGAAGATAAAATAACGAAAATAATGCATATAAAATAACAAAAGTAAATGAGCAACTCGGACTCCAATAAAAACTGGGAGCATGGACGAGGTGCACCGGTAGTGGAAGTGTCCTTTGCTTTCCTAGAAACACCCTAGTAAGACCCTCTACTACAGGCGGTATGTGTTATATTATACTGAATACGAGAGTGTGATATATTGTGACGTCGAGGGTGATATATCCTAGAGGAGGATAGCTATTTGTATTCAGTTATTAAAATAACTCAAATGAACATTGCCATTTTTGAGTTGCGAAGGGCTTCAAGGATCAAATTGCTATATCCTTGTGTCCGGAGCAGGCGAAGCAGCTTTTTGGACTGTCCAAACACCAAGTACGATGCTTTATATAACAAATAGGAACTTTGTCCAATTCAAAAAGATTAAAATTATGAGTTCGTTGGATGACCGCCTCTGTGTAATTTCTAGTAAGACCAGTAATGAAATCCTTGTGTCTTATGCAGATTAGTTATATGTAGCTATCAGGTAACCAACCTGCGAACTGCACCACAATAATATATAACAAAACAAAAATTGTGGTTAATTTATGCCATATTTGCCGAAAAAGTATTTATGAACCTTGAAGAGAGTAATATAATTGATTACTTTATCGTTATCAAAGTGCTTCCTGTTCTTATTAAGTACTCGCTATTAGAAAGTTATGCTATTGACAGTACGCCTACATAACTTCAACCATGTATGCTTGCATTGTATGCGCTTGCATTTTGCAGGGATGGAAACGGCAATTAAAAAAGAACATATTTTCCTGTGTTTTTTCCTTAGTATGCACAGGTCAAGGGTACTGGTGGCAAAGTATAATTCAGTGAAAATTCACAATTTTTAATAATCGAAATGTTTAACAACACAGAACAAAATTAGCATTGCATCAAACAAAAAGTTGTTTCCTCCCCACCCACTAATTCTAAAATTAACAGTCAATAATTAAAGCGAATATAATCATTTCCGACTTTGTCTACCCCCCCCCCCCCAAAAAAAAAAAAAAAAAAAAAAAAAAACAATTTATTTGGAGCAAACATTTCTATCCAGTGATTTTGGTGCCACCATTTTTTCAGTAGTTCTAGTATTAGTTTGATCGGAGACAGAGTATAAGTAATGTATACATTCTATACTTTTTTTTTTAAATTTGATTAACTTTTTTAACCATTTGAAAAAAACGAATATGGTGAAACGATACATGCTCCAGCGTATAGCCTAAATACAAAAAAGTAAATACTTCCAGAGTTCACCAAAATGTCTTCAATAAATGTAAACACACCTTTAAGTAAGATCCGAAAGACCCACAAACAAAAGTAATTAAATATCGATATAAACTAGAGGCCTGGAACTCATTACATCGCCTTACAATATCAGGAATAGAAGAATATTCAGTACATATGTTGTGGTCCATTCAATGTATGAGCCAAAAACTACAAAACTGCTATTTTTTTAAACTTTCAAGTGCAAAACTCTTAATGGGAGTCTTTTATTCGGATCAATTCATGAACTGTAAGTTTCTTTCTATCTATAATGTATGTTATAGTTTCATGTTGGCTAAATACTGCAAAAATATAGTTTGTGGCCTTTCAACGACCATACATTAGATGATACTTACGTAGACTCTAATGACGAGTCGTCCTTCCACTTTGACCCACGGAAACTTTTGAAAGTCAATATCTTTAATATCACATCATCAATATTGAACGCTTCTTTCTGAAATTCCACAGAATAAGGAACAAGTTTTATCTCTAAAAAAAAAAAGATAGCCGACACATTTTCTCGCATTGTGCAATGAAACAATTTTAATTAGTAATAAAATGGTCAAAGAGGTGTACTGTTGTTTAATCAGCTGGTAATTCATTTGACATAATAAACAAAACTTGTTGAGTAAAGATTTTCCTCTAAACAGACTAAACATTATAAGGGAGATCTTCCCTGTGGAAGTTGGAATAGAAAAAGAATAGATATGGTGAAACGTAACAAATGCACCAGCATAGAACCTAAATACAAAATGGTAAATACTTTCAGAGGTCACCACAAGAATTGTACACCTTTAAGAATGTAGACCTGGGGTAAGGGACATAACTCTTAAAATCAGTGATATGTTTGCATCATATTCAATTTTACAAAAGCTTATCAAGCTTTCATTTGAAATAAAATGAAATCAACCCATGTTCCTTTGATGCTTACATGAGATTGATGTCAAACCCTTTACACAAATGTTCCAATGATTTGTAAGAGTTACGTCCCTTACCCTAGGTCTACCTCCTTAAGTAAGCTTCAGGCAGGTCCCGACAACAAAGTAATAAAACCAACGATAACTGAACGATGACAATTCTTCAAAATCAACTAAAAGTAATATAACGACACAATGAACGAATTTTGGCTTAGTTAAAATGTGTTTTTCAAGTTTTATTTCTAACAAAGTATAATGCATTAACTTTCTGGCTTTGTTCTACTCACAACTCCTCTTGTAATGGCACGCCTTAATGTCTTTATAAATGTCAACAAGATTAGATTGGCTAAAGAAAAACTAGCTTAAGTAAGATTTTTTTATATTCAATATAATGTAATCGTAACTTTCATCCAAAAGTAATTTATGTCTTTGTGCAGGAAAGACGGTTGTAATTTGTAGGATTTTTCGGAATATCCTCTCACATTAATTATTATTCCTGAACGACTTTAATGAGTCGTCATGTATAAATTCAATTTAAAAGTCTGATTTCTAATCATTTCAGATTAGAGGTTCAGGATCATAGATGGAGAATAGTACAAACTTACAGAAATGTGCAATAAAATTTACAAACGAGACTTTACTCGATATTGCAAACGAAACAGCTTTTAGAAGTATATATCTTCCAAGTTTTGTATTTACGATAATGATGTTTCTCATAGGGGGCCCTGGAAATGCTCTAGTATTTTACATCTATTTTGCAAAATGGCGGAAAACGACTGCCCGGATATTTATCCTCGCACTTGCTGGATTTGATATGATTAACTGCTTTGTTACGATGCCGATGGAAATGGTGGCTTTAAAGAACATTCTACAGTTTGACAAAGGTTACGTATGCAAAGTGTTTCGATACATAACGTTCATGATGAACAACGGCTCGTCTTTCGTTTTGTCGGGAATAGCCTATGATAGATACAACCGAATATGTAAACCACTGAAAAGCCAACTTCAGCCAACACAAGCAAAGATCATTGTAATTGTGGCAATAGTGTTTTCAATTGTGTTTGCCTGGCCATCTCTGCTTCTCTATGGCAGTATGACAGTTCAATTACCCTCGCCTACAACCCCAAAATTTTGTCTCCTCGGGAAAACTTGTCTTTATGAAGATAAATACTTACTCACCGACTATCCATTAATGTTTACGTTTGTACTTTTGGTAGGTAACATCATTATTGACATTGCCCTAATTTTTGCGTATTCAAAGATTGGATATGAAGTAGTACAGCGGAGCTCGGATATCGATCCATCGTCCTCAAAAAAGATTCGAAAGGCAAGCACATCAACTTTGTCTACAGACGATTACATGCTGAAAAAGGAAAGTGAATTCTCGACTCCACTCAACGGTTCAGCAAATCAAAGAGACTGTGACGAAGAAATAAAAATGAATGCAAACTCAGGAAATGCTAAAAAGGCGCCAACAAGGCAAATCAGTACTCTGTCTATGAAAAGGGGGACATTCCGACAACGATCGCTTTCTGTTGCCAGCATAGAGTCTAGGAAGTCACAAATGCACAAGACGACGTTAATGTTGTTTATGGTAACGATCTTATTCATGGGTTCATTTGTTCCATACTGCGTTATCGCTATCCTCCGCGGGGTTGATAAGAATCATTATGGCAGTCTTAGTAGTGGTGGGAAAGCCGCTTATAATTTATTCCTACGATTTTATATGCTTAGTTCTTCACTGAATCCAGTAATCTACTGCTTTCTAAGTGTTCAATTCAGGAAGGAATGTAGCGAATTTTTTAAGCAGATTAAACGATTTGTTGTAAGAAAATGATTTGGAAGGACAACGGGAAGACGTTGTTTTTTAATTGTTGTTTTATTACTTTTGTTACTTTGTCTATACAACAACATGTTTTGATGAGAGCAATTATTACATTCTTGGACCAAAGTTGAAACACTGTGGCAGACTGCATGTCATTTAAAAAAAACGTTATGACCGTGACTTCAAACATGATACTTGATGGACGGACAATCAAAAGAACAAACAAATGTGCCGGTGTTATATTTGGCCAGTAAAGTAACATTTGTTACGTATATGTATACACAATCAAGTGGCTACCTCTGTTTTAGCATTAGAAATGACAGATCGTGGAGGTGGTTTCGGAGGTTGGAACCCTATTCCCCCTCAAACTTTGGAAAATCATGTTAATTTCATGCAAACGTTTGGCAAATACTTCCAATAGCTATCTTGAATCTTAAAGTGTAAGCTCTATATACAAATCTTTATCTTATTTTTTTTTCATATTAACTGCGCTTATATACAAAGAGAAACTTAGGTGAATGTTTAAACCTCGAATGAACAAATGTACCTCTTGTATATTATTTAGTTATATTTGTATGTTAATGAATAAAAGTGCCTTCTCTATTTTATTATTTTTTTAGAATTTCACGTCCCATAGATTCTAGTATGTTCAAATTTTAATCTTAACTGCAAGTCATTCCTTGATACACTCCTCGGGAGATCGGGAGATCCAGCTTTGCTTAATATGAGGAAAATATGACCTGTATGAAGACGAAATTGTATATTTACAATTTTACATCAAGTAGGATTTTTAATTTTATTTTTGTTTATTTGTTTATGTATTTATCTATTTTTTTTTCTTCTTAACTCAACCAAACTCTAAATGTGAGTAACATTTTGTTTTTGTGACAGATCCTTAACTCCCGCTCAGTGCTGGTTACATTCGTATTTATTACGGTTATGAGATAATTCGTCCGCTTAACTGTTCAGTGTGTATGTATATATATATACTTTTTTAAATTTAAATTTGTCTATGTAACACTTTAGCCATTGAAAGTCCTTGGTGGCATCAAATTCAAAAGTACAATCATAATATACAATGAAACCTGTCTAAAGCGGACAACCATATACGTACTTAATGTATTAATTGTGTTCGGTATACACAGGCATTTGACACAGGTTCACACATACATCAATGACTCTTGTAAAGAATGTGTCTGCTTTATACACATTTCCAGTTCGGAAATCATACTGACAATTAACGCGTTTTATACATTATATTATTGGTCAATATATTAAACATAAACACATTTATAGAAAAATGACTTCGTTAATCATACAAAAAAAAACGATGACACAGCCAACGTTCCTGTAATTTCATAGTCACTGTTGTCTTGAGCAGTAAACAAACAACAAACAGACTTTATTCTGTGTATTCCGGTCGTAG
This sequence comes from Perna viridis, assembly GCA_037379345.1. Taxonomy (NCBI): domain Eukaryota; kingdom Metazoa; phylum Mollusca; class Bivalvia; order Mytilida; family Mytilidae; genus Perna; species Perna viridis. The sequence continues at coordinate 28,239,153 of CM074524.1, read as the reverse complement.
TATTTCTTGCCTTTCCATATTATTCATTTAAAAATGTTACCAGTATCATAATTTATCCCGCATATTCGTTCAGTTCTGAAAAGATTCGGGAATATTAGAGTAATCACGGGTATCAAGGTTCGAGCGGAAGTCAAAAAATATATACTAATGATAAAGACTAGACAGGTAAAACAGACAAACACACACAACAAAGACTAGACATGTAAAACAGACAAACACAACAAAGAACAAATTAATCAAAATAATGAAGGTGGAGGTTTGGCCTCCTTTAAAAACTGATTAATTCTACTATTTCTTTCGACAATGCCTGCACCAAGTTACAAAAAAAATGTACATGTAGGAGCATTGCATTGGAATATTTCTTTACTAATTATGAACAATCATGGCCAAGTACTACGTATTTGTATCTATTTGTAGTTGCAATATGTTTCACTCATTTTCAATTTTCAAGAAAGTCAATTGGCACACAGGCGCGGATCCAAGGTATGGCGTGCCGGGCGTACGCCCCCTCCCCCACCCTAAATAGGTAAGAAAAAAAATTTCCCCACAAGTTTCATCCCATATTTTTTTTATTTGCTTCGCACGGCATTTAATTCAATTAACGACCCCTCCCCCCCCCCCCCCCACTAAACTCAAACCCTGGATCCGCCCCTGACACAGACAATATCTTCTCAGTTAGGGGAGAGGGCTGGATCTTCTGTTGATTGAGAAGTATCTTTTGCACGAGTGCATTTTTTTTGCCATCAGCGACCAGAATTAAAACCCTTTAAAAAGTAATGGCAATATTGACTTATTTATGTTTGCCTGTCTATGGCAAAGTTTAAAAAAAGAGTTGTCTGAATTTGTTTTTCTACGGAAAAAATAACATTTGATAGCTGGGAGCTCTGATTGGCTGAGAAGTTGCGATTGCAGCGTTTAGTAAGAGAGAAAATAAACGAATGTCGATGTATGCGGAGCTCGATAGTTTTTTCCATTCCTCTTTCATTTACCGGCAACATTTTATGAGCAACTCGGCATGGGTGTTTCTAGAAAGGGGGAGAATACCCATCGGAATACCCTGATCATGCCCCCAGGTTTTAGCTATGTGTTATTTATTTATTTATATTCTTTGTTGTGTGTATCTATATTTCTTTTTCTGTTCGCTGTCCAAGCGTTGTGTTTTTTTTTTAATTATTATTATTCTTAGCTTTCCTATCCACGTTCCTTGATTTTGCTCTCCAAGAAACTAAATTTCAAATACTGTGATAATTTATAGATTCGTGCAAATCCACAACAACTAATTAATATATACTGGATTAAGCTTAATATATAAATTATGAAAAACTTTCAAAATAAAATAACAACTAGACGAAATAGCTTGTTTAATATTTTGTTCGTGTCTGTAATATGGGGTTCAGTTTAGAAATCTACAGAAGTAAAATTCATGCAGTAACTTACACATGCATTCATTATTTTTTTTATGATTGAAATAATAAAAATAACTATAAATATTATGGTGATTCATTTTGACATGTCCTAGATGAGTTACAGCGGCACTTTCAAATTAATAATTGCATTTAGTCAAATACACGTAATATCTATGAACTATTAGCTTTGCAAAAATTGCGGTGACAATGTACTTTCTTCACCTTTTGGTTTAAATACTGGTCTATGTACGTATATAATTCGAAATTTAGTAATAACACGCACCAGTGCCTTTCTTAGAAATTCCGTGAAAGAATGTTTCAGCGTCAATCGGAAATTTTGCAAAAATGCCAAATTGTTCCTTTTAGCTGACCCACCAGGGGTCGATACGAATCCGGGTCGTTTCGCCCCGAACCCCGTTCGCTATCTGAGTCGTTTCGTCCCAATTCCCGTTCGCCCTGGATCGTTTCGCCCCGGTTATAAATTTTCATACAGAGTATGAGGAATCAATCTCCAGTGAGTAAAAATCATAAAAATCTAGTGTCTCTGTACAAATACACACAATGTACCAATTCATATGCCTATGATGAATGCAATTTTATGTAAAGAATGGCATGGCAGTTTAGTAAAGAGAGTCACATTTTTTGTTATAATTTGTTATACTTATTTAAAGAAGTGAATACAATATTTATAAAAACTTCGGGAAACACGTGGATGTACGTTGTACGTACGTGTATCGCCGCTGTTCCGCTGTTGTTGTTGTCAAGAACCTAACCCAACTCGGATAAAATATAACTCCGATTATATACAGGCGCGTAGCTGAGGCCAAATTGAAGTGTAGGCAAAATTACGGCAGGGGGTCTGGGGCCGCTTAAACCCCCAGCAGGTCCAGGGGGACGAAGCCGCCCCCCCCCCACAAGCTCCGCGTTTTAGAGCATCATCTATGCCTCTCCTGGATGTATTTTATCTAAAAAAAACCAAAAAAATATTGGCAAAAGTAAGTGCAGGCAAAAGTTTTTTTGCCTAACGGCAGCTACGCGCCAGATATAATCAAAATTGCAGCATAGCTTTTCTAAAATAGGAAAGGCAATCATTTTCTTGTTTGGAATTTGCAGCTGTCGTCTGAAGTTTGTTTACGTCACATATAAAATATTCCCACCATCCGTGGAGAACTGTTCCGGTATCTGCACAGATTGAAACTGAAATGGATGTTGCTAGAGATGCCCTTAAGGGATAAAACTTGTGAAGTATTGCGAAGTGCTGTAAGGGGGTATGGGGTTGGAATTTTTTTTTTTTTTTTTTTTTTTGGGGGGGGGGTGTTAAAGTTATTCATTTATTGAAAAACAACTCCTCCATTAGTTAACAAGACAGATTTTCAAATAGAAATATTGATTTTGCTTGCTGCTTAAATATAAATGAAAATATTGCACTTGCGAAGCATAAATTTTCATCCGGGTCGACCCCTCTCTTTGTGATTCCTTTATAATTTTTACGAGTCTCGCACATACGGTACATGTACGGTAAAGCTCACGGAGCTCGCTGATTTAGGCAATGCTTACCCCATATTAACTGTTTATTATCAGTACACAATAGACCGTAATGTTCACGATCACTACATAAGTTACTGGTAGTTAAGACCGTACACGTGGCTTACAGTCTTCAGGAAGTGTGCTGTTGTCATGTTATGCTGTTCGTACGCCAACCACGCTTCTTCCAGATGCTGCTGCAAGCTGATGTACTTGGTGTTGATGTCACGCTCCAGGTCTTCGGATGAAACACTTGTCATTAATTGGATTACCTGATATATCTGTTATTTTGTTGTTATAACATGTTGATTGAAGTCAGGTAGTTTATTGTTAAACAATATCCTAATTGTTATTTCAAATTGAAAAGCCAATTAAAATAATAACAATTTATAATAAAACTAATTAATCAATTTGCTATTACGATGTCAAAATAACAAAAGAACGTGGATGATAATAAAAACATTAGAATTGAAGTATATATATTTGTAAATGATATGATGATTTATAAATAATTTTATAAATAATGTGATATTTTATTAATGAAAACAGTAAAATATAATCGAGGCGAAACGACTCGCTTACCGGGGCGAAACGACCCGGGGCGAACATGTAATCGGAGCGAAACGACTCGATACTAGTACAATTCATGGGACGAGTTTAGTGTGGTGCGACATATTCCATTCAAATACCGGAAGTCATTATTTTTTTCTGCATGAATGGTTTGTCTTTGTTGTGGTTGATCAGCTGTTACGATTAAAGATATGGTTTACTTTCATCCCCGTTACAGTCTAGGATAGCAGGTGTTATAAGATCTCACTTTCTTTGTTGAAAAATGGAGTCAACGCCACGAAAGAAAGGTTACGATGTAAGTTTTTTGTTTTAATGTGATCGATCTTCTTGCAGTTGGAGCGGCTGAGTCATAATTTTCGATTTTTTTCCAGCCAAAGCCGTAAAAATAACGGCTTCAAAGTCCAGTATTATAATGTTTTTCTTTGCTTGGTCTCGTTTATTAATAACGGTTTTATTGAAAAAAACTAGGATTCATTCAAACAAATTTTCAAGTACTAGTGCATAATATGTTGACATTTTCACCAATTTTGACTAGTGGCAATTGGATGCTGTACCTGTTTGAGTTGTAATACGCCAGAAATAATAAATAATAAATGAAGGTGAAGGTTTAGCCTTTTTTAAAAACTGATTTATCCTACCATTACAATGCCTGCACCAAGTTACAAAAAAAATGTATATGCAGGAGCATTGCAGTGGTTTTCAGCTATACGGTTTTTATGATGTACAAATGTATAGTACAATTTCTATCTACTGCTGGGTAAAATGAAAAAGCTTCCGAAAAGCTGGGAAACCTTCTTCAATTCTATAAAAATAAAGGAGTTAAATCTGACCCCAAAAATTATAGGCCCATCACTATTCTTAGTTGCATGGGTAAACTTTTCACATCGGTATTGAATAATAGGTTGACATCTTTCTTAGAAGATTTTTCTCTCTTAAATGAGAATCAGTTTGGTTTCCGACGGTTATTCTACTATTGACAGCATTTTTTCATTACATTTGCTTTTTGAACTATTAAAACAAAAAAAGAAGAAACTTTTCTGTGCACTTATAGATTTTGCTAAAGCTTTCGACATAGTTTGGCGCCCAGGTTTATGGTCAAAATTATTAGAATCATCGATTGATGGCAAGATGTATAATGTTATTAAAAATATGTATAATAATATAGTCGAGAATATTTAATGGTGTAGAATACTCTGATTTTTTCCCATGTAATACTGGAGTCAGACAAGGGGAAAACCTTTCCCCTATATTGTTCTCTCTTTATGTGAACGATTTAGAAAATTTTTTGTCTGAGAATAACATCTGTGGTTTACAAAGTCTCTCAGGTGATAAAGAAACAGAACTTGATAAATATGTTAAGCTTTTTCTTATATTATATGCAGATGATACTGTTCTATTGTCCAAAACTGCAATTGATCTTCAAAACCAATTGAATTCTTTACATGAATATTGTACTCGATGGAAACTAAAGGTTAATGTGGATAAAAGTCAAATTGTTATATTTTCTAAGGGAAGACCCCTTGATAACATTAGTTTGAAATACAATGGAAAGGAATTAGATATTGTAAATGAATTCATGTAGCTTGGAGTTGTCTTTTCTAGGATAGGAGGATTTGCGAAAAAGAAAAAATATAACGCAGATAAGGCAACGCACACGATGTATGATCTCATACGGAATGGAAGGATACACAACCTGTCCATAGAATGTCAAATAGATTTATTTGATAAGATTATACAGCCAATACTACTATATGGTTGTGAAGTTTGGGGCGCGGGCAATAACTCTGTAATCAAAAGGGTGCATATTAAATTCTATAAATTAATTATGAACGTTAAAAAATCGACTCCAGATTTCATGATATACGGGGAACTCAGACGCTATCATCTTGATATATGTATTAAACTGCGAATTATCAACTATTGGGCAAAGCTCATTAGTGGTAGCGATGGTAAGATACCTTGTATTCTTTATCGCTTGGCGCACAAGAATTTTGCTAATACTCCATGGCTTCAATATGTTAAGTCGATACTAGATGATAGCGGAAAATCGCATGTGTGGATCGAACAATCATTCGTTAGCACGGCATGGTTATATTCCTCTATAAAACAAACACTTGTAGACAGTTTTAAACAGAACTGGCTATCCAAGGTACATGAATCTCCAAAAGCTCTTAATTATAAGATTTACAAAGAAAATTTAGTTTGAAAATTATTTCAACATTCTTAATGACAAAAATGCTATAACTCTTTGCAGATTTCATACTATGAACCATAAACTACCTATTGAATCTGGTAGATGGCTTAATATTCCAAGAGAAAATCGAACTTGTACATTATGTCAAAATCAAGATATCGGGGATGAATTTCATTATCTTCTGGTTTGTTCAGCTCTTAATAATGAACAAAAGATGCATATTAAACAAAAATTTTATCTACGCCCCAATATTCTTAAACTCAATGAATTAATGAATAGCAGCCATCCACCAGAGCTAGTTAAGCTATGCAAATTTATTAATATTATTAATAAAAAGTTAGAATCTCCTGGGTAAATTGTTGATATCTGTGTACCTCCTATGTTTCTGCTCATTTGATAATTATTGTATAATTGTACATTTTATTTTGTTTTTTTATATATCTCTGTACCTATGTTATGGTTAATGAGAATAAAGATATATATATATATATATAAGTTCAACTAAAGTGTACGAAAACAATATACAGTATACTGCTGCATGTGTATATTGTTTAGGGACCATCCTAGACCCAAAATTCAGGGAGACTTCACTTCTCCCTCAGAGAAAAATAAGAAGTTTCAAATCCCGAGGAGACTTCTCAGTGTGCACAAGTTTCATTAGTTATTAAATTTTGCATGATGTTATCATATAATGACATTCCTTTTTTGAACTACTTCATCTTTCTAAGACTATGCAAAAAGACAAAAAGGTATAAGACCATTAACTAATGTATTTGATTTTTTTTTTCAATTAAAAGACATTAAATTATTATTAAATTTCACATCTAGTCAATCTAATGTCTAAAAACTCATTATTTACACATGCACCACAATTGATTAGTTCAATAACTTAAGGTTCATATAGCCTTCTCTATTTTTCATCCTTCCAGAATTTCAAGGTCTTGGCTAAGTCAAAGTTTTTCATTGAAGGACCATCCTCAGAAATTCTCATCAAGTCATTCACTGAACTATTGTTTAAATTGTTTCTCAACCTTGACTTGATTCGATTTTTGGGTAGAGAATCCTCTTTCACATGTAGCACTATTGACTGGTAGAAGTGTGCAGCACTGAACAAGTTTTACAATATTTGGCATTATAACTTCATATATCCATGCTAAGTTTTTTCACCAATTTCATTATGGGGGAAATTTGAAAAGAGCCTTTCACAAGCTTTTTGTATTGTTTATATTCCATTGGCACTTGTTCTTCGTTTAGTTGCCAGTAGCTTCTGCAATGGTTGTTGTTTAGCCAATTTACTCTTTGTTATGGCAGTTAATGTTAGAGTGATTGCCCTTTTTTTACTTTTATTTGCTATTTCTAATGTTATTTCTTTCACAAATCTTCACTTCTGATTGTACTTGACCAATTGGAACCCAACTTGGTATGATTGTTCCTTGGGTTATCCTGCATAGAACTGACATGGGGATAAAAAATGGTAAATGGTACATTTGAAGGCATAGAAAAGTTTCAAAGGGATCAAAGTTGTCATATGACTCCTTGTAAGAGTTATTGCCCTTGGAAGGTGAAAAAAAAGTTGTTTTTTTTTTTGTTGTTTTTTTTTTGTTTTTTTTTTTTTTTTTTTTGGGGGGGGGTTTACACAATATCTTATAAAAACTACATATTTGATAGATAGAAAGAAGCTTTCAATGATTCCTATGATAAGTACAATCAAAATCTTCTTGAGTCAAAATTGTTGGACAACTCCTTGTTACATTTTGTAAATTTATTGCCCTTGAGAGGCAAAATTTAACCAGGTGAGCAATTCAGGCTCCTGGGAACCTCTTATTGTAATATCTGTAAGTTAAAAAATAAATATGTGGATGAAAACTTGTACATGTACACAATATATGTGGGTTGGCAGAAAATTGCTCATTTTAGCATTCGATGTATAATGAAAGAATTCTATGATTTTACTTTGTAAGCAAACATTGGATTATACTCCAGGGGTAGCGCTGGGCATCGCCAATGTCGCAATTTGCGATTTTTTATTTTATCTGGCGACAAAAATAATCAGTTGGCGATTATCTTGGTGCCTAGGTTTTGTATATTAAAATTGACAGGAAGTTTATCAGAAACAGATATTTTCTCTAATTACACAATTGTGTTGACACCTGGTCAGAGTTAATTGACCATGACCAATTTACGACTGAAGGCAATTAAAGGTAGTTAGACCAGGCGCCGTGACTGACAATATCTCAGGAGAGGTGTCAATCAAATGTAAATATTTTATTGAGCCAATCAAAACTCTCATCATTTGGTCAAAGGTAAACACAATTATGGCCATGTGCACGTGGCTACATACATTGTACGAGCCTCACAGCCCTGTGATACATTCAGAAACAGACTTACCTAATAACAGAATAAATTAAATCCAATTAACAATGATTATCCCATTAGGAAGTGTCTGAACACTTCGAAATGAAAGAATTGATAAAAGAAAATGGATGACATTTGTTTACACTTTTGCCATTTGACTTTTGGCGGCGGGAAAATCGGTAAACAAATAGAATGGGGATTCCCAAAATCTAATTAAGGAAATACAACTCAGATATCAAAATAATTAAACGGGGACACAATTAATGGTCCAAGGTACAAAATGTAGTTTGCTAGAAATTTTTATCACTAGAAAAAAGAATCAAGTTTGTTAAAAATAATAAAAAAAAAAAAATAATCAAATTATATTGTAAGATAAATTAGTCCATAATTTATGGCATAAAGCCATTAAAGGACGAAGGTGAACATGTTATAAAATCAGGGACTATACGAGAATAGTTACATAAAGTCCTTGTTAGAAATAAAATACCTGTTTCTGGAGTAAAACTCTATTTTTTTTTTGCATATGAAAGTGACAGACTAGAGCTAAAAACCTGCTTTATACATGCATCAAGAGTGTATCTTGGTACATGCATGTATGTCATGAATATTGAGAAGTCTATGATGAAATTGGCTCAGGTTGATTTAAAATGTACAGTGCTGTCTATGTAAATTCAGTTTCTAACATTGCAGATGCATTCTCCTTGGCACAAGTGGGTTATTGTACTTAAGCTCATAAGACAAAATATTTAGACCTAAAGTTACAGTTATACATATACATGTGTAATGTTCTGAATGTAAATTTGGTTTTAAGTCTTATTTACAGTGTACAAGTTTTAATTGCATCATCCTAATTTTACAATTAAGGACTTGTGTAGTATATCTATTTTTATTGCTATTTTGTTAAAAAATCTTTTGATCTTGCATACAATACTTTTCAATCTCATGCCAGTCGAGTGAGAATGAAAATTATTGCTAGTTTCTATGTCCTCGCATGACTTACAAGCAACAGCGTAGGAATATTTGATAACCCAAGTACCACAAATGTCTGTTTGTTTACTGCATATGAAATAATGGCTAATTAGTGGCAATATTTTCTAGTCTACAATGGAAAATGCTTAAATACAGTAACTTACCCGATTAGAATGAATAAATCCCAAAATTATTCCACAAATTTTAAATGCGACTGTCATAGTTAACCGATTTTTAAAAAAAAATGTGTATCACAGCTGCACAACATTCGTTACGTCACGTGGCACGTCGCTGAAAAATTGTCACGAAAGGAAATTTTGTGACGCTTATGAAACTTACATATGTAGGTCAAGAAAACTGAAAATAAAAGAAAACTAATATCTTACAATTCAGCAAAACAGCAATAAACAGATTATTAAATATTTTTTCAACTCGCGGGACTTTCTCATACTCATCCGTCTTGTGGCAAAGCCGCTCAAAGAGATAAGCATGAGAAAGTCCCTTTCATTGAAAAATATTAAATAATCTAATAGTGTCAGTCCTATAATTACCCGGAGTTAGACAGTATTATTATTTGTTCAGTGTTCTCCCCATAAGTTTTAAATAGCACAGTGCTTACTGGCATAGCACAGCTCTTACGGCCTTCCTCCAAAATTATAGCACAGTGCCCATAGTGCATTCTAACTAAAATTAATTACTGATAGCACAGTGCTAATAAATCGTAGCGCTGCAAAGTACAGCGCTATAATGGCCTGGGGAGAACACGTTTGTCATAACTAATAGTTTAGCCAGCTGCTTATTCACTAGGTCAGTGTCTTCAGTTTATACTTAAATATAACCAGAATGCCAATGATGAAGCTCATTCTTTAAGTAAAGAGTATACCTGTTAATTGATTTTATTTAATTAAATCCAAGGTCAAACTATATTTACTTGTACAGTCATTTTTGTAAGTGTTAATGCCCTTATTTTACAATCACAAAAAGATATAGACTTGGATTATTTACATGTAGGGGGGTCTGCCATGTGTTTGTTTGTTCCCTAAGACATTAAAATTTGTAGCTTTTCTGCTTAGCAAGTGGTGTACATGTATATAAAGTGAAATCTTGTTGGTTCAGAAATAGTAATGTAGATAAGTATTAGCCTACATGTATCAGGGAGAAATCAGTGAAAACTCCTCCTAGTGCTCATTTCTCCCATTTGTCATTGGCAGGGAGGAAGAAGTTTGTGTAATACATGTAGATTTCATAGAGGAAAATGTCTGTATTCTTATTTTTCAAACAAACATGTAATTAACTTACTAAAATCTATGTCTAGATTAGAAACTGAGTAGCAAGGTCAGTAACCTCTTCCATTGGGTTGTTCTTGCACGTTTTAGTTGCATGCATGTGTACTGTTTGTTGATCTATTTCACATGCATGACATATACAATAATGGGAGTGTTGTGACAAGTCTAATTCTTGTGTGCTATTGTACATGCTAGCAGACCAAACATAATGCTCAATTTGTCTAAGTACTATAAAGCAGGATCTGTTTTATTGGCAAAATAATATCTTATCCTGAAATACAAATATATTAAAAAAAGATCTGCCATAGACCATTATCAGTGTTAATGTACTAGTCAATCCATGAGTTCAGATTTAAATTTATGGGTAGAATACATCTGTATACATAAAGGTTTGCTTCATATGTGTTCTATGTTAAAAGTAAATGTCCTCTTCACAGTCTCTTTGTCTTGCATTTTACTAATATATTTTTTTAAATGTCATTGAGCCATAAAAACTAATTTAGTGTGTAATATTACTGAGGTCAGTGTACAGATATGTTGGAAGATCATTGTTATCTTGCTATCATTAAAATAGTGTCTTCTCCTCTATCCTAAGGTAATTTATTTTGCATATAATTTTAAATGGTTAATGACCTCTTATACATTTACAAGAAGTATACATTTAAGATATTGTATAAGTGGACTGGTGATTGTTAAAGAAATGGTTAATTAAGAAAAATATTTACATTACAAATAAATAACTTAGTAAGGCATTACTGTTTGTAAATGCTGTTAAAATATTTTGATATGAATTTTACCATATTGACTATGTACATGTATATATATTGTCTGTAAAAGAAATATATTCCAAATGTTTATGTCTATTTTATCTGGTTGCAATTGATTGATACAGGAAAATATCAGATTGCAAGACAATTAGTACTAAGTATGGTCTTTATGAAAATCAGACAGGAGGTGATTTTTGCATTTCAAAATCCCATCAAATGCACTTTTATTTCTACTAGTAATTCAGGAACAGTTACAGACCACAAAACCAGTCCTAGTTTGTTATTTGGTTGTTATAATGGGCTTTTATACACCATGAATCATCTCTATGGCATAGATAGTGTCTGTGGACTGTTATTCTCAAGTTTTTAGAGAACTAGCAGAACAATACAACCCAAAATAAAGAATAAAGGAAAATAATTTTCATTTTATATATACATGTACTTACATGTATGAAATTGATGTCAGAATTATTAAACCTTAAAAAATAAAAAAAACTATAGAATAATCAATGACCTATTTGTTCACAGCTTGGAATACAACTGTAGGTATAAATTCAGGTACATGTATGTCAGCAGGCAGTAGTCTTTGGTGTAGCTTAGAAAAGATGGATTTCATTAAGTCTGCGGTGGAGCAAGAAACAGAAAATTTTGAAGGGGAGGTAACTCATTGAATTGAAATTATAGAAGACCATTTTAAAATAATTACGTATAGCCCGAATGCCCATATACATTGTACATACAAATTGTAATTCAAGTAAAGTGCATTTTCATTTTTTTATAAATGTAAAATACTTTTTTATTTTTTTTTGCAAATGAGATGTGTACATGATTTAATTGTCATGTGTTATATTTTCTATATTTGAACTGTACATTTATCATTAATGTTATTTCCACATGTACATGTAATTAACATGACAAATTAATAAACCCTTTTGGTAAAAATATAGTTTCACTATTACCCCTTCTACTTTGTAGCCTTAAGTATGTTTAAGTTTTAGTGATTACTGCACGTTGAAGTAGAAGTAGAGACTTATAATTCCTAAAGCATTATGACTGGTGTGTAGGCGAGGAGAAAGTTTAAGTTTGCTTTGAGATTTAAGTAGCTGTCTTTATAAAAATCAGACAGGAGGTGATTCATGCATGTCAAAAAACCACCAAATTCAATTTTGTTTCTGATTTTGTTTTTGATAAAAATTATATAGATTGTACATGGAATTGGCAAGAGTTATCATTCTTGATTATGATTGATTTGGTTGATTTAAGGAGGTAGACCTAAGGTAAGGGAGACAACTCTTAAAAATCATTGGAACATTTGTATGCAGCATTTTACATCCACTTTATGGAAGCATCTAATTAAATTGGATTGATTTTATTCTGCTTCAAACAAAAGCTTGAGAGGCTTTTGTGAAATTGAATATGATACAAACATTACTGATTTCAAGAGTTATGTCCCTTACCCTAGGTCTACCTCCTTAAGTGGAAGATATATGATTTTCTCAAAAGTGCAAACCTGAATACAGAAATAGTCATGTGAAAATGTAGCATGTGTAGACTGAAAAAGCATTGTTTGTTTGGTGGGTTTTACTACACCATGAATCACTTTACAATTGGCATTGTCTGAATTTTAGAACTCCTTGATTAGAAAAATTATGGGCTATATGCATAATTTATGTACATATTCTCTGTGTTTTTTCTGGAGCCTTTTTAAAGGGAATCCTCCTGAAAACACCCAATGCCACCCCCCCCCCCTAAAATTTGTGATTCTTGCATATTTTGTTTATACATGCTAAAGAACAGTAAGGACTTTTGGTACAATTCCTCCTAAGAACCTGGAGAAAATCTTAATTGTTTGTTTGTTTGTTTGTTTGTTGGGGTTTAACGCCCAAGCAGCGATATTTCAGCTATATTCAGGCGAGAATCTTAATTGTACATGTTATTATTCTCATACATGTATAGTTATAGAGATTGTTACTGTCAAAAATTGGCCCTCTTTATATATCTATTCTCAAAAGATTATTTGGTTTCATAATTTAAGGTAAATATATTATACAGAGGGTTCCTTTGTCATTCATTGAAGACCCATGGGTGGCCTTGAGCTGACATTTTTCATCCTGGCGACTGTGACTGTGACTCTTTGACAAATTCAACATACATGTATTCATACTCATTATATACAATGTCAATATACTTGTTAAATATGAAGTTATGATTTTGTTGACTTGTAAACATGACAAATCCAATAAAAAAATAAGCAATATTTCCCAGGTGAGATTGATCTGTCTTACTGTGCTAATCTACTTTTGACCCTTGACCTCTGGCCAGCTGTTTTAATCTTACATAAATGATAATAATCAATTGATAGTAAAGGTGATTGTCAGGAGATGTCAATTTTTCTTTGTTGTTTTAAATGGTTTTATTCTTGTCTAATCATTGTGGAAGGATCTTTTTATGTGGCTTCAACATTCTTTAGGGCATTAATGTGTGAAAAAGTAGTATTTATGTACAATTAAAAAGTGTTAGAGGGCACATACATGTAGTGAATTTTTTGGATGATAATTTATAAGTTTTCTATACAGAACTTCAAAATTATTATATTGGAATATTACTTGATATATGTTTACATGTAAGTAAATTTATATACCTGTACTATTTTTTGATAGCAAGTACATACATGTATACATGTTACTAAAGTATATAGATATTTGTCAATTGATTTTTTTAACACATGTAAAAAAAATCTATTACAAAATTAAATTTAAAAAGGAATTCTAGTATGTACATAAATTGTTCTTTTAAACTTGTGGAATATTCACCAAACAACCAAACATGTTCACTTTAGACAGGTTTTACTGTATAATGTCACCTGTAAATACAAACTCCAGGAATGAAGAAAAAAATCATTGACAAAAAGACTATTCAAATGCCAGATGATCATTTGCTGATTTCTGACATCAAAAATATGTGATCTTATTTGAAATGTTTTTTTTTTTTTTTTTTTTTTTTTTGTAGTCAAATAATGAAGAGTTATTGCTACATGTATCTAAGTATTTGTCTGGAAAATCTCCTTATTATATTTTTTTATAATTGCCTGCTATAGTTTGACAGGTGTAAATTATACAGTGCGTAGTCTATGAACCCATGCCATCCACAGAACTTGTTGAAAGTGTTTTTCAATTAATTCATACCCTAATTACAGGTACTGGTAGTTAGAAAATTAACAGATTCTATAGAAGTCTATTATCAATAATTTCTACCTTCCCTTTCTTCCAAGGATGAATCCAGTATTTCAGGGGGCTGAATAGAATTATAGGTCTAGCCTAGTGTCACAAGATAATTTTTTGGGTTTGACTGTATGTGAAAAATTCATGTCAAAATGTTTTGTTGTGTTTTGTGGGGTGTCATTTTGTCCAGCACACTTTTCCTTAATTATCATACACAATAATAAATGTAGAACATTGAATGTATATGGGTATTACTTTTTTTTTGTTTGTGTTTTTTTGTGGCTACTCAAATTAAACACAGCTCATACCATATTTGGTAGAAATTGTTAAATCCAGTATTAGCATTGCCCCTTCTAATAAATTTACTTCATTCGTGTCCATTGAAAAACTATTTGGCATGGAATTTATACATACTAGTAATATAAATCACTGAAAAAGTGCTTATCATGTGTGAATGTATCATGAATTGTTCACTCCATATAAAAAATGATATCATGATGTCTGCATATGAAAATTAATGACTGCACAGTATATAACCTAGATTTTTGTATATTTATAGCAATATTACTTAGTATATACATTACAATATACTTGTTTTGATGTACATGTATGAATGTCAACCTTTGAATAATTCGGTCATTTAAAAACTTTTTGTTCTATTTGCTAAATGAAGAGTTTGTTCTGTCATATGAGCACAGTGTATACAGCTGCATATGTGTGTATTATGAATGAATATACTATTGTAATAGGAACTACCAATTAATTTCCAGTTGTAAGTTCTTTAAATCTTTTACTGGTAATATATGGTGTAATTATTTCATACATTGTATAAACACATGTACTTAACTATAAAATACTTGGATGAATAGGATCTACTTTTCATGGTGTTCATCCATGCATGGTTCTATCCAAACTTGTGTTTGTGTTTTTGAGTAACTGCATATCACAGCCACTTGATATTTTAGTTGAAGTTTTATTATAGGCATGTTATATCATAATATTGGGTTTATCTATTTCCTGTTTGACAACTTTTGTTTATATTCTTTTGCATTGGTAATGTTAAAGAGGGCCAGATCCAGAAATGTATAGAAATTTGGGATTGAAGATGATTTCCTGGCTCTTCTTTTTCTCAATTTACACAATTTTCCAACAAATTGTGAGCTTGCAACCCTCAGAATTAACCCTCCTTGGATCTTTTAATGTTAAAAATTCTGTAATTAGAGTTTTTGTAGAATTTAAAACATCACAATAATTTCCGAATTTACAGCAAATTATTCGTACTCATTAAATAATTTTTGACATTCAGTAACTATGAAATAAAATAAAGTTTTAGTAGTACCAAAGAACTAATTTTTCTGTCCAAGCCTTTAAATACATGTACAGATTATGACATCAAAGTTATTATTGTTGCATAAAGATAAATTTTAAATTTTTAGACAGGTACCCATAACTGCAAATAACACCATAAACAGATCATGATAACAAGATAACAACTTTTTACTTACTAGGATATGGACCATGCAGTAACTTTTCACTTACTAGGACATGGACCATGCAGTAACTTTCTACTTACTAGGACATGGACCATGCAGTTTGACTTCAAAATGCAAGGTCAAACCTTTTTTAGGCTTCCAATACATTTTGGTCCAATTTGAAAGCAAAATGCAGGGGTTAAAACTTTTAATTATTCTTTTGCATGACTTTGCAGCAATATTAGTGACCATGCAGTTTTTACATCATAGTGCAAAGGTTGAAATTTACCTCCTAATCTTTTTTTTTCAGGCCTCACGAGCTATGGACCAGTTTGATATTAAGATTGAGAAATCAAAACCTTGTGTTTTACAAGAGATTCTTGATATGCTGAAGAAGCTGTTGGAGTACTGTCTATGTTGTCTATCGTGTGGGTGTTATCATGGACCGACAGATACCAAATCTATGAATGGGAATGGCTATGAGATGATATTACTGGATAGTGAGAAAAAAGCTGTTCAGAACTTACTACATTACATGGAAATGGGTAAATCTAAGCATTCTTATTACAGCACATAATGATACAATGATGATGTTCAGGAAATAGAGTTGATCTTCCGTTGGTTAAAAGGAGTCACATACATATAATAAACTTCCTTAGGTAAACTAAGAAAATTGACAGGTTTTAAATTCCTTTTTCCTGAAGTTAAGTATTTTACTGATTATAAGTTAGATTATCTTAAAGTACATCTGTGATTTTCACAAAAAGCTGTTAGCCCAAAATCTATCATGGCCAAAATTATAAGTCCATTTGTTTGCCATCACCTGACAGACCATTACAAAACCCTTACTGTAAAGATTTTATACCAAGCCACACAATTGGATGAATAAATTGTTTTGAAACTTTGCACAGTTGTTTAGTACTATGAAATACATGTAAGAACAATTTTCAGCAAAATCTAAAATGTAGTTGTTCAAGTTGTCATAAGATATCTCTCTTGTCCAAACTGTGTCATCCAAGACTGAGGCACTGACAATTTTTTTTCAACATTGGCTAAAATTAACTTTCAAAAATAAAGGTCCTGGACTTTTCCAAGATTCCAACTTAAGTACTATCTCCGTATAAGAATCAGGCAAAATGTATATAAGGCTTGACACATGAAGGAAACAAATGCAGAGATTTTATTGCTTTAACCAATTAATTATACCAGAAATAATCATCAAACTGTTTGTAAAATTTGCCTTTTAAGATATTGTTAGTCAAATTTAGTTGAAATGCACTATGGAAAAATGGTGGGAAAATTGTCCCGCACTCTTTCCCTATGTAAGCAGTAAAAAATATCTATTTCACAGATGCTTCAGGATACACTTAAATAGCTTTTTGGTTATTTTCTAGATATACTGAATATATTTTAGGCAAAAATGACTAAATTGGGGAAAATAATATGCCACCCATTGCCTGATTCTTACACAGAATGGTACTTAAATGGTCCTTTTCAGGAAAATCAGTGGTCCACAATATTTTCACAGATGCTTCAGGATACACTTAAATAGCTTTGTGGTTGTTTTCTAGATGTACTGAATATATTTTAGGCAAAAATGACTAAATTGGGGAAAATAACATGCCACCCATTGCCTGATTCTTACACAGAGTGGTACTTAAATGGTCTTTTTCATTAAAATCAATGGTCCACAATATAGTGTTAATTTAACGGTTGAAGATTTAGGACACAATTAATTGAAATTTTAAGGGTCCTAGGTTAGAAATGGGGGTCATATACAAAAGTGTAGTTGCGACCACCTTTAATTTGAGACCCTGTTCAGGAAATCAGATTTATGTTTGATGTGATGTAACTGCTTATAAGAAATTAAAAAATCAAACAATTGTTAGTAATCTTGAAATCATTGTCTGCATCAACCATAAAAATATATTCCATCAGGTACATGTATGTAGTAGACCTGAACTTTATTGAGTACCAATATTCTTGTATACTTTTATATAAGTAGCTGTGAGATTATGTAACATATTTTGAAAATATTTGATGTGAGTTATACATGATAAGCAATTGCACATATCACACATGTTTCCTGGATGTTTGTTAGTACCAATACATATAAATACAGGCATTGTCAATGATAAGAGGACACAAGGTGCAAAAAACTTCATCGAACTAAAGGTGATCTTGTCTTCTACATTCACCATAATTTTGCATTAACTGTAGTACAGAACTGTATTTTAGAGAAAACCATATATTCACCTTTCACTTACGCTGTAAATCAATCAAATCTAGAGGGTTAACTCTTAAGCCTATTTCTAATATACAACTGATATAATTTTTATCTAAAAACTACAACAACCATAAGACAAACAAAGTCTGGTTATGTGGTGTGTAACAGTGTTTCTGAATCAGAAATCAAAGTAAATTTTGTGGGTTTTGTACATACATGAATCACCTCTTGTTGATGTCTATGATAACTGTTACTTGATAAAAAGAAGGTGTGGGCCTCTACTTTATATTTTCTAGTACAAACATTTAATATTAGTCAAAACAATACAGAATCATCACCATTGGGATAATTTATTAAATACATCTAAATCCAAGAACATGACCTGAGTTAGAAAACAGGAATTGTGAATGTTAATTGTATGTTAACATTGATTTATTCTTTTTTTCAGAAGCCAGTGGTGACCCTGTACTGACAGAGGAACACATTAGAGCTATGTGTATACTGACCTACTCTGACAATGAAGAGTTACAGAGATCCGCTGCCCTCTGTTTTACAGAAGTCAGTGAGAGAAGTAAGGCATTGATTAACTTAGAACTATTTCATGGAGACTCATGTTTGTGTTTTACTACAAATAGGACACGTGTTATTATTTTACCCAAGTTAGATAAAAGGATTATATACTGATATAAATGACCAGAACATGGTAAAAGAATGATACACTTGAGTTGTAGAGTTATTGGAGTTCACATATTACAATTACACTGTTTATCCATACTTTTCAAGACTTACATGCAAGTTATTAAGAAATCTGCAATATTAGAAGAATACACAAACAGTATGCTAGGTTTGTTGAAATTCCATGAAATGTATTTCAGACCAAAAATCATTATCAATGCACTTTCATCAAACTTTCAGAGTATCTTCGTGAAAAAAATGAACTGGATAATTCATTTTGGCGCAATTAAGCAAAATATTATAGTCAAGGAATATTCTAATTTTATATGTATAAAATAACATTTTTTTTTTCATTTCTTTCAGTGTCTTCCCCACTCACAATTCCTATTGCACGTCCCCTAGTGGAACTACTCAGATCACGTGATCTACATGTACAGAAAGCAGCCACTTTGGCTGTCAGTAATTTCTCAATGTTAGGTCCAGGTAAGAACCAATTTTAAATGAAGTTTAGATGTTTTACTTACAGGAAAACCAAGAATCCTTAAACAAGAAATTTTGAAACCTCCAGCACTAATCCATCTTATTTTCTGTCATTTGATATTGTTAAATTAATTATTTTTGTGTTCATGGAGAAATTTAGGAAATGAAGTTTATAAAACAAGATTCAAATTGCATACAATTCCAAATTTTTTTTTCTTATCCTTGAAAACGTTAATATTATGCCATCTATTGTTTGTATTTTGTGCCACTCTCCCCCTGAAATAATTCACTTTAAATAATAACAGTGATCATTTATCTCATATTTAAATAAGTAATAATTATTTCGTAGAGCTTTGCTTTTTTAGCTAAAGTTCAGACTTTTTGTTTTAAATGGTTTTCCTTTTGCCCATTTCAATAGGAATTTATAGTATTTTTTTTTTCTGGAGATTTTATTTAAAAAGGTGTAAAAGATATATAATGACTTAGAATGTCTTATTAATCTTGACCAATTTAGGTGGATACTACAAAAAACTGTTGTTTTCTCATGTACTGATGTGCATTGTTTTTAAAGTTTAGTCCAACTGCAAATTAACTTTAGACAAAAATTAAAATTTTTTATTGAAAACCTTAATGCTGTGATAAAATCATCTTGCAGATAAAAAGAAATTAAAAAAATTGACAAACCAAAAATATTAAAACCCACTTATATAAATTCCTTATTTGTTTGTGGAAAACCCCGTTTTAGATTTTTTTACAAGTGATTAGCAAATGAATGAAGTCAATATTGATTTACTCATAAATAGAAAATAGTTTATTATATGGAAGTCTAAATTTTACAGATAGACAGACAGTTTATACTCGATTCATTGAGCAGGGATATAAAAAATCAATCAAAACTTCTTATTAAGGAAAGTTTTGTTAAAAACCATCTGACTTTAAATTCAGGAAATGGCAATTCTTGATCAAGTATTGAACTTCCTTGATACAAGGCTAAGTGAGACATCCTCTGTTCTGCATAACAAGAAGGGGATGAATTTATATTTCCATGAAGTTGCTGTTCTACTTATAAACAAAAGCTTGGTTGCTTTTTTTTAATATTCAAGGCTAGTTTCATATAGATCATATGAATTTCCTTCCTTTAATTTTTGTTAACACCAATGGGAAAGGCATAACAGAAGATGTACTATTCTTGGTTTCAAGATAAAAAAAATTGTCCACTACCACAAACTTTGAATATTTTTCATTGATATTAAGCTTTTTTTTTTTTGTATTTATTCCAAACATATAACGATATAAATCTTATCTTTTGTATTTTATGGTAGCTTGATGGGTTACAGTTCAAGTCAATATTTTGTTTTGCTCCACTGACTGACAAAGCTACAGGTCTTGGTATATAAAAAAATATAACTGTAAAAGTACTTTTATTGGAGGAAGTCAGTTTTTGTGGATTGTAGACAAATCATTGGTTTGTGGATTTTTAATTTGTGTTTTGACATTTCCCACAATACAAATAAGCAGAAATTCGTATTTTGTTGGGATTTTAATTCTGTAGTTTAAAGCGACAATGAAATACAAGAAAATTGATACTTCATGAATATAAGTACTTTCACAGTATATATGTCATGGAAGTGAAATATCAGATGAAGTTTTTACTTGTCCTTGTCTTAATAATCATGCGTCTTCTTTTAAAAAAACCATTAGCTGCTATTGCATTGTAAGTACATGTATTAAGTAGCAGTCTTTATAAAAATCAGACAGGAGGTGATTCATGCATGTCAAAAACCCACCGAATTCACTTTTATTTCTTATTCAGAATCAGTTACAGACCACATAACAAGTCATAGTTCTTCATATGTGTGTTGCGTTTTTAAGATAAAATTTATATAGATTTTACATGAAATTAGCACTTTGCAACAGTTCTCAATCTTGATTTTGTATGAATTGGTTGGTTTTGGTGGGAGATAAATGTATGATTTTCTCAAAAGTACAGATCTAAATAAGGAAAGGACAACTGTTTTGTAAAAAATATAGCATATGCAGATTGAAAAAGCATTGTTTGTTTGGTGGGTTTTTCTTCACCATGAATCACTTTAATATGGAAAATTTTATGTGGACTCGTACTTAAGTAAACAATTTTTACTGCTTCTATAATTTTAGCAGAAAATAAAGAAGTGTTGGTGACCTGTGGAGTTATCCCCCCTCTGGTTCAACTGTTACATTCTAAGAATATTGAAGTGCAGTGTAACACATGTGGTTGTATTACTGCCTTGGCTACTACAGGTTGGTATTACTGCTTTGGCTACTACAGGTTGGTATTACTGCCTTGGCTACTACAGGTTGGTATTACTGCCTTGGCTACTACAGGTTGGTATTACTGCCTTGGCTACTACAGGTTGGTATTACTGCCTTGGCTACTACAGGTTGGTATTACTGCTTTGGCTACTACAGGTTGGTATTACTGCCTTGGCTACTACAGGTTGGTATTACTGCCTTGGCTACTACAGGTTGGTATTACTGCTTTGGCTACTACAGGTTGGTATTACTGCCTTGGCTACTACAGGTTGGTATAACAATCTAATGGATCATTATGATTTGCTGTAATAAAATAAGAATTCTTGGAGTATCCACCATTGTCATTTTCCAAAACAAAAAACAATCATGATATGTGTATACCTTTACATATATTGTACACTTGCCAGTTATACACCAGTAAACATGTAATTGCTGTGCAAAGCGACAAAAATAACTGAAAATTTGAATCAAGGCAGTATGTTAATGAAATCTTGCATTGAAACAATTTTTTCTTCTGTGTACTTACCATAGGTTCATTACATATTGCATAACCATGCATAACGTTCCTGTGATAGCACTATTTATTCATACATGTAAAAACTTGGAAATTACAGATCTTTATAATTTTCAAAAATTACAAAAATATACAAGTGTTGTTTACACATAATTATACACAGCTCTGAGTTAGTTACAACTGAATTAGGTATTTGAATAGGGTATGTTTTTTGATTATCAGTGAATGGTTGTTTCAGGTGTGAAAACAAAGTGTCAAAATAACTAACAAAACAAATGGTAATCATTTGAATGGCTGTTTGACCCAAGCAACCTTTTCTTCATATTTTGGGCCGTAAATGCAGATTCTTTTATGATCCTCCAGGATCAAGATTACCTTATGTTATCAGTTCATCAGAAATTTTCCTGTTATTTCTAAACAGTTACTACACAATATATGCATGTATTTAAAACAATGTTGAGGTCAATGGAGTAGACATGGAGAATGATGGACAAATGCCAGTCAGCTGGATCACAATGCAAAAACTTAATGTATCAGTGGTTATTTTTGCAGTGATTTAATTTTCTCTAAATTCCCAGTCAAAGTTGGAATGTGAAAATTATATTGTGAAATATTTATGAAGATAAAAAATGGTTATTAATGTTTGTCTTATCTTGTTGTCACAATTATTATAACACAAAAAATCCTCTACCAATTTTTGAATAAAATGCAAAATTTTCCGCACGTGAAAAAAAAGACATATGGTACTAATAAATTTTTTGTTTTGAAACTGACAGTAAAACATTTATTTTCTCATGTGCACAATAAATGTGATTTTTGAAAGGATAACCTGTTCCATTATGGTTTTTCACATTGTTTTGTTTGGTGCAGTAGATATATACAGGGTAAAATACCTTCATGTAAGGACTGAAACAAAAACAGGAATGTGTTACATTGACAGATTTTCATTTGTTTAAACTACAATACCTTCTTTGTAGATTCAAACAAGCAATTGATTGTTTCTAACCATGGAATCAGACCATTGCTGAACCTGATGAAATCTTCCGATCTCAGAGTCCAACGAAATGCCGCTGGCGCTGTACTTAACCTTACCCATCAACGTAGGTCTTATATGTGATATGTTTTGATGGAAACTACCTGGATAGAAAAATGGGCCTGAAAACTTGAATTACCTACATTTTATTATTTGAACATTGAGTACAATAATTCAATATCCTTCAAATTCAAAAATTAATACCCACTTTATTCGATTTCAAAGTAACATTGAAATTACAGTTTTGAAACAAAAGGAATCTCATAAAACCCTCAATATTTGATGGAAGTTATATATACAGGAATGAAATGAAGAATTTGTTTTTATTTTCAGAATCAAACAGAAATGAATTGGTAACTAAAGGTGCTATTCCAGTTTTAGTTGATATCCTACACTCAGGAGATACCGACATTCAGTATTACATAGCAGCATCACTCAGTAATCTAGCAGTGAATGATAAACATAGGGCTATGATGACAGCCATTGGACACTTTGATGTGATAAAACAACTTGTTAAACTTCTCAATACAAAGAAAGAAAGGGTAGGATTATATAGGTTTAAAGTGCTGTAATGATTGTCTTATCCACTCTTTTTTATTCCTGAATCCAGAAATATTTTTGTCATATTCTTAATGTGCTTAAAATTCTGAGTGAGTTATTAAATATTTCGAGAAGATTCTCACCATTTTAACATTTTTCAAGTTGTATAGATACATGGGAGAAACAGATTCTCCTTTGGCCTATTTGTGAATTAGTATTTCACCACTAACTATTATTAAATTTAGATTTAAAAAAATGCTCAGTAAAAGTAAAATAATTGTGCATTGAAGATTTAATCTACATTCAGATCTTTTGAAGAGGCGGAAGCCTTTTTTGATTTTACAGAGTTTAAGTAATTCTATTTCATTTGTAGGTAAAGTGTCAAGCATGTTATGCACTCAGGAATTTAGCTTCTGATGGTAAGTTTGTCTACTTATGTGACTTAATGTTTATATGCAATATGAAGTACCTGTATAAAATGCTTGAAGACCCCAAAGGTCACCTTGTAATTACCATTGTACGCAATCTACTGTGAAAGTACTTTAATTAATGGATACCAATTTTCTTGGATCAGGGAAGAAGCACAAGTTTGTGGATTTTTGAATTCATGGTTTTTAAGTTTTCAGTATACCCATCAGTGGGAATCTGCTATTCAATGGGAACCAAATTTCGTGGTTTGACCTACCCATGAAAACCACAAAAATTGGTACCCCATGAAAAATAGTACATTCACAGTATTACACGTGGTTGAGGTGGATTGGGGTCATTCTGTTTGTCTGATCATCTGTTATTCTGATTCTCTTACCCACATAATGTTAGCACACTTCTAAACAGCTTGATTGATTATACGAAACTTTATAAGGAGGTTAGGCATTACATGTAGACATGCATGATGGAAAATAATAATTTTTTGATGCCTATAGGTAAAACAATCCTTAAAAGGTTCACATGTTTACTTTTGGTAAACACATCTTGTTCTGACTTTCTCTGTTGATTTTGATTAGACTTAATTTGATAGCTATAAGTTACATTAAAGAGGCAGCCTGTAAGGTGAGATAATGTCATTTAAATGTGTTGGCATATTAAAATTGTGTAAGCCCAAGTTCTCAAAAACTACATAGGTATTTTGATGAAGTCTAATGAACTGAAGAGGCAGTTTAAAAAAAAAAAGATTATGAGAATTTCCGCAAATTGTCAATTTTTTATTTGTCAATATTCAAGTATAAATTTTCATGGTTTGTCAAATTAGTTGTTTTGTGAAATTTTTAAGTCCTTGGATACCATTCGACCATTATGGTTATCATTTGAGATTTTACATTTCAGTGGTGATTTTGTGGTTGAACTGAATCAAGAAAACCATAAAAAATAGTACTCCATGACCTATAATTCTTGCAATGAACTTAGCTTGTTTTCAACCTGTCAATTCCAACTTTTCTTACCTAAAATAATTTCTTGTAATAAGTTTCTTCAAATAAAGATAGACCAGATTCAAATTGTAAATGTTCTTTAAGATAAAGCCTAACAAGTCAACTTCTATATTTTATGTACAATTATCATTTAGTATAAAAAGAAAAGTTTTTTTGTGTTTTCTCTTATATTGATCCAAATCATTAAATGTTTTTGTATGGTTTATGTTATTTCTACATTTAACAAATGTTTGGTAGTTTGGATTAATCTTGTCCGTATGTCCGTCCTTCCAAAATTTTGTCACAACAATCATATGTTGTAAGCAATTTTGGTTGCTCTCCAATATTAACTTCTATGAATGGGGCTATGCATGGCATGGCAATGTGTGCAACTTCATGTTTCTAGCTAATGCATTACTTCTTAGTGACTTCTATATCTGCCTGATGCATTGCATCTGTGATTTATAGTTCTAGTTGATGCATTTCTTCTCTGGCCTATATTTCTGTCTGATGCATTGCTTCTCTGACCTATATTTCTGGCTGATGCATTGCTTCTTTGGCCTATATTTCTGGCTCATGCATTGCTTCTGTGACTTATATTTCTGGCTGATGCACTGCTTGTGTGGTTTATATCTCTGGCCGATGCATTGCTTCTGTGACTTGTATTTCTGGCTGATGCATTGTATAATTGACCTTTAACAGGGCTACAGTTACCAAGTCTATTTTTACATTTGTGCTTGTCTATTACTGAAAGGAAATGTCATTATATTTAATTTCTAGGAAATCAATGTTTGTGATTCATTTATCTTTAACATTAATGGGATACACTTGACAAAAAAGACAAAAACAATCCAAATCTTAAGACAGGCTTTGTTTGAGAGGAAGGAAACACTATTGACTGTAACACAGATGTGGTCCAGATTTATAGATATATAATTGGTGACTCATTTATTTGTGCAATATTGAGACTGTTTTTAAAAGTAGCATTTACATGTAGGAAATTATTTAAACAAATCAATATTCCAAGGTCAATTGAAATATGTTTCATTCTACGCAGTGATTTGGTCACGTTAATACTGTATGATAGTTTTGGTAAAAGGTATTCTGAGGGTCTATCAGGAAAAGAAATTTAAATGTGTGTAATATTTATGAATTAAAAACTAAAAAACAAAAGTAATTCAATGTTATGTATTAATCTCTGCCATTTTCTATTTGAAGAATAATTGCAAGAAAAAATGTCAAATAAAAACCTTATCTTAAAGAAGCAAGTATCCAATATTTTTAAGATTTAAATGAAACAATCTGAAAATAAATAACTTAAGAATTGACAGAATCTGTTAATTTGAGAATTGATACGTATATATATGGTCATCCGATTAAAAATATATATCTGCATGTTCAGGCATTGATTCATTTTTGGGTGGGTTAGAAACAGCATTTTGACCCCTGGAATCTAAAAGTTACATGTAGTTTTATTTTTTTTTTGCATGGAATCTTGATTTTGCACACACATATTGCACAAATTTAACCACAAAATGATCTTGGCTCATTATACATTTGGTTTTTATTTCTGTTTCACAGCCTGAAATCCTTGACCAGCCTTTGATTTTATATAAATCTTAGTAATCCTGACTCATAATCAGCCCCTGTTACATGACATGATCCATTCTGTTTGGCTTTGTTATGATTAACACCTGGTCACTGTTATCAGTGACATTTCTCTCACTATAAAGCATTGCCTATAAAGTACATACAGTGGAGTCTTACTCATCAGTTATACAAACTGTCTATAAAGGATTATAGTAGTTCTGTCTAATCAGCTGTAAAGTTTTACCTGGAACAGCTGTTTTATATCGTTATCTAAAGGTGCAAATCTTATATAAATGATTGTTGTATTATCTGCTTATATAATCTTAATGGTCTATATAGGTGATAATTTTGTCTTGGTTGATGGATGGAAAATAAGCTGCTAAGAACCTTTATTGCTTAATGGAGTGTATTAATGTATTTTGAAATAATTGACTATTTTTTAATCATTCATATAAGCATTAGATATGTATCAATGCACCTGATATTTCCTTAGAATGCAGTAAATAGTTATAATAAATGTACTATGATTACTCCTGAAGTTTTTATCAGTTATAAATTGAAGTGCCGGTATACATATAATAAGTCAATTAATATCAAATTAAAAACTGATATTAAAATCAATGGGCTGATAGAATGTCAATTAAGAAAGTTATGACTTGACATGACCTAAATTCGTCATTCTTGTATAAAAACTCTAAGTTTTTATGGTTGACTTCAGCAAAATTTAAATGCCATAGTATTTTCATGATAACTTGTGATCACATGTGGTAACAGGCTTGTACAGATCTTAGATCAGGCAACTACATGTACATAATGTACTAGTATCTGATTCTCAATCTTTAACTCTGGAAAAGGAAGTATGTGTATGGGAGGTTGAACATAGGACAAAACCCTGATAATTATAGTCATAACTAAACCAAATTAAGTAAATTAGATTTGTTTAATTTATTGGTCTATCGCGGATGTGACATTTTATGAGCAACTTGGTGGGTACTTCTAGAAAAGCAGAGTATGTTACCCCACCTGCACACTTGGTTCAAGCTCCCAGTTTTTAACTGAGTCCTTGTTATTTACTTTTGTTTTCTTGTATGTGTTTTTTGGGTATTTCATGTTCTTTTGTTTTTTTGTTTGTCTGTTTACCCTGTCATCATCATCAATGAACTTATAATCTTTTGATTACTATTTCAAGCCTGGTTCCCTTGATTCATTAAAATGCTGAAAATGTATTTTTCACTGTTGCTTATGTACTGAACATATTTACAGGTATTAGTTTGGGAATTGTTTTAAAAAATCATTAATAGTTATTCATAGTGTATAAAAAAAATTAAGGTTCTATTTTTTTGGATTATTTGTCAATTGTATAAAAAGTAAATTAGTTCACCATGAAAAATACTAAATTGACAGTAATTCACCAGTTGTTCATTTGTGTTCATTTACATGTAAATCATAAATCTTCTATTTTCAGATGAGAATCAGGTTTTAATTGTACAGTATGGTGCCCTGCCTCTTCTACACAACATAATCAAGTCTAAAGCCTCACATAGAAATACTCTGGGAGCTGCTGTGGCTTGTCTCAGGAATCTCTCTATACACAGGTCAAACGAGGTAAGTCCCCAGGATCTGTTCTGGCTTGTCTCAGGAATCTCTATACACAAGTCTAACACGGTAAGTCTCCAGGATCTGTTCAGGCTTGTCTCAGGAATCTCTCTATACACATGTCAAATGAGGTAGGAATTTATTAACATGATGCCACAAAAGAGAGTTACTCATATATTAGTGGTAATACATTACAGTAATGTATTTGTATTTTAACATGAGTGCATTTGTCTTAAAGTGGAGTCAAGCAACATTTAAACACCTATGATCACAGGCATATAATGTACCTTGAGACATAGACAACTGGTAACCAATGGACCAATGTACTTCTTGAAAAGGGGGTAATTTTAAGACATTGAAGGATAACAACAAAATTACCAGACACTAATCTGATCCATAATCAAGTCAAGTCTAAAATAAATCTTGCAAAATAGATATTACATTACTGGTGTAGCTGGTACCACAATGGTCTTGACTTGGTACAGGTATTTCAATTGATGGGTCAAATCTAGGTTTTACAGCTCTCTAACCTCCCTCTTCCATTGTCATGTGAAAATATCAGTGGTGATTAAATAGCATGGGCATGCTATTGCGTCATAAATGGTAAATCAGTGGTCACATCAGCATAAAGAATGATTTACAAAAAAACAATCATTACTCATTACTTTAGAAACCAAGGACTGATATCAAAAAAAGAATGTGAATGATTCTTTGAAAAGACATTTTATAAGTGTCCAATTTGTAATTAATGTATACCAAAAGAATAAGTATGGCATTCTGGAGGTTAATATGCAAATATGAATCCGTCATTATCCTACCAATGCAAGTATTTAAGAGACATAAATTGACCCCTTTTAATATCCTGCATTATTATCTGACAAACAAAGTATGTGGATTTCTCATGCACTTATATTATACTCCGGACAATAAATCGTGTGTTTCAAATCTAACATAAAACAATAGAAATTGAAGAATAAATGACAATTTTCCTTAGGGAAAAAGGTCTTAGAACTATTTACATGACACTGTTACCCTGCATGAAAATAGTGAAATTAGTTATCATTTCTATACCTAAACAGATGGTATCCGCCTGTCTGTAAACAGTTCATCAGATTACAATGTCATTACAAAAGATAGCTTCTTTTCATGTAACATTTGTTATATATTTTTTGTTTCAGAGTTCTTAAAACATATAATAAATGATGAGTCAGGCCTATCATGTGCTAGCACAGGTGTTTATATTTATAATTCTTAGACCTGTCACAGGGCCTTGCTTTGAATATCAATTATGCAGCCAGACTAGTCTATAACACAAATCTTATCCATGTTACATACTAGTCAGGCTGTATAATACATGGGATCAACTCCTGTGGCACTTTGTTATCATTTTCATGTTTATTTCTGAGAATCTTTTTTCACCCACAATGCATTAGATCCTTCACTTTATATTAGTTTTTATTATAACAAGAATAGGTATGGTGTATATGCCAAAGAGACAACAAAGTTATTCATTATACATCCCAAATCATACATTTGATATGTAATGCATTTCAGTGCCAATTCACGTCGACCGCAAAAGTGACTGAAGCCCTCAAAATCCTAAAAAAAAAACCAGCAACAACCCCACCAGGATGAAAATTTGTGTACATTTTTTTTATATTCTATGTTTTTGGTAGGTACCACTGATACAGGAGAGAATTGTCCCTGACTTGAGGCCAGTGTTATGTGATAGCTCAAATTCAGAATCCCAGAGGCATGCTGCAGGAACAATCAGGAACTTAGCTGTTGGGGATCACCACAGGGTATACATTTAAAATAACTATATGGTATAGTATGTCCCTTTTTTATGCAGCAGAGGTCATTAGGTTGAAGACTTTGTAGCCAGGTTTTCTGAATGGCAGGGATGAGGGGTGCAAACTGATCACTGAAAAGCAATTTTACTTGGTTGTCTGGTATGATTTCTCTTTAATTACAGACTAAGATGTAAATCAAGGTGTTTTTTTTCAAAAGGGGGATGCAATTGCACCTGTTGCACCCCTGGCCTTGCTTCTGAAAAAAAGAAAATGAAATGTGCTATGACATTTCTAACATGTCTAAGGCTGTATTATGTGTTAGAGATTTGTCTAAATTTACTTTTATCAAATTTATTGATTCAGTTACATGTATAGTCAAAGGTCACATTGCTCCAATGTACTATTCTGCTGAATTAATATTGCATTTTAATCTGATACAGAAAAAACAATTGATTTAAAAATGTTTAAAATAAAATAAGATGTCTCTTCTCTTTCAACTTTTTGTTTCCTTTTCAACATAAACATGGAAATTTAACTTATGTGGCTACTGATCACAATCTCTATTAATTTGAATGGCACTAAGTGACACTTGCAGTTTGCATATGTTGGTTCATTACATAAATAGGTTAACGTAAATAGGGGAATTTTGGTCATAGTTTTATTTTGGTTTATTTTCCTCCTCTCTTAAAAGTGCCAAAATTAAACACACCAAAATATAATGATTTTGAAATTTATAGGCGGCCAATATTTATCTTTGTTTTAGTAGGTGTGAACGAGAACAATATTCTGTATATATGTCTGTCGAGCAATTAAATTGACCCTTTGTCATAATATGATACTGGTAGTGTTAGATTCTTTTTATGATAATAAAGGCTAGTTTGATTCCACCCTGAAGATTACACCCGAATACACCAAATTAAACATGCACAATTTGACTGAAAACTGTCAAAATATTCTAATTTAGGGTACCTTAGAGTATGAATAATATGAAAAAATACTATAACTATCAGAATTAGAATCATTGATACTCAAGTTAATCATTATTTTATGATGACTTGAACTTTTATGGGGTTATTTTACTTCTTCCTTTCACTGGAGGTAAAAAATCAACATTAATGGCCTGTGCTAAAATGATTAATAAACATGAGTCTCTCTGTTTCTATATTCTTGATAGGTTATAAAATTTTGTAAAGTTATGGCTAAACTGTTGTTTCATCCATGGCAAGATTATTACAAAGACTGGAACCTTGGTTATAGAGGAAGAGTTTTCTCAGTTACATGAATAAAAACATGGAAAAAAACTATTTTCTTGCATTCTTAGGGAGTAATTAAAAATGCAAATGACTTATTAACCACTGGGCGGTGATTAAATTTCTGCAAGAGAATTCCCGCTATTTAACTTTTTTTCTACAAACAGATTCTCCATCAGCCTATTCTTGTTTGAGTTATTTCTTCACTGTCTATTCTAAAACCAAGACTTAACCAAGCTTGTCAAAGCCCACATATTGAAAATCTTATTTTTACCATCTCCAGTGTAGAAATAAAAGAAACCACTCATTACTGATGGAGAATCTGTATGTCAATCTGGTATTGTAGGTTATAATTGACAACGACTGTGTAGAAGCATTAACATTTGTTTTGCTTGATATTGATACCAAGATCCCTGTCTTATCTGAGGTCACAGCTGCATTGGCTATTCTCACTGATGAAGGTAAGTTTCTTACATTCTGTCAACACCAAAATATGTACAGTCGTATATTTAGCTATAAGTTTTTATACAAACAAGAAAGGAGGCGATTTATACATATGTAAAACTCATCATCTATTTTATTTCAGGAACAGTTTCAGACCACAAATCAGTCTTAGTTTGTCATTCAGTTGTTGCACTTTTGAAATAAAAACTATATAGATTTTGTATAAAGTTTGCACTTTTGCAAAGTTATCATTCTTGAATAGGATTAATTTTACTTATTTTAATGTATGGTTTGTAAAAAAGTACAGGTCTGAATACAGGAAGGACTATCATTACATTTATTCACATTTATTTTTATAAAAATAATGCATACATAAATGTTTGTTCTGTGGGTTTTTGTACACCATGAAACCCTTTATCATAGATAGTGTCTGAATTTTATGAAACTGGTGCTTAAATGGTGGTGTTATTATTGTCCTCCACAGAGGGTTTCTAGACAATTAAGTAAAAGTGCATCAATCTTTTTGAAATTTTATCACAAGGTTACTTACCACAAAAGAGCTTCCACGGTAAAAGAATTATAGGAATAAGGATCTCTGTAGGTTTGTTCTATAAAATGTACAATATACATGTATAACCTACAATATTTCTTGGTACATCACATAGGTGGTCTCAGGGTTATGTACTGGCCTCAGGTGCTGGAGGTCATGGGTTAATCCTTGGCTGAGTCACATCAAAGGCTTTAAATTTGGTAGTAACTGCTTCTCCACAAAAGTATGTAAGGGGATAGAGTGATGACTTATTAGCTCAAAATGATATGTCCAAGTGTGTTGGCTGTTGTTTCGACGAGCTAGTACAATAAAAAGTATAGCATGTCGGACTAGTATAAATCAGGGTCTGTTTGGTTGGTCAATCATTCTCATGTTGAAATGCAAGAAAATATCTGCTATAGGGCATCAAACGTTGATCAATGGTTAATGAAACTACATAGCAAACATACAAATACCTTTTCAGTGAACAACTTTTACAATGATAGTACATATATTTACATGATTTTAATGTTGTCAGAGGGACAATTTAATTATAAGTACTTAGAGTATCATCGAAATGTTTGTACCAAATATATGTATGTTGAAAATTACATGTGAGAAAGCTATGTAACTTCTTTGACATTTGATGACTTTTAAAGTTATATAATATATTTATAACAACATGTGTTTTTTAGTTAAGTTTTCAATATTTGGGAAGACTTAAATTCTGTCAGAACATTAAAAAAAAAAATTATTTTAAAACTCAAGGAATCAAATTTCTTAAGCAATACATACTATCTTCAATTCAGTCATTTAAATTTGGGATTTTATTTCTTGGATACAAGTTAGTCATTGACATATATAAAAAATTTTAAGTATGTGAAATCTGTATTTTCGTACTACTTGAGGCAGATAACATTAAAGACATGTAAATTTTTTTTTACAATAAGGGAATTAGCCCATAACACCTAATCTTGCCGTTGAATTATACGATTCATCTTTCTCACTCTTGAATTATAATTATTGCTAAGCACTAAATTGTTAGGTAAACATTTATTTTTTATTTAATTGTGACTTTTTTGTTTTATTTACCTGGGGTATGATTTATTTGCAAGTTACCACATCATAACAATGTTTTTCATCTTGATGGCATGGTTTATGACCCATTTAATCTGTTAATCCTAGAATTCCTAAGTTTTAGAGATTTCCGTTGTAGATGATGTGAAGTATAAGTTATTACAGTTACACAATGGGAAATGTTTTACCAAGCTTGTCACAATGGCCTCGCTGTCTAATCATTCTGAAGTACAATATAACAGTGTTGGCATCCTGGGACAACTCTCTCTTGTTTGTAAGTAATCACTTAAATTTTCAGTAATGGTCAGTGAAGATTTTATTTTATTTTTTGGGGGTTTTTGATCCTTCAGGATCAAAATACTTTATGTCACCAGTCTATCACTGGAACTTCCCTACTATTTTTGAACACTACACAAAAATATAGTCCAAATGTAGTTCCTTAAAGATCATTCAATAACTCTTTTGTATCAAGTAAATATGTTTCTTGCAATTTATCAGCTCAATAATATTCTATTATTTATGCAAATAAAATTAAGATCTTTTCTTCATATCAACTAAAGATTTGAGGGACTCCTTTTTGGCTTTGAAAGATATTTAGTAATAGATTTACATTCAGGCAATTTATGTCTTGCAGTAATATGTCTGGAAAATTTTTTTTATTTAAAAACTCTTATAAGCCAAATTATCCATCCTGTCATCGAAATTTTTCCGTTTTACAAACAGGAAGTGAAGGGCAGTGATATTAACCAAGTAAAATTGGTGGGAAAATTTAAATTGATAAAAGTGTCTGGTTTATGAAGATCTTGTGTTAAGGAAATATTTTCTTAAGCTGATATTGGTTTTATTTAAGTATAATTGTTATGTAGGATAAATACTCTGTTAATATAGCTTTTGAATGTAAATGCACATTTACTTTTGGATAGATTTAAAATTGGGGAAAAGGGTGAAATGGAACAAAATTTGTAAATGTGTGTGAACTTGGATCAGTAGTATAGACTGACATTCAGTTTACACATATTAAAAAAAGACACTTCTTAATAGTATTTAAAATGCAACTGATAATCACAATTTTATTTAACATTTAACACTAGCATAGTAAAACTATGGGAAAATTAATACTCCACAGTATACTGTGAAAGTACTTTAATTCTTGTATACCAATTTTCATGGATCAGGGCAGAAACACAAGTTCATGGATTCTAGAATTCATGGTTGCAAAGTTTCCAGTATACACACCAATGGGTATCTGCTATTCATTGGGAATCAAATTTTGTGGTTTGACCTACCCACGAAAACCACAAAAATTGATTCCCCACGAACAATAGTACTTTCACAGTATACAGCCTTGAGTGATACTCCCCAGTATATACATGTAAATTGATTACGAGGTAGGAGATACATAAGATCTTCACAGTTTTAAATGTGATACATTATACAATTATTGGTAAGTTAAATGTAGATAAGTAATTGTCTAATTTTAGCAATTCCTGAGGATTTGAGGACTGAGAACAAAAAAGGCATTCTTCTGTATATTGATATGTTTCTAAAATCTCCAGACCCTAACTTCATACATGTGGCATTGTGGACACTTGTACAGTTACTCAAAGGTTGGTGTTTCATTCCCCAAACCATTAACTCCCTCCGGTGTATTGATAACTAGAAGTAAATCATTATTCTCTAATTTTAAGTAATTTGCAAATTTTTATGATGTATCAAAGAAGTTTCAAATTCACTTCCATTGCTATGAGATTTCTTTATTTATTGATGTCCTTCCATAATAGTTTTTTTATAATCGTAAATTCAAAGCAAAGTGAATCGATTTTGAGAAGGGATATTTCCAGGCTGTTATTTGCTCATTTTTACAAAAATGGCAAACATTTTTTTTTAAAGAGGGAATTTCTCCCCCTACAGAACCCTCTGGATCTGTCACTTAGCACAAGCCACCTTTAAATAGAATGAACTTTACTGCCCATAAGAACTTACACTAGGGTGTATTATTAGAATGTTTTAAGACGGTGATGTATTTTGTATGCTTAATTGATCAAATGTTCCTGTCCTGAAATGATAGAGAAAAAAAAAAAAAAAAAAAAAAACACAATCGATTCATTAAATATGCCATATAATTGCAGATGAGTTTTTCCTAAAAGCCTTCAGGGAGCATGATATTGAGCAAGTTCTGGCCAAAGTTCAGAATATGTCTTCTTATCCAACAACCATAGATGAATTGGCTGACACAGCACTGGGTATGCTCAGAGGGGAAGGAAGTCCACCTTCCAGTGACGAGTAACCAATCAGAGCTCAAGGATGAAAATTGATTGTGGCATAAGGCCAATCAGATCTTTTGAGGATACTCCTGTCAGAATTCATATCTGATGAGATTTACATCAAATTCCCTGTACTGAGAGTCAGACCAATATATTGTTATTGTAAAAGCTTTGATGTGACAAGTACATCTATTGTATTGTGATAATATTCGTTGTAAGTGAATTCCCTATGTTCAAAATGTGGAATCTCCTTATGTGCAATATTGTTTTTATATGGGCATTTGGAACAACAAGTTCCTTTAGAATTTGAAATGTATGAGCTTTTCCATCACATTTGTTTTAGTATATCAAGTTACTGTGGTTGATTGCAACTTTATAATGCCAAACTGCTATAGAATTTAAATGAGTTTTTATCTGCTTAATGATATTGGAGTGTTGAAGATGCCTTTCATGTTTTTTATGTACTTGTTTTGAAGGTATTAATTTTTGCATTATCAAAAATGGATGTTAGTGACTAAATGTTTTTTGCAATAATTCATGAAAAGTTATTTCATGTCTTTAGCAATATAGCAAAATCACAGGTGGATCCAATATGAGTGCACCCCAATCTTTTGTTTTGAAAAGTTGATTATAAAGTTAAAAGGAAACACCGAGTTGATCCTCCTTTTTGTAATTTCTTGATCCACCTCTAAAAGTTGTCAATTCTATGTTTTTTTTAAGTTGAGATCTAACTATGATCTAGAACAATTGTAAGCAGTTGTAGAGGCAATGGATTTACATTTCTCCATTTCTCAGCTTTTTAGGCTGATGGCTTAGGTCTGATACACATGTATTTCCAAATTTTGTAGCTTTTTCACAACTCATCTTTATTTATAAATGTGTTCTAAGTCTGCTTAAATTTTCTATTTCCACATGTGTTCAACTTCTTATTTTATTTTAATTATCATCTCCAGCATTTATTCATGAGCAAAATATCCAAAAATATATTAGTTTAATTTTTGCAAAATAAGATATACAAATAAGAGAAAAAAAACAATATTTTTTTTTTAATTTTGAAATATATTCTTTTAATGACGACAATCATAATTATAATAATTGGAAATCATAAACTTGTTTTAGTGCTAATTGTGAATTTGTTTATAAAACAATGTGCAACAATGACATATTTATTGCACTTCAGTTTATAAGAATACATTTGTAAGGGAAAGACTATGAATCTGAGAAGGGGCTTGTAGTATTGGTCAGGACAGAATATTTGTTTTCATAAATTGTGAATAGAGATATTCATTTTTAGATGTTATATGGCTAGATTATTCATTTTTATTATACTCTACATTAGAATCTAATGGCTAGAAAATTATTTTTTTATTTCTTTGGTTGTGGAGGCTTGAATATTTATTTCCAAATTTGTTCTCACAAAGATATTTACAACAAATTTTAATAACAAAAACTGCCCGACACCCTCTCTCAGAGTCAAATGGTTGTCCCCCTTAGCATATCATTACATCAGACCACATTTTTTCAAACTTTATTATATGATGTGTATTTCTATACTCATTTTCTATTTTTTAACATCTCATGTTTATCTTGAGTCTATTTTACTTACTAGTGCAGCCAGTATATTTTATATGACCACAAAAATATTATGAAAATGGCTAAAAAATTGTAGACTTTGATTCTGGTTAAATTCTTATCCTGTGTCAAATATCTCAACTTGTCCATACCTGCCCAAACTGATCAAGGTTGAACCTCTGTGGTCGTGTGAAGCTGCAACTTGCAAAGCATTCTATTTTGTGCTATAAATACCTTTTGCTTTATACAAAGAAGCATAAATATGACAGTGACCTCATTGAGAATTATGTCTTTAAAATAATTTCGTCATTTACTGACAAGAATGAATTTCAAGATGTGAGAAAGTATATAGATTAACAAAAGTAAAACCACAGGGTAAAAAAGGAAAGCTTTCCTGGTGTACAGTAATTTCTTTGTGACTAAATTAAGCTGTAGCATTTTGTGTTTTAGTTGTGCTTAACATATTTGGCAATATTTTTATCGATGATAATATGTTTACTTCCACTTACTATTTTGATACTTATTTTGTTACAATTGCTATCATGACTCGATGTTCTACCAAAGATTTGTCTCTGATAAAGTATGAAAATGAGCTTGCCATGGTTTAAATTGTTAAAATTTTCATAGTCCAAAGCAGTAATGCAATAAAACATACAGAAATGTTTGTAAATTTGTATGATGATTTGTATAAGTTCTTATTTACTTGCATTGCAAAGTATTTTTAATACAAAATTACCTAAATATTCTTGGAATTAAGTATTTATCAATTTTTTTTTTGTGTTGAAATGTTAAGGAACAATTATTTTATTTTAAAGAGGTGTTAAGATGATATATACTGTTCCCCCCTCCCATATAAGGAATGGTTATTCTCGTTTTATGTGTTCTGTCTACATGTTTGCCATATGGAATGAGGTACCACCAAAAAAGAATGTAGTCATAAATTTATGAAATGATTATAAAATTAATGTCTGAACTGTCTTTTAACATTATATGATGTCTAAGATATGTCTTTTCTGCCAACTTCATGAAACACTTCTTTTTCATTTTATTTTCCATTAATGTGCACATAACAAGTGCAATTTTTAAGATATAAGATAAGGTAATGTTACAAAGTTTTCAAACACCAAGTATTACCATTAAAAATTCATAACTTTTAAAATTAACAAATGGCTCACAAAGGTGTAATGTCACATCTATCTAGAATTATAGAATTTTATTAAGTAAGTATCACAAATAGTATAGTCACAAACTAGAGGACCACTTGTTACAATAAGGGGGGCGACTCAGTTCACAAATTGTCTCCCTTTGCCTTGTAATAATGGGCGTTAGATATTGACATATTTTCACAAACATGTACTAGTGTCATGTTATCTGAAATGGTCACTACTAATTTCGGTGGACCCATGCAGTGGAGATTGTTCTAGGCATTGTTTTTTTTTATTTTTTAAAAAGTTTTTACATTATTTGGATACAAATAACCTGTAAAATATGGAACCCCTTTATTTTCTGTAATCTCTTCATTCAAAATTCCTTTGCAATTTACTCAAGTTTTGAAATTAGGATATGTTATTACAGATCAAATCAAATTGGGCCCATTGTATTTTAACAAGAGATTCCCTTTAAAAAGCCTAAATGTATAATAGGTTCATTTGCTTGTGAATTACATCTATTAAATACCATTGATTTTTATAATTTGATGCATTTAATTTTTGAAGGGATTTTGATGATTATATGAACAAATTTCTCATACAATAAATGTGGACTGTTTTGTTGGGTTATTTTTTCCAATTTCTTGGGTCAAACATTTCACTTTGATGAAGGTTTATAACACAATTACCAAACTGAAAAACTCTAAGCAACAGTCGAAAGGAATAATTAATTTTTATGACTGGATGTCGCAAAAATTTCATTTTTGACAGTGTCTCAATTGTTTTGTATGAAATAGTGTTTCAAGGTTAGATGTATTTTTTTGGTAAAAAAAAACCAAAAAGTTTATTTACTAGAGGTTTATTGGTAACTGAATTGTTTTTCCATTATTCTTCACTGCCTGACATTTTTTTATCTTGGGATAGTGTTGAGATACTAAAATGTCTCCACAGAACAAACATCTGGCTCTATCAGACTTACTGTGATGCTTTCAGTCTGGACTTTAAAACTGCTGTTTTTCTGTATATACTATTACGGCAGTATAACCTTATTCTGGTTGTGAATTGTAAACATGTCCTGTAGAAAGAAATCATCGCAAAAAATGGGACAAACTCAAAATTACAGCCGAACTTCCATTATTGAATTTTTTTTTCAATTTTTCATACAACCAACTTTCTGATGCGAGACATTTTTTACATTACAAAAATTAAAATTTCATTTTAGATTAAATCGTCAAACTTGACCAGAAATGGGGGGTAACACTCATTGACACTGTTGACTCCCAAAAGGGTGTCAAAATTGCAATAATTTAGAAGTACATGTATATTGTAATCAAGTTGGTACTTTTAATGATGTAACTGATAGCAAGTCTCAAATTTAAATTTAGGTAAGCTGTAGTTTATGATTGAAAAAAAAAAAAAAAAGATACATCAATCTTTTTGTATAAGCAAGGTCAGTTATAACTACAACAAAACAAAGGTTCCCAATTTTGATATGTCTACTAGCTTTCCATAAAAAATCAATTGGTAGCACCATAATTTACAGGGGCGTATCTGCCTATACGCAAATACGCAGTTGCATAATTTCGGAAAAAGTAACAAAAATAAAAACACATTTTAAAGATGAAATAAAGGTTATTTATCACATATGCATACCATGAACATAGTATAGGCTCTGAAAAACTGGCTCCAAAATCGTTAAAATTCAGGAGTTTCCCTCAGGACTTTGCCTTGCTGGACTCACTGGGGGCCTTGAGCGACCCCCCCCCCCCCCAGACCCCTCGCCACAATTTTGCGTACAACTAAAACAGGCCTAGCTATGCCCCTGATTTAGTTATATTTAGTTGTGATGTGACTTGTTTATTTTATACTTGTATCAGATGGCTATCATTTAGTTGTGATCTAGGTGTGACTTTTACATGTTTATTTTATACTTGTATCAGATGTCTATCATTTGTCTTGTTTTTACATGTTATTGGTTTTAGATTTACACTACATTCCTTCATTTAACTTTTAAACTGAAATTTATATTGTGGACCATGTAATTTATTGAAATAAACCTAAGAAATATTGTTCTGTTCTTTTTTTTTTTAAGTAAGCAGGGACAGATTGCTTGTCCAACCTAAGAGGAGGTGAACAACTATGATTCTCCTCATATGAAAAAAATCCATGAAAGGTGAGTGCAGATAATAGAGTGCCACCTCTCCATATCAGTTCTTAAACATCATGAATTCACTATTATTTATTTATTTGCTGGAATCTGTAAGAATCAGGCAAAATTGATAAAAAAAAAAAATTAATCATGCCCATAAAATACATGATTTTGACAATGAGGTCAAATAGTTTATGGTCCATTGAAGTTGAATTAACAGTTTGTCTTGGAAGTGTTATAGGATGCAGAAAGGAAGTGTTATAGGATGCAGAAAAGGGGTTCAAAGTTAAATAAAATGATAGGTTAAAAGGCAGTTATCAACCCATAATGATGAAATTGCAATGTATTTCATTAAATTTTAACCTCAAACAATTCATTTAAAAAAAATTAATGTTATTTCTGCATTCCAGATAACATTTTGAATAAGATTTCATGGAAAGACTTGTGTGTCATATCCAGACACAATTCTCACGCTGTCTGATTATTTCGTCATTTCTGCATCCAAATAACATCTGGAATATTTGATGGAAAGACTTGTGTTTTTTCCCACCTTGATTCTTACAGAGAATAGCTCTTAAATATGAAGGACCTTATGTGGTATGCTAAAAGGCCGTCTAAGAGAAACCCATGATACTAAGGCAACCATTGCCGACTTTTAAGATATACACGCAGAATTTCGATAAATTGTAACGAGTTAAGGGATTATTAAGTTATGGGCATGCTAGTCTTTCATGTTCTCATGTGTATTGTTGCCTGGATGGAATCATTCTCCATTTTGTTTTGACGATT
Source organism: Perna viridis (assembly GCA_037379345.1). Lineage (NCBI taxonomy): Eukaryota > Metazoa > Mollusca > Bivalvia > Mytilida > Mytilidae > Perna > Perna viridis. The sequence goes on along the minus strand of CM074524.1, from coordinate 28,198,021 downwards.
TCCTTCAAACTTTTGTGATATGATAAATCAGTCAATGAGGACCATTTCTTATTTAATTTTGTTGGAGATGGATTTACCTAGAGATCTTGATTTAATTAATCTTTATTTACAGTCGGAATATATATGTAATCATCATTAAAAACATGAGCTCTGATAACCGAAATTTTAACTGACTATTACGTAAATAAAACAGCACAATAGAAAGACATGCATGCAAACACTTATACAAGTTACATATTGTACCTTCCCAAGCTTATTCAATTTTTTTTTCAGTTCAGTTCTTTTTAAAACGTTTAATTGGCTTGCTGTCTTCTTACAAATATCTGATATACATTGTATATAAATTGAAGTTTAATTGAAAATCCAAAGTTGCAATAAGTAATTTTACCTCTTCATCACAAGTCATATATACATATATACCATTCAAATCAAATTCTTTATTTAAGATGTAAGGAATCGGCCAAATCAGAGGCATAATGCACTTCCCAGATGATCAAACAATAACTTTTAGTAAAAGTGTGTAAATATCTATAAAAAAAGTTTTACCATGATATGGATTTTGGGTCTGTGACTATTACCATTCAACCCTAAACTAAAATAATGCAAGTAAACATGTAAATGTATGTATATTAATTCTGTTTTAATCGCAGCATTAATTTTTAGTGTTTTGTGTGATTTGAGTCTATTAGGTGGTGATTGTATACAATTCTTTTTTTTCTAATATGGAAAGCTGACAAAATAAGATAATTAAATAAATTAAAAAATCACTGAAATAAGGCTTGTCGAGAATAAAAGGGGTAAATGATAGAATCATTATGTCCTATAGCAGCGGCCTGAATGCCTATTGACCATGCTTTAAAAAAGTGCAATCAAAAGTTCAGTAAAATTAAATATTAGTTTCATTCAAATCCACTCTATCAAAAAGGACGGATCAGAAAATGCTGCTACCAAATAAAGGATTTGGCAAAAAATTATCAAATGGAGAGTCTAGCAGAAGGCTATTTTAAGCAAAAATTTTATAAAAAAATAAGCCCTGTCTTCTATAATGCTCAAAGGGCACCTAAAGCAAAAAAAGTACTCAAATATGGATTTTCCATTTTGCCATAGGGAAATGCTTATATGTCCTTAACCGCAGTAATGAAGGTGAGTTTTTCCTCATTTCTAATCAAATTTTTGCTCAAATTTACACAAAACTTGATTTCAAGTGCTGATTACCACCATATTTAGGTAAATATAGCCCTCAAAGTTAAATATTTGATATTTTTACTAAATTTCTACACTTTTCACAAGATAGGACATAAAATTCAGCCAAAAAGACCAATTTTCCATAATTTGGCAAAAAGTTCTTTGCAAATATTTAATGCATTTAAGTATGGTAGAATATTGTCACTTTTTTGCTCGCACAACTTGGTTACCCTTAATTTAATAATCAAATATTTAAAAAAGTGCTTGTCACATTTCACTGAAACTTTGCAAATGCATTCAGTATGTGTGTAGGAAGATACCTGTATAGTTATTTATTTTTTCTAAGACAAAAAGTGACTCTTTAGGTTACAGACCACCAATTCAACCAATGAGCATTTGGAACGTACGCAAAAATAGTCCTACGCAGAAATTACCCCTGTTCCTCATAGTGCTGTGAAAAAAGTTCTCATCTTATTTAAAAAATTTAAACAGTTTCTGAAAGGAAAAACATTTCTGTACATTTTATAGGTGCATTTTGCTTCTTGTGATGTGAAGCCTAATCTCCATAATGATTTTTAAATATACCCCTATCTTGTGAAAACACTGGGATTTCCCATGCTATTTATAGACCCTTCACTTCCGGTGACCAGTACTGCACTGCAAATCTGCTAACCCCACATGCCATTCTGAGGATTGTGAGCTGACATATGTAGAATCATGCTGATATATAGTCCTCTGCAGGTTAAAGTTAAGGTAAAGTCCAGAGAAGCCATTGAATGTAGTGAAATTAGCATAGACGCCTATGGGAAGTGGAATTAGTGGTTTTTAGCCTTAAGCTGAAGCCATGGCAAAATGAAAAGTTTCTTGAAATAGCTTTAAACTACTTGAAGATCTTGTTAACTTTGCCATGAGAGGAATACACTACAAAAATCCTTCAAAATATGCATTTTTTTAAGTTATAGGTCCAAATTATGGAATATTGGTCTTTTTGGCTGATTTTTATGTCCTATATTGTAAAACATGTAGAAAATTTAGTAAAAATATCAAATATTAAACTTTGAGGGCTATATTTACCTAAATATGGTGGTAATAAGCACTTGAAATCAAGTTTTGTGTAGATTTGAGCAAAAATTAGGTTAGAAATGAGGAAACACTCACTTTCATTACTGCGGTTAAGGCCATATAAGCATTCCCCTATGGCAACATGGAAAATCCATTATTGAGTACTTTTTTTGCTTTAGGTGCCCTTTACTGGTCATGTTTTAATGTGAAAACACTGTATTTACAAATTTAAAGCCAAATATATCACCTTTTGTGAAAATTTAAAGATTTAGGATTTTTGACATGTGATCAAGAAAAAGGGGGAGGCATGTCAGAAATAAATTTTTAAAAATAGACCAATTTCTCAGAAAATGATTACTTTTAAAACTATCTCTTTATTAATATTGTTAAAAAACAAGTTGTGATTGATTTTTTTTATTTGAAAAGTCAGAAAAAGTTCTTTGCAAATATTTATTGCATTTAAGTATGGTAGAATATTGTCACTTTTTTGCTCGCGCAACTTGGTTACCCTATATTTAAAAATCAAATATTTAAAAAAGTGCTTGTCACATTTCACTGAAACTGCAAATGCATTCAGTATGTGTGTAGGAAGATACCTGTATAGTTATTTATTTTTTCTAAGACAAAAAGTGACTCTTTAGGTTACAGACCACCAATTCAACCAATGAGCATTTGGAACGTACGCAGAAATAGTCCTACGCAGAAATTACCCCTGTTCCTCATAGTGCTGTGAAAAAAGTTCTCATCTTATTTAAAAATTTTTAAACAGTTTCTGAAAGGAAAAACATTTCTGTACATTTTATAGGTGCGTTTTGCTTCTTGTGATGTGAAGCCTAATCTCCATAATGATTTTTAAATATACCCCTATCTTGTGAAAACACTGGGATTTCCCATGCTATTTATAGACACTTCACTTCCGGTGACCAGTACTGCACAGCAAGTCTGCTAACCCCACATGCCATTCTGAGGATTGTGAGCTGACATATGTAGAATCATGCTGATATATAGTCCTCTGCAGGTTAAAGTTAAGGTAAAGTCCTATGGGAAGTGGAATTAGTGGTTTTTAGCCTCAAGGTTACAGACCACCAATTCAACCAATGAGCATTTGGAACGTACGCAAAAATAGTCCTACGCAGAAATTACCCCTGTTCCTCATAGTGCTGTGAAAAAAGTTCTCATCTTATTTTAAAAATTTAAACAGTTTCTGAAAGGAAAAACATTTCTGTACATTTTATAGGTGCATTTTGCTTCTTGTGATGTGAAGCCTAATCTCCATAATGATTTTTAAATATACCCCTATCTTGTGAAAACACTGGGATTTCCCATGCTATTTATAGACCCTACACTTCCGGTGACCAGTACTGCACTGCAAGTCTGCTAACCCCACATGCCATTCTGAGGATTGTGAGCTGACATATGTAGAATCATGCTGATATATAGTCATCTGCAGGTTAAAGTTAAGGTAAAGTCCAGAGAAGCCATTGAATATTGTGAAATTAGCATAGAAGCCTATGGGAAGTGGAATTAGTGGTTTTTAGCCTTAAGCTGAAGCCATGGCAAAATGAAAAGTTTCTTGAAATAGCTTTAAACTACTTGAAGATCTTGTTAACTTTGCCATGAGAGGAATACACTACAAAAATCCTTCAAAATATGCATTTTTTTAAGTTATAGGTCCAAATTATGGAAAATTGGTCTTTTTGGCTGATTTTTATGTCCTATCTTGTAAAAAGTGTAGAAAATTTAGTAAAAATATCAAATATTAAACTTTGAGGGCTATATTTACCTAAATATGGTAGTAATAAGCACTTGAAATCAAGTTTTGTGTAGATTTGAGCAAAAATTAGGTTAGAAATGAGGAAAAACTCACTTTCATTACTGCGGTTAAGGCCATATAAGCATTCCCCTATGGCAACATGGAAAATCCATTATTGAGCACTTTTTTTGCTTTAGGTGCCCTTTACTGGTCATGTTTTAATGTGAAAACACTGTATTTACAAATTTAAAGCCAAATATATCACCTTTTGTGAAAATTTAAAGATTTAGGATTTTTGACATGTGATCAAGAAAAAGGGGGAGGCATGTCAGAAATAAATTTTTAAAAATAGACCAATTTCTCAGAAAATGATTACTTTTAAAACTATTTCTTCATTAATATTGTTAAAAAACAAGTTGTGATTGATATTTTTTATTTGAAAAGTCAGAAAAAGTTCTTTGCAAATATTTAATGCATTTCAGTATGGTAGAATATTTTCACTTTTTTGCTCGCACAACTTGGTTACCCTATATTTAAAAATCAAATATTTAAAAAAGTACTTGTCACATTTCACTGAAACTTTGCAAATGCATTCAGTATGTGTGTAGGAAGATACCTGTATAGTTATTTATTTTTTCTAAGACAAAAAGTGACTCTTTAGGTTACAGACCACCAATTCAACCAATGAGCATTTGGAACGTACGCAGAAATTACCCCTGTTCCTCATAGTGCTGTGAAAAAAGTTCTCATCTTATTTTAAAAATTGAAACAGTTTCTGAAAGGAAAAACATTTCTGTACATTTTATAGGTGCATTTTGCTTCTTGTGATGTGAAGCCTAATCTCCATAATGATTTTTAAATATACCCCTATCTTGTGAAAACACTGGGATTTCCCATGCTATTTATAGACCCTACACTTCCGGTGACCAGTACTGCACTGCAAGTCTGCTAACCCCACATGCCATTCTGAGGATTGTGAGCTGACATATGTAGAATCATGCTGATATATAGTCATCTGCAGGTTAAAGTTAAGGTAAAGTCCAGAGAAGCCATTGAATATTGTGAAATTAGCATAGAAGCCTATGGGAAGTGGAATTAGTGGTTTTTAGCCTCAAGGTTACAGACCACCAATTCAACCAATGAGCATTTGGAACGTACGCAAAAATAGTCCTACGCAGAAATTACCCCTGTTCCTCATAGTGCTGTGAAAAAAGTTCTCATCTTATTTAAAAAATTTAAACAGTTTCTGAAAGGAAAAACATTTCTGTACATTTTATAGGTGCATTTTGCTTCTTGTGATGTGAAGCCTAATCTCCATAATGATTTTTAAATATACCCCTATCTTGTGAAAACACTGGGATTTCCCATGCTATTTATAGACCCTTCACTTCCGGTGACCAGTACTGCACTGCAAGTCTGCTAACCCCACATGCCATTCTGAGGATTGTGAGCTGACATATGTAGAATCATGCTGATATATAGTCCTCTGCAGGTTAAAGTTAAGGTAAAGTCCAGAGAAGCCATTGAATATTGTGAAATTAGCATAGAAGCCTATGGAAAGTGGAATTAGTGGTTTTTAGCCTTAAGCTGAAGCCATGGCAAAATGAAAAGTTTCTTGAAATAGCTTTAAACTACTTGAAGATCTTGTTAACTTTGCCATGAGAGGAATACACTACAAAAATCCTTCAAAATATGCATTTTTTTAAGTTATAGGTCCAAATTATGGAAAATTGGTCTTTTTGGCTGATTTTTATGTCCTATCTTGTAAAAAGTGTAGAAAATTTAGTAAAAATATCAAATATTAAACTTTGAGGGCTATATTTACCTAAATATGGTGGTAATAAGCACTTGAAATCAAGTTTTGTGTAGATTTGAGCAAAAATTAGGTTAGAAATGAGGAAAAACTCACTTTCATTACTGCGGTTAAGGCCATATCAGCATTCCCCTATGGCAACATGGAAAATCCATTATTGAGTACTTTTTTTGCTTTAGGTGCCCTTTACTGGTCATGTTTTAATGTGAAAACACTGTATTTACAAATTTAAAGCCAAATATATCACCTTTTGTGAAAATTTAAAGATTTAGGATTTTTGACATGTGATCAAGAAAAAGGGGGAGGCATGTCAGAAATAATTTTTTAAAAATAGACCAATTTCTCAGAAAATGATTACTTTTAAAACTATTTCTTCATTAATATTGTTAAAAAACAAGTTGTGATTGATATTTTTTATTTGAAAAGTCAGAAAAAGTTCTTTGCAAATATTTAATGCATTTAAGTATGGTAGAATATTGTCACTTTTTTGCTCGCACAACTTGGTTACCCTATATTTAAAAATCAAATATTTAAAAAAGTGCTTGTCACATTTCACTGAAACTTTGCAAATGCATTCAGTATGTGTGTAGGAAGATACCTGTATAGTTATTTATTTTTTCTAAGACAAAAAGTGACTGTTTAGGTTACAGACCACCAATTCAACCAATGAGCATTTGGAACGTACGCAAAAATAGTCCTACGCAGAAATTACCCCTGTTCCTCATAGTGCTGTGAAAAAAGTTCTCATCTTATTTAAAAAATTGAAACAGTTTCTGAAAGGAAAAACATTTCTGTACATTTTATAGGTGCATTTTGCTTCTTGTGATGTGAAGCCTAATCTCCATAATGATTTTTAAATATACCCCTATCTTGTGAAAACACTGGGATTTCCCATGCTATTTATAGACCCTTCACTTCCGGTGACCAGTACTGCACTGCAAGTCTGCTAACCCCACATGCCATTCTGAGGATTGTGAGCTGACATATGTAGAATCATGCTGATATATAGTCCTCTGCAGGTTAAAGTTAAGGTAAAGTCCAGAGAAGCCATTGAATATTGTGAAATTAGCATAGAAGCCTATGGAAAGTGGAATTAGTGGTTTTTAGCCTTAACACAAGGTTATTCCGGGAAAGATAGGTTTTTGAGTCTAAATTTATTCTGACGAATTTACTTCCGGTTCATATTTTCTCAAAAAAATATTTTTTCAAAGTCGTCTGCATTGTGAAGTTGTTCTTCCTGAAAAAGTTTGCATTCGGTAAGTTGTAGTTCAGGTCTACAAGAATATATATATATATATATATATATATATATATATATATATATATATATATATATATATATATATATATATATATATATGTGCTTAACACAAATAGTGTGATGTAGTCATTTAATATAACTATAAGTGTATCTGTAAAAAAAAAGTTTATGTTGTTGATAAAAATGTGTCACAGTATGACAGTCTCGGAAACAAAATAATTGTTCCTTGATTTTCGGGTCTGAACGTTATAGGATTATGGGTCAAAATGAAGTCGCTAGAGAGGACAAGTTACCGAAAAAGTATATTGCCATTGTCTAGCAACTTGTTGTACACGCATTGATCAAGAACATAATCCCTTTAAGTTTAACTAGTTTAAGTTTTAGGATTCTGTGTCTGATATGACGTGGCCACTGAGGGGACTGAATCAGAATATTGCTTCTGCCACTGAACCCCAAAAGGGAATAGCCAACCCTGCAATTTTTAGAGGCCTTGGGCTTGGATTTTATCATAGTAGTTTGATATCTTTTCAATAAATAATTTATACTTCATCATTAAAGAGCTTCTTTTACAAACAACCGAAACACATGATATGGCATTTCTTTCATGAATTTAAAGTAGTACAGATTTTAAGGTATACACTAGTACTGTCACTGGTAATTATAAATTCTGGCATTGTTGTCTAACTCAACTTAAGACTGTCACATGTATGGTAACTAAATTATCTCCCTTTGTTCAGCAATGTTATTTATTTTCTGCCAGCTATCAGTTTTGTTAACTTTTTAAAAAAATTTCTCACTATCAAATTTTAAAAACTATTTATAGAAAAAAGTTACCATATTTACAAAGATGAAATATAGGCTGTTTGCATCAGTAATGATATTTGGGCACCAGTGGTATTTCACATTGAAGAAATTATTCATATAAAACTTACCTTTGATTGGTACTGTGTCCACACTTGTTAATAGTTGACTATTAACACTATAACATAAAGTTGAAAATTTAATATTTGAAGCAGGCTAGAGATAGTCTGTAATGAATATAAAACTCACCTGATAATTCATGTTGTAGGCTATGGTCCTCATCCACAAATGTGTGGATAAGGAGCCTCTTCAGGCAAATCCTCCACACGTCTGGTTTGCATCAATAACATATAGAATTGTGATGAAATATTGTCCAAATTAACCACAAATGTACAATAATTAATGGGTTTGTGAACTGTGATGGCATTAAATAAATTTGACAGTTTTCTATTTGTGTTATATACTAGTCAGGCTGCATATTTGATGGTGGAAGCAAGTCCCTGTGCTTGAAAATGGATGAATTTTATGTTGGTCAGACAGAACAAGTCACAGAAGTTATGATGTCTGGTGTCAAAGTTGGTGCATCATCTTTACCAGATGTTTCAAAAATTTGTAATAAAATCCTGGACGAAAATGTAAAATATCCCATGTTGAAAAAAAGTACTTCAGTGCTGACCCATGGAATTATTGTTATATTTGTTTAAAACTGTCTTTCAAGTTTGTTAAATGTGTATTTTGTCTTAATTCTTAATGATTTTTAATCGATATTTGTTACATCAGATATGATTTGCAGTCCTTTCCTTCAAATTCTCAATGACTAGCCCGAAAAATAGAGAACTGTATAGGATTCAATTAGCCCAAAAAACAGAAATGTACACATCATTTCACTAGCCCAAACCAATTTTTACTAGCCCTGGGCTTTGGGCTAGTGGCTAAAGGCGAGTACTGGATTTAATAGCTTTTTTTGTATTTGTATCATTTTGTATTCATTTGCATATAATGAATTTCTCCCAATTTCCACATGACTAACACAAGTGAAGCATTTCGGTCATGATTCTGTGTGTTATTGACTTGAACTGGATAATAATCAAATACTACTAAAAGAGGTTACTGATATGTAGTCTTGTAGATTTCAGCAAGTTTGATCCCAAGTTTCTGGAGAAGGTATTGTGACAGGTTTGGCCTATCTGTAAATTTATTGATTGTCTTTAGGTCACAAGAATTGATAAATTTAAAGGCCTATCATACAATTAAAATATTGTCATTTGTAAGAGTGTACTTTTGCTAGGTTTTACACAATATATGTTGACATTTAAGCAATACATATAGTTAACAGAACCCCCAACTTGACTTGATTTTTTTATTGTTTTAAAACAGATTTCCACCTTTTTCATTCAGGATTTTATGGTTTCAGGTCTTATTACATGTTTACGCCTGTCAAAGACTGGTCATATTATTGTATAAAAATATCTGTCTATCCCCCTTCTCCATTAACATGTGCCATGATTTGAGAAACTCTTGTTCCATAAATTATGCAATTTTTTATATTATGGTCTAACCATATGTATATTTTTTTGGAAAAGGTTTAATTTCATAGTTTTTTCATTTTTTTTATAGGATTTTTTTTTCAGATGTCACACTGTAACCTCAGAACCTATAGTTTTATTAACTTCAAACCAAAATTACATAATAAAATTATTAATTAAATTGGTCTAATTGTCTGTACACTGCTTGGAGAAAATTTAATTTTTAGTTTCAGAGTTACAACTTACATGTATGGGACTTTTACATATTATATACAGGATTTTCTTCATATATCACACTAATTTGAGAACAAAAATCTCGGAATTGCTAATCAAACATCTCACTTATGAGAAGTCTAACAGGTTACAAAATCTCTGTATTGTAAGTAACATAACATACATGACTCCATTTATTTTTATCACTGGACGAGGTGTATCATGCACTTATGGAGCAGTTGTTTATTTTTAGAATGTATTCAAAACTTCCATTTTTTTTTTAGGTCAGTTGATAAAAATCCTGTCAGCTGAAAACACTATTATAGTCTGAACCAGATATGGTCAGAACAGGCTTCATTTCATGTTATAAATTTTCTTTTTTTTTTGTAGGCATACTGCTGGCACTCAACCATTTCAAAGGTAATGGATTTATGCCATTGTCACTAATTACTGTGTCAAATTTGAATAACAGAGGACTATGAGAATTTTTGTCAGTTACTGTTTGCATTAAAAAATCCATCTAAACAACTGTGATATTGTTCTGAAGGAAAGGCTGTACATGTTCCATTACTATAGATTTAATTGACGTACTTCAGGAGAAATTTGGTTGCCATGGACATCAATGACAAGAAAACAATGGACAGGATGGGGCTTCACTCCCCCTCTGATCAGTATTCTCAAACAGGACAATATGCTTCGTTGATGGCTTCAGGAGTGAAAATAACTATAGTCTTACTTGTGGCTAGAGCTATATTTAAGAGAATAAATAGAAAGTTATAGAAAAAGTTTTTATACTCTCATACAAGTGGTGTAAAAGTGACACCTTCTGTTTTCATGACAAATGTGTGTCCTTCTGCCCACCTACAGTGGTTTCCTGATAATAACTCTAGAACAGGTCAAAGGGACAAATGCATAAATGTTACATTTACAATAATAAAACACAAATAATATCGAATTTAATTTCCAGTTGATCCTTAAGTATTTATTTATTTTTTTTATAACTTGCCACACGATGTGGCCAGGTATTATGTTATGCTCTTCGAAGAGTTGCTTGTCTGTCTGCCTTCCCCCCAATAGTTTCCTGATGATGACCCCTTATGAAGATGTCAAAGGATTGTTTTCAAACATTGCTTGGATATTGAGTATCATTCAGTACAGATCAAGTTTGAATTTCAGTTTGATGAGTTTTAATAAACAAAAGGTTACTGCCATTTTATGTTGATTTATCCCCATTTTTTAAATGAATTGAAGTTATCTCTCTTTCAGTATTAAATAATTGTGAAAGTTGATGATGATAAGGAGTTTTTACAGTCTTGACTGTCCTTACGGATCTCGCACGACCGCTCCTTACGGGGATTCTATTAGTAATGCCGGTTAGTAGTAGAAGGTAGCGGAGCCCAGCCTTTTGGGTACATGACCAAAGAACTCACTCAGAGTATGACCAACTAGCGGCTGGGCTGCTGTGTTGACGCTCTGGCCTACTCCCAGACCCCGCGTGGGTCCGAGAGAGTTTCACCACTCTGTTTGGGAGTATGTCAAAGTGTAGAGTAAAAATATGTCCTCCCCGGCGGGGAATCATACCCCGGTCTCCCGCGTGACTTGTGAAAGTTCAATTTTTTTTGTTATATATAGAGTCAAGATGCTGCTATTTTTTCTGGTGAATAAGTTTCGGATTATAATATGAATTGGTGAAGTTATTTCTTTTTTCTCATTTCATTGGCATAATCTTTCTTGCAATGCTGAAATAAAGAAGACTGGCATGGTTTGGTTGCAAAAATTTGATATTTTTCATTTAAATGCTAACATTTTTATTTAAATACAATATTTTTTATTCAAATGGTATAATTTGTCAATCAAATGCAATACGTTTTATTCAGTTGGTAAAATTGGTCATTCAAATGCAATATTTTTCATTCATATAGTATACTTGCATTTTTTTCATTTATATGCAATAATTGCATTATGGGAAACCCTTTGACGTCACAAGGACAAATTTGCAACAATGTTTGTGATTGGTCGATAGCGTCTATAATGGCAGCCTCCACTGGCACATGGTTGTACAATTAATATACGATTATGGATGCTATCGACCAATAACAAACGTTGTTGCAAACTTGACCTTGTGTCATCAAAAGATTTCCCATAATGCAGTTATTGCATTTAAATAAAAAAACTGCCAATATACCAATTGAATGAAAAACATTGCATTTAAATGACAAATTATACCTATTGAATAATTAATATTGAATTTAAATGAAAAATATACCATTTAAACAAAAAAAAATGCAAGAATATACCAAATGACCAATTATACCATTTGAATAACAAAATATTGCATTTATATGAAAAAATATAGCATTTAAATAAAAAATATCAAATTTTTGCAACCAATAACATGCCATAGAAGACAATTATAGCTCTTTTTTTTAATTTATGGCATCTAGATATCTCATTACTATGTGTTGATTTGTAGGTGTTGTTTAGCATGTATCATTGAATAGCAAATACAACATGACAGGGTAACATTGAATGTCCCATTCGATTCCCTATTTTTATGCAACTAAATATTTTTTTGGTCTTTGGACCATCCTGTATATGTTGGTGTTCGTTATGTTTTGTTTATTTATGATAGTTTGAGTAAAGAGTAATCAAGGGAACCAAGATTCTAGGGTAATCAAAAGAATGTAATCCAGGGACAAAGACCAGACATGGAAAACAGACATTCACAACAAAGAACATAAAGTAACTAAAATCATACATACAAAGTAACAAAAGTAAATGAGCAACTCGGACTCCACTAAAAACTGGGAGCATGGACCAGATGCACCGGTAGGGTAAGCGTCCTCTGCTTTTCTAGAAATACCCGCCGAGTTGCTCATAAAAAGTCAAGTCCGGGGTAGACAAACGAGAAAAGGAAAACTACGACCCGTTGAATATCATTTCTCAAAAAAAATTAGCACATTGTTCCTAAGGATATTTTGGGGAGTCCTATAGTTTTTGTTTTTTTATTTTTTATTTTTTATTTTTTTGAATAAGGGCTTTGAGTGTTTATTATTATTACATCATTAGAATTGATAGAAAGATTTATTGAATATCTTATTTGGATGATTCATATGTCAATGTGTTCCTTCAACATTCTATTCAAAAAAGGTTTTTTTTTTCAAGGTAGGCTTATCTTGAAACACTTGAATGAAAGGGATAAGATATTGGGCCACACTAAAAAAAAAAATCGATTTTTTTTCTGGATAAGTTATATTTTTTTATAGGACTCCTGATGAAAATCCTTGCCTCTGTTTCTTAAATCAGATTTCAGATACCTCTTTCGGGTTTGAGTTATAAGGGGTCACATCTGCATAGAACTGATTTGTTGGCTATACAGCTAACAGAGAAAAATTGTGTTGTTTATTTAAATGAGAAAAGTCAAAAGGATATACTAATGTCCGTCGGACTTAAAATTCGAGACAGGTCAGTCAGTTTTGTTAATGTAGATAGCCAGTTAACGAATGTTACAATTAAAGACATTCCCTACGAACTTAGTGACATATTCGTTACAACTAACATGACTAGATATGGGCAGGTTGTTGAAGGTTCTGTTAAGCGAGGCTATATCAAAGACACTAACATTGAAAATAGTACGAGATATTTACAACTCCTCAATTGTGTACCTGTTCTGCCTAACAAAGTGCTATTTGGTAAGCATGAAGTCAGGCTTTTTGCTGACAATAACAGAACCGCTTGTAAATTCTGTAATGGTACTGACCACCCTTCTTTTAAGTGTAAAGACAAACCCATTAGACAGCGTGAGTGCTATAATTGTCATCAGCTAGGTCATATAGCGAAAGACTGTTTCGAAGATGTTGTCTGCAATTATTGCAAGTTGCCTGATCACATTAAACGTGATTGTGAAAAGTCTCAGGATGATCAAACAAGACGAGAAATGGGGGAATATGCTGCCGAAATTATTGTGAAGGTAGGCGAAGCATGGCCCAGACGCTACAGGACGATGATGAGTCAATTGCCGAACTTAATTCTAGATTCGAAACATCAAATGGTAAAACTGTGCTTTTGGGTGCCTCAAATTGTAAACGACTAGGTGATTTCAGTCCTGACGTTTTAAACGCTTCAGTATCAGGTGCATCGTTTGGGAAAATTGATGAATTGCTTGAACATGTGACCCCTTTGGTTGAAGAAACCAACTGTTGTGTTGAGAATGTCATAGTGTGACTTGGCACCAATGATATCACCCGAAACAGGAATGATCCAGATGAGGTGAATTTAAGTGTGACACGTGCCCTTGGCTGTATTAAGACAAAATTTCCTGAAACTCGAGTAGGCCTGTGTACAGTACTTCCCCGTAAAGGCAAAGGTCAAGACATTATAAAACTTAATGACACAACCAAAGCTGTTAACAGTTTTCTTACTAAGCTTAGTAAAAGAGACAAATCTGTATCTTTAATTGATATATATAGTGTTTTCATTGACAATGGTAATACACCTAGGTCTTTATATGATGTTAATGATTCCAGTGGTGTACACATTAGTGGTAAAGGTGTAGGCAAAATTATTAATCAAATGACTTCTTTTATGTCAAACTCTCAGTCACAGACTGAAGCAATTGTACACACATCAGCCATGCGCACTAAACGCAATCTTAGCGCCACCACTACTCCGTCGTCTGCTGAAAAGCAAGGTAAACAGCAAAAGCATAGCTAGGCCAAACTCCGTAACAGGAGTGATTTGTCAAGCAGTAAAAATTTAACTGAAAACCTGAACTTTGTATGCTTAAATGTTTGTGGATTGAGGTCTAAATTGCTGTTACCTGAATTTCAGGAACTCATTATCAAGAATGACGTACTGATATTTTTGGAATCTAAGACTGATAATTTTGATGTACTTGAAATGCCTGAAGGGTATAGTTATTTCGCAAAACACAGATCGAAATGTGATAAGAAATCTGGTGGTATAATTATTTGCTACAAGAAAAATTTTGAACATTTTTTCAAATTTCCAAATTCTAGTTCTGAATTTGTACAGTGGCTTATTATTGACCAAAAATTATTTGATTTTGATAAAAGTCTGCTTATTGGGTGTATTTATTTACCACCAGAAAATACAAGATATACAAGTAATGAAGCATTTAACGAGGTTGAAACAGAAATGATAGATATGTGTAATAGATTTAATTGTTTACCTACAATTGTTGGTGATATGAATGCAAGAACGAAATTATTGGACGATGTTGTTATTCCTGATGACAGTCTTTTTGAAAATTTAGAAGATTTTGATGACGAAAACTTGATGTTGTAACTCTATGATTTTCAGAAAGTATTAGAAAACAGTGTACCTTTAAAGCGGTCTTCAAGGGATAACTCAGCGCCCAATAATTATGGGTATAAACTTACAGATTTTTGTAAACGCAACAATTTATACATAGGTAATAGTAGATCACCTGGAAATGATTATATGAAAGGTTTAACTACATGTAATAATGTGTCCTTAGTTGATTATTTACTTTTGTCGTCTAAAATATTCCCTTTGAAAAAAGAATTCAATATACTTGATTTTAATCCCTTGTTTTCAGACGTTCATTGTGGTTTGTATTTTTGTGTTCATGCTTCGGCGAACATTTTTACTACACATTCCAATGATAATTGTAGTAATCCACCCACGCATGTGCAGTGGTGTCCAGACAGGGCAGACCAGTTTATCGAGTCAATATTCAGTGACGTCACACAATTAGATCAAATATCGTCATTGCTGTCTGGGGAAATTAATCCAGGTGAAGGTGATGACGCAAAAATACGCATAAATAGTGCTGTTGACAAAATTTGCGATCTTTTTAAAAGTACCGCTGAGAAAGTATTTACATTCCGTAGAAGTTCAGCTATAAAAAGAAAATCTTCGGGTCAAGTTTGGTTCAATGCAGCATGTAATGAAAAACGAAAAGTATTTCACGGGGCAAAGAATAGGTATAGCTTTATAAAAAATAAAGAAAACCGGGATGATATGAAGTTTTCAGGGAAGGCATATAAGGCTGAACTAAATAAAAGTTTCAGAGATTTTCAACTTAAACTAGAATCTGATTTACGGGATTTGTCGAAAAAAGATTCTAAGAAATTTTGGAAAATTCTGAAACGATTAGATAAAGGGGGGTCTCAGAATGATGTAAATATCACAGTTGAACAGTTGTATGAATATTTTAATCGCTAAATAAGAGCGATGACGCAGAGGAAGACAATATTGAAGATTTATTAGACAATATAGAGAATAACGATATTATTGATATTTTAGATAGGGAAATCTCAGAAGGCGAAATTTTGTCAGCAGTGAAAAATTTATGCAATGGTAAAGTTCCCGGGGACGATGAAGTAGTTAATGAATATATAAAAAGCACGGTACATCAATTCCTACCTATTTATATGAAACTTTTCAATCTGGTGTTTAATGCGGGGATTATTCCAAACTCTTGGTTAACAGGGATAATTAAACCATTATACAAAAACAAGGAAGACCCAAGCAATTTAGATAATTACCGTGCAATTTGTCTTACGTCAAATCTGGGAAAAGTGTTTACCTCTATTCTTAATTCGAGACTTAATAAATTGTCAGATGAGATTGGGATTATTACTGATGCCCAGGGTGGATTTCGAACGGGTTATTCTGTTCAGGATAGTATGTTCGTCATGCATGCTTTAATTTCATTATATTTGAATTCGGGTAAAAAATCATATTGTGCCTTCGTAGATTTTAGAAAGGCATTTGACACTGTGTGGAGGGTGGGACTTTGGCGAAAACTTGTAAAAAATAATATTGGTGGGAAAATGTTTAATGTTATATTAAATATGTACACTGATATTAAGTCTTGTGTTAAGAGTGGGGAATTAATAACTGAATTCTTTCCTTGTGAAATTGGTGTAAGGCAGGGAGAAAAGTTATCTCCCTTTCTCTTTGCCTTATACCTTAATGACTTGTAAGATATTTGTCTGAAAACTCTGTGGATGGTTTAAAAATGTTGAGTGAAAAGATTATGGACAACCTTAATATGTATATAAAGTTATTTATTCTTTTATACGCCGACGATACTGTTATTTTTGCGGAGTCGGCACCAGAGTTACAAAAGGCACTTTCTGTCTTTGAAAAATATTGTACTGATTGGAAATTGAGTGTAAATGTAGCAAAAACAAAGGTTGTTATCTTCTCTAAAAGGAAATCACATCAACATGTTTCTTTTAAATTGTTTAATCAAAATACAGAAATAAGACTCCTATGTTTACTTGGGTCTTTTATTTAATTACAGTGGAAATTTTGTCCAAGCACGGAAAAAATTGGTTGATCAAGCTCAGAAAGCTCTTTATGCACTATATAAAAAGATTCAAAATATTTCCATTCCAATTGATCTGCAATTAAAATTGTTTGATGTATTGGTTGTTCCTATTTTGACATATTCTTCGGAAATTTGGGGGTTTGAAAATAAGGCTAAAGTTGAAAAATTACATCTTCAGTTCTGCAAACGTATACTGGGTGTTAGATCATCTACGCCAAACTTTATGGTTTATGGGGAACTTGGGAGATTTCCACTTGAACTGCAGATCAAACTGAAAATGGTTGGATTTTGGCATAAATTAGCTTCTAGTGAAAATAAACTGTCTGGTAAATTATACAAATTATTATTCTACATGTGTGAACATGGTGAGTATAATTTTAAGTGGATTAACTATTTAAAATCTATATTTGATAACTGTGGACTCAGTGAAATATGGAATATCCAAGAGAATGTTGATGATAATTTTATGAAAATTAACGTTAAGCAGCGTCTTCAAGACCAGTTTATTCAAAAATGGTTTACTGATATGAACAACTCGTCTAGAGGTGAATATTATTCTGATTTTAAACATGAATTTCAATTGGAGCCTTATCTTTTAAAATTAAAATTGAGTTACCGGATAAATTTTTGTAGATTAAGGGTATGTAATATAAAGTTTCCCATTGAAACGGGGAGGTGGAGGAATATCCCAAGGGAAGATAGAATATGTAGAATTTGTGGAACTGGTCTTGGGGACGAATATCATTATTTTTGTGAGTGTAATAATAATGTAGTTTTAGACTTAAGAAGAAAGTTTATACCATCATTTTATACGAGGTATCCAAGTAGAGAAAAAATGTATGGCATGATAAAATTTTGCAATATAAAGGTATTAATAAATGTGTCGATATTCATGCAAAAACTGCAAAAGATGTTTAATTAGATATGCTATTTGTATGCAATAATATTGTGAAAATATTGTCTTGATAACTTTATGTGTGATATTTTGTGTTTATATGTATGTACTTTATATTTATATATACATTTATATACTCCTGTCACGCAGTACTCTGCGGCTGAGTTTTTCTTCTAATAAACAGTATAATCTATGTTTTCCTTTCGTTATTTACAATTAACTACGCGATTATACGAAGACATTCTACAGCTAGGATTCCCTATCATTAATATGCCATATCATTATTATGCTGAGTTTGCCGAAACTTTAGGTAGTGAAAGAAACGAATGATAAACATTGTCAAGTAAATGCCAAGAATTATAATAGCTGCAAGTACATGTACCTCATTTCGATAAAAAAAAAAAATTAACAACTTTCACTGGAAACTGTGAACATACCAGTTCAACCTCCGAGCCTCTTGTTGGAACATTTGTAGATATTGTTCTAGCTCACAGTGTACAAATATGTTGTCCAGTGTGGACACAAACTGGTATGGGCAAATATGGACGCAGATTGGTATTGCCCAAAGAGCAAATTTGAACATACATACGTTTTGTCTTGAATGTGTTTGAAGTGTCTAGAAAACTCCTCCATCTATTGACATCAATAATTAATTACATGTATGCATATGTTGATAAATATCCATTAACATATGTTATTAAATATCTACTGACATCAATAAATGGGAAACAAATTCCGCAATGGATTGCCATAACAATAAGACAAGTCATATACATATAACAATGCTTCTTTCTTGAAGGTGTACTTGCATGGATGTGTTGAACTTGATATGTCATGTTAAGGATTGACCATTTCACTTTATGTACGTTAGCTTGGTAAAATCCTGGACTCTCGGTTTTTTTTTTCTTTTAGATTAACAGAAACCAACAGCGTGGTATCTGTCAGTTGCATGGATGGCCCTAATTTGAAAACGGCAGAGGTCATAAACTCAAAATTAAATAGGAGCATTCCTTTAGTGGTTAGTTCAACCACATCCAAATTTCATATCAATTGACCAACCATAACTAAAGTCATTGCACGAAAACCAAGTGAATATGGACGACGACGACACGGACGCCGCCGACGATGACGCCGCTGTCAGCACCATATAAATATACGCTGCAATTTTTTTTGCGGTGACACTATAATTTATATATACATGTATATACATATATATATATATATATATATATATATATATATATATATATATATATATATATATATATATATATATGTATATATATATATGTAAGGGTCTGAACATTTTCCAACGATGTTAGAACTGTCAAATTTGCGAAGCAAATTTTTGGTCGTTCCCTCCGCCGTACTCAAACTCGTACCGCTGTGACATCTATTGCAACAACGCCTGCACAAAGTCCAGCGCCCTACACCACTAAGCCAGCTAGGCTATATAAATAATATAGCTTTCGCTGGCCGGTCGTTCCACCTCGTAAACGTTATGTTTTGAATGAGTAATCAAGGGAACCAAGGTTATAGCGGTAATCAAAAGAATGTAATCCAGGGACAAAGACCAGACATGGAAAACAGACATTCACAACAAAGAACATAAAGTAACTAAAATCATACATACAAAGTAACAAAAGTAAATGAGCAACTCGGACTCTACTAAAAACTGGGAGCATGGACCAGGTGCACCGGTAGGGTAAGCGTCCTCTGCTTTTCTAGAAACACCCGCAGAGTTGCTCATAAAAAGTCAAGTCCGGGGTAGACAAACGAGGAAAGGAAAACTATGACCCGTTGAATAAAATGTTCAGCGACGGGGTAATCTGTTTTTTAAGTTCTAATTAAAAAAAAAATTAAGTTCATCCTCTGGCATAACCGAGATCAAGTACGTTGGATATTCAATATCGGTACGGTCTTCACATCTCTTTGCGACAAACGACGCATCGATGCAACAAACTTTTGACAGTTTGTCTGATAGAGTAATCAATGGAACCAAGGTTATAGTGGTAGTGTCGAACTTCCTTGCTTTGTTCCGTATCACAAAATCCGGATAAGTTCACGATCTCGGTTCCATTTGTTTTTAAGTTCAAGTCATGCACTAACTTCTCGGTTATAAAGGACCTTTGCGCGCATTCGTCGAATAGAATATTAGCTTCTATTTGCTGTGTGTCTGTGCTAACTTGTGTAACGGCGGTTTTGAGTAGAACATTCGTATGCGTCTGTGAATGCGTACTCGCGTTGTGTTGAATAGTGCTAACGTTCACGTTTTTCCTCGCTCTGTTGGCTATTCCCTTTTGATATGTGCAGGCTAGTATGGTGGCATTTTTGACATTTTCTATATCTTTAATTTGATTTGCAGTCTGAAATTCTATGACGGCCTAGACAATTGAAGCAAAGACGATCCTTTTTACGATATCCATTCTCTCTCCAGGTAGTTTCTCAAGTATGATAGGGACCAATAACGAACCATATGAAGCGTTTGCATGTCCTAAAGACTCAAGACCTCTGACATAAGTTTCAACATTGTCGTAGAAATTCCGTTAACTTGTGAGAGTGTTTTTAGGAGACGGAATATGAATGAATTCTTTCATGTATTTCTGGACGATCTTATGGTCTTGACCATATTATTGTTGTAGTAAGGCCATAGCTCTCTCGTAATTTGAATTTGTTAGTGTAAATCCTGTGATTGTCTTTCGGGCCTCATCATACAATAACGATTTTAAATAGTTAAATCTCTGGACATTGTTCAATGTATTATTCAAGTGCACCGCGGATTCACATGAGTCCCAGAACGACTACCCTTCTAAAATGTCACCTCTAAAATTGGGTAAATTGAGCTAAGGAAGTTTATGGTATTCACTTGTGACGCTTGAAAAGGAATGGAAGTTAGAAGTGCGGTTTGCGCGTGGGTTCCATCAATGCAGGATTCATGTGTGTTTGTGTTATTACTTGCTTGCGGGACTTGTGGGATGTTTGCTCGTCTAGTTCAGCGTTGACGCTTCATTTGGATGTAAGGACGGACAAATATTTACTGATATGGCGTAGTTTGGTCTGTAAATTAAATGCATACTCATCTAACTCGATGATCTTTGTTTCCATGTCCTGTCCATTCAATCCTTGAACAATATCCTCATCCAATTTACGCAAGAATTCCTGTCTCCTTTTTAAAGTGTCCAACACATTTGAAAGTTCCTCAAAGTCAATGTCTTCCTGTTCATCGTTTGCATTTCGTCGAATTTCTTGGTAATTCTGGAAATAACGCCTCTGTGGCCAGCCCTCGCTGGAAAAAGAACGTCTTAATTATATCTATTTCTATAACATATCTAAAGACAGACGTCAAACTGGCGTGACGATACAACAAAGCGCGGCTATACGGACGCTGTCTCTGAGCATTATTTCTAACAGGCGCCAAGAATCTCCTCTGCCCGTCATGTATAACAAATACCACGTACGAGTGCAACCGGGTCTAACAGTATTGAGTATATGTGTTAGCACGAAAATGAAAATTAAACCAAGTATAGGAACAGCCAGCTGATGATCGGCGTCACTCATATTGTGCAAATGATTGGCCAACATTATTACGGAATATTTTTGGGGATTTTAGTGGTTTATTTCCACAAAGGCAGTCGAATTATCTGCTCAAAGCAACGATGTCCTAGCTTTATAATGCACGAAATGAATGGTGTAACTAATATACGAAAATTGCTATTTATTCAACTTTATTGTTATAGTGTTATTTAATTAATATCCAGAATTGTGGAATCTTCGTACATCTAGAAGATGATTTGGAATAGATCTTTACAAACTCTTAAGTATGAATTGCATTCGTATATTATTCAAAGTATCTACTCGATGAATAATATTATGAGACAAGTTCATATGTAGCGCCCTATAACACCATCCTATGAAAATATTCCTCAAATTTTGAAATGCATTCTTAGACCACCAGTCACTTGCAGTAAATTCAGCAATCTTAAATATTGAGTTAAAAAAAACGAAGTAAGAGGCGCAAAATTGCATCATGTAATAAAGAGGTTATTTAATCACATTAACCTCCATTTAGCGATTTCAAACAGAAGTCCATATTTTGCATTAGAAAACCAATAAAGTCTGGATAAGCGAAATAGTTAGGACACAACTTTGGACGAACAAACGAACGGACGGATATATATGCCGCTTTATGGGATGTAAAAAAGTCATTCATCTGATCACTTAATATTATTGCTTCAATCACGAGTAGGCATCAGCTATATAAGTGAGGAGAGTGAAGCATAAATACTGGGGTGGGCGCGTTTTTCAATAAACGGTCGTTATTCTAATGGGAACAAATTGTGTTCTTCTACTTGCTGTCCTATTCCTTCACTCATACATTGTATGAGGCTGACTTTATAATTGATCTGACCCAAAAGAGGGAACATTTTTAAGCTAGAGCAGTTTCCTCTTTATAGATGACGTATTATCATCAAACAGTCCTAGTTTCGAGGATTTGATCCATCGCATCTACCCCAAAGAACTTGAAATAAATTATAATACAGACACTGTGAAGTCGGCCTCATATCTTGACCTACACTTAACGATCGATGTTATAGGAAAACTATTGACCAAATTATACAACAAACGCGGTGTTTTTGGAAAATAAGAGGACGCCTACCCTACCCTACCTGTGCACCTGATCCATGTACCCAGTGTTTAGTGAAGTTCGAGATGCTCATTAACTGATGCTATTTTGTATGTGTTAATTTGGTTATTTTGTGTCCTTTGTTGTGTATGTCTGTTTTCGATGTCTAGTCTATTCTTTTGTAATCCACTAGAATCTTGGTTCCCTTCATTTCTCTTTAGTACCATTGTAAAACTGAAACTACAGGGTACATATTGATACATATACATATCAATTTACTTCGTTGTGTAGAAAGAAAAGGTTTGATGAATAAAAACAAACTTAGCAAAAAAGGTAGCCAAAAAAATATTCAAAAACGCTTCAGTTTATTTCTTGGCGACAAAATGATTCGTAAAAGGGAGGTACATTTATAAGGGTAGCTGAAAAAATAAAAATATTGTCGATGAGTGGGATGGGTTGAATGTTCACGAGAGTTATTTCAGCCCACATACTATCAGTGAATTCAAAGCAATGGAGAAGTGGAACAGCGGACAAAGATACAAGATCCCAATTTTCCCGAATTTTTTAAAAACAAATTAATGACATATTCACTTCTTTTAATTAGAACAAAAACAAGGAAAAACAATGACTATCACATAAGATGTAGTTACTTTTACTACATCATAGTATTATCCTTTACATGTATATATTTTTATTTGTTTGATTTAAAGAAATGTAAAGTTTCCTCCGCAAAAACAGTCAATATTTGTTGCTTCCGGGACAATTTTTTTGTCCATGTAGTATTGGTAGAGCTCACACCACTTGGCAGTGATCGGAATAATTAAAAAACTCAACAAAACATTGCTGCTTACTCAATCTCTTATTACTCGAATGGGACAGGGAAGTGTCGGAAGTGGCTGTAAATTGTCGAAGTAAATAAATTATTTGAACTTACAAAAAACATTTTACTTTTAAAGTTATTGTTCTAGCATGAAAATTTAAAATAAAACTTTAAATTTGGTAACTGGTATTTAATGTCATAAATCTAGCTACTGACAGTTACTATCTATAAATTTAATAAAGAAAATGCACTATCAGTTCAAGGCAATGCTAATGGTTATGGTCATTCGATTTGCCTTCCCTCTTCTAAATCATAACACAAGCACTCGACCTTTGTGCTTTATTCTTTGTGACCTACCAAAAGAAAACAAAGAACAGCTGATGATTATCATTTAAGTTGTATGTAAACTCTGACAACTTGCATTGTCTCTGATCCTAATTGCCATGGTAGCTTTTAATTAAAGCCTGATTTTACAATTGAAACTAAAAAAAGGACTATTCTTTGTTTCAACATTATTCCCGAATGTTAACCAAGATAGAATATCTTTTGTATGGTGTTAACATTTTAAGCTACTTTGACGTATTCATTGGCGTTCATCTTCAATCAAAATTTCTATGAATAATCATTTCCAGATAATTTTACACGATATGTGCTATGTGTGTACACATGAAGGCATTTGAATCGAACGTATTTCAGATATTCTTAATTTACTATCATCGATTCTATATACCTTATAAAAAATTTAAGGTTTCCTCGATTTATGATAATCTAAAGTTAAATCATTGTTTGTTCATTCATATTCGCATTATTTTACATCCACCGATAGCAAGGGTTAAATAACGACATAAATAGCCAGTTCATGGTATAACAATGATGAAATGGAGTTTCTGTGATTTACTTCGATTCTAATAGGACTAGTTCCTTCATGTTTTTGAATAGATGCAGCCTATGAGTTGCAAGAAGGTCATATGTTTATCGCTTTTTTTACCATGGCTGTGGTCTTACGAGCTAAGAAGCACTTTATATTAGAATTTGTTTTAACTATACCTTCAATTCATTATGGTCATAACCTGTGTTTAGTTCTTGTCCACAGGTTTGGCATGGCCACCCTTGATCGGGTCCACACAATCCATCACTTTTAAATATTGTGTCAGATCTTTCCGTATAAAATTCGTCATCGTATTTTTGTCCACAAAATACAGACCCGCTTAAACCTTGCCATCTGTTATCGTTTACAATGCGTTCTACTTTTTCTATCGGATCAATGCGATCATTTTCATTTTTTATGCCTTTAAATACACGACATGCTGGACAATTCGGCCCGTACGGTCCGCATTTTGTGTGCCAACTGGGTGGTGTGGTTTGATTGTGACTATGCATAACATCACGACCACAATAAAGTAGTCCATAATTCTCGTTTATTTTCGGATTGTACCAGTCTCTCACACATGGCGGGTACACCAAGTTTAAAGACACTTTGTTAAGTTCACTTAGTGCATCTGATTGACCTTTATTAGATGCACCTCTGACCTCCCAAATGGGATCGCCTCTATGTCTTTCAATGCCAGAACCTTCAGAATACATCATTATACTGAACGGATCAAATCTGGTGAGCATTCCGTAATCTATTGTTTCATAATTTGGACCATTGTTTTGTACAATAACTTGGTTCTCAGCATCATACCGCTGAAATTCATGCATGAATCCGAGAGCATGTAATAATTCGTGGGTAGATGTACCTTTTCTTTTGTCCTCAGGCCAAAGTTTTCCAAGATTCACTTTTACTGGCTGAGTAAATATTCTTGTGAAGCATTTAGTTTCATCTTCGTCTTTTATAATAATCTTAAAGTTTTCATTTTCATACAAATTTAACCCAGGTGCTGCGTCATTGATTTCTGCTATAGAATTTTTGATATGGGGTATCCATCCTTCATCTACACCATCAATAAATATCCCGACATCATAGGGTTTGGCATTTCTAATCAAATCATGTTGATATTGATTTTGATAAAATATTTTTGACATGGTATGGTAATCTGACGTTTCAATAGCTTTAAGGAGGGACCTGACTGATTTTAATTTCCCGTGAATCTTTAAGTGTCCTTCTATATTCCACTTTGTACTGTTCTTATCTAACTCATTCTGGAGTTCAGCTGATCTTCTGTTCATACGTATGAAAGGTATAAATTCATTACTAAAATAAATAATGGAAACAAGAATTACACAAATTGCAAGGCTTTGCATGTAAGTATTTATTGGACAAAACGCACATCATGCACGGCCAATTATTTGTTAAATGTTTCATATTTATGTATTGTAACTTTGCAAGAATGCAACACCGTCAACCCGGCAGTAAATCGAAATTAAATGGTCTTTTGTTTTTGCGAAAATGAGAGCATTTATGGGAAAAAATGAGAACTCAGCAGACTATATGATAGCAAAAGTATGATGGCGTATGTGCGTTGTAAGGTCAAGACAGAAAGGTACAAGCTAAAAATGAGACCAAATTCGATTTGATAACATTTGCTTTTTACAAATGATTGAGAAATCGGTACACTTTTAGCTCTGAATACTAGCAACTGTTTTTAGCTTGATCATTGTAACACTGAATGCTCATATTGTCATATAAATTAACTTAAATGTCGTTCACATCAGAGCGATTTACTTAGGCTACCCACTTATTTTCAGCGTAAATCCGGCTTTGGAACCGTAAACCTCCGTTAGGGTTTAGACACGGTGATATATTGTAATCAATATGCGCATTGTGATTTTATTTGTATTTGTAAATAATCATCGTCATTAGGTTATTATGATCTTGGTAATGGGTATCAAAATTTTTCTTACCTCACAAGCAAACTTCTAGACATTATATTTTCAAAACCATCTAATATTGTAGAACAAGTCTCCATTGCAGTATCTTTAAGCAAAGAAAAATGATAAAGCTTTACGTACATTAAATAAAAAAAATGAAATAAGTCGTCAAATCGTTTACTAATAAATATATGTCAGTGTTATATTTAATGAATACTTGATTGACATTGTAAAACATGCATGTCCTCTCTTCATGTACAATATTTATATTATACAGAACTCTGCACATTCCCTGATATGGTAGTGTTAGAAACTGATCAAAAGTTCAGATATATTCAACCACTAAGTCATGTTCACAATAAATGTTACGACATATCAAATTTTGAAATTGTTAAAAGGCTTTAATATAATATGACGAGTATTTCGGAGCCAGAGGCACGTAGTGTTTACCCCTTTTTTTCTTTGTCGCCACTAATATGACTTTGAGTTATTTTGCTATTGTCTGTTACAATTCAACTGGACATATATATGTTTCCGATTGTTGTTAAAAAGCATACTCACCTTGGTCAATTTGTAATATTCTTATAACAATATGAAGACCTATCCTGCCCTATTCATGTTCAGACAAACAATTTTGTACGTTTAAGGTCTTTGATTCGTACCATAGTTAACAGTATTTTCATTAAATCTTAACAAGGCGAAAATGATTAGTAGAAAGCAGAAGTTAAGCGATACCGGGCTTTATATAGATGTTCACAACAATACTAAGAATGCATACCAAAAGTTTTATTAAAGAGTAATCAAGGGAATCAAGGTTATAGCGGTAATCAAAAGAATGTAATCCAGGGACAAAGACCAGGCATGGAAAACAGACATTCACAACAAAGAACATAAAGTAACTCAAATCATACATACAAAGTAACAAAAGCAAATGAGCAACTCGGACTCCACTAAAAACTGGGAGCATAGACCAGGTGCACCGGAAGGGTAAGCGTCCTCTGCTGTTCTAGAAACACCCGCCGAGTTGCTCATATAAGGTCAAGTCCGGGGTAGACAAACGAGCAAAGGAAAACTATGACCCGTTGAATAAAACAGTTTTCATGGTGCTGATGGATACACCATAACGATCCACGAGTTCATGATGACGACCATAAAACTTCAATCTTGTAGCAACATGCCTATTTGTTAGAGTTCTAGCGCGATACAAAAAGTCTGCGTAGTTTCGGCAAGCTCTGGCATGACGTAAGAGTTGTGATATGAACACTTCATACGCAGGAGCTGAAGGGATGTTGCCACATATGAAAGGAAAGTTGACAATTCTGAATGAAAAGTCATCACGTTTGTCGTAAAGTTTGGTCAACAGTATTCCCTTACCATCGATTTATAGGTGTAGGTTAAGATATGAGGCTGACTTCACAGTGTCTGTAGTATTCTTTATCTCAAGTTCTTTTGGGTAGATGCGATGTATTAAATCCCCGAAATTAGGATTGTTTAAAGATAATACGTCATCTATATAGCGGAAACTGAGATTGAAGGATGTAGCCAAACGATATTCTTTCTTTCTGATCAGATCAGCTATAAAGTCAGCCTCATAAGAGTGAAGGAATAGATCAGCTAGTAAAGAAGCACAATTTGTTCCCATTGGAATGCCGACCGTTTGTTGAAAAACACGTCCACCACACTGGACAAATATGTTGTCGATTAAAAATTCCAGCATTTTGTAAACATCTTCCTCTGTATATTTGGAAGATGATTTGGAATTATTTCTTACAAAGTATGAGGAATCTCTACTAAGAACTATATATTTGTATCTAGGTGTACCATCGCTTTTGGAAAAAAAAACGATGTATAATGTTTTTAAGTCGGGATTTGAACTGAGTATGGGGAATAGAAGTATACAGTGTTGACAAATCATAGGTTTTAATACTATTATATTCAGATAATAGTCTTGAACTGATTGTCCCCAAAAGATCTTTCGAATTTTTCAGGATCCACATTGAATTAATACCACTATGGGAGTAACAAGTGTTGTGGTAGGACTGCAGACCCTCTTTAACAGTTGTGAGTATAGAAGTTAAAAGTTTTGAAAGAGGTGTGGTGGTTCATTTTGCAGAACAAGCTATGAAACGTTGTTTGTATGGATTCTTGTGGAGTTTAGGAATCCAGTACATAGACGGTAAATCACAATCATCGTCCTTGATAGAGAGACCAAAAGAGGATAGCACAGATTTATGGTTTTACACAACCTCTTCTTTGGAGAGAGTGGTAGCACTTTAGGTCTTATCACTGCTATTATTTTCTACGCCTACCTCTGGTAATAAACATTGGATATAAAACAATGTTGTTTTGGGCTTTGTCTGCTGGTACGACAACGTATTTGTCATGTATAGTAGACAATGTTTTTGCTACATCGCGGTCTTTGAAAAGTGATGTAGCCTTGGCACTCATTGACCTACTTAAAACTTTCATTCGTTTCAAAATTAAATACTTCACGGCCTTTAACCACCTTGACAGAGAATCAATATCTTCTAGTTCTCGTTTTATCCATTTTCTTGCATAGTCTTCTACGGCATCCACTTTAAAGTTATAATTCCAATTTATGGAGCGTGGTTCACGGTACTTGGGACCTTTAGAAAGGATATTACGCAGAGATTCGTTTTCGATAATGGTTAAATCTCCCGTAACGACGTGACCAGAAGGACCATATTTGAATGGAGAGGTTTTGCAAGAACAGTCAGATGGTTATAATTGTGATAGGGACATCGATCTGTGGTCATTAAATGATAATGGATACAGTAAAGAATTATTTCAAACCAGTCTGCACTATTGAATTTTGACTGGCCGATTTTACCACACAAGACGAGTTCGTACTTATCCTGCGTGTTACATTTGACGGCATTTCAATATTAATATTCATTCTTGATATAGAAAGCGTGAATACTCTTCGGCCAATTACCTTCATAGCATTTATACGTTAATTCTATCTTTCATCACAAACTATTTATATATACCCTACTCGAATCAATTAAAAAATGTGTACTTCTAAGTGTCATTGATACTATTAGCTTATTCTTATATACCAGTTATCTTGTCATCCTCGAATAGAGGGAGTAGTTCTTTCTTCTTTGTTGGGTCAAAACGTTCTATAAAGATATAAAAGTCACATATATCTTACACATGCTGTACATACAATTGATTTTTTTTCTTTCTTCTTTTGTTTTGTTTTGTTTTGTTTTGTTTTGTTTCTGTTTTTTTTTTTTGTTTTTTTTATTCAAAGTTTAATTTTACTATCTTTATGTAAAGAAAGTTAGAATACAGTGAAATGTTCAGAAAAAAAGTATGGTCGATCACAAAAAGACCATATTTTGTATACCAACTTTCTAAAGTGATGTGTAACATGCATACTACATTAACATAAAAATGGACAGTAAAGCTGATAATTACTGCTTATGCAATTATTCTGTTTATTATTAGTTTTGGTTTATTTTATTTTATTATTTTTTAAATTTATTCTATTTCTGTTAGTACCTTAGGAAAAAAGCTGTCATTTAACTACAAACTGCACTTGCCTTCCGCATAAAAAAAGTATGAAAGAAAAACACATGCTTTTACCATCGTTCCATGAATAAACATAAGATTCATATCCATCAGGTCGTTTTACTTCGTTAAGTAATGTCTGAAATTCCTTTTTACTTCCCAACACTCTTCCGGAGATAGCACCAAAATGAGACAAACTAGTCACATGTTTATCTAATAACTCTCTGAAAAATTGTGGAAATTGCTTTTTATCATTTAAGTTAAGCTTTTGTCTCGTGTAACTCGATATTTTTCAGGCAAGATAAGATCGAATGAAATACAATATATATATATAAACTCAGCATGTGACGACTCTATTTGCTACACTGCTCCATCGGATCAAATTGACACGGGGAAGATATATAAACGTATAGAAAGGTCTGAAAAATTCCCAACGATGTTAGAACTGTTAGATTTGCGATGCAAATTTTTGGTCGTTCCCTCCGCGGGACTCGAACTCGTACTGCTGTGACATCTATGGCAACACCGCATGCACAAAGTCCAGAGCCCTGGACCACTTGTTGTGACATGCATCATTAATTTGATCCTCTATCCTACATATTAACATCTAAATGAACTGTCCCGTACCACCATACATTGTGTACTAAGTTACAGCCCTAGAATAATACTACGAGGAGGAATGACCCGGCCAGCGAAAGCTATATTTTCATATAGCCTAGCTGGCCGAGTGGTCTAGGGCGCTGGACTTTCCAAAATGGGATTATCCACGACCAAGAGCACACTCATGTCATGTATTTTGTTTTAATTATCCTTTTTTTCTGAAAGACAATCGGCAGAATTTTTACGTTATTTTTTTTCTTCAAATTTCAAATAAAAGCTTATAAGTAGGGAGTCTGAAGGAGGATCAGTAAGGTGACCGAAAACATTTTTAGGCATAAACATGATTAATATGATTTTATTAACTACTAACGAAATGCCCTTTTTTGATTTTGATTTTATGGTCCCTACCATTTTAAAAAAAAGACCATCCATGTATCTTACAGATACTTCACTGTAGGTTTCTGTTAAATTGAGAGTCCGGAATTTTATCAAGTTATCCTATTTAAAGTGAAATAATGACGGGGTTTCAACAACGTTCTATATATGTAGATACAAAGAAATTTGAAAGACTCAAAATGGTTTACTCCAAAGATTATATAGCTCGGGACAAAGGCATCGAAGAAAAAAAAGATAAAGGTACATTATTAAGAAATAAAGTCAAATGTTACAAGTTTACATCTATACCTATCAATCCCCTCACAATATCGTAAAATGCATCAAAGGTTGAAACTGTTTTTATGTAATAAGGACGCAATGGACGTAAATTGTCAAATATATAAAATAATATGTGCGCTTAGTTCCTGCAATAGATATTAACTTTAAATCAGTGAAAAAATATGCGTTTGTATTGATATACATTGTATACTTTCCATACCTATCTCTCAATTTACGAATTATCTCATCAAAAAAATCATACGGTCGAAGTTTTTTTCGTGCCTGCATAAAAAACTTTCCAGCACGCAGGGCTTCTATGAATGAGTCTGCGGTAATAGCCTCGACATCTATGTGAGTTTCCTCAACACAGCTGAATTTCCACCGTGTAATGAACCCAATGTGACTAAACTTATTTTCATTTTTCATCTCACATCGCATGTTCCCGAAGTTACTTATTGATAAAGGAGAGCGATCACTTTTGCAAACCCATTGATTGTCTTCGCTCCTACTTTCAGATCTACAAAATAATACATGTTTGTTTCTTAGATGTTTAATTACAAAATAGCTGCACGATTGGGGGTTCTTTCATATAAGATTTGTTTTGGCTCTTTTAGATCCATATTTACTAAATGAAAACCTAAAATAAAAAAAGATGTTAATACACTACAATAAAATATATATAATGAATATTATCATTCAAAGTATACAACAAATCAGTATGACTTCATTGAAAAATACAAAATGATATCAAGAATTCAAAAAGCAATAATATACTTACTTTTCACAACTCTTTGTTGGACATCCGAACACTGCAGGAATCCAAACTTCCTCAGACATTTCCAGTTTAAACTACTTAGATAAATAAACATTACGATGAGTAAATGATTCTTAAAGATAGAAGAAAAATGTAGAGGGGGAAGCATTTTGCCGTTTACACATTAATATGGCATTGTGCGCGCTTTACCACCTAGAATGCTGGTATCGGAAATCACATTTTCGAATTCAGACGTTATTGAGTTATGCTTTTCATGATGTTTAAAACAAAAATGTCTTGTCTACTATATTAAAATATAAAAGTGTATATTTTACAATGTTCAGATGGTAAGCTTGGTTGATCTGCAACTGCCTTTCAATGCTTCAATGGTACACCTAGATACAAATATATAGTTCTTGGTAGAGATTCCTCATACTTCCAAATCATCTTCCAAATACACAGAGGAAGATGTTTACAAAATGCTGGAATTTTTAATCGACAACATATTTGTCCAATGTGGTGGACGTGTTTTTCAACGAACGGTCGGCATTCCAATGGGAACAAATTGTGCTCCTTTATTTGATGACCTATTCCCTCACTCTTATGAGGCTGACTTTATAGCTGATCTTATCAGAAAGAAAGAATATCGTTTGGCTAGATCCTTCAATCTCAGTTTCCGCTATATAGATGACGTATTATCTTTAAACAATCCTAATTTCGGGGATTTAATACATCGCATCTACCCAAAAGAACTTGAGATAAAGGATACTACAGACACTGTGAAGTCAGCCTCATATCTTGACCTACACTTAGAAATCGATGGTAAAGGAAAACTATTTACCAAACTTTACGACAAACGTGATGACTTTTCATTCAGAATTGTCAACTTTCCTTTCATCTGTGGCAACATCCCTTCGGCTCCTGCGTATGGAGTGTTCATATCACAACTCATACGTTATGCCAGAGCTTGCCGAAACTACGCAGACTTTTTGTATCGTGCTAGAACTCTAACAAATAGGCTTCTAGAACAGGGTTATGTTGCTACAAGATTGAAGTCATCACTACAGAAGTTTTATGGTCGTCATCATGAACTCGTGGATCGTTATGGTATATCCATCTGCATCATGAAAACTGATTTATTCAACGGGTCATAGTTTTCCTTTCCTCGTTTGTCTACCCCGGACTTGACTTTTTATGAGCAACTCGGCGGGTGTTTCTAGAAAAGCAGAGGACGCTTACCCTACCGGTGCACCTGGTCCATGCTCCCAGTTTTTAGTGGAGTCCGAGTTGCTCATTTACTTTTGTTACTTTGTATGTATGATTTTAGTTACTTTATGTTCTTTGTTGTGTGTGTCTGTTTTCCATGCCTGGTCTTTGTCCCCGGATTACATTCTTTTGATTACCGCTATAACCTTGGTTCCCTTGATTACTCTTTCTAGCATGTATGTCATGCACTTTGTAAGAATAGATTTTGCATACATTCGATCAAATACTCTATTTTTCACAATAAGCGTAAATTCCTCTCAGAGTAAGAACATGTAACTGACCCTTTATTTTCATTGTCCACTATTTTACCTGAAACCTTACAAGTGATACAATAGTCAATGAAACAGCAATAAATATATATATTTGTGATCTCGTTTTAGCAATAAATCACTGATAAGAAAATACAATAAAAGAAGGTACTTAAAAATGGAAAATGAAAACTTTATATAAGTATAGGGACTGATAACGTTAAAAGACATAGATTTAAATAGATTTACTTTTCTAAGTTTCTAAGTTTCTAATTGAATTTTTGTAATAATTCCACCCCAAGTGCAATGAACAAATTGTGGAATATCTTGGTAGTTGGGAATTTGTTTCATTGGTCTATAATCAATATCTTTCCTTACACGTTAGTTTTTTGTATATTAGAATTTCATATTGATGTTCTGTCATAAAATGTAAATCATTGTCATATGTTTAATCCTTCATTTGAGAAATGTTTGTTATATATCTATTCCCCCGCTTTGAAGTACCCTGCAAGCGTTCATTAAATATATTCATCTGAGGAGTCAACAGTTTGGCTGGCCATTTATTTGTCAGTTATTCATGCATTCTTCAGATAAACAAAGAATTTCAGATTTTAGTGTTTGCAAAAAAAAAAAAGAAGTTTACATTGTAGTTTATGTATGCGTTACTATCGGCAAAAACATATCGAAGCAGCAAAACAGAAATACAATTGAAACACTTCAAAATTGAATAAACATGCAATTATATGTCCAAAACATGAAAAGAGCAAACAGAGACGATCTTTATACAAAAGTGGATATCATAATAAAATATGATTAGAAGTCTACATTTAGAGCTTGTCGAAACTACGCAGTCTTTTTGTACAGAACTCTAACAAATAGGCTTCTGGAACAAGGTTATGTTGCTACAAGATTGAAGGCATCACTACAGAAGTTTTACGGTCGTCATCATGAACTCGTGGATCGTTATGGTGTATCCATCTGCGCCATGAATACTGATTTATTCAACAGGTCATAGTTTTCCTTTGCTCGTTTGTCTACCCCGGACTTGACTTTTATTAGCAACTTGGCGGGTGTTTCTAGAAAGCAGAGGACACTTACCCTACCGGTGCACCTGGTCCATGCTCCCAGTTTCTAGTGGAGTTCGAGTTGCTCATTATCTTTTGTTACTTTGTATGATTTTAGTTACTTTATGTTCTTTGTTGTGTATGTCTATTTTCCATGTCTGCGCTCGTTGTCCTCGGATTACATTCTATTGATTACCGCTATAACCTTGGTTGCCTTGATTACTCTTAGAATACAAAAATATTTAACATTTTAGATGCATCGAATTCAGGTACATGGACTGAACTTTATGACAGGAATTAAAGACTATCTACATAAACAATATAGCGAACAGAATATAATGTAATTACATATGAAAACAGAAAAGAAAGAAAAGAAGAAGAAACACAAAAATCTAAAGCACTAGCAATATGAACTTGGAGTTCTATTAGATGTCTGGAAGCGTAAGCATGTCCTGCTCCACAAGCAGCACCATATCACATTACAAGTATCTATAATACTGTAATAGTTTTGCTACAATAATGCCAAATATTTACTTGTTTTAATCATGCCATCCATATGCATAATTTTAAAACTCTTTACTAGAAAGTGTCTTCTTTATTACCCTTTCTGTTTATTTTTGCCATTGTTTTGCCTTAAACTTATCATTTTTCAGTTCTAATTGTATTGATGTTACAACCCTTGATATTAAAAAGACTGCGGTCTTTAACACAAATGAATCTACCCTGATCATACCATAATCATTCCTTATTGAATTATTATATTTGAAAATATCAACCTACACATGAATAAAACTATCCCATATAAAGACGTAAAACTTGTTTGATTTTACATTTTACCTTTGCTTATTTATTCCATTCACCACACCTTATTGAAGGATAAATAACTGTAACAACTTTAAGTCCTATACGGACTGAATCTTGAAGAAATAATATTTCCTTGATACGAAATGACCCACGGAAACATCAACAGTTTAACAAAATTGGAGCAATTATAATAACCGACTTTGTGTGCTATTCTATGTAAGAAGTAATTGTAAAATTCTAAAGAAATTACTCCTATAACCCGATTTATTCAGTACCTGTAGGGTTCTTCCAAAACTCGAGTTTCTCAAATTTGTAATGTATCAAAATAAGGCCAAAACTCACGTTACTTTTACATTGCCTCATTATGCCATTAAAATAGACATTAGAGTGTACTTTGGTACTTCTGGTGCAAAAATCTACATATCTACGGTTAATAACAATAGTAACTTGTATTAGATGATCTGTAAGTTAAAGAGTTTCCGATTAAAATCGACTGTATTGCAATACCAATAATTTCATTTTTTTTTTATATTAATAGCTATCCTACCGCCAAAGATTTATGCCATATCATAGTGATATAAACACTAAAAGCTAAAAAGAACCGGAAGTTGAATTAAAATGAAAACTAGAAAACCATTGTCCACCGGTCAAAATATTATGCACTCTCTTCACTATATGCAAATGCAAAATGCATCGGAAACGAGCGCAACACACATGAAACACGAGTCCTTCTACTCTGCGACTTTACTTCAAAGTGATATTCCAAAGATCGACAATGCTATTGTGTAACCTTACACAATGCCTATTTTTGTATTTCGACTATTCAACAATGTATTGTGTATAACAGTTCGACCTTTTGGTGAACTTTTCCTCAAGTTTTTAATACATGTATTTAATAGTTATATACATTATCTTACTTTCGCCTTTGTTAATATAGAAGATTGATTGAGCTGTGTCGCAAGACAAGCCATATCAGTCTCGTTTAAAGAGGTAAAAATCATATACCATGACAGTGACCTTAGGCCTGTATATAAGCCCTGTTCCACGTGTTATTTTCATTTTTTTTAATTGAGACGCAAGACAAGCTATTGTTAGTGAACGCCGTTCACATTTGATAATTGTTTGTCTTTTTAAGATTTTACATTTACTGTATTTTGTATTGAAATTTACCATGTTAACTTAACGATCATTCACTATTTCTAGACGTAGTCTAGGACTTTTATATTATTTTATTACATTAATTTGATTTTATGTTAATGTTTAATGTTAACTAAATATATATATATATGTAGTTTTAATATATCCATCTATTGCTACACGTAGTGTAGCTTTTGCAATGACTTTGTTGTGAGGTCTATAAATAGAATACATAATTTGTTCTAGTTTGTGAACTGTTAAAGGCCAATAGAATAACCTTTCCAAATTATTCGGTGGGAATGATTAATAAGGAAGCTGTTGGCATAAAACATGTATATATTTTACTTTGGATTTTTACATAGATTAATCCCAACACGAGTTTTGTTAGGACAAATTTAACAAGTGTGTACAAGTGATTGCAACGTGGTTTTGAGGATAGTTGTTGAAACTTAAATAATCAAGAATTTGCCATTTTGAATTCCTCGATCTTAAAGTAATTATACGTTCGCAACCTAGAATATAGGACGGTTTTCCTTCTGCAATCTATTTCTCTATTTTTTGAATTCTTGTCCCATTTCTGTTTATTTTTGTTTTGACCCCCTTATACCAGTACCCTGTTATTGACCCATGGCCAGTAATGACAAAATTTGGTTATGAATCTTTTAGAATTAAATATGCAGTATTTTGGCTGAGGTATTTGTACTTATTAAGACCTTTTTATATGGTGTCATTTACAGTGACAACTGCAACTTCATTTTAATACCTTAATGGTTGAGTTATATTAATCATGATAATAATTATCGTACATTCGCCTTCGTTAAAGATGAAGGGAACATTGTACAATCAAAAGTTTTAAACATTTTATAAGTTTTCTTACGCTTAAAGAAATAGTCCTTATCCGTGTGCATATGGATAACATGGAGATAAAAGGACGATTCATCAACGCTTTCTCCCTATTTCATCTCACTATAT
This sequence comes from Perna viridis, assembly GCA_037379345.1. Classification (NCBI taxonomy): domain Eukaryota; kingdom Metazoa; phylum Mollusca; class Bivalvia; order Mytilida; family Mytilidae; genus Perna; species Perna viridis. The sequence goes on along the minus strand of CM074524.1, from coordinate 28,160,897 downwards.
GCTTGTATTGTTCACCTGCTTTGTGTAATAATACACTGAACGAAATTTGAATTAGACAATTTACGCAATGTCCATTTTATGCATTTACTCATTAAGAATTTATGCACTATTTTTTAGTCTGTCAGTTTATTTTTATTATTTGATCTATATTGTTTTGTTCAAATTGTTTTTTTATTAATTTCATAATTACTTTACTTTACTTTACCAATAAATATTGGTATTCAGATTAGGGATGAAAAATAAGATAAAACAAGTTACAAAAGGTATACCTTCATGGTAATAATTGGTACCAAAAATTAAAAAAAAACAAGTTTACCTTGTTTATTCCTGCACGATGTGATATGAATCAAGTAGTATTTCTGAGAATATTAGTCTATTGGCTTAGCATCCTTATTCTTCTAAATCTAAGGTAAGAAATCCAATTTCATATCTTAGAAAAGAAATGGTAGGATAATTAAAGAGCATTAAAAACCTTTATACTATTTGATCGGCAGTAGATACGACCGGTTATATATGTAATCTACCTTACCTGTGCTTCAATTAATTTTTAATAAAAGATAAAACTGTTCCTCTTTTACTCCTACGAATCAGTAAATACTTATTTAAACTTCTATGTATACACATCAACTGTCAATTGATATTAGCATTTTCCTTCTTTTGTAAATTTGTTGATTTTTCAAGCATGAAAAGTGCATATTTTGTTTAACCCATTTTAAGCCCGTTGTTAAAAATGCGCATGACGTTTTAACCACTGGGATGTGATTGAAATTCTGCGCTGGTTTTCCGTCATTTTATATTTGTCAAGTTATCATGGGAGAAATCGATAATCATTCAACCTATTCTTGATTTATACTATTTTTCCACTTTCAAGAGAAATCAAAGTGCTGAGACACCGACTCAAGGAAGACCTCATAAATATTCATGTAACCAAATTGCAAGCTTAATAAACCGATCGATCAAAAACTTAGTCATTTTCAAGAGTAACCATCTGTTTTAATGAAATGCATATCAATACTGCTTGTTTTTTAATGTATATATGGGTCTACTTTTCTATTATTGCTTTTTGGTATTTCTGGCTGTGAACGTTTATGTCCTCAACTTTTCTTGACACTTTACACCTTAACCAGCATTTCGTAAAAAATATGATCTCCTCTGGGAATCACTGACTATCAATATTAGATGAATTTTCAAAGTAAGAATGAATCCACACTTTGGAATTTCGGGTTGGAGGTGTATGAAGTAGAAATGAATCATGTTAACTGGGGAGGTTGACCAAGGACCTAATCTAAACGAAGAAGTGATCAAAACCTTCTCATTATTTGTGCTCACTTTGACAGTGACTTGTAATAGACTAAATGAACAAATATGTAAATATTGTTAGTTTTCAAACAGAATTTACTTAAACTTGTACTTGTCATTGTTGTCTAGATAATGCCCTGAGTTGATCAAAGAAACTGAAACTAATAATCAACAAAACCTTGCCCAGTTTGTGCAAAAAAAAAATAAAATGTTTAAACTATACACTTTTTTTTTTAAATAAATGATTACCTGTCTCTAGGATTTTTTCAATTCAAGCAAGGATACAAACTCTTGTTATCAAAACTTCTATGCAGTTTAAAGATCTTTAAACTAAAAAAAAACTTTGTACCTCATATATTTTAGCAATTAAAGATTCCAATCAAGTTGGAAAGTCAAGGATAAAGAGATCTAGTGAATGCAGGAAATATTATGTCTTTCTTTATTACAAATACACTTTTAATATAAATCCATTTTTTCTACTCCCCAAAACAAAATGGTTACCAGTGTACCCATAGCCCATGACTACCACTTTTTATGATGAATAACTATTGCGCTTTAGCTGAGTGTTTTATATCGGTCTACCTTCAATAATGTATGTGCATTTCTTTCATTTTTTTTCTGCATGATTGCTTCACAAATATGTATAAAATTGCAATACAAATAACTCTTATGTTTTGCAAACAAATAAGTGTTAAGAAATCAGACTTCATATTTGTAGTTTTTATTAAAAGATGTAGACATGTACCAGAACTTGAAAATCATGAACTTTATTTCATGCTGAAATAGTGTCCCACCACAAAAATAGTCCATTTGGCTTTTGCTTTCTTCTCGCTACATGTAGTGAAACTTTAAAAATAATTACCACTGAAAAGAAAACACGGAAAAATAATAACAGTGTCTTTGATAAGAATCATAAATGCAATATGTTACAATGTAAATGCATGACAGTATATACGTGTATTTTAACCAAATGATATGGAATTACAGAAACATCCCCTTGATGAGAAATATTCTTACATGTACATATAATTGTGTGTAAAATCAGGCAAAATAGAGGTTAGCGGTTATCATTGTCCCAGGTTTTTTACTGGGTTTTAAGCCATCCGGTCAATATTATAATTTCTGTCCTACATTATAAAATGTTAATACAATAGATGTTTACTATATTTAAGAGTTCTGAAATGCTGTTCTTGAAATATCTCTATCAGCTGTATTAATAAAGAAAAAATAAACACTAATTTCCCTAAAATAATTCAAATTCGTCTTAAATAAAACATAACAAACTTTACAAAAATGTAGGGGAGGCTTTAAAGGTTGGTTTTGGAAAACGACCTCCATAGATGTCCTCATTAATAGTTCTAATTAGTGTCATTATATAGTATACTTTAAACATGTAAGTATAAGAAAGGGGGAGCAACATTATGACTGGAGTTATCTTTCTTTGTTTATATTGGTTTTTTTTATTGTGTTTTTTTTTAATTATTTTTGTGAATTAATTGAAATTTCATTGTCTTTGTGTAATAATGTCAAATTGAATGGCCACTTGGAATAGATTTTAAATTTTGATTTGATTTTCTCCTTGGGATGTTCAATGGATTGTGTAACTTGAATAGATGTCTCACAGATTAGAGATATTTGAAACTTTTCATTTTACTGGTGATGTCAATAGCCCATGTATTGATTTTTAACCGTTTTCATTCTGCTTTATGAATATAGTACAGGTGTAAGGACCTGTTGTGCAATGTTTACCACTAAGAAATGATTTGTTATCGTTGTTTTAATTATTTTTGTTTTAACATTTTTTGTATTCAGTTTGAATAATTAGTGTTTCTATTTTGACTAACGTCTAAAGACTATACGCACTATCTTAAGCTATACACGTTGTATATTTGGAACGTTAATAGCTTTTGCCTTCCATTTTTATTACAATTAGATTTTTATAGTCGACTTATTCATCACCAAAAACAGATGAATTATACCTTTTCATTTTTATGGGGCTCTATCGGGTAAATTCTTTTTTTCACACTTTCAATATTTACATGTCGCGTGTACTTGACCTGATGTTTTGGGTAAACCATTGACGAATTTTCAATTTCTCTCCATATTTTCATTTGGCGTTTGTTTTCTACGCCCTTTTTCGTTAAAGTTTGAGACTTAAATGATCGCTTAATGTTTTTCTTTTGTTATTATAAGGAGATTGATTTTTTTACTGCTATAGTTTTCGATATTTGCACGCAAATTTGCCTTGAATGTGTTATGAGGCTCTATCGGGTAAACCGGTTTCCTTTTCATACTTTCAATGTTTACATGTGGCGTGCACTAGATTGACCCGTTATGAGGTAAACCATTGAACTGTATACCAAATTTTATTTGTCTCTCCATATTTTCATTCACGGGTTGTTTCCTTCGCCCCCTTTTTTTAAGTATTTGTGATAGGACAGTGGTTAGACATTCTTGATTAAATAATGTTAGAGAGAACTTTAGAGATTTAAGTTCAACATGGTTCGTCCTCAAGAAGGGAGTCTTAAAATATATAACAGTATGAGAATCTGTTACTGCTATCTTCCAAAGAAAGAGTCAGAAGACTCCCTTCTTGAGGGCGAACCCTATTGAACTTAAATCTCGTAAGTTCTCTCTGTAATAAGTTCCTTCTTAGTCCTCTTTTTAGGTTCCCTATCTCCCTACATATACTAACGATTATGTAAAACAACTATGTATTGGTCAAACCCCCTGGTCATGTCTATGTTATGATTAATTTATCATGTTTATTTCCCCACTTTTAATGTGTCATTAATAGTGCCCTCTGTATTTGAACCTGTTCAACCACATTTTTCTCATGTACTCTTGTCATCTTAATGGTTTTATTCTTGTTTATATATACAGGTATGTCATATGTACATGTAACATATTTTTGATTTGCACAAGTATGTGGTTAATATTTGCTTTATTATCTGTTGTCCACATTGGAATTTCATTATGTATTTGGAGTTATTTTGTACTTGTACTCATGTTCTGTATAGTTGTTTACCCCTTATACATATTAATTTAATCAAAAGTTCACATATTAAAATATCAGTTATAAAGTCTCAAAATGTCCATACCCTCTCCTCCCTTTCTCAAAGACTAACATTATTTAATCAAGAATGTCTAACCACTGTCCTATCACATATTGTATGACGGGTGCTTTATAAGGAGAATGAATTTTTTCCTGCTACATAATGTTTTCAAGTTACTTAGACTCAAACTTTGAGCCGTGTTATGAGGGTCTGATAGTAAATATGTTTGTTATGCTGTCGCTTACGTTTTTATACTCTCCACCCTCTTTTTTGTAAGGAGGGAGTCTCTTTTTCTTTTTTTTGTGTAATTGTAATATACAACTAGATACACCTATTTTTATCTAGTTTTCATTTACGATTTCATCGGCATACGTTCTTAATGTTATTCAAAGACACATCTGGGCACCCATAATCAGAAGTGGCCACCGACCCTTTGGACTTCCCCGTGCGATCGCGGGGAGGATTAACACTCCGGACATTTTCGAAATCGTCATTCTCTTGCAGATTTCCAGAAGAGAAAAGGAATGAATCTTAACCTAGAAGTTAGCTTTTGGCACCTGGTTTCCTCCGGGGTTGGATTCATTGTAGTGTTTGTGAGTGTTGAACCCAAACATCGAAGTAAGTTTGCTTACTTGCAACCAGGGGCCCTCTTATGTAAAGTTCGATCAATTATGCTATTGTTGTTGTTGTTTTGTTTTTTGTTCTTTCACAACGCCAATTCATATATTAAACGATAAATTTATGTTTGGAACACCTGCTTCGGCAAATATCAGTCATTAACCTCGTAGATAGCGATTGATATAATCGTGTATTAAACGAAACATAGCAATTTTTTTTATTTTGAATAATTAAATGAAATATAAAAGCATCTTTACGTTATAACACATTTTTTCAAATCTCTAATAATCTTTTTTACCGTCCAGTTAAGTGTTTCGGTTTAGTGTCCTTGTTAGACGAAGAATTAGTGTACATCCTATGCAAGAGTAATCAATTCTATTTCTATTCTATAAATATAAATAAGTTTCATCATTTAGTAACAGTGAATATTGAACCAAAACTTTTTTTCTGACGCTTGGTATACTTAAACTTGTGTTTGTAATAAAAAAAAAAGGGAGATCACCCTGCTTCCTTTTTCAGAATGTCAATCAAGTCAATCCTATGTGAGGAATGCGAAGAGACATTTGAAAACAAACAGAATTTTATCCATCACCACAGAATTTTCCACGACCTTCCATCGTATTCCTGTCGTATATGCGGAATGGCATTTACACGCAATTATAACAGAAATCGACATGAAGGCAAAATTCATGGCGAATGTTCAACAAGTAAATGGTGTTCATGTGTGAATACGTCCAATATGACTCTAAATCAAAGGTTTCCTTGTTCTCGCTGTTCTAAAATATTGAGTCGGAAAGACAGCCTAAAGAGGCACATCCGGTTGGTTCTCTAGAACCAGAAGCACATGCACCAGAGCATCACCTTGCCATCCAGAACAATGCAAATAAACGTAAAATCAGTACACAGAGATGTTATGATATGGTCGATTACAAACCCGTTCGTCCATATGTGCACCACAGAACACTGTTACATTAAAACCGTATTTATATTCGGCCTCCAGTTGTCGTCATGGATAATGACCGTTTCAGGAATATGTTTTGTACACATGTATAACTCCACTACTTCGATCACCCATGAACATTTTAATATTTTTCTCGTATTTAATAATTTATGGATTAATTGATTAGCTTGATATATTGGTGTTCTTTCTATGTATAAGTAAGGACAGTGCCCTTTATGGAGTTCTGGAAATCAATCATCCGTAACTTAAATCTTGGTACCTCTATTGACATGTTCCTTCCGCTCTCGGCTATTATCGTTAAATTTCACTCCATTTCTGTGCATGTATTGTCGATAAGGAAATGAATTGTATCATTTAAAGTTATGGCACAATAATGTTTTTCGATACCGCAACTTCATAGATCTTCTGTTGTATCTTCTCCCTTAAAATTTACTTTAGTTTTTTCACAGTTGTCACAGTGACTCTCTGGATTGCCGTCTTACTCTTGGCATACTGTGCTAACTATTTTGTGCAACAAACAAGTTTGATCAATGTTCCATAGCTCCAAACGACAGTTATAACCGACTTAATTGGGCTCCTTCATCTGAGGAAATCCATGTTGATCAAACTTGGCTTTGGTCGTTATCAGGGAAATAAGGCTTCTCATATGAGAAAAATTAAGTGTTTTGAATTGAATTGAAAGTTTTACAATATCATCTTTTATAACTTTATTAGGGTGTCTTGCACTTGATGTCCTTGTTTGTAGATCCAGCCCTTCAATTTTGGTCATGAATTTTTTTGAAGTCATCTTGTACAACATATTTGATGTAGACTTTACTTGTGACTATGTATTAACTTTTTTGTGTTGTATGTTATTTGTAATAAAAGATATGGCAGATATTTCTTCTTGTTTCTTAACATCATAAAAACTGATTAAGAATAAAGAAGTGCAACATCATAACCAAATGAACAAAACCTGGGAAAACAAAGGAAGCCTTTATTTTAAAGCAGGAATATCTACAACTAAGAGAAAACATTCATTTTACTTTAAAAAACACATCTCTCCAAAAATACCACGAGTTACTGGAAAACCTCAATGAACCTCGCGAATAACATATAAACTAGCAGCTACAAAAAACGCAGCAGACTTTCGACCATATTCGAGCAGCAGCGGATAGAAGCAGCAGCAAAGATACCTCCAATATACAACCAGCAGCAGCAAGAAGGATGACCCCAAACACGAACAGAAGCAGCAGCATATTCTTCCATATACAAGCATACAAGCAGCAGCAGAAATATCCCTTAACATATAAGTATAACTGCTTCATCAGCCACTGAAAAGAGATTTAACACTAGAAGGTTCTTGCTTTAACAATAACATTCATAACACAAAGGTCTAGCACCAAGCCTTAACCAATACAAAACCTGCGATAGACGCAAGTAACCCAGCACAATTCTGAAGATTCAACCCCAACTCTACCTTAATAATTTCCTTTCAACTAACTTTATTCGACCTCAAGTGTATCTTCTTTTCCAACCGTAACCTAACCGAAAAATTATTTCTCACATTGGTTGGCCATAGTCCTAAACCTAACCCTAGACAAATACCATTGCTTCTATAACACCTAGATGAACTGTCCGGTACTACCATACATCGTGTACTAAGTTACATAAGTTACAGCCCTAGATTAATTCTACGAGGAGGAATGACTCGGCCAACGAAAACTGTATTTTTATATAGCCTAGCTGGCCGAGTGGTCTAGGACAAATTTGACAGTTGGGACAAATTTAATTCCCATAGCTCTCCCTTTTTTTGCCTAAAACATGTTGAGTTGAACATAAAGAAATTGCTTTCTAAAATGAATTTTAGTCCATATGTTATTATTTTTTTTTATCAATTCTGCTTGGAACAATATCGGGGTATGTTTCTAACCAGTACAATATTGCTTCTAATCCGAACTCGTGTAGAATATTTGTGTAAAGATTAATTACATCGAATGATACTAAAATCGTTTCTTCACTCGCTGTTTTCGGGAGGTATTTGAGCATATCAAGGTCATCTCTGACATAACTCTTTATATAATGAAGAAAAGATTTCAGTTAAATATCTAGAAAATTGCTCAATGAGTTTTGCATGCTTGTTTTTAATTTTAGATCTGGCGGTGAGTTCAATGATACGTACATTGATGTTGAGTATTTTTTTTACGGACTACCAAAACTCCATAAAAGTAAAATTATAAGTCTAAAGGAATCTGTATATAACGTCTCAGAATGTGGCGACTCTAAATTTAGCATCGCAAATTTGACAGTTCTAACACCGTTGGGAATATATATATATATGTCTGAAAAATTCCCAACAATGTTAAAATTGTCTAATTTGCTATGCAAATTTTTTGTTGTTCCCTCCGCGGGACAGGAACTCGTACCGCTGTGACATCTATGGCAACACCGCCTGCACTAAGTCCAGCGCCCTAGACCAATCGGCCAGATATGCTATATAAAAATATAGCTTTCGCTGGCCGGGCCATTCCGCCTCGTAGGATTAATCTAGGGATGTAATTTAGTACACTATGTATGGTAGTACGTCTCAGCATGTGACGACCCTATTCGCTACACTGCTCCATCGGATCAAATTGATACAGGGACGATAACGTAAACTTATAGAAGGGTCTAAAAAATTCCCAACGATGTTAGAACTGTCAAATTTGCGATGCAAATTGATGGTCGTTCCCTCCTCCAGACTCGAACAGAGTCTTTAATATTTTCTATCTCTCTTAAAAGACAATAACGGTGGTTCGGGGAATATCTGTTTCAAGCGCGGTGATTAATTGAGTGTTTTCATATTTTTTCGCAAGATTCTATGTACATTAGGCAGTGCTCGCGAGAAAGTTTAAACAAGGGGTATCCTTGAATTTTGTTTCTTTTCGTGGTAGCACAATAGATCTTCACGCTTTAAATTGTCTACTTTCTTTAATTGGTCTTCTCCTTAGATGTTTTTTTTTATTTCTCGACGTTTCTTTTCGTAGTCACTTTCTTCGAAACATATTCGTCGAACTCATACTCTCAAACCATACGGAATTGCTTTTTTAACACATAAAGTATGGCTTGAATGCGCATGTGAATATTGATGCGCATCTGTTTCGTTAGTGAAAAGCTCGGTTTTGATGAAAGCGCTGTATGAATGTCCTAAAATTCGATGCTTGAATTTGAAATTTGTAATTCTGTTTGAATTCTAGGGTGCATGGAATCAATGCGTTTATGAAATTCTTTCAAAGATTCTTCGCCATAATCCCATGTTCCCCATTTGTCATCCACGTATTTAAAATAGTTAGAAGGTTTCAATTTACAATTCCTTAATAATTCATTTTCCCAAACTCCTAGATAGGTGCAAGCATAGTTCGTCCCTAAGTGTGAACCGATGGCTGTTCCTTCTTTCTGTAGATAGTGCTATTCATTGAATGTAAAATTATTATTTTGTACTACCAGATCTACCATCTCTAGTACATTTTCCGTCGGTATTGACTTGTTAGCTCTTTCATTTAGAGCATCGATACAAGCTTCTCTTGCATCATTGCGAGGTACACTAGGAAATAACTTTTTACTACCAAGACAAAATAAAATTGTTTTTTTTTTTTTTGGTAACGGCTGTGATATGTCATTTACTTTTCTTAAAACGTCTGCTGTATCTTGTATGAAGCTTGGGAATGATCGTACGTGTTCTTTCAATTCATTCTCGACCAGTTCTGCAATTTTCTCGGTAGGGTGATTTCGGCCCCGTTTATAATTGTTCGAAACGGGTGTTTTTTTTTTTTTTTTTTTGTTTTTTTTTTTTTTTTTTGTGAAGTTTTGGATAACACTGTACTTTACCTGCATGCGATCCTTTTGGTAATAAATAGTGTTTCATTTCATTTGTAATAACCTAAGATTTATAAAGCTTATGAACTAATTTTTTTACTTTGTTTTCATTTTTTTTGTCACATCGGCCTTTACTTCTTTATCAGTATCATCTACGTTCAGTTCATTTTCTAATTCATTTGCATATTCCTCTCTATTTAAAATAATTATTGAAGACGTTTTATCGCTCGGCCGTATCACTATACTATAGGATCGTCGAGTCATGACAATGCAGCACAAACAAAAAATATATCTACGTCTAAAGGGTTGTACAACGATACCGATAAAGATGTCAATAAACTATAATAAAATATATAATGAGCAACTAATTCAGTCAACTAATTACCCTCTTCAGTGCCTTAAATAAACTGTGCTTGCGCAGGGAAACAGGCAAACGTATACCTTCACTTCACGAAGGTCCTTGGATCTTATATTAAGAACACCTAAAATCTACTCCTGTTACGGAAAACGGAGGCTTCTGACGAAGTCTTACGGCTGGTAGGGTGCTGGATCAGGGGTGGGATACGGTCTACACATCACTTTGCGGCAAACGACGCATCGATGCAACAACCTTTTGACAGTTTGTCTGATAGAGTAATCAAGGGAACCAAGGTTATAGCGGTAATCAAAAGAATCAATCCAGGGACAAAGACCAGAAATGGAAAACAAACACACACACCACAGAACACAAAGTAACTAAAATCATGCATACAAAGTAACAAAAGCAAATGAACAAGTCAAGTCCGGGGTAGACAAACGAGGAAAAAAAATCTATGACCCGTTGAATAAATCAGTTTTCATGGTACGGAGGGATACACCATAACGATCCACGAGTTCATGAAGACGACCATAAAACTTCTGTAGTGATGACATCAATCTTGTTACAACATAACCCTGTTCCAGAAGCCTATTTGTTAGAGTTCTAGCACGATACAAAAAGTCTGCGTAGTTTCGGCAAGCTCTTGCATAACGTATGAGTTGTGATATGAACACTCCATACGCAGGTGCTGAAGGGATGTTGCCACAGATGAAAGGATAGTTGACAATTCTGAATGAAAAGTCATCACGTTTGTCGTAAACTTTGGTCAATAGTTTTCCTTTACCATCAAGATTGTCGTGTTTTCATTAGTGGCGCTACTTCTAGCCATTACTAGTGTAGTCTGGTTGTCGTGTTCTAGATACGCACAAGTTCTGTACGCTTTCATACTTGCGTCAGTGAAAATGTGCAGTTTTGTTCCTTTGTTTTCTGAACACTCGTCGAAATAGTAACGTGTAAATTCAAGTTGAGTACATTCACTTGTTTCTTGTTCTATTTTTGTCCATTCTGTTACGATCTCTGACGGTAACGATTCGTCCCAATCTGATTTGTTTTCCCATATTATCTGTATTAAGATCTTGCTCCTCGCTGTAACGGGGCTAATGAGTCCTAACGGATCAAATATTTGTGATGATTTGCGTGTCTTCTCGTTTCGTTACGTTGCTGGTTGATGAGTTTGAACTTTGCGCAAATGTCAATGTATCACGTTCAGAGTCTCATCTCAAAACAAGAACTTTGATGATTTTGTTGTTCTCTGATACGTTTTCCTGTGCGGCATGTTCTCTAAGTGACTGATAGTTAGATGCCCACGAGCGCAACTTAAAATCTTCTGTACGTGACGCATAAAAGAACTTGATCAAATCTTCCTTGTTTTGAAAACTCGAAATTACGTTGTCAACATGTAAGTCCTTGTGTATAGTATCAGTCCACTTGTTTTGATTCATTTTCAAGTGTTTACATATAACGTATAAATAATGAGCAGGTTGCTCCAAACAGGACGGACTTAAATCTAGATGTAGTCAGTTCACTTGTGTGGTCCTTCGGATCACTAAACCAGCAAAACCTTGTTGCGTCCCGATCCTCTTCGTCCAAACCAACGTTAAGGACAGCTTTCTCTATATCTGTCGAAACAGGAAATGGGTGCGTTTGAAATCGTAGTTAGATTTCTGATAGTTCATTAAGATCGGGTGGTACATTCATCAAGCATTCGTTTAGACTCGGACTGTCGATGAAAGCTTTGCAACTGCAGTCAAAGACGATTATGATTGGTATAGTCGGACAAACATTCTTCACGTAATGGTGTGGTATATAATGAACTTTTGTGTTGTTTAGTGTGTGCTCCTCAACCTTCTCAATGAAGCCTCGTCGCTTTTGATCGACAAGGATTTCCCCGTATTACTGTAGAATAGTTTCATTTCGACTGACCCTTCTGACTATGTTTTCGATTCTACGCTGGGAAATCAGTTTATTTTTGGATAGTGGCAGGTGATCTTCTCTCAAAGACAACTTTGCGAAGTAACGGTTGTCATGGTAACTTATGTACGATTCCTCATACTGCTCTAGGAATTTTGCCTCTGTAGATGTATTAACTTTACCTTCAACTCTCGCTGCTTCTACTCCCCAAAACCACTCGAGATCAACTCCTGTTTTGTGCATGACAAGAACGTTCATCATTGACGTGGTTTGTGCTTCCCGCACTTCTCTGCTAAAGGGCCGGACAATAGGTAACCGACCTTCAATTTTACCGCTGTTGGACCATCGCCTCTAATTACTCTATCTTCGACTACGGACCAGTTACAATCAGTTTTTATCGATGCTGCGATTTCCGGGACGATCAATACTTTCATTTGCAATTTTCAAAAAAATTTACAAAAAATGTATGATGCCGGTTTTCTGGTGTCGAACTTTCTTGCTTTGTTCCGTATCACCAAATCCAGACAAGTTCACGATCTCGGTTCTATTTGTTTATAAGTTCAAGTCATGCGCTAACTTCTCGGTTGTAAAGGATCTTAGCGCGCCTTCGTCGAATAGAATATTAGCTTCCATATGCTGTGTGTCTGAGCTAACCGCGGTTTTAAGTAGAACTTTCGTATGCGTCTGTGAATGAAGAATAGTGTCCGATTCATGCATACTCGCGTTGTGATGAATAGTGCTAACGTTCACATGTTTTTCCTCGCTGTGTTGGCTGTTCTCTTTGGATATGTGCAGGCTAGTATGGTGGCGTTTTTGACATTTTCTATATGTTCGATTTGATTCGCAGTCTGAAATTCTATGACGGCCTAGACAATTGAAGCAAAGACGATCCTTTTTTTACGATATCCATTCTCTTTTTTGGGTCAGTAATCTTTTCACATTTAACGGACGGATGCTTGTCATGACAAGATGCACACACGGGGGACAGCTTACTTACGCATTTATATCAGGTGTTCTACTGTATGTTCTTCTCGGTGACTTCTGTGACTTTGCGTTCGTAAGAAATGCGGCGGTAGCAAGCGGTCTGTCTTATATGGCGTAGTATCTGTACCAGCTTCCATAATGTATAACTCATAAGATATGCACTCTCTCAATTCATCTAGTGTCCTGTTAGTAGAGCGATGTTCTCGTGTAAGTTTGCGACGTACATCTCCAGGTAGTTTTGCAAGTATGATAGGGACCAATAATGAACCATATGAAGCGTTTGCCTGTCCTGAAGACAGACTCTGGACCTCCGACATAAGTTTAAACATTGTCGTAGAAATTCCGTAAACTTGTGAGGGTGTTTTTAGGAGACGGAATATGAATCTTTTTTTTTCCATGTATTTCTGGACGATTTTATGGTCTTGACCATACCTTTGTTGTAGTAAGGCCACAGTTTATTCGTGTAAATCCTGTGATTGTCTTTCGGGCCTCATCATACAATAACGATTTCAGATAGTCAAATCTCTGGATATCGTTCAATGTAGTATTCAAGTGCACCGCGGATTCATATGAGTCCCAGAACGACTGCATTCTATAATGTCACCTCCAAAATTTGGTAAATTGAGCTTAGGAAGTTTATAGTATTCACTTGTAACGCTTGAAAAGGAATGGTAGTTAGAAGTGCAGTTTGCGCTTGGGTCTCCTTCTATGCAGGATTCATGTGTGTTTTTGTTATTACATGCTTGTGGGATTTGTGGGATATTTGCTTGTCCAGTTCAGCGTTGACGCTTCATTTGGATGTAAGGACTGACAAATATTTACTGATAAGGCGTAGTTCGGTCTGTAATTTAAATACATACTCTGACTCGATGATCCTTGCTTCCATGTCTTGTCCATCCAATCCTTGAATATTATCTTCGTCCAATTCATGCAAGAATTCCTGTCTCCTTTTTTTAGTGTCCAACACATTTGAAAGTTCCTCAAAGTCAATGTCTTCCTGTTCATCGTTTGAATTTCGTCGAATTTCTTGAAAATTCTGGAAATAACGCCTCTGTCGCCAGCCCCCGCTGACCTCATTTTCATGGTACTCATGCTCGTATCCTGGTCATACAGCACCAATATCGGAAAATGGTAGAATCGGATTTCTATATGGCTTGAGAAAAAAGACGTCTTAATTATACCTATTTCTATAGCATATTTGAAGACAGACTTCACACTGGCGTGTCGTTTCAACAAAGCGCGGCTATACGGACGCTATGCATTATTTCTAACAGGCGTTAAGAAACCCGTTTGCCCGTCATGAAATACAATTACCACGTACGAGTGCAAACCGGGTCTAACAGTATTGAGTAAATGTGTTAGCACGAAAACGAAATTAAGCCAAGTATAGGAACAGCCAACTGATGATCGCCGTCACTCTTATAGTGCAAATGATTGGCCAAAACTGTTACGAAATATTTTTGGGGATTTTAGTGGTTTATTTCCACAAAGGCAGTCGAATTATCTGCTCAAAGCAACGATGTCCTAGCTTTATAATGCACGAAATGAATGGTGTAACTAATATACGAAAATTGCTATTTTTTCAACTTTATTGTTATAGTGATATTTAATTAATATCCAGAATTGTGGAATCTTCGTACATCTAGAAGATGATTTGGAATAGATCTTTACAAACTCTTAAGTATGAATTGCATTCGTATATTATTCAAAGTATCTACTCGATGAATAATATTATGAGACAAGTTCATATGTAGCGCCCCATAAACACCATCCTTTGAAAATACTCCTCAAATTTTGAAATGCATTCTTAGACCACCAATCACTTGCAGGAAATTCAGCAATCTTAAATAGTGAGTTTAAAACAAAACGAAGTAGGAGGCGCAAAATTGCATCATGTAATAACGAGGTTATTTAATTACATTAAACTCCATTTAGCGATTTCAAACTGTAGTCCATATTTTGCATTAGAAAACCAATAAAGTCTGGATAAGCGAAATAGGTGGTACACAACTTTGGACGAACAAACGAACGGACGGATATATATGCCACTTTATGGGATGTAAAAAAGTCATTCATCTGATCACTTAATATTATTGCTTCAATCACGTTCATATGGAGTAGGCATCAGCTATATAAGTGAGGAGAGTGAATCATAAATACTGGGGTGGGCGCGTTTTTTCAACAAACGGTCGGCATTCTAATGGGAACAAATTGTGCTCTTCTACTTGCTGTCCTATTCCTTCACTCATTCATTGTATGAGGCTGACTTTATAATTGATCTGACACGAAAGAAGGAACATCTTTAAGTTAGATCGTTTAATCTCAGTTTCCTCTTTATAGATGACGTATTATCATTAAGCAGTCCTAGTTTCAAGGATTTGATACATGGCATCTACCCCAAAGAACTTGAGATATATGATACTACAGACACTGTGAAGTCAGCTCATATCTCTGACCTACACTTAACGATTATAGGTATAGGAAAACTATTGACCAAATTATACAACAAACGCGGTGTTTTTGGAAAATTAGAGGACGCCTACCCTACCTGAGCATCTGATCCATACCCAGTTTTTAGTGGAGTCCGAGTTGCTCATTAATGATGTTTTTTTGTATGTGTTAATTTGCTTATTTTATGCTCTTTGTTGTGTGCATCTGTCTAATCTTTGTCCCTGGAATACATTCTTTTGAAAACCACTAGAATCTTGGTTCCCTTCATTTCTCTTTAGTACCATTGTGAAACTGAGACAATAGAGTACATGTTGATATAACATATCAATTTACTTCGTTTTGTAGCATATTGAAGTTCGATGAATAAAAAACAAATTTAGCAAAAAAGGTACCCAAAAATATTTAAAAACGCTTCAGTTTATTTTTTGGCGACAAAATGATTCGTAAAAGGGAGGTACATGTATAAGGGTAGCTAAAAAAACCACAAAACAAAGCAAACAAAAAACAAAACAAAACAAAACATATCATTGTCGATAAGTGGGATGGGTAGAGTGTGCACGACGGTTATTTCAGCCACATACTACAAGTGAATTCGAAGCAATGGAGCAGTGGAACAGCGGACAAAGATACAAGATCACAATTTTTCCATACTTTTTAAAAACATATTAATGACATATTCATTTCTTTTAATTAGAAAAAAAAAACAAGGAAAATTTAAGACTATCACATAAGATGGAGTTACTTTTACTACAAAGTAATTTTAATCTATACATATATATAGTTTTATTTGTTTGATTTAAAAAATGTAAAGTTTCCTCCGTAAGAACAGTCACTTTTTGTTGCTTCCGGGACAAGATTTTTTTTTTCGTCCATTAGGATACATGTAGTATTCGTAGAACTGACACTACTTGGCAGTGATCGCTATAATTAAAAACTCAACAAAACATCGCTCCTTACTCATTTTACTTTTAAAATTATTGTTCTAGCATGAACAAAAACTTTAAATTTGGTAACTGGTATTTAATGTCATAAATCTAGCTACTGATAGTTACTTTATAAAGAAAATGCAGTATCAGTTCAAAGCAATGCTAATGGTCATGGTCTTCGAGGCAATGCTGATGGTTATGGTCTTCAAGGCAATGCTAATGGTTCAAGGTATTGCTAATGATTTAAGGCAATGCAAATGGTTCAAGGCAATGCTAATGGTTATGGTCATTCGATTTTCTTTCACTCTTCTAAATCAAAACACAAACACTTGACCTTTCTGCTTTATTCTTTGTGACCTACCGATCGAAAACAAAGAACAGCTGATGATTATCATTTCAGTTGTATGTCAAATCTGAAAACTTGCATTGTCTCTGTTCCTAATTGCCATGGTAGCTTTTGATTAAAGCCTGATTTTACAATTGAAACTAAAACAGGACTATTCTTTGTTTCTAAATTATTCCCGAATATTAACCAAAATAAAATATCTTTTGTATGGTGTTAACATTTTAAGCTACTTTGACGTATTCATTGGCTTTCATCTTCAACAAAAATTTCTATGAATAATCATTTCCAGATGATTTCACACGATATGTGTTATGTTTGTACACATGAAGACATTTGAATTGAACGTATTTCAGATATTCTTAATTTACTATCATCAATATATACCTTATGAACATTTTAAGGTTTCCTCGATTTATGATAATCTAAAGTTTAGATAAATCACATTATTTAAAAATAAATCACGGAAACACTATTTTATCTTTGTTTTACCACAGACTGGCCATTTATATTCGCATTATTTTACCTGCAGCGATAGCAAGCGGTAAATAACGGCATAAATGGACAGTCCATGGAAAACAATGAAAAAATGGAGTTTTCGTGATTTACTTCGATTCTAATAGGACTAGTTCCTTCATGTTTTTGAATAGACGCAGCCTATGAGTTCTAAGAAGGTGATATGTTTATCGCTTTTTTTACCATGGTTGTGGTTTTACGAGCTTTGAAGCACGTCATATTAGAATTTGTTTTAACCATACTTTCAATTCATTAGGGTCATAACCTAATGTCAGTTCTTGTCCACATGTTTGGCATGGCCACCCTTAATCGGATCCACACATTCCATTACTTTTAAATATAGTGTCAGATCTTTCCGTATAAAATTCGTCATCTTATTTTTGTCCACAAAATACCGACCCGCTTAAACCTTGCAATCTGTCACTTTTTAAAATGCATTCCACTTTTTCTATCGGATGAATTTGATCAGATTCATTTTTATGCCTTTATATACACGATATGCTGGACAATTCGGCCCGTAAGGTCCGCATTTTGTATGCCAACTGGGTGGTGTGGTTTGATTGTGACTTTGCATATCATCACGACCACAATAAAGTAGTTCATATTTCTTGTCTATTTTCGGATTGTACCAGTCTCTCACACATGGCGGGTACACCAAGTTCAACGACACTTTGTCAAGTTCACTTAGTGCATCTGATTGACCTCCCAAATGGGATCGCATTCCTTTCTTTCCACGCCACAATTTTCAGGATACATTATTATACTGAAAGGATCAAATCTGGTGAGAAATCCGTAATCTATTTTTTCATGATTTCTGTCTTTTTCTTGTACACTAACTTGGTTCTCAGCATCGTAGCGCTGAAATGCATGCATGAATCCGAGAGCATGTAATAATTCATGAGTAGGTGTACCTTTTCTATTTTCCCCAGGCCAACCTTTTCAAAGATTTACTGTTATTGGTTTATTAAATATTTTTGTGAAGCATTTAGTTTTATCTTTGTCTAAATCTTGTATTATTATCATAAAGTTTTCATTGCTGCGGTCTTCATACGACTGCAACCCAGGTGCTGCGGCATTGATTTCTGCCATAGAATTTTCGATATGGGGTATTCATTTTGGATCTAATGAGATATGATCTAGAAATATTCTGACCACAGAGGGTTTGACTTTCCTCTTTAAACTGTGTTGATATTGATTTTGATAAAATATTTTTAACATGGTATGGTAATCTGACTCTTCAATAGCTTTAAGGAGGGAACTGACTGATTTTAATTTCCCGTGAATCTGTAAGTGCCCTTCTATCTTCCACTTTGTGCTGTTGTTATCTAACTCAAATTGGAGTTTGGATGCTTTGGTTATACCTGTGAAAGGCAGCGCTTCAATTTCATTCCTAAAATATATTTTTAGAATGATGCAAATTGTTATTTTAACCACACAAGGATCTACGGCTTCTTTACCAAACAATAGATAAAAACAATGGATTTTCGACAGAACAATATGACGTATTGGACAACCTTATTCAGAATTGGCGCACTTTCGTATTTTGTATTTTATCAATTGGCAGTTTTGATCATATTTAGGATAATATTCAAACCTTAGTCTATAATAACTTTTATTCAGTATTTGATTCTGTTCTTAAGACAGAGGTTTTGTGTTATCTATATAATTAGTTTTACCGGATGTGGACTAATTGATCTGGTCTGATATTAATGTGAGTAACATATCGTTAAATTAACAGATATACCTACTCTGATAGCAACACTCTAGATACTATGTTTGATAACCATCAAGGATTGTTGAACAAGTCTCATCTGCGTTGTCTTGAAAAGTGAAATAGAAAATGTACATTTATTGGAGACAGAAAAAAAGAAAAATATTTTGTAAGATTACTTATAACCGTGTGTATATACATATAGACAAAAAGTTATAAAAATTATGTAAAGAATATAAAAGTATAATTGATATAATAATTCAGACATAAACGATAATCATTATTTACACTTACTTTCTTAATAAATAATGGCTTTATATCAATATATACCAGAAATATTATCATTTTTAAAAAGTGGCGGTGGGTCTCGTTTTCCTAATGTAAAGCGCTCTAAAAAAAGATTAATTGCAATGTTAAAAAAGTATACACAGAACCAATTTAATGAACTGCATAATCATGAATAAACAACAGAACAGAAGGTATATAATAGTTACGTTAAATGACTCATGACCAGTGGTAATCAGCGCCTTATAAAGGGTTTAATATAATAAGTGCGTTTGTTAACAGTTTATCATAGTATACGAGAAACCGAGCAATGTGCATCAACCAATGAAACGCCCAGTTCTCATCTTTTAAACGTTTTGAAACGAATTGAAAAGAAAAGTAAACATAATTTCGAGGCTGGCAGAGAAAGGCATTCTTACCCATCCAGCGCACCTGATGTCACTCCTGGTTTTCCTTTTAGTGGGGTTCCTATTGCTACTTCTTTAGTTTCTTTTGTGATGTCTAGTTTTCTCAGTTATTATATGTAGTTGTATTATATGTTACATTATGTATGTAGATCGTCTTTGTTTCCTGTTTTCATGTTCATGCTATGTATTTTGATTTTGATATAGCTGTTCCATTATAGACGCGTCTTTTTTGTATGCCGATACTGTGTTTATTTGATGAAAAAAAATGTGTTTTTCTCAAATTTATATCAATCTTTTTTTTTCAACTAAAGCTATCAATATCAGTATTCAGTTTTCTCATCGCACGTGTAATCTCTACAGTCATTTAGCTACAAAGCTCTTTGTCTTGAAAATGTCACAAAGAGTGCACATGTGTTCGTAATAAATTTACTTTTATTGGTGCTAGGAGAACACTTGATTATTCCAGCACTTCTCGCCTGGCTACTCGTTGACAATGCGCACATGACTAGATGACTTTTTTATTGTATTTAATGAATGATTAATGTAACAATAAAAATGAATGCCTATACCTGTAAGTATAAAAGTATATATCCTTGTATATCCAGTTAATTTGTTAGAAATTAAAAATAGAAAATTGTCCCATTTAGCAATGAGTTTTCCAATTTCCAATTAACCTTATTCAAAGTTTTGATAATAGTTGTGCTATAAATATGCCGTCTTCCCATGCATAGACATGTTTATCGTCTTTTTCAAAATCATTTGAAGACTCAGGTGTGGCTGGTCGGGGGTCATATTCAGAAGGTCGTACTACTTCTTCAAGTAAAGAAATAATTTCTCCTTCGTTTGCTACAACTCTTTCAGAGACTGCCGGAAGATGAGAGAGCGTAGTATCAAACTTATCCCATGATTCTATATATGAATCAGATATCAACATAATGCGATGCATGTTATGGGAAAAAATACAAACGGTCGGCATTCCAATAGGAACAAATTGCGCTCCTTTACTTGATGACATATTCCTTCACTCTTATGAGGCTGAATTTATAGCTGATGTGATCCGAAAGAAAGAATATCCTTTAGCTTGATTCTTTAATCTCATTATCCGCTATATAGATGACGTATTATCTAAAAGCAATCATAATTTCGGGGCTTTGATACATCACATCTAGCCCATCTATCCTTGAATCAGCCTAATATCTTGACAAACACATAGGGATCAATGGTAAAGAAAAACTACTGACCAAACTTTACGATAAACGTGATGACTTTTCATTCAGAGTTGTCAAATTTCCTTTCATCTGCAGCAACATCCTTCAGCATCTGCGTATGGAGTTTTCATATCACAACTCATACGTTATGCCAGAGCTTGCCGTAACCACAGACATTTTGTATCACGCTAGACTTCTTACAATTAGGCTTCTGGAACAGAGTTATATTGCTGCAAGATGGAAGTCATCACTGCAGACATTTCATGGTCGTCATCATGAACTCGTGGGTCGTTACGGTGTATCCATCTGCACCATGAAAACTGATTTGTTCCGCGTCTCACAGTTTTCTTTTCCTCTTTCGTATAACCAGGACTTGACTTTTATGGGCACCTCGGTGGGTGTTTCTAAA
Source organism: Perna viridis (assembly GCA_037379345.1). NCBI lineage: Eukaryota > Metazoa > Mollusca > Bivalvia > Mytilida > Mytilidae > Perna > Perna viridis. The sequence goes on along the minus strand of CM074524.1, from coordinate 28,139,620 downwards.
AAAAAGCACAGTACGCTTATCCTACCGGTGCATTTGGTCCATGCTCCCAGTTTTTAGTTGAGTCCGAGTTGCTCTTTTACTTTTGTTATTTTGTATGTATTGTTTTAGTTACTTTATGTTATTTGTTGTGTTTTCCAAATCTGGTCTTTGTCCCTGGATTACATTCTTTGATTTCCGCTAGAATCTTGCATTGGTTCCATTGATTACTCTTTGTATCGAAATATATTTCTTTTGAGTGTATTTAATGACTTACCATTTTTGTCTTGGAGTCCAGGTCAAATTATTGAAATGTACACGTTGGACGGTGGTGTGATTGAGCTACATGTATCTACAGCATGTCACGGCATCCAGGTCAAATTGATTACCATGCGTTGTCTTAATTGATTGCTACATTAGTCGTATTGTCAAAGTTAAATTATTCAATAACTTAAGTATAACAATTTGACCAAATTTGAAATGTCGGTCTAAACACTACTCGAAAATCTTGACATACGCTTTGGATTTCTTTTTTAAAACAATGGAAACGGGTCAAGCTTTGCAAGTGCTCGCTGAAAGAATGACGTAGGATTTGTACCATGCAGTTCACATTAGCCTTTTCCACTGTTTCATGAGATACAGATTTACAGCAGAACCGCCAACTTGATGCTAACCCCTCGTGACTGATAAAAGCGTCACATCTTATGTTTCCGTAGTTGTTAATTAGGAATGGATAATTGTCTGATGGCCTCTCCTGTTCAGACTATGTTGTCTGAACACGACTTTGATCGCATAACTTTTTGTGGAGAAATACTAGTTCGCTTGTGAACATATTGATGAGGAAAGTTAACAATGCAATGTGTACATTGTGTCCAGGTGTTACACAGGCAAAACTTTTTCACATGATTTTCGTACGAACTTTACATGCTTTTCATAACTTTGAGAAAGAATGAACGTGAAATTCAGGTGAATCGACCCTTCACTTGAAATTAACTTGAACTTTTACATGAAGTTCATGTTCAGTAAATTTCACGTGAAAATCATGTTAATTTCACATGAAGTATAAGTAAATATCTTGTAAAGCTTGATTCGCATGCATTCAATTAGAAAATTATTTGCCAGTCTAAATTGCAAATAAATTCTGTTTATTATGGCAATTTAAACAAAATATCAAAAATGAAAATATGTAGGCACTGAATTAAGATGTTTTTGACGAGATTCATGACTTTATGTCAGAAATAACAGTATGCATTTATGTAACTTCAACTTTTAACATTTCAACAATTTTAAGATGGTTTTTGTGTGGAACGAACTAGCCACATATCTTCTGACTCACGATATTTTTACAGTTGTAACTGACCATTTTACACAAAATATATGAATCTTGAGTCAACACACATGTGGCCATTGTTAAAAAAGTGAAACACTGCACAAATTTTGGTGTTTTCAGATTTTTCCAATTTCAACCAGGTTTGATGGGCATTTATGACCGTATATGTTCAACTTATTGCCATTTGCCAATAAAATCAATGTAAAACACATTAAAGAGCAGGAGAAACAACATAAACTTTTCTTTGTAGTCTTTGTTTTTAGGGCAATTTTCCCCTTACCGCACCAACTTCTTTCCTTAACTAAGTAGAGACAAAATTTTATTAAGGTGTTAAAGAGAATAAAACAGCAATCATGACTTCAGTTTTGTTTTTCTTTGTAACTATAACTTTACCTTTCACACGGCTTTGTAGGACATCCAAAAACCGCTGGAATTCATACCTCTAAATCTTAAATTGAACTTCATTAATTAAGAAAGGTAACACTATAATTACGAAATAGCTCGGAGTGTTTTGACCTTTTCAAAGGGAAGATGCGTTTAAGAATACGATTTTATTATATTTGAACACTATGATCTGTAATAATGGCTATGTGACAACCCAGTGTTGCTCCGTACCATTACAGTGTACCTTTGGTCATTATAATAGGCCTTGAAAATATAACTCGTCCATTAATATGTACCATTCTCAATCCCGCAATCTTTTTACTGTAAACTAGCAAACAGTCTATCATAATATGATGCAGGTGTAAGAGGACGAAGTTGTATTTTGGCATTTTTAAAGAATAATCATGCCTTGTGCAGTTTTACATTAACTAGGATTTACTTTACTTTATCAATTTATAAAAGTTAAAGGTATAAGCTTTAAACACTTAATGATAAAGCAGGGACATTACATAATCCCTGGTTAAAGATTGGAGACTAGTTAGATCCTTTCTCTTCATTATAGGTTTCCGACATAGATTTTACTGCACGTACTTATGTTTTTAATTTAGTTTACCAAAATACCTTCCTCAGATTAATTTTCTGTCAGACTGAAAATCAGGCTCCAGGTGCTTCTAAGGTCAAAGTGTAATTCATATATACCACTATGGAGACCTAGTCCTCTATTAAATATATATATTTAAATGAATTTTAATATGTTAAGCAAGCATGCAATATTGCAATGTAACATGTAATATTTTATCTTTAACCTATAAATGGTCTATTATGAATAAGTATTATCTATTAAAAAGATAAATTTTCTCGCTTTGTTCATTCAAAATCCGATTTAGGTTTTTTTGGGTGACTGGGTGATCACTGTGCTATGTTTTGTATTTCATTTATTTACATGTTATTTGTTAAGCAAGTAAGCTAATTCCTATTATTCAATATACCAAAGATTATTCATAATTCAATATATGAATTCCGGACACCAATGCCCCTAATGAATGCCCCTTGATCTTCACAGTTGGTATCACTTTTTTGTAATGAAATACAAGGTTGTTAACTATATCGATTATGTTGCCATGGTTAAGCATAATGTTAAAGCGAACTCAATTCCGACTGTGTCGAAAAACAAAACATCTATAAAATAATACACTAATGACGTGCGGCTTGTCCCGTTCGACTTGATTTTCTGAAACATGTAAATGGTGCTGAAACGGCCTTAGTATAACTCTACAAATGTTGCTCTTGCCAAAGCAAACCGCTTAAACGCAGTTCAAATATTAACTGTTAAAAATTTCGGAAGCATTACACAAAGTAACTAGTTATCAGCAGCATAAAATCCAAATACAGAAAATAAAAAGACATAGGAAGATAGAGTTTTGAAATGAATAGCATGTAGTCATGTAATCGAAACTCACAGCCAAATCACAGGCTCAAAAACAATTGCTTTTTAAGTTAGCATCATCATCTTCTTCTTCCTCATTATCATCAAGGATATGAAATTACTTTACCTTTTTTGTTAAAATCAGTACAAAAGAGTAATCAAGGGAAGCACATTTCTAGCGAAAATCAAAAGAATGTAATCCGGGGAACAATGACCAGACACGGACAAAAGACAAACACAACAAATAATGCAAAGTAACCAAAATAAGACATACAAAGTAACAAAGGTTATTGAGGAACTGGGACTCAACTACAAACTTGTAGCATGGACCAGGTGCATCGTTGTGGTTCTTAAAACACCCACCAAATTGCTCATAAAAAGTCCGGGATAGACAAATTAAGGCTTGTTAAGTGTGATTAAAAGCCTTTGCAGAAGGTAGTCTCGCAAAGTCTTGACAAAGGTTTAAGTCATATTATATTATATAAGCCAACAAAAGAAACAATAGAACATGTTTATCAAATACAATTGTTTACTTTCTTGTAGGAGCAATCGAAGTAAAATATTTAATTTTTATGTTCTACTTGACACAATATCAAAGTTTCGTATCAGTCTGTTTCTGCACCAAATACGGACGGATCCAAATAAAATCCAGCATTTCTATTTGTGGAATGAAAAAGCGAGATAAATGGATCTTGCAGCTGATCCTTAATTCTTTTGCCATGATGAACATATAGACCGTCTCTCTTCAATGTGTTCACGTTTATGCGGTGTTTCTTTTTTATTTAACGTATTTTAATATCATACCAATGGTGACTCTTCGGTATTTTTTTTTTGCGATATCACGCATGCATTGTGTTATTTTATCCAATCAAATGTGCAATAGCATTAACGGTATTATGTGGTCAAGACCATTTAATCATCATCTGGTGAATCAGTTTGCGTTAGACAAAATTTGTGTTCTTACCATATAATGTTTTGCGATGTTAGCTTGCGTCACCCCTCAGCAAACTATTCCTACTGTCTGTTCACGCTTATTTTGAAGTAACCATGGCTACCAAATTTGTGTTTGGACCCACTTTAAAGATCCATTTTTAACCTGGAATATTATCTAAAATGTGGACATCAAGTAAATCAAATCCTTTATTGATTCACGGCGAAGTCGATGATGGGACAAAAGGTCATATTCCGGACAAAGGATTAATAGATGCTTGATTATCCTATTTAGAGAAAAACGTTATCCAAGAAGCCCCAATTGAAAAATAAATATATATATATATACTGCTGTGACATCTATGGCAACACCGCCTGCACAAAGTCCAGCGCCCTAGACCACTCGATCAGCTAGGCTATATAAAATATAGCATTCGCTGGCCGGGTCATTCCTCCTCGTATCCTACATAATAATATCCAAATAAACTGTCCCGTACTACCATACATCGTGTACTAAGTTACAACCCTAGATTAATCCTACGAGGAGGAATGTTTTTTGTGTTTTGTGATAAAAGATATCTTATTTGTAATATTAGAAAATGAATTTGTAATATTACAAAATTATTTTTTAATATTAGAAAAAGCTCATTTTTGTCCACTTCTTCTTGTCATATTTCTACCTAGATGAACAATGAGTGTTGTCCGAGATTTATGGCAAATATTGTCTACTTTACATGCATTTATTGTCTTCCATAAATACGGATAGACCAGAGCTCGAGTTTAGAATATTCACTTTCAACATTTGGAAAGAATCGGCGTATATTTTCATATCTTCAGATAATCGACTGATACGATATATAACGTATAACGATAGAACAATATGTTATCCAAGGTTAACTCTTGCACGCCAGTAAGGAAAACCAGAAAAGCTCTTCTTATGAAATTAATATGTATATGTATTCGAGATATATTTGCTAGTTGATGAAATAGGAATTTTCGGCGGCTGTTTCTAGAAAAGCAGAGGACGCTTACCCTACCGGTGCACCCGGTCAATGCTCCCAGTTTTTAGTGGAGTCCGAGTTACTCATTTACTTTTGTTACTTTGTATGTATGATTTTAGTTACTTTGTGTTCTTTGTTGTGTATGTCTATTTTCCATGTCTGGTCTTTGTCCCTGGATTACATTCTTTTGATTACCGCTATAACCTTGGTTCCCTTGATTACTCTTTCAAACTGAATGAATCGTTTCTCGTCAAATTAAAATGTGTGTTAAATGTCAAAACTTGTTAAACATGAAGTATGTCGGGGTATCAGAGCAGTACTCGTAAATTCAATTTACACACCTATCATATGTTCATGATGTTGCTTTTTCATTGTGAAAGTTTAAAGAATCCTTGCTTTTATAACAAATTATATTGCTTGCTATAAAAATTAAATGTCGTCAGATATGTACTATTATTATTACGATTTGCAGATTAGCTGTGGTCAGACAAACCCCAAAGTGACTTGATTTTCGCCATTCCGATAAAATATTTTTTACGGCCATATGCACTACTTTATGGACATATTATACATTAAATGGAAGTAATGCACATGTATTTATTATCTCTTTAATAATAAACAACACATATTTTTGTTTGCATAATTTATTTTTTCCCTCAAAGACAAGAAGTACAATCTTTAGTCGAATAAGGCACAGATGAAGAGATATTATTTTAAGTAGTAGTCTTTGTAAGAATCATGCAAATTCTGTACAATGTGATACACTTACAAAAAGGATACATATTTTTATTTTTGATACGAAGTTGAGATATGGGTCTATATTATGATGTAATGATTCATTCTAACCTGCCTGCTCTTTAGAGATAATCAACATAGAAAATCTAATAGATTCCATTGTATTTGAGTGTCATTTACAGAGTTATCTCCCTTAATTTTAAAATCTACAGTGCATTCTATATAACTTTTATCTGCTAAGAGCATGAGCTATGTAAAAAACCGAATATTAATTTTTGTTTATTATGTCATTTCAAATAAAATATCAAAAATAAAAATATGTAGGCTTTTCACCCATGAATCACATTTTGCATGATTATTAGCTAGAGTACTACATAAACATTAAGCTCTGCATTTTAATCATTCAAAATCCGTGCAGAAATTCCATAGCTAGCACTGAGAGAATGAGTATGGGAGTGAGACGAATAATCTGCAAAACAAGAGTCAGTGCAAAGGGGGGTCCACCAATACCCGTTAAGTTGGTCGATGATATCCGGCAACAATGATTGGTATTAGAGAAACAAGTTTGTCTCACCGGGTTGGCCATTCTAAAATGTTGTTAATTGTTGCTAAACATTTATAATTACTCATGTGAAGGATCTTTTTTAGTATGATCGTCAAATTATGTCATTCAATTTCAAATTGCATAATTTATATATCGATGGTAATTATGTACTTGCTTATTATCAGTTCGGTTATTTTGTTATTACCTTTTATTAATAAAATGAATTCAAGTGAAATTCACCAGAATGTGGTGGAGAAACTGACCGTCTTTACAACATTCAATTAAAAGTGTATTTCGCATTTTCTATTTCTATATTTTGTTTCAACTGAATTTAAATTCTAAACCATTAAATAAGTAATACTTTGTATATTGATTGATTTTCAGAATTCGACAGTAACAACGTTATCCAAAATATTATCGTTGATAAGGAAGTTAACAGGTAAATCGATTCGTTTACTTGGTAAGATTATGTTTGTGCTTTCCACGAAAATATTTCTTAAGTATATAAATTATTTAATCTTAGTTTTAATACTGAATTCCACACCTTAAGACGATAAGAGAAACACTACTATTTGACTAATTGCTACACTATGCAGGCAGATTCAAGGTAGGACATATATTTTTGCCGTTAACATGACGAAAAAAAAATTGAAACATAATTCATTTTCTCTGTCAAAGAACAAAGAACGTTGCACAGAAAATTAGTTTTGTTTCAAATTCAACAAAAATTAAATAAGGGAGCTAAAATTATGGCTGTTGATACTGCAACAGCTCTATGTATCAAAAACCTCGAATCGTTGTCATATCGAAATTTTTGTCTATCAAATTGTATAAGGGTGTTAAGTCTGCGCCGGTGTTGCATTAGTTCTATATTTATTTATTGTTTTCACCGTTTTCTGATGAAACATGAAACTTGATGGCATTCAGACGCGTGCAGTTAAAATGGTTTTAGTTTCCTCTTTATGACTTTGTAATGTCAAGAATGGTCAGGTATATTTGAAGTATCTATCTTTCAGATAAACGAATGTACCCGGACAATTCTTGAGCATTATCCATCCGTTTACATTTTATATAGGAACACTTTATTTCCATGTTAAGGTGTGCAAAAGCATTTATTTATAATGAGGTTATATCTTTATTCGTTTGGAACTCATTTTCAAAGTTTTATTGAAAAAACTGGACCATGAAATAAAATAAATCAGTCAATGATTGTTCAGTAGAAGAAAACTCATATGACGAAGTTAGAATGGATGGAGCAGCTTAGCGAATAGAATACGTAACATTCTGAGACGTAGGTATAATGTCGATTTGTTGTGACTTGTTTTGTTAATATTTAATCCAATGCTATCTCACAAAATCAACATTGACATATTTTGTCACAATGTCTCGAAATTTAATAAGAAGGGGTCTTACACAACAAGGAAACAATCATCATGGTCCGATCAGTATCAACTTTTCTATCAAACGATTTTATTCCATGTATGTAAATGTTTGTGGACACGAAGTATAACGTCACACTTATCTTTTTTCCATAATTATTTGATCTCATCAGGGAGGGAACCAGATCTTCAAGTAAGGGGGTGTAAAAAAAATATTAGCCGAGTGTTGCAAGACAAGACAACTTTCTAGGGGTAGAATTTACGTAAAACAGAGATATAATGGAAAAACAATATTTTCCCATTTTAGGGGGGGGGGGCGTGCCATCTATGAATTCGCGCGTGTTGAAGATTGAATGACATGATAAGCCTGATAAAACAAAGTCTACTTGCATACATTTTTATCAAATAAAAGTCATATTTAGACATTTTATGTAAACAAACATGTTAATTTAGTGATATTGAAATACGTACTGTGTTTTAGATACATGTATACAGGTGAATTTTGGCTTTGCCTATGATTGACGGAACTTCTTTTGTTCAAATAATTATTTTAATATATAGCCATTGTCTCGAGTAACGGAAATGTTCATGACTTTCAAGCGCTGTACATGTGCGCTTGTATGAAGCTTGTATAATCATTTTTCTACTGTATTCATTATTATCGAAATACGACACTACCGACAGAACGATTTTTCGTCTACCCCGGACTTGACTTTTTATGAGCAACTCGGCGGATGTTTCTAGAAAATCAGTGGACTCTTACCCTACCGGTGCACCTGGTCCATGCTCAAAGTTTTTAGTGGTGGCCGAGTTGCTCATTTGATTTTGTTCCTTTGTATGTATGATTTTATAGTTACTTTATATTCTTTGTTGTGTGTGTCGGTTTTCTATGTCTGGTCGTTGTCCCTGTATTACATTCTTTTGATTATCGCTAGAACCTTGGTTTCCTTGATCACTCTTTCGCCATTCATATTTCGCAGCATTTTTATATAAAGATGGTACCTGACACTCTTTCCTTACAATCAATCTATTTTGAAAGAGTAATCAAGGGAACCAAGTAAATGAGCAACTCGGACTCCACTACGAACTGGGAGCATGGACCAGGTGCACCAGTAGAGTTGCTCATAAAAAATCAAGTCCAGAGTAGACGAAAGAGGAAAGGAAACTATGACACGTTGAACAAATTAGTTTTCATGGTGCAGATGGATACCCTGTAACAATCAACGAGTTCATAAATTACATACAAAATAGTTTCTCTACAATTTTACTGTATTGCTTTGCAGGGCTAACGATTCAAATGATATTTGGATACCTGCAGTTTTCGGCTGCCCTATAAAAAATTGTTCTAGGTAAGATATTTTACTTACGCTTGAAGTCTTTCTCTTTGCTTGTTTCATTTATTTGTAAGTTGTTTGCTGTAATCCGAAATTAAAAATTGTTGTCCATCAAATAACAATTTCGGTCATATAATAAAGTCCAATAATGACATATGATAATCATTGACGCATACTGAATATGAAATGAAAAATTTCATAACCTTTCAAAAAGTGTATAAACATGAACGCTTGAATTTTCAAAGGGAAACACAATAGTTGACATATATATATATATATATATATATATATATATATATATATATATATATATATATATATATATATGATTTTATAACATTATAGTCCATTTTAACAATTAATCTGAATACATGTACACTATTAAAGAAGATCAAAGATATGTTCAATTTCTAAAGTTTGAAATTTGAATGTTCTCATCATTATATTACAACTCATGACTTAGCATCTTATCACCTCATATGGAATGTCAATTATCAGTACTGAGCCCATTAAAATACATTTTTTAATGTTTGTCTTTGCTTGTGTAATAAAAGTATATATATTCTTCCACTGTAAATGTAATTTAATTTATACGTTGTCTTATTCAAAATTAAGTGTTGATTTTTTTTTATACAAAATTACCATACAGACCTAGTCTTTAAGAGCATTCACAACGGCGGAAACAAAAATAGTGGACAACTTCTATTCACGACGTGTGCACTTATACAGTTAATTTCATCTACTCCCTATTTCATTTATTTCATTCGCATTTAGTAGTTTGAAATAGAGTCAAAATTGTTGTAATAGCCATAAAAATAATATGGTTATCTTCTTAAAGTAAAGTAAAGTAATTAAGTCGCTATAGTTCGTTATGTGATATCTTAGTCGAAAACAATTTACCATGTCACATAGTCGCGTATATGCACTATATGCTGTGCTGCACTTTATTATATAATCAGCAGTACTTCTCATTAAGGTGGAAAGGCATACAATGGATATGTAAAGAGGACAGAACGCCATTATACTTAAACAAGGATGGTATAATACGATGCGAAAAGAAAGCCACAAAGAGCATTTACTGTCACTCAGCACCAATTCATAGTTGGAAATTTAGATGCGGGTCACATCGGGGTCTTTTCATAAATGCTGATCTCCAAACATGCGTCAAAATGTTTTACAACTCAAAATCGTTTAGATTGACCATAAAGACTCACAAAGGATTCCTTGATGATCTGAATGTAGCTGTGAAAAAACAGAGGTTGGTAAGGTCATATTTATTTACATTTTATAAACCCTTGTTAAAACAGGGGCAATAGCGTTAAAACAATAGACAGTAATTTCAAAACAAGCTCATTGAAGATATTTGTTGTCCTCCTGATGCATTTATTATGTACTTATACAAATTAAATTACAGTGATCCTTGTTAACATATTTAAACTATCATGCTTTTATATTTCCATTTACGTCTAAATGCATATGTGTTTTTGTTAATTGCATTATCAGAAAGGGAGAAAATGACCAGCCAATATCCTTTAAACAATTGACGGATTGTCTTTGTATCATCCTTTAAACAATTGACGGATTGTCTTTGTATCATCCTTACTTCAAGGATCGATTTCACTTGTTATACCAAAATGAATTTGAAATAAAAGACACAAAGGATGCACCTTCCTTTGTTTTATACATACACTTTAACCTATATATTGTACATTAATGACCGATGACGTTTCATTAAAAACTTAATAATTGTAAATCCCCCTTTCCTAACCCCGCCAGGAAATAGAATATAAACATTTCAAAGATAACCCAATATTGTCATATATTAGGTTATTAAACTAACACTCTTATTAGTGTGAGTATGCTGCCAAATAAGCTTCTACACATTTAAGACAGCGATTTGATCAGCCTCGGTTGCTATCATCACCACAGAAGATTGAAGTGTAGGTTCGCGATTTTTTTATTCAAGAAGGTTTCTATCGATTCTTTTTTACACCATAAACAATTTTATAAATTTATCTTACTATACAACGAACAATTGTTGAGAATTTGTTTTCAGTCTAACTGAGTCGCGCCGATTTTCAATCTTACTGAAACAAGCTCTTGTAATTTGTCCACAACGTTCCCGTGAATGTATTAGACACATTACAAGGGCTAGTTTTAATTATACATTTTCTGCACAAACCTCGGAAGTATTGATATCTAAAGCCCCCAAAAATGGGGTTTACAATGAAGGATCAATACGTTCGGTATTCGAAAAATTCACTAAACTTTTAAATACGCTTTAAACAAGTAAATTATTACTTATACATAATTAGCTATTGGTATTTATTATACAGTATAAAGATATTATGTATCAATATATAGAGTAACATTTTGGTTCTTGTTCGTCATATTTTAGAACATTTTTTGCATTGTGTATGGAGTTTCAAAACCGTTGTATACGCGGTCTTAATTGAAAAGTCACTTTGCGATTCAAGACAGTAAAAATTGTATAGGTATTTTAAAAATCAATTTTGTTGTCAAAATTGCGCATGTTCAGTAGGCATAAACAAGTTTTCTTCCTAGAAAACTAGAACAAGCTTCATGCATACCCAAATTTTGAAAAAAGAAATCGTGAACTTTTATGGTAGTCCTCAATATGATTTGATTCAGCGATATTAATTTATCACTGTTACAAACGTTAATGCTACCAGAAAACATGGTTTTCTGTAGGTCGTTGAAATTTTAGAATCCACATCTGATTCCCGCCATTTGCAGATAAGGGAAATCAAATAAACTCCTGATTCTCCTCAACAACGTTTTGTGTAAATTAGTATGGAATGGAATTGTAAAAAGGTCTGTATTGTGCATTAGGCAGACCTAGCGATACATCTCTCTTTATATCCAATGAAAGGAAACGATTGCATATTTTCATCACCTTATTATATACCAAAGGATCTTAGAACAGACAAGTATTTTTTTTATTATGCTCTCTTTGGGTATGGTGTAGTAAGTATGTTCCGTTTCAAGTGAAGTGACAAGACCAATTACCTGACAGTCAACGCTGTTCACAATTGCAATATTGGCGGGGGATTTATCTGCTGGTTTGACGACATTTTTTTTGTTATGACAATATGACAAAGTCGTTAGAATTAAGACTAGTTTTAGAGCTGAAAATGAACTGTACTTTTCTTCTTAGCGAAATAAAATAAAGCACATATGATAAGTTAATGCACCAGTCTTGTTCGGGTAATAGGGGTTAAAAAAAACATTTCTCAAATTATTTGATTTTCCTTGAATGTCGAAAACACTAGATGAACAGTTGTGGAAAAAAATTAACTTGAGAATAAATGAGGATATTAGTTTACTCAATGCAGTAAATAAAATCGAATATTAATAATGCATTTCATATGCAGAAATGAAGTTAGTGGAACTTTTGAACATCGAGAGTTTCGTGCAACAACAGAAGATGATAGTGGTGACGGTAATGAATAAGATTGTTCACGTTGTTTTACCATTATTGTTTTAATGATTCACAAAGAGTTTAATTACATTTACAAGGAGGCTTTCAACTATTAAGAATAACCAGAAAAAAAACTTCAACAAGCATAGTATCAACCTTTTGCAAGCTCGTTGAATTGCTACAAAAGAAAAGATCTATGTCATGTTTTGTTGGTTTTGTCTCGATTGTTGTTTTGGCAAGAGTGATCAAAGGAACCAAGGTTATAGCGGTAATCAAATGAATGTAATCCAGGGACAAAAACAGGACATGGAAAACAGACATACACAACAAAGAACATAAAGTAACTAAAACAAAACACGTCTGTATAATCTGTTTGCCAGAAACAGAATATTTTCAATGAAATATTGTTATCGGGCGTAAAAATGTTAAGGCAGCGTATGAGACGTATTTTTCTTTAACCTAGGTCTCGTCTCTTGACATGAATTTTCAACTGTAAGTGAATATATTTTCGGTTTTGTGGAAAAAAACAAATGTAGCGGCGCCCATATTTGTCATTTCATTTGTTTCGTTTAGTGCATTTTTATTGGTATTTTATAGAAGTACCAAACGAGGACAAACCATCAACTACTCTATCAAACTCTTCGCTTCTATTTTCCAAGAGAGAGACGCCAGGTAATTACTCCTTGTTCCTTATTTAATCCATATTTAAGACCAATTTCAGACCAATTGTGTGTAGATCATTGATAAGGTACTTCTCCGTCTAAGAATCAGGCAAAATGTGTATAAGGTGTGGCGCATGAAGGAAAAACATAGAGATTTTATTGCATTTAACAAATATTTATACCTGATAACCCCCAGAAAATAACCATCAAAGTGTTTGTAAAATTTGCCTTTTTTAAGATATTGATTGGTCAAATTTAGTTGAAATGCATAATGGAATAATGGCGGACAAACTTTCCATACATTTTCCTTATATGAGCAGTAAAAAAATGTGTACATCACACTTCAGGATATATTTAGATAGCTGTAAGGCAAAAAAGACCAAATTGAAAATTATGCGCCACCCATTGCCAGATTCTTACAAGAATGGTTCTTAAGAGACACACTCATTTGCGATAGAGTAACGAGGTAAAGTTGAGGTTTTATTTTTCTTTTTTGATTCTTGAAGCAATTCAAAAAATCACTCCATTGTACGCACTACAAAAGATCATACAGGCTCATGATAATTTCGCATGTAAATTATGTGTAGTGTCACCCGAGACACACCAAAGTTTAATGCAGGTGAACTAGTCATATTGTGGTTTCTTTCACGTGTATTTAAATATAGAACGTAGCCAATCTTAAAATTGAATAATATATGATAATAATCGTAGATTTGAAAGTTTCCGTTGAGTATACTAATTTAGATAAACCCAACTTACAATCAAATCAATCCAAGTTTGGCGCTCTTGATATTCATATATTCACAGTTATCTCCTAAATAAAAAAATCATGCCAAATGATAATACTTTTTCGATAGTTTTGGTTTTGTGTACTTCTTGTATAAAACTAATATTTTGGTTATGATCTTCCTATATATTTGATTTTAAAGCTGATGACGAGAGGTTACTCCTTGAAACACGTGTACAGCATATCGAAATTTACGATGTATAAATCTGGTATTTTTTGTATTTTAATACATAGGAATCACAGACCCTTGGGAAAATTATCCATTTTATTTTGAGAAAAAAGAATTGCCTCTTATGTTTGACAAAGGAGAAGTTACTGGTAATAGTATAAATTACTTATGTTTGACAAAGGAGAAGTTACTGGTATAACTATAAATTACTTATGTTGATATTGTATATTCTTAAATATAAACAGATTATATAATTTAAATATTTTTGCAATATTTCGAAGACACTAAAGACATTACTAGATGCTTAATGCCCTCCATGACAATGTATGACACTGCATCGAGGTATAATCTTTTTCGACAAAAAAGCCAAATTAATACAGACTTTAAGATAGGTGTACTATTACACAGTTTTAAGAACAATACTCTAATGCAGAAAATATTGATAATTGTTTTCTTTCATATACAGATAAGGCAAATGAAACAATCAACATAATGTATGCAGGTGTCGAGCAGATAATTTCTAGGCTTGCAATAACGGAAAGGTAATATGTGTTATATATAAGCCTTATTTCAGTTCCTAAATTTGTATTCACATTTTCAATTTTAAAACCATACAATACGACACTTTAAATACTTAACTTTGATACCGAAAATGAAATTATGAATTTAGAATACAACGAAGTCATTTTTCCATTTATATGACCTTTTTCACTAAATTTCAACACCGATGGCCATTTGTTTACTTTGTTTAAAATCTTCTTTTCCTAAGATTGCCAATGCATTTGATATAGGGCATATGAATGATGAAACCAAACAAACACCGTTTAAATATAGACTGGTTTCCCCCTGACTCAGTGAAAAATAAAATAGTTCCCGGTTAAAGAAAAAATTAGCATTCTGGATTTATCTTTAAAACAACTGATAGAAAGGATTAGGTGCGCCTTTGTTTTTCCTTTTAAGAAATACCTTTTGTTCCTTTTTACTATAAATCAGCAGAAAAGTCAGAAACATTTAATATATTTCGTTTTATGTCTAAAGAAACGTCGACATGGAACTCTTTACGGAAACAACAAATGGATTACTTTTATCCACGGAGTTACAAAAAAACAAGTCCGTTTGGTATAAAGATGGACATGACGAAATGCGTGCACGGTTTGAATCACTGGATAATCTTTTGGAGGCTATCAGAGAAGGAAATCAAGAAAAATTGTTACAGGTATTTTATCAAGCGCAACATCAGCATACTCTTCAGGGTCCTGAGAAGAGACTGGAAATTAAGGTTTACTGTGAAGATAAACTTTCAGACGTATGGAATGAACCAGTAACAAATGCAATAGAAAGTATTAATGAGGCCGCACCTGGTTTGCACCTACAGAAAGTTCCTTTTCGGAATATTGCAATGATTGTTATAGGAGAACATGTATCGGGAAAACCGGATGAGGCTTTTAAAGTTTCTCAATCTATTCAATTTATTCATTTGGGTTCAAAATGGCCAGGCAACAAAAATGGAACAGCAATTCACGAACTGTTGCATGCACTTGGTTTTATGCATGAACACCAACGTTTCGATGCACACCTGTATGCAGACATTGATTTCAGTGAACAAAATCCGAATAGGCTTCAGTATAAACCGCTTGAATTTGCTCTTTTGACAAGATTTGATCCTTTCAGTATTATGATGTATCCAGAAGACAAATACCTCAAACTGAAAAGAAAAAGCGATTCCTTGTGCCAGTTAAAAAAAGACGGTAATCGATGTCAAACTCTAAGCGAATTAGACAAAGTTTCATTAAATCTAGTGTATCCCCCATGCTCTTCCGATTTGTACAAACCTATTATAAGCCCTGAAACTAGAATGCTATATTGTGGGCGAAAAGTGATGGAAAATCATAATCAAAATACACGAGCAACTGCAGACACATTTTTGTGTGGACCGAAAATATGGGCGAATTGTCCGGCATGTCGTGTGATAAAAAATACCGGCACCACTAAAATTCAGACATGCATTAGAAATGGAAAATGGCAAGGCCTGAGTGGATTATTTTATTGTGGCAGGACTTATTCAAAAAAATGGTTCAGTAGTGGAGTCAAATGTATAGCCGATGGAGTTTGTGGACCAGATAATGGACTACCCTGCAACGATTGTGGCAGAGAACTGGATGCAAAGTACGACTGGCAGAACTGGAACATGGGGTTTTTAACTCCTGAACAACAAAAGTTTTACATGAACGAATAATTTTTTTTCAGAGGAAAAGAAAATATAGATGTGTTTCGGTTGAGCACGACCTATTTTGTGTTTTGTATATGTTTAATTAAGTTGCATTATGTTGTTCGTCGTTTCTTCTTTCATATTTAAAGTTACTGACATTGTATAGTACTGATTTACACACTTTTGAAATATAAAATTAAAACATTGTAGTCAAGTTTTTTATACTGATTTTAGCTTAACGTGCTCAAGCGGGCATTTATTGCATTTCATGAAAAAAAGTGTTTGGTCAATCAAACATAATTGACTTTGTATTTAATCTAACACGCTGAACCGGTTTGTAAATGTACATGCGAAGGGACACCAAAGGTGCAGTCAGGTTACTTGAAAGTCAACTTAGATTTGAAAAGGTGTTAAATATGCGATCCTCAACATTCAAGGCGAACATGCTACCGCGAAAACACTTAGCCACCAAAGAACCAAACAAAATATTTTATCAGATTTATTGTTGATCTGTTAGGAATACTATAGTAGCGAACCTTTCAAAACTGAAATATTATATGCTCTAAAATGGCCAAACATTCTTCTGAATTTTTACTAGAAGATGAGAACACGTATACATTCAGACGACGGTAGAAGATAGGAAAAAGTGACTATAAATTTGCGAAAATATTGTAGCATTAAGCACCATATAGAAAGAGTAATCAAGGGTACCAAAGTTCTAGCGGAAATAAAAAGAATGTAATTCAGGGACAAAGACCAAACATGGAAAACAGACATACACAACGAAGATCATAAAGTAACTAAAATACATACAAAGTAACAAAAGCAAATGAGCAACTCGGACTCCACTATAAACAAGGAGCATGGACCAGGTGCACCGGTAGAATAAGCGTCCTCTGCTTTAGAAACACCCGCCGAGTTGCTCATAAGAAGTCAAGTCCGGGGTGGATGAAAGAGGAAAGAAAAACTATGACAAGTTCAACAAATCAATTTTCATGGTGCAGATAGATACATCGTACTGACCCATAAGTTCATGATGACGACCATAAAACTTCTGTTTTGATTACTTCAATCTTGAAGCAACATAACCCTGTTCCAGAAGCCTACTCGTTAGAAGTCTACAAATAGTCTGCGTAGTTACAGCAAGTTCTGGTATAATTTATGAATTGTGATATGAAAACTCCATACGCAGGTGCTGAAAGGATGTTGCCACAGATGAAAGGAAAGTTGACAATTTTGAATAAAAAATTATCACGTTTGTCGTACTTATTTGAAACACGTTTTGAAACTTTTGGTCATGTGGATGATCAAATACGTTATTTAAAAGTTATTGTATGAAAAAGACGTTATTTTATTCAATGGTCTGTCTGTTGTGGCAACTAATGAATTCGGTAGACGTTGAATCTATTGTAAAAATAATAGTTCTGCAGCGTTCTTGAAGATTTAGTTGCACGTAGAGCTAAGTCATGAAGTTTTATACATTTCCAGTTGAAAACAAACATGACACACTTTATTGTCACCGACCTACCAATATCGGAAGATAACATGACAAGTAGCATTGACTGAAGGATAAATATGGTTTTATCTAGTTTAGTCAGATAGTTGTCGCGTTTGTAATGAACATATTAGAGGTACCTGACAACACGTTTACACCTACACGTCTAAAATGCTTTACGAGAGATCTGCCTATTAAAAGATAATTTTGTAGAGATGGTTTTCAGGGTTGGAGTGTGTCGTCTATGTTTGAAATGGTTTATAATAAAACTTCACCACAGAACTCATTAGCAGACTAGATTTAAAACTTCTATATGAAACCTAAACTTTGAATTTGAAATATATTTTAAATGTTTTGATTTCTAGTTTTGTCCTATTGTATCATCATCCTCATTTAGAAGAAGTGTGTCTAAATTTAATGTACCGAGTTGATATGAACATTTCTGGTAACGTTATTGTCGTTGATGTAATGCACAACTCATCATAAAACGGCCTTTAAATTCTGTTACTCTTATATTCATGTTAATATTCAAATAAACATCCATCATGGACAATTGTTTTAACAATTGATATAATATCACATTAGTAATCATTTTGTGTTTGGTAAGATTCCCAACCCAATAAAAGTAATATAGGCATTTAATGTTTGTTATAAAACGTATTATTTTACTCAATTTAAGGAGAATGGATGTGGTGAATATGTCAGCCACTACAACCACTCAAGTAAGAAAAATGATAGCTCAAGGCCACCAATGGGTCTTCAAGGAACGACGAGGAAGCCCTCTAATCACTGGGCAGGCTGTAGGCTGTCCCAAAAGAAAATTATACACATGTATGGGAAAACACTTGCCTCTATATACTCTAAGAATGTAAGTAAACTGAAAGTGAAAACGAAACAAGACATATAGAGACGATTACACTACTCTGTAAATCTTCTTTTTATTAACTTGTATGATTTTGAATTATTGAGCTTTATATGGTCATGTGTTCCTGTCTCTTATGTAGCTTCTTTTTGTTTCTCTTGGAACATTTTTACAATAATTAATAACTCTTATATGAATTATCTCAATTATATAATAAAATACGTATGAACACACTCAACTCAAATACTTTACTATCAATATTCAACAATGGATTCAAATCACATACACACGTTTTAAACCTTGTTTTCTTCTAAATGCAATGCAGGTTTAATACAGGATAGGACAATGTAATGTTCACATATAATTTCTTTTGTTAAGAGGTTAATTTGCTGAATTTTATGACTTCATCTATAAGTATACAGAAACAAATTTAGTGGTTACTAATAAATGTGCCAGAGAACTCAATACACACTACGACTGGCACAATTTGATTTTTTAACTAAAAAATCAAAAGTTGTACATGAACAAATGGAAATATGTCTGCTTTTAAACTAAAGGAATGCATGATCTATAAGACAAGTTATGAACAATCTGTTATTTTGTGCTTCTTTTCACATTATTAATGTATCGAAAATTTAAGCTTTGCCAAAAGTACCGCTCTACAATTCAATTCAGGCACTCAGTCAGCATTCGTACATTTATACAACTTAATGAAAAAAAAGAAACTGTGCACATCTTTCTATCTAGTTTAATCATTTTAAGACGAAATTATTTTTCTTCAAAATGTTCACACATTAATATCTTATTCCCATAATATAGACATCACAATTCGCGCTTTAACGATTGGGAATCGGCAAAAATATCTTAACAATAAAGGAAAGGTTATGCGAAAATCTGATCTCGAAAATAGCGTACATTTTTAAATATCGGATTATGATTATCAGTTCCGACGAAAACATTTGATTATCATTCTGTGGAGAGTGACACAATTGGGGTAACAATAAAGTATAATGTATTTCTTTTTTTTAGGGTTAAAGTGTTTTTTGTTTTTGTTTTTTTTTTTTTATTTTATTCTCCGAAAGTTGAATTCACGCATTTTCCGATTTTTGCCGAAAAATGAAACTATTACTTTGACATTGTATGAAAAATTCAAGCGAATATCTGCAATTATAAGGTTTTCAGCGCATTTGAAGTTTCGTTACTATTACATTTGAACAGGAAGCACTGTTTCTTGTTTTCCATTAGTATAATACATAGGTATCTATAGATACATATTTTATAGCATTACAGTACAAAATAACTAACACAAAGTACATACAAATTATGAAGGCTTGATCGGAAGTAGGCTGATCTAAGTAATTCAATTTAAACATGTTCAAACTATCTGGGTATTTATGGTTGTAGAATGAGCTTATTTATTGTAATTCGGTTTTTTTTTCAAAACAAAAGATATTATATCAACGACCTAGGTGTGGTACAAAGGCAAACAGAATTCATGGGGTCCACGTCAACTTTATCTAGACTGAAACGCTGTGATTTACTCATGAAATTTACATCTTATGTTTTTCATGTGATAGCTCGCTTCACGAATGTTTTAAAGAATTTTACAACATCACATACTTCAATCGCTTAATTCATACTTTTTCAGTACTTACATGAATATCTTTCAAATGATCAAGCTTCCCCATTAGTGTGAAATACGTTATATAAACATTTAAACCAGTGATGGGTACACACATGGACGTATTTCAACAACAAGGAAATAATGATTAAGTATTATGTATACATTATAATATAATACAATTATGACAGTTCACGATCACTTGAACTTTATTGCTTGATAACTTAATTTCAAAGGTAACACGCTTTCTGATTGGAACTCATAGACCAAATTTTGTAATCTGAATATGACGTCATCAACTTTATCTAATGATTAACTCGTTTAATTTTGAAACTAAAATTAAATTATAAGGAATAACTGTTATATTCTGTCGGTTTATTTAATATAAACTCAATGTCCTTGGTGCACACTTGAATATAACCTGCTATGCAGGTTATGTAGTGTGAACCACGTGAATGAGGTTATTTCTTCACAGACCGAAGGAATAAATCAGTCACCCCTTAATATATTACAAAACAGGTTAAAAAAAGTCCGTACCAAAAGGATTTTTTTTAATTGTTAAAATTATGTTTTACCAACATTGTGAATTTATCTCGACAAATCATAGAGTTTAAGAAGATAATATACAGAAAATTTTAATTTGGCGAGCATTTAAAAAATGGCAAATTTAAAGAAAAAAGTAAATTGTACGAATGTTACTGGAATATTATTAGCTGATAATTCTTCATTTGACCTTTTCAAGGTTCTTCCACTTACATTATTAATTCACGTATCAATACAATATTATATAATTTAAAATGATTCATCGATGTTATAAGACATAAAGGGTTCAATTGCACTCAGAAAAATATCTAATATCAATATTACCCTTTAAGTAGCAATCTTTCTAAAAATCAGACAGAAGGTGATCCGTGCATGTCAGAAACTCACCGAATTCATTTTTATTTCTTGTTCAGACAAAGTTACTGATCACAAATCCAGTCTTATTTTTTCCTACTTTTGTTTGTTACATTTTTGAGATAAAAATTATATAGATTGTACATGAAATTCGCACTTTGCAAGAGTTATCGTTCTTGATTAGGCTCAATTTTGTTGATTATAGTGGGAGATGAATGTATGGTTTTCAAAAAAGTGCAAATCGGAATGCAGAAAAGATGGTTGTTATATAAAAGTATAGCATATTTAGACTGAAAAAGCATTTTTTGTTCGGTGGGTTTTTTTTTCGCCATGAATCACTTCACCATTGGCAGTGTCTGAATTTTATGTGGACTGGTACTTAATACGTTTATCAATTAGTTGGAATAAGTATTGACATATTCAGTATAGCTCCTTTAACGAAATCACGCAGAGAATGATGCATTAGTTCATGATTTCCATAATAAAGTAAGGTAAAATAACATAAAACAGACCCTCAGACAATGAAATGTTGTAAGTTGGTTAATTTCAATGAAATAGATTGGTCGGTGAATAGATTGATAGTATTTTTTCCTAATTATTTTTTTTTTAAATATTTAGTCAAATTATTTACATATTCCAAAACTGTTAAAGTTGTACTGACATATTCATTCATGAAAATTGTTTATTTTTAATAGTTTTTGGTCCAAAAGATTGTTTACAAAAATGATACATATGTACTTCTGCATGATCTGTTGTCGTAACAATACTGAAATAATGCCGCAAAGAGATCATAAAAGAGAAAAAGAATGAAGACTTATTTTAGATCAAGAAGCAACATATAAACAAAGTCCAAAAATAAGTAGTCCTAAGCGCTGTATTGTTTTTCTGGCATTATTTGTATAGTTGTCGTCTTCCTTTTCATTATCATTATTTTGGCGGGAAAACTCCATTTTAGACATTTCCTTCTTATCGAAAGTCAAATCGCAGGATAAAACTGAAAATGTATTTTCTGTAAATGATGGTGAAAATTTGAAAGGTCCCTTCAATTGGTGCTCTTCTACAGCAGACATATTTGCGGTTATGTTTTTTACTTCAATGTGCATGTCTGATGTCAGTAACTCTTCACTTGCTGTACACTGAGTTTCATTGAATATTATTTCAGACGCTGGGAAAAAATTTGAACCTAGTTTCACAGTGCAAGTGTTGTTCGATCCCCTACAAGCCGTTTTGACTCTATACCTGTGATTTGTATATACATCACCATTCTTCTCTATAACAAGGAATCGAGGTTTCATCAAATATTGCCATGGTTCGACCCTATCAACAATAATGTAAAATATTAGCATTGCTTTACGACTTAAAGGGTGCTTCCAAGAAATTCATTGAATGTAAAACGTTTGAATGTTTTATCGTTGCAGTTGTCAAATATTTCAAGGAAATGACATTCGCATCCAATTTCCAAAAATATAACTTCACATTAAGCTATAAACAAAAAAAATCTATTCGTCATTCAACTCTCTACATCTCTAGGTAGATATTCTAAATGCAGTGTTTGTCAAAAATTTCGAACATTAACTTGTAAAGCAAGTATATTGACAAAAATAAAAAAAATAACATTAACGAAAAATATATTTTATCAACATCGGAGCGTCCAGTTAAATTAATAACAAAATGATACTAAACGTCTTTACTTACGCGTTTAAAAACTCAATGTCAGGAGTCCAGATTGTAGTTTCGTTAACTGTAATGTAGAATATTATTTGAGAAGTCCATATCAATCGCTTATCTGCCCATTTCTGAAATAAAAATAAAAATACCGATTATTTACTCAAAGGCATTGGCATACGACTTAGTTCCAGTGCGGCAGGGCTATGTAATTTTCTAACCTTGAATGAGAAACTCTCATTGTCAATAGTAGATATGAATATGATGTGTAAAATTCATGCAGTAAGTGGAACATGGTATGAAAAAAACCATCATTTTGATAGTTTAATGTGACGATTTGCACCATCAGTATTAATGAAAACAGACAATACTTTCCATATCATGCTGGACCATTGATTTATGATTTCATTGAAATGCACGGAAAATGAACATTTCAAGTGCAGATACCTAAAAAAAACCTCATTTTTCTAATATTCTATTGAAAAAATTCTGGGTAATGCAAGTGATGCCAAGATCAAATAATATACAAACACTTGCACTTAATAAAG
This sequence comes from Perna viridis, assembly GCA_037379345.1. Lineage (NCBI taxonomy): Eukaryota > Metazoa > Mollusca > Bivalvia > Mytilida > Mytilidae > Perna > Perna viridis. The sequence goes on along the minus strand of CM074524.1, from coordinate 28,116,224 downwards.
ATTTATTCTTGTCGTTGAAAGACAATATCCAAACGTCGTCAGTTTTGATTATGCCCATTTTTACATGACATTCGCCACGATTTTAACCATAAGTACCACACAGATGGAATATTAAATATAGGGAGAGTTATTTCTCAAAACTTATTAGAAATTACATTTTCCAGTATTCAATAAAAAGCTTCCGTAATCTGACGTAGAAAAATAAATATTTCTCCCCAATCACTTACGATGTGGTATAAGATTGAAGTCATCAAGTTTTATGGTCGTCATCATGAACTCGTGGTTCGTTACGGTATATCCATCTGCACCGTGAAAACGGTCATAGTTTTCCTTTCCTCTTTTGTCTACCCCGTACCTGACTTTATGAGCAACTCGACGGGTGTTTCTAGAAAAGTAGAGGACGCTTACCCTACCGGTGCACCTGGTCCACGCTCCCAGTGTTACGTGTTTCTCATTTACTTTTGTTACTTTGTATGTATTATTTTGGATACTTTATGTTATATGTTGTGTGTGTCTGTTTTTCATTTCTGGTCTTTGTCCCTGGCTTATATTCTTTTGATTTCCGCTAGAACCTTAGTTCCCTTTATTACCTTCTCTACTTCAAACTATGTGCATTTCTGTAGTACACTGTTTAGTTCAAATCCTGTCTCTCCATGTATATTAGTGTATTGTATCGGGAAGTTTCCACCCAGGTTTTGGAATCGTTGCGTTCAAGCATTTTATATATTTTCATATTCATGAAATCATAATTAAGAACCTTGAAGAGTAACATATTGTGCAATTGCATATGGAAGATGATATCAGGTATGTTTAGGAGATAAATTTGGTGATACTATGGTTCTCATACCGTGCAGCGGGTAATTTCCGCGGGTCGCTTTTTAGGGGTTTTTGGCGGTCTGTCCAAAAGCGCCAAAATAAATTCCGTAGCCTTGGCCTTAACCAAAAAATATCATCCGTCAATTTATTTTTCTTTCGATTACCTTATTGCATCGTGATCGCTAAATTTTACACCCGTAAAAGTTACCCGCCATGCGGTATAACATTTTTTAAAACATCACCAATTAAATAACATTGCAGATGATAGTATAAACTCCTGGTAGCCAGGGGTAGTTTTGGTACGCAGTGTAATGAGTTATATGTATTTGAGTTACTATTAAATTTAATTTTGGCACGCAAGCTTTCATGTCGGTTATTCACCCGTACTTAGTTAAAAAGAAATTTTATGATTAACATTTAATTCTTCTTCAATATTGCAGACAAGATATGAAAATCCTTTGATTCGTTTCATGATTTATTTTCGGACGTTCCCGCCTTATGTATAAAACTTTGTTTGATGTAAAAAAACATTAGACACTTTCCTAATATTATCACAGCCAATCTATTACATGAAACCAGCACGAATTTTTGTCAGATGATTCAATCGAAATGATGTTCAGTCTAATATTACAGCATTTTATTTACGTCTAAGGCTCACAAATTGGTGAAAAGGAGCAATCATTTAGAATCTCAAAATAGTATGACTTCGGATATTAAAAGTAAGGTGTGTTTTGTGATGTACCAAATATCGATGGCTAAATCTACAGTACGTGATGTAACAGTATTAGTTAAATTACACAAGATAAGTATAAAAAGATGAGACGTGATTTCGATTGATAAGCGGCACAAACCACGAATTTTCCACTACACCCACCGAATCATCAATTGAACGGTGAATGATAAACACCTTACAACATTTGGATATAAACGACACAGGCAAAAAAGATGAGTAATGCCTACTGTAGCATCTTAAGTATCAAACAAAGATCATAATACCAATACACGATAACAGTTATTCTAAGAAACAGCAATGTTTTTTTTTTTTTTTTTTTTGAATAAATGAAAGATGCAATTGACACCGACCGAGAGCCAGCAATATCCTATATAAGTATATATTGGGGGCTTAAACCTGAATGGCTGGCAATCGTTTCGTAATATGTAAATTATATTTTACTCAGGCGTAGGCCATCCTTACAATCTCACGAATAAACAAACCAGAAATAAGACTAGTTACGAACATATTACTTTTTACACCAATAAAACGCAGAATGGGTGAGTCAATATCATACGAAAATTCGCAAAGATCAAAGAAAACTAATTTTATATGATATAACCTAAATCAGATGGTCTCAGTTGGAAGTCCTGAATGTAATTCATTTTACGTTATTCAAATTGTAGTAAGTCATTAAACACAGCACCTTAAATACAAAATGGCTCTGCATTCGTTCAAATTGTGCTAAGTTCAAATTATAGATACATTGAATAATTAGTAAGAGTAAGTTGTGCAGTTAAGAGATGTTTATATAAAGTCATCCCATCACTCACATTTATTGGTAATACTACGTTGATAAAGTATTTGATAAAGAATAACGGTTTTTTGGGAAATGTTATTTTTAGAAATACAAAAACGTCAAGCGTGAAGAACTCCGATGGAAAGGGTTATCATGGAACAAAGAGAAACCTGCGGGGAAAACAAAGGTTGACACGAGCTAAAATCCGTGGGATAAACAAAAAATAGTGCAGATAAGGACCATCAATTACACACAGCACATAAAAGTACACACAGAAATTATTGTTTAAAACAATTTCATTGTTAGGTTACATCCTGGCTTTTTCAAGTTTAATTATGATACCGAAACACGTTCAAAACCTAAGGCACTACGCTTTTAATGTTTTTTATCGGTGAGAGTGCCTTATTGGCTATCAAAAAAGTCACATGATAGCAAATTAACTTATATCAGGTAGCGAAGAAACGAAAAACAAACACATACTTTCACAACGACCAAACGGCTAACACGATGACAGCAAAAAAGGGATTTACGGCATAATTCATTTTTCAATCAGAAAAAAAACTAAGAAAGGTCTTTAAAAGACACATATTCAAAATTAATTTAAGAAAAAAACTTATTTAAACAAAAACAAATTAGACTATAATACATTCAGTGTAAGTGAATGTCCAATAATGGCCACATATAAATAGCTGCAGCGTCATGATTTAATACTGTCTAGTAAAACAACATCTATTTCTATATATGTAAGGAAAATGGATAGAGTGAATATGTCAAAGAAGCAACAACCCCAGCGAGATGACAAATGTCAGTTCGGGCTAGCCAGAAGTCATCCATGAGAGAAGAGGAAACTGTCACACTATAAGGCACGCACGATAGCACCAAAACAACATACAGGTAAAGCAAATTGTTGTCTCTACATACTCCAGCAATATAAAAGTACATAGAAAGTGAAACCTAAACAAGACATACATACATTCCTGACTTGGGACAGGTGCAAAAAACACGGCGGGGTACTTTGGCGTGATACCGTCTAGAAATCTGGCCACTGTATCTGCACAATATATTAAAAATATTACACATTTAAAGACTTGCATAACAAAGGAAACGTAAAGATTTGAGATAGACAGAAAATAATAAAACAATAAAGATACAAATTATGTAATGTTTAATACATTTACTGTTTAAACTTCATAAAATCCTTTTTATTTCATAATATAATACACCTGTACGAATTATATAACTGTGTTCAAATGTGCGTGTAAACCTAAGAATTTAGAATTATTTATCTAGAAAACTTTTACTGTTGTAAACTACTAAACCAGTCAACCTTGCTACACAGGTCGGAAACAAAAAACAATGTCTACAATGTTGATAAATCAGATCACTTTGAATATGCTACCTGTACCTGTAAGATTTATGTCAAAGATTTCTTGAATAAAGTATGTTTTGAGGTTAAATAATAGTACTTATTAGGAAGTTTATTTGTTAATGCCTGTAACATAGTAAAAAGACTATGAAATATAAAATCGATAAGTTAAAAGATGTTCGGCTTTGGTAGGTCAAATGTATTTTACAGATTTACAGTAATACTGAAAGAGAAGATGCTGAGTTTGTGCCAAATGTATTTTACGATCGATTTGCATCAGGCACTGACTGATGTTGTTAGTTAAAATCAGACAGGTCTCTGACAGAAATTGGGCATATCACGTAAATTAACTCCCTTGTTATCAAAGGCTTTATGCAAAGAAAGATCTGAAAGATTCACCATCAAAGGTTCTGCCTGACCAATTTAATTTCAACAACATTTACTTAATCTGAAAGACAGGGAAGGATGTTTTATATTGCCTTTGCTCTCCCTTCATCTTCTTATTTTGGTCTAATTGATAAACTGCTTGCTTTCTACTTACAATAGATGTCGGGCATTTTTACAATATAGTTACTTAACATCAATAAGCTATTTGTAAGGAGAGCTTGTAGCTGCGATGACAGAAGAGTCGACCCTGAAAGTTGTATCTGTATGATATATCCACACTAATCTTATTGAATCTTTTAACATACAATTAGTAAAAAGGATCGTTGATGCAAGAAACCGTTCGAATTAATATGGACTTCCCTTTTGTATTAATCATTTTATATTATGGTTTGTGTCTTAGACTGGTATGCAGAGTTGATATGTGATAGATATTGTATATTTTGTCTCGTTTGTACTTTGATAGTATACAGTGCTGGTATGTGATAGATATTGTACATTTGTCTCGATTGTACTTTGATGATATACTGTGTTGGTATGTGATAAATGTTGTACATTTTGTCTCGTTTGTACTTTGATGGTATATTGTGTTGGTATGTAATAAATATTGTATATTTTGTCTCGTTTGTACTTTGATGGTATACTGTGTTGGTATGTTATAGATATTGCATATTTTGTGTCGTTTGTACTTTGATGGTATACAGTGTTAGTATGTGATAGATATTGTACATTTTGTCTCGTTTGTACTTTGATGGTATACTGTGTTGATATGTGATATATATTGTACATTTTGTGTCGTTTGCACTTTGTTGGTATGCTGGGTTGGTATGTGATATACATTGTACATTTTGTTTCGTTTGTACTTTGATGGTATACTGTGTTGATATGTGACATTCATTGTATATTTTGTCTCCTTTGTACTTTTGTGGTATGCTGTGTTGATATGTGATATATATTGTACATTTTGTGTCGTTTGTACTTTGATGGTATACTGTGTTGATATGTGGCATTCATTGTACATTTTTTCTCCTTTGTACTTTTTGGTATGCCGTGTTGATATGTGATATATATTGTACATTTTGTGTCGTTTGTACTTGGTTGGTATACTGTGTTGGTATGTGATATATATTGTTCATATTTTATATAGTTTGCACTTTGTTGGTATGCTGGGTTGTTATGTGTGCGCTTTGTTAGCATTGAAGATCTTGGTAAACATATATAAATAATATCACAACGGTTAAAACTACAATCAAACGAGTTATCAAGATTCTAGTGGAAAACAAAAGAATGTAATCCAGGGATATAACCAGACATGGAAAACAGACATACACAACAAACAACATAAAATAGCCCAAATATTAAATACTGAAGTAAATGTATTCGTACCATTATTAAAACATGTTTTTTTAACTGTTGAACTGTAAGCCTAGAGTACTGATATTGCTATTTCGTGTCTATGCTATGTGTATGTATAAAACAGAATGGAGTCTTGTCTTGGAGTATTGACTTTGGGTTTTGAGTTTACAGACTTTTTTAAAAATTACATAGTTTTTATTCTCATGTGTTTACTACGTCTATTGCAAAACCTTCTCCAAGCACTCCATTCAGTGACTTCTCCACTTTAACACTCTACAATCAACCCCAATACTCCATATAGTGATTCTATTCTTACACTCCATTCATTGAGCCACTCTTAGCCTCCACGTAGTGATTCCATTGCAACACTCAATTCAGTGGCTTGATTCGACTCGACTCAAGCACTTCACTCGGTGAGTCAGCTACAAAACAAAACTCCATACAGTGATTCCACTCCGACATTCCATTCCATCTTACGTGGTGCCCTTTTATACACGTGTTTACATTTCTTATTGATAGTAATGTGTTTTAGCAGATTTAAAAATGTTTTGGTTATGATAATGGTTATCATATGTTTCTTTTTTTATTATTTGACCTTCACATGCCGGTATGACGCCGTTGACCTTGACCAAATGTTACGCATTTATATGCGTGATAAGGGTATATGGAAGCAAGAAGTATTTACACCGTCTTTTTAAAACAAGTCTTGTATTTGACTGCTATAATATCGACGAAGCACTTCGATTACCTCTATTATTGATGGTTTTAAATACTCTAAAAATTAAAAGCCATTTTTCCCAAGTTTCCTCCTCCGCCCTTGTGAAAACACTATGATGTTGATGAGGAAAAATAAAAAATTACTTAAAGTCTAGCAAATACATATGTAGAAGATAAGATGCAATATTATTTCAACAAGACTGTCTATCATTATGAACATAAAATAAAAAATATATAATATATAAAATAACTTTTCGGAGAGAGAATTTCATAATTAAGTGAAATACATGCTTGAGTAAGAGAATAAATATAGTATACACCCTACAGTACAGATACAAAGCAGATTCTTATACATCAAGTTTCAAGTTTTCTGTCCTTGATAATATATCTTCCTTTTAAAACGACGTTATCTTCATTTTAGAATAATTTTACAAATGGACACACAGTGACTGTTTATTTCTATACTAATTATCTACTTTTTACACGAAGTAAACGTTTGTTTTGTTGTTTTGTCAATAAATCACCTCAAACAAGATGTTATCACATGTTAATACTTTTCGTACAACAACAGAGGCTCTGAAATGTGAGGCACGTGCTAATAAGAGACATTGACATTTACAACAAGACGTAACATTGACGTTAACAATACAATTAATATTTACACTTTTGCCAACTCAAGAGTTTAAGTCAGTACATATATTTTTAAAGTATGTTTTACTTACAACTAGAATAGATAATTTCATGAAATAACTTCTCAATCTATTCACGGTAAAAATTCAGAATGAGCCTCATTCAAAATTTTATCGAGGCATTTGATAGGCCGCTGACCTGTATACCATCAAGACATGGTTTAAGCATTAACAACTTAGGTGTCAGTCTCTGCAAGAATCAGGGCAGTGAGTGAAATATGGAGTAAAAAAACACCATTTTTAAAGTTTACACCATCAGAATCAAGGAAAAAAGACATATAATTTCATTGAAATACACTGAAAATGAACATTGCAAGGGCAGATAAATCTGTAAAAAAAATCAGTTTGTATAACATTCTATTGAAAAATTTTTTTCGGAGCAAATCCAGTGATGCAGAGATCAAATAATAAACTTTTCAAATACAGAAAGCATCCTTGATTGCAATTATATTGTTATTTCGGTGGCATTATAACATGCATATTTTTGACTTTTCACATTTTGCCTGATTCTTACAAAATCTTACACTTAATAACTTCTCCTACAACATGAACATCATTTCACTAAGTGAATATTTTGGTTCAATATCGAATATTCGACATGAATAATTTCATTGTGTTTCACTATAAACGTACTTTGTGATGACTTTGTTCATCTCAAGAAAAATACTTTTTCTTCACACAGACAAAACAAAATGAAGCAATGACTGTCCGAAAATGAGATCGTATACAAGAGCCAACGACCAGGATTTAAGAACTAAATATGCAAAGGTTACATAAGAAAGGTTTTTTCCTAATTCTAACAGAAAAAAATAATGCTCTCATATGGGAAGGGTTGTGATGAAGCAATCAATAAAATAATTATGCCTTTGACCCATGCTACTAAATCTCAAGTTAAGTCCAAGTACTTCATTCAGTCATTAGTTTCTGTCTCATTTCTTCTAATTAGGATGTGTATTTCATTCTGTTTTGTATATTTACTTTACCTAATTCTTGTTTTTAACAAGACTTTATTGTTTCTCATTCTAATCATGTTCTAAAAACAATGCCATATAATTCCACGACAAGTTGTGTTCCAATTATTCATTGCCAACTCAGTTTACAGTAGGATATTTGAAAATACATGTGTACGCGGTAACCTGGAACGTAAATTATTGACGACAGACTTGTCATGTATATGACTACCACAAGCGAGAGATAAGACTGTGACTACAATGTTTTCCCTGCCAACAATAGCAAATGTTAAGGATTTTCACCCTTACAAAAAAGTCTTGGCAAGATATGTTCTTGTTGTATGAACACAAGAATGTTAGCATTTTTCAATTAGAATAAAATCTAGGTGAATAATAAAAATAGTGCATGGCCATGTAATATCTTCAATTTTAAAAACTTCAAAATATCAAAAAAATACCTAACTTGAAAACATTGATTACGCATCAATCTTACCGATGCGAACAAGTTTGTTAGGTCAATTTATTAGTTCAGCTGTGACTTAACATGATGTGTGCAACTCGGTGATCCTTTTTGAACAGCCAGTCCATGCTCGCAAATTTAGTAATGTCTGCTATCCCACTTTTTTATTATTATTCTTTGTGTAATTTTTGCTTGGTTTTCATTTGACATCCAAAGGCATTGTTGATGTAAAAATTGCTACTCGTTCTGTTACCGTAATCATTTTTTACCTTTGTAGGGCGGGCCTTTATGAGCTTGATTAATTGTGTGTTTACACTTATTGAAGACCATTTGGTGCTCTCAGGTATTTCCGTTTTTGGATTTAGGTCAAACGCTGGTGCATTTCATCCTATCCGTTCTTATTCCAATTATTACTTTTCTGTGTTTTTTCTTGCAACATGTGTCTGGTAGTAGCATAGGATATGGCACATTTTATTTGCAGATAGAGATTTGTACAAAGCATTCAATTATTATTTATGTTGTTAGTAAAATGATATTTGTTTGTGTCTTTACAAGCACAGTGTCCATGGTTGTTATGTTTATGAACCAAACATTACGGACCATTATAGTACATAAGACAGATATAAACATGTATCAACCTGTTCAAAAATAACAAAATATCAGTGTCTGTAAGAAGGCCATTTGGAAGTTTGTAATGATGAGTCACTTATTGTGGTTTTTGATTCAATTTCGTAGAATAACATAGTAACTCTTTAGGAGGACAAATAGCAGTTGCTTTTATTTCCAACCTAACAAATAAAGATAACGTTAATGGATTTTCTTTCAAATATTTAACGAAGTACTTTTTGTACTTTCCCCAAAAAACGTTACCTATGATGTTCGTAATTGTTCATTAAACTAATTAAATTTATGCTGAACCACTTGACAGGATCATAAGTATATGTTTACATAGGTTGTTTAAACAGTGCCATGTCTTTGATATAAATAGAACAGAAAAAAAATGTACCCCTAATGTTCATGTCATCATTTTGGCTATCTTCTTTTAATGTTTTGACCTTGCCAAAATTTTAAGAAGTCATCGACTTCAACGAGACACATTTTGAAGTTAGTTTGGTAGTCATAGTAACATGAAAAAACGGAACGGCAAACATGGAAGTAAAAAAAACAAACTATTAATGTAAATACAATTTATACAACCGCTATGGGTTAATCATACATATAGCAAATCATTATAGAAAAACGAGTACCCTCATTCAAAATTTAATGTACACACATCATACAATATTACGGAATTTAAAACAACCTAAATGGTAAAGTATGAATAAAACGTAAAAAATATTGAAAAATATATGAGCCCAATGTTTCGGCCTCACGGCCTTCGTCGGGAGTATAAAATAATGAGATACTTTTGCCCCTGACGAAGGCCGTAAGGCCGAAAATTTAGGCTCATATTTTGTTTCAATATTTTTACGTTTTATTCATATTTTATTTGCATGTATTTAGTTACTTTTTGATCATTTAAACGTTGTTACTGTTCACCAATTTATTATTAAGTCGCCGAACACGAAGTGGCGGTGACTTATGGTTTTTACTGTCTGTGTTTCTTATTATAACTATTATTATTATTATTTTAATTCTCCTGTTATCAAAAAAATGCTAACGTGTTCGCTCTTTTTTTCAAGAGTGACTGGTCCGATTGAGTTGAAACTTTGCAGGAAGTCAAAATGGCCGTCAGACTGGACGTACCCATTTTTTACACCGGAAGTTTGAACATCATATATCTCAAAAACCGCAGATCAGAATTTGATAAAACTTAGTGTAAACATTGAGCTCTAAAGTCCAAACAAAATCACAAAACAAATCGCTTGCCTCTCGGCCGCCATTTTCAAAATGGCCGCCAACGCGGTCGAAAATAAAAAAAATTGTCTGACTTCGATGAAAATTGATATCTAGGTTCTTTGAGTCGTCCTCATTAACAATATGCGGCTCAATAGGCACTTTGAGCTATGTGTCGGACGCCATTTTCAAAATGGCCGCCACTACGCGCGAAAATTAGATATATTGTCAGGTTTTGATGAAAATTGATATCTATGTTCGTTAAGACGTTCCGATTAAGATTATCAATCGATAATTTGAACTACGGATCGACCGCTATTTTTCAAAATGGCTGACACCGCCAGAAAAATTCAAAGTCGTTCGATTTCGAAGAAATTTGATATCCAGGTTTTATGCGCTGCCTCGATAAGCAGTTCCATTGACGATTTGTTTCTCAAAGGTTGATCAGAAAGCGGGAGGCGACTGCTATATGTTTCGCAGAAACGTAAATTTTAATTCTTATTTACGTTTACGTTAACCACTTCATAACATATATTATTTCTAAATGGCATCCCAAACTTGAGGAAAGGAGATTATTATTAGAATTGTAAATGAAAAGAAGTAGAGTCAATAAGTAGGTAAAGAAGGTGAAATAAACAAAAAGTGTGTATCGAAAAAATATAATATCATCCTAAACTGCGTTTGCAAATGGTAATTTCTAACATCTGAATACCTTGAATATCCCTCTCTAAGCATAGTAAGCATAAAATGAAATTGACCGTATTAGTCCATGGGCTGGGAGGGTCAACCCCCAATCATCAACTTCAGGGTGATTTGTAGGTACCTTTATATCTCCCATTACCGAATCAATTTGTCGCCAAAGAATATTCTCGGATTCTTCTTTCAGTATAAGCCTATAGTTATACACCACTGGGACAAAAAGCCAAGATTTTTGTGACTCAATTGTTTGAACGTCTAAGCCTTCCTGGGAAAGCATGTGTGAACAAACAAACATATTTAGGAACTATCATGTAGCCCAATGTCTCAGCTTTCCACTGGTACCAAAACACTTGGAGTTAAGGGGTAAAATGAATAAATTTACCCCTACCCAGCCGAAAAATCGCTTAAATTGACATATTTTTCAATGTCAAAACCCCTAGAGTTTTTATGCTTCAGTAAAAAATGACTTATTTGGTGTTTTCTGTTTAGTATTATCACAAGTTATACTTCTGAGGTTCTTTTGATGAATTTTGCCGATTGTCGTAGTCAGAATTTATCCAAAAATGCACAAAATCGGATTTTCGAATTTTCCGTGCAAGTCAGATAAATTCTACTCTACAATTTATTCCTCAACTGAAACGTCTAAAATCTGGTATCATGTAAATAGATAATTTTATTTTCTACATAAATAAACCACTAATTTTCAAGAAAAAGTTTTCAAAAAATGGTAAAAATATTACCCTACCCCTAGAAAACTGGTCACAGTATCAAACATAATTCTCATTTACATCATACCGACAGTGTAGAACTCATATTTTAAGCATTCATAATTAAGATTAAGATGTACAAAACATATCTGATCCATCCAGGTGCTTAGTTTTTCCTTTTAGGGTGACAATTACTATAAAATCATAGAAAGATAAGTTGCTCCATAAATGTGTGTGAATACACAAAAGCTTGTTTGAAGTAGGTAACTTCAGAAAATTCCCCATTTTATGAAAAACTCATTATTGTCATCTTCAAACTAAAAAAAAATATTCGCCTGAAATGAGAACACATGTATAATACATTGATATATAAAACATAAGTACCCAATATGTCTTTTTTCGCATCGATTATATGCTAAACATTAACATTTTGGTCCATGTTGAGGTATTCTTCTCATGGGTAGGGGTGGCAATATTTACCTAATTGGTCTTGGAAAAGTTCAAATATTTATTTCTTGGGTTCATTAGAAAGCTAAGACACTATATAATTTTGTTTGAATATACAAACGCTTGTTTAAAGTACGTTATTTTAAAAAATAAAAAAAATTCAATTATAATTGTGAAATTGAAGACAATATTAAATTCCGGAAATGTCCCCTTTTTATGAAAAAAACTATTATTGTTACATTGAAACTGAAAACATCGCCTGAAATGAGAAGATATTTAAGAGACATCGCTAATTAAAACAAAAGAACCCAATACGTCTATTGAACACCCTTTATTTGCCAAAAATTAACATCTAAATTCATGCTGGGGCATTTTTTTCGTGGGTAGGGGTGGTATCTTCCCACCTAACATGACATCAAAAAGTTCAAATATTTATTGCTTACAGTCATTTTGAAGCTTAGACATAATATTAATGTGCAGTATCACATAAGGTTCTTTAAACTAAATACTCGAAAAATGGATTTTTGCCTCAACGAGGTATAAAAAATAGCCAAAAAATATAAAAATCCTTCAGTGAATTTTTTGGCGACAAAAATATTTTTAAATGGGAGGTATAAGGGTACCTGAAAATCATATTTTGAATGATGATTGGGGGTGCACGAGGGATTATTTCAGTCCAAGTACTATATGCAATTTAAAAAAAAATGATATATTAAGGCTTATGACATCTTTAGCCTAGTAAATTTTGGATTTGGAATTTCAATGCATATGCAGCTGAGATAATCCCTGTGTGAACAATATCTTGCACATAACAGGTGATTAACGTAATAATCTACCTTTGTGACGCATTACAGTTATCGTGCAAATATACTGGACACATCAAAATACAAAAATGTACATTGTTCCATGAAAACAATCCATCTTGGGATACTCCAGTGTGATATAAAATAAAGACCATCATTTCGTAAAAATAGTTTATAAAATTGGGCGTTTATTTCCTAAGAACTTTTGATAAATTAAAGAATTCTGTTTTTGTTAAGTTCACATCACTTTAGCACACCAATATGATTACCATGAAGAAAATGACATTTGTTTTATTCATTTCATAAAATAAATATATCATGTTTTATAATATCGAACAGCACAAAAATGGAATAAAAAGCAATACAAACATTTTTAATTTAAGATTGCTGTCTGCGTACAAAAATGTAGCTTCTTTTGAAGTGTTGTCATAAGTGCAAGTTGCAAATTGGTGGCATTGTTACCTCAGTGAGATCATTTTACTGACCTCAACTTCATACAAAAATATAGAACAACATATAGGATATATGTATAAACAGGAAAATGTCATTCTTCGCGTAATTAAGAAATAATTCATGGAGGGGGTAGATTTGTACTCATTTTAACATGGGTACGGCATTTATATTCGATTATTTAACACCGAGCGACAGCCAGGTCTTTAATGAAAATATAAATACCAAAGCCATGTTAAAATAAGTACAAATCTACCCCCGGAAGGAATTGTTTCTTTTCTAAAATGACAAATACGGTAATTTTTGTGACAAAAATTCCCCCAGGCGTAGCCAAAATAACAGCTGTTCTGTTCAACCTCCCCTGTATGGAAGTTGGATTAAATTTGAATATTTATGTTATCGTATGTGTTAAATGTGTGTATTTATATAATTGATTTTCAATTAGATAGCCTTTCAGCCATTATATCATCGCGTCAACGTTTTTAAATGAGTGTTTTGTCTCGTAGCGACAGTGAAAGAAAAGAGACAGTGTGCAGGTGCTAAAGGTGGAGTTGTACCGACATATACTGTTTGACGACATGAAGACGCTATATTAGAAATCAGAAATAAAGGATGGCGAGTAAATCATATGGAAACGGGTTGGTCTTTATTTAAATCTAATACTTTCTGTTTCGTTAACACATTATTGCAATTTTTTTCATGTGTTGGTATTGCAAAATTGTAATTAGTAATGTGAAATTGTTTCTAGTGGGGGAGGATATTTATGTAAAATCCCCGAGACAGATGTTCCCATGCTATTCTATCATTAATTAGAAAAAATCTGTACATTATTGTATTTGAACAGGCAATTTCCAATCCATTATTTTAGATTGCTCTAGCATAAGTAAAATAGGGAAGAGTGTAGTAGGTTGAATTGGAAGCTACTTGTAATTTACCAAAGCGAATAATAATAGGTTTAACTTATTCTAGTTAACATGACGAGTTATTGACCAATTTAAAAAAAATATATGAAAAATGTCTAAAACCATCCTCCTCCGCAAACCTTACAGCACTTTTTTGACTAACTATGTATCACTCTACTAACTTAATTTGTGGCTATTATATACCGGATGTGACATTTCACATGGCAACAGTTCCCCAAGGTGCTACTTATTAAAATATGCAAAGTTTTTTTTCATGCAAACGGGTGAGGTACTTGGTTCTAGGCAGGCAGGTTGTTACGTCTCTTAAATAACGATTATACATTATTGAAGAAGATTTGTTTTAGATAAAAGTTCGAAATTGAACATTATTTGGAATTTTCAAAAAAATGTATACAAAAAGAAAATGTGATCTATATTTCAACAAAGCTATGATTCAATATATATGATATTTAATCCAACTTATGTACCAGTCCATATAAAATTCAGACACTACCAATGGTAAAGTGATTCATGGTGTAAAAGTACCCACGGAACAAACGATGTTTTTTCTTTCTATCTTCAGATGCTATATTTGTAGGGAACATATAGTCTTTTTGTATTCTTATTTGCACTTTTGAGAAAATCATATATTTATCTCCCACTAAAACTAACCAGATCAAAACAAATCAAGAGTAATTACTCTTGCAAAAGTGCTATTTTCATGTACAATCTATATAAATTTTATCTCAAAAGCGCAACCCCCAAATAAAAAACCAAGGATTGATATGTGGTCTGTATCTGATTCTGAATAAAAAATAAAAGTAAATTTGGTGGGTTTTTGACATGCATGAATCACCTCCTGTCTGGTTTTTGTAAAGACTGCTACTTACAACTTTTAGACAAGATACCATGTCGTTCATATGTAATTGTAGTATCAATTATAGTACTCGTCTATTAAAAACATTTTATTACTTTCGTGTGATTTATACAATGAGGAGTGCTTTATATTTTCTATCTGTGTGCTACAAAAGCTGAATTACGAATCAAATGCATCACAAAGTTCCGTGCATAACCTCCGTATGACACAATTAAAGAGTGCTTCTGAAGGAATAAAAAAGACTGCAAAAATCTTGGTAACATCTGTTTTCGTGCTGATATTATCGTTAAAACTGAGTAAAACAATCTGTTTTCCTTGTTCTATGTGCTATTGTTTATCATAGTATTAATGTAAAATTAGTGATATGGCACGGTAAAATGTGTTTTAAGATGCTTAGAAATTTTCTCATGATCATTAACAAATTGTCAGAAAGAACACGAACAACCTCTATTATTATGACATCTTCAGATGATTTTCCTATCAAGCTATACATCAAAAATAGAAAGGAAAGCTAATTTTGTCTTTTGATTAATTATCGTTATAAGTTTTGTAATTAATCTTACACGTATCACAGTTTAAAACTGTTTTTGCTGTGCCATCAAAGAAAACTACTTAAATAATTTGAACTTATTCATTCTGTAAACATGGAAAATCTAAAAAGGTTATTGTTGCTTGTCCATACTGAGTCTGTTGGATTTTTTTCCAATGTTAGATTTAGGTAAGGAAATAAAAAGACATGATATCTTTTTAGTTTTTTTTTTTATTTAATCATCATAAGTTTTATGATTGATCTTATGCGAATCACAGTTAAAAAGTGTTTTGGTGTGCAATGAAAGAATACTCTAGCAATTTAAACTTCCAACCAACTTCATTCAAAGAAGGTTATTCTCGCTAACCTACACGGTGCATTTGGGTTATGCTTTCAATATCACATCAAGTTAACTGTAAAGTAACCGTTAGAAGAATAGAGTCAATATCACATCAAGTTAACTGTAAGGTAGCCGTCAGAAGAATAAAGTCAATATCACATCAAGTTAACTGTAAAGTAGCTGTCAGAAGAATAAAGTCAATATCACATCAAGTTAACTGTAAAGTAGCTGTCAGAAGAATAAAGTCAATATCACATCAAGTTAACTCTTAAGTAACCGTCAGAAGAATAAAGTCAATATCACATCAAGTTAACTGTAAAGTAGCTGTCAGAAGAATAAAGTCAATATCACATCAAGTTAACTCTTAAGTAACCGTCAGAAGAATAAAGTCAATATCACATCAAGTTAACTGTTAAGTAACCATCAGAAGAATAAAGTCAATATCACATCAAGTTAACTGTATGGTAGCCGTCAGAAGAATAAAGTCAATATCACATCAAGTTAACTCTAAAGTAGCCGTTAGAAGAATAAAATCAATATCACATCAAGTTAACTGTAAAGTAACCGTCAGAAGAATAAAGTCAATATCACATCAAGTTAACTGTAAGGTAGCTGTCAGAAGAATAAAGTCAATATCACATCAAGTTAACTGTAAAGTAACCGTCAGAAGAATAAAGTCAATATCACATCAAGTTAACTGTTAAGTAACCATCAGAAGAATAAAGTCAATATCACATCAAGTTAACTGTATGGTAGCCGTCAGAAGAATAAAATCAATATCACATCAAGTTAAATGTAAAGTAGCCGTTAGAAGAATAAAATCAATATCACATCAAGTTAACTGTAAGATAGCCGTCAGGAGAATAAAGTTTTCATACTTGCCTTCATTTGTCATTAAACAGTGAATAATGAGAAGTTAATCTACTCCGTTCATTTCTTTAAATAAAAAAAGACAAAGTCTTTACTCATAAAGGAGTACATGGAGGGTGCTGAAATAATTGAAATATCAAAGTAGAATGTATCCGCCAAGAGCTCTGTCATCCTGATGACTTAGTGGTAAATATTGACTTCTGGACTGTCACATGTGTTTTTATGCATTCTTAATGAAATAAGAAACAATTTACTCCTGTCCATTAATTATACAATAGGACAGCCTTTACATTAGCGGATTGATACACAAAAAGTTAGGAAACGATTACTGGTCTGTGGATAAAATTGCATATATATATACACAGAGTGTTTAAGCATGCGGAGTGATACGTAGTTTATCAAGTCGTGAAGACGGGATTGTGGCGTAAATTGGCGTGTAAAACGAGAAACACCCATTTTATCGTTAGCTTTGAAGAAAATTAAACAAATGCCTAATTTGATCACCATTTTAGAAATGTTAAGCACTGCTTGATTACGTAATGTCATCTATATGATTTGCATATAACCTGACTATCTTCTTTATTGTTGTAATAAGTCTCATAGAGTAAAGGCATAACTAATGCACATTAATCGAATGCATTGACAGTACTATGATGTAACTCAAATGAAAGTACAAATAATTCTTCTTGGAGCAATCAATATTGTTTATAAATTATAAAATAAACATTTGCGAAATTGGGCGGCAAATTATTTTGTATATGTTTTAAAAGCATGTAGAATGAATGTTTGGCAATATATTTCAAATTGTTTGTATGAAGATTTCATTGTTATGACATCACCAAATGATTTTGCTATCATGCAATTAAACAGAAATAGAATCAAATTCTTATTTTGTCCCCTCGGTCGCAAGTGCTAAACAATTTAATGGAAACTCGTATTGTTTAGTACTTATGTTCTGTAGTTGAGAGTCAATGTTTTACTCTTGTCAGCACGTCCATATTTGTGCATATGCAGGCTTGTTGTATTAGGCTGCTTCCATTAAATCGATTGTGTGTATGATATAATCATCGTGGCGCGGGAAACATTTGAATAAAGGATAATACACTTAAACCCGTCTAAACCGATCCTCTTTAGAATTTCCAGATTTTGGCAGTTTAGACATGTGTTCGAATTGTGCAGGTTTAAAATATATATTTAAAGTTATATCAATGGCCTTAAAAACTATCTGACTGGACAGGTTTATCGAAAGTTTGGTTTAGACAAGATAGAAATTTGACTTAAAAAGATACACTGTAACTTAAGTATTACTAAAACGAGGTTTAATTCTAAAGTTGACAAAAAAAACATTATTTTTACAATAACCGTAAGTGTACAATAAAACATGATCAAAGATGAAGAGATTGACAAAATAAAGGCAAGTTTGACGATGTTTTATGTTTGTCGGGACGTTTATATCCGTTTATATCCTTGCCATAAGAAAAATAAAAAAAATAAAAAGGCAGGATCTAATATTGCTCTAATAATTTTTGTTTGTATACAAAATGGGCTCTTACCGCCCAATTAATAAGAAAAACAGGATAGTAAATTTGATCATAGTTCCCCCATAAAAATCAAATGTTCGCTCCCTTATATCAAAATGCAATAGGGTTTGAACAATAGGTCCATAATATTTTGTATTTTAACTTACCAATCGGAGGTCCACGATACTGTCCATAACGTGTCGCTTGGAATCTATTGACATAACATCTACGAACTCTAGATTGGCCCATATCTTGATAGGATTCAAGCCTTCATTGTATGGTCGATTTCTCTCGTTGTATTTGTGGAAAACTGTCGTAAAAATGTGTTTTGTTTCTTCTTTGTAGTCAACTTCAGAAGAAGAGAAAACAGTCCTGGAAATAGAAATATCTTCAGTAATAAGGCTGTTTGTGATATTTATCTCAAGGATTAATTACTTTTGCTTGGGCCTTCTTTGTATACCGCCTTTTCAGTATGGTTGATAAAGTGGTGTTTATTTTAACATATACAGATTGTTCCATTTGTCAAGTAATTCCCATTGCAGTGTTGGGAGTAAGCATTGTTCCCTTGTCTTTTTTTTTAATAATCGATATTTTTAGGTTGTAATTGTTTCATGTCTTAAAACTAACCTTGTGTCTGTTTAGAGGATTCAGTATTGCCAAGGTATCACAACACGGACTAATTCAATAATATTTAAAAAAAACATGCAATTTTTATATCTTTAAAGAGTAATTTGTTTTTAGACAACAATCAACTAAGTTACATATGATATATATTTACAAAGTCATGTTCAACACTTGTATCTCTTATAACATAAATTTTGTACAGTTTCAAATATTACTATATCATGATTGTCCATACTTGTAAAAGAGATGTAACACTCGAACTCATTAAAGATTTTTTTTAATATTCTCATGAATAAAAAATAGCTATTTTCAATGTAGTAAAATTATCACATTTCAAGTTACCGTTTAAACAAATATTTCTATTTGCAGTTTACCCTTAACAAAACTACAGAAGGCTGACATTTTTGTCATTCGATAACAAGGTAGACGGGATTAACCCTTTTTTAATATTTTTTCTTTCTGACTATTCATCTCGAACAGAATCAAATTGAACAGTGGATAGTTTTAAAAGTGTATGATACCTTTCAATGTACATTTCTTAATTCTTCAAAGATAGAACGTTCGTGAGATTGGCATGATTAATGATAGACACTACCTTGTTTTACAGGGGTCACTTTATTTTCGTTTAACCATATCACATCAGAATTGAATTCTTCATTATGTGTGAACTACGCAAATATCACTTTAAAGTTTCTTAACTCCGTCATAATTTATAATGTTATTTGGATTAAGCATGAGCATCCCCCCTTTTTCCAGTGGCAATCAAAATTTGTCGACCCTATTATCCTTGTGACCCATCCTTTTTTTCATTTCATGTTCATTGTCTGAATATAGCTGAAATATTGCTGCTCGGACGTTAAACCCCAACAAACAAACAAACAATACTCCGAATACCCAGTTAGTAGCAAAGAAACTGGTGATCCCTTTCTTTTCACATAGAAAAAAAAGCCGGCATCTGTATTGCTGTAGTATGGATTTTTACATACACCTACATATTTATTCTGTCAATCATCAAGACATCACATAAAGATACGAATTTATTGCAATTATGTGATGAAAGGTTGTAGGCGTAGACATGGGAATGATGAAACCTATACCACAAATCTGATTGCACCTAATGGACATGGGAATATGCATGATAAGTATAGCTTTTACTATGTATCAAAGGTAAACAAAGGGATATCAACAAGAGACAACGTCAATCTTTGCTAAATCAAAAATAACAACAGGTACATTCATGGTTCGATTTCAAAAGGATTTTCTCGTTATGGTGGAGTCTGCAATATATACTTTACCGTGCGAAACAATAAATAATGATTAATTTGACACTCTTTCTTGATCCCTGTATTTCTATAGAGGAGCTGGTAAAAACAAACACATTGAAATAGATCATGAGCGATTTTAAAAAAAGCTTTTTTCGCCTTTTTGGATCAAAGAAAATGTCAAATGGTTGTTATTAGAGAAGGAAGTATATCCCATAGTCTATTAAATAAATATAAGTCGGATTTTTTGTTTTATTTGATTCATGGTGAGAACAGACGGTTTTGTTGGATACAAACCACAGTAACGTTAGAAGATTAATCAAATGAAAATAGATGGGATTTTACCTTTTCAACTGTTTTAATGTATCGAAAGAATTCAATGAATTAAGCTAGATCAGCAGTAAATTGATTAAGACGCGGATCATATATTACGTCATGATTTACGTCATTTTAAACGTAAGAAGCTTATCTTGTAAGCCATCCACGTGATAACTGTCATATGTTGGAACTCTCTATCAATTATAAAAGTTTTTAACCATAGTCATACAAAATCATCACTTTTAGACAAAATTTGGTTTATAAGATCACATTTATAATGAAATTTTTAGCCCACTAAGAACAAACCATATATAAACTTCCGTCTTGCATTTTTAAAAGTTATAATAGTGAAAAAGTATTCAAGGGAACCATGATTCGAGAGGAAATGAAAAAGAATATATTCCAAGATTAAGGAGTGGATAGCAAAAACAGGCACATACAAAAAAGAACATTAAATAAACAGAATAAAACCAGAAACAAAAGTGCCAGGTCATCGGTAAGGTAAACGTTCTCTGCTTATCAAAAAACACCCGCCGTATTAACGGTTGCATTTTGTTACTTACATAACGTGTGTAAGTCACCAAAGACATTTGACTTCACGTCTTCTAAGTCTTCGCTGTAATCAGTTGTAAGTTAGTACCAAATAGTATTAGAGCTTGCGCAATTAATTATTATTATTTTCACAAGTGCATTACTAACATGACAAATCTCTATTTATTCTGGAGATAACTTTGGTTTATCTTGACAAACACACCTTTCTGTAGGATATTTTTTCAGACATTTTTCGCCTCGCTTGGGTGGTTAACGTCAAATTAGCTAGCTTCTATACCTGAAGAAGCTATTAACACCTGCTAATGACATCAAAGAACAACATTGTCATAACTGCTAATCGCTAAGGTTATAAAATATACATTATTTACCTGTCGGTAGCGATAATGCTGAATCAGCAGTTTTACCGTTAAAATCATTTGAATTTATGATAATTGGTTATGATGATATTTTCGTACCGATTCGTACGTCTGTTTGGTATCAATTAAATTTCATAAATAGCAACAGAATGTGATATGGAGATGTTTTATTGGATATGATGATATGAAGTAAGATATCTTAATGTTAAACATGCTGTTCGGATAAAATAATGATCAACAAAAGAAAAAGGCTGGTTGACGTATTGGTATTTCTGTAATGAAATGATTTAAGTAAATGTAGCATTGTGAATGATGTACTTAAATGATTCAGGTGTTAATTGTGTTATTGGTGTGATGTAATCATTTTTTGCGGGAAACAGAAAAACGCCAAAAATTGTACCCGCCAAATTAATTTTTTACAGTATATAAGTATATAATTTGTTTTTGTAAAACTGCGAATATGTTCACTTAACAGAATCCGCATACAAATTTTGCATTTACAGTATTTAAGATATACCGTTACAATGAATAAGAGGGACTAGAAAGTAGACTACAATATATATAATAGATATTCACTTGTCAATATATGTCTTGCTATGTAGGGTGGTTATTAACGCATACTTTCTGAGGATCCTGTTTGCAAAATTTGTAGTAAAAGGGACAGAAGATATCACGTCATATTTAGGTGATCTATTGCAATGCCGGTAACGGACAAGAAAAGGTCAAAGTAAAGTTTTACTTTAGACTAATTGCGACAGAAGATGTTGTAATGTAATTTATCGAATGTATCATAATATACACACAAATCGAATGGTGGGAAATATGTTTGTTCCTTTTCATTTGTTTCCTTTTGTGTGTGGGGGTGTGTGTGTGTGTGTTGTTGTTGTTGTTGTTTGTTTGTTTTTTTTTTTTTTTTTTGTTTGATATGGTTTGTTCTTTGACAGAAAAATGTCATGTTTACTTTTGAATTACAACAACTTTATTGTCCGCTCGGTAAGTATCTGATGTTGAAACCAGAAGATTCTACCTACAGCAGACTGCCCTAATGGTAACTAATTTATGAAATACATGTGCATGTAGGTGTTTCTGGTTCTGTGTTTAATTTTTATGTTTTATTATGTTTTGGAATGTTCACCCTTTTTTATTGATTAATATAGTTATTTTCTTCTCTTTTCACTTTAAAACAAAATTAACCAATCATTTATTGTAAATTTTGAAATGCTGTACACGAGTTTGAAGGATTGACCTCTCATCAGCAGGATAAGAATCAAATATGTAAGAAGAACAAAATCTATTAGCTAGTTGTTGAAGTACCCAACACCAAAACTATCGAAATAGGAAGCCAAATTTATCACCAAAAGGTTCTACAAGGAAAGGAGCCTCATTATTGTAGGTATTTGTAATACTGCAAAATATGAAAAATATGTTAAATGATATCTGATACAATTTTTATGATGCCAAGTAGTGTGTCGTCCGTCAGTGCAAGACTCGCTAGTGTATTCAGCTACGTTAACATATAGAGTAACACTTACAGATTAAGTAATATATAAACTATAACACTCACGTCTTAAAAAAATTCTATGCATGTTCTATACCTTAAATTACGTGTTACAAGTGTATAAAATCAAACATTTATTACTGCATGAAACTCTATATTCTTTGTTATTGTTTTGGATTATTAACCGAATTTCCGTCTGCGTTAAATCTGATGTTATAAATATAATAGCGTTATTTCAGTGCTATCTGCGTCTACAAGTAGAAAGTTATGTTATAATATCTATTAGTTCAGATGTGCTTACTTTAGGACAACGTCTTGCTTAAGTAGCAGTCCGCCTAAGAATCATGCAATTTTCTCTGTGATTTATTGATGTCAGGTATTTTATCCGAATTGACTTTAAATCAGTTGGATATATTGGAAAAACAATAAATGAAATGAAAAAATGAAAAAAAAATATTTTCACCGTTGGAATAGCAACGACCACTCCTTAGCAACCACCAATTTAGGGCCTAATTATCACAAAAACATCACAATTTGAATGTAATTTCACATATCTAATGGTGGAAATTTATCAAACTACATAATTATATTAATGAAGTGTGTCTTAAGGAAAACAATGTACAATAAAGTACAAAGTAATCTGATTGGTTTAGATCTGGTTACCATAGCAACCAAAATTCCTAATTTTTAACATTTTGAAATATACGAAAATAGGCAATGTTCATCCGTTTTGTCAGCACTAGAAAAAATATATTATCCAAAGGTATGCATGGATGTGAAGCGAGACCTTTCCACTGAAACATGTCAAAAATAAAAATATGTAACCTGTTTTTGTTTTTTGCTCATCAAAGACTCTAACTCATCACCCATAAAGACTTTTCTTCTTCTTAATGCTATTCATACTAACATTTTCCAGACCATAACTTTTTGGTCATTTGACCTAGACTTCTAATATTTGGTATGTTGGTATATCCTATCACGGCAGGGTGTCGCATACCAGAGTAGGTGATCTTTGACCTTGACCTTTAACCTCAAGGTCAAATCACATACAAAAATTTTGGCATAATACCATACATAATATTGCATGTGCCATTATCTTTTGGCCTTTTCATTTGATATCTGATCTTTGGCATTTAAGTATACCACACCAAGGCAGAGAGTAATGTTTTATGTAGATGACCTGTGACCTTGACCTCTGATCCTAAGGTCAAATAACATAAAGATTTTGGCAAAATACCATACAAAACTTTGTCTCGGCCATAATAATGTTTTTCGTCTTTTTACTCAGATATCTGATATTTGGTATGTAAGTAAATCACATTAAGGTAGAGTGTAATGATGTTCCAAGGTCAAATGACTAAAAAATGTTGGCCAAATACCATACAAAATTTTGTCTGGGCCATATTTTTTTGTCTTTTTACTTAGACACTTGATATTTGGTATGGGATTATATTTTCTCAAGTCAAGGCGTCACGTACTAGAGTGGTTGACATTTTAACCTGACGTTTGACCTCATGGTCAAATAACATACAAATTTTGACGCTTTTCATACAAAATTTGTCCAGACCATAACTTTTTTGTCTTTTGACCTAGACTTTTATATTTGCTATGTTGGTATCCTCTAAGGGTGGAGTGTCACGTATTAGAGTAGGTAACCTGTAACTTCAAGGTCAGACAACATAAAAAATTTGGCAAAATACCATCCAAAATTTTGTCTGGGCCATAACTTTTTTGTCGTTTTACTTAGATGTCTGACATTAGGTATGTGGCTATTTCATGCTTAGGCGGAGCGTCTTGTACCAAGGTGTGTGACCTTTGAACCTGACCTTTGACCTTATGGTCAAATGACATACAAAATTTTGGCTTAAGTCAATGACTCATTTCATGTAATATTTCACCTCGTAGTATGTCATAAATGTAAAGAATCACTTGCCCTTTATCTATCACCCGATTGTGCTTGACCCCAAGTAGTAGGGTTAATAATCATTTAAACATCATTCTGTTATGAACAGTGTGTTCTCTACATTTTAAAGGAGAACTCTGAAGAGTTTCAGTAATTATACCCCATATAATGTTTTTGACCCATCTGTCTGTCCATCAGTCCATCTTTTGTTTTCCGGACTTTTTTAGAAGCACTTGCAGGTATTGACATGAATTTGTGGTTGAAGTTCACCATGAAAAGTTACGAGTCAAGTTTACGTTTCGTTCCATTCCAATGATTTTTACTTTTGATTAATGAAAACTTAAAGATATTAAAGTGTGGACTTTGAAAGTAAAATTCTGGGTACCAAACTTTAGTTAGAAGACAAAGGTTTGTTTCCTTATCATACATATTAAGCTCACCTGAGACGAAGGTCAGTGTGAGCTATTGCCATCACTTTGTCACAAATTGTGTCTGTGGTAGCCATCTGTTGTTATTGTTACCTTTTTCAAAAATCTTTTTTAGATTTTATTTTGTCACAATCTTTTCTAATGCCTGAAAAATCATTTTCAAAAATCTTTTTTAAATTTTATTTTGTCATAATCTTTTGTAATGCCTAAAAAATCATTTTCAAATATTTTTTTTTTAATTTTATTTTGTTGCAATATTTTCTAATGACTGATTTAACACTCTAATTCCTTTTTATCTAGGTCCTTCTACATGTATTTCTCTTACGAACAAATTTACTTGAGTATCCAACATGGGGATGCGGTGTGTGTGTGTGGAGGGGGATACTTTAACTTAACATAGCCGATGAAATGTAAAATATAGGTTGCAAATAGTTCACTTTTGCCTGGAAGCTAATTCACGATCTTTGATGCATCAGTGTATACCTTCAGTTATATGATTCTACCTTTTATATTTAATGAGGTATGATACCAAAAGTACTAAATCATGATGTTGCTACCAAAAAAATAGATTTTTGTCTTTTTTGACATATTCCTGTATATATTTTACCTATTCAACTAGGATGGAACACAGACATAAACATACACATAGATTTTCCAATGTTTCTTCATCAACTTCTTCATTCGAAGATTTGCTTCCTTCAATGGGTAATAAATGATCACACATAAAATGATTTTTGTATGCTATTCAAATTTATTTCAATATGACCCTAATGTCTTATATATATATACAAAAAGACGAGACAATATTGATTTTCTTATTGTTTATTTTCCATTCCTAGATTGTGATATTCCCGAAGCACCCTCCTACGGTATCAACATTTACAACTGATCTGTTTTGCTCGTATTTGTAATAATGTGTCAGATTTTATGTAACACAACAGATTCCTCATCTGGCCAAAAGCCAAGTAAGCTTATGCCATCACTTTGCGTCCGTCATCGTCGACGAATTTTCGAAAATCTTCTCCTCTGAGAATTGTCCACAACATGACTGTTGGGATCCGCGAAAAAAAACATAACCACCGTTATTAAAAATGAACATAGGGTCTAAAGGCACTTTTTGCAAATAACTCAAAAACCGTTTCCTTTAGCGAAATTCTGGCTGGGATAATATTGTTCAGCATCAAGAGACAGACCTATGCCGAAATTCAGAAAGCGATATTGACAACCAATGTAGGAGTTATGACCCCTAAAACAAATTTTTTGGCATTCTTTATATGTACAACTTTGAAAATATTCTTCTCAAAAACCATTGTGGAGAATTCAATTAAAGTTTGCGTAATTGTTTCGTAGGGTATTCAAAAAAATGAATGCTGGGATTTTTGATCCATGAAAAAACATAACCCCTGTTACTAAAAATATAACATAGGGGTCAGAAGAATTTTTTTTGCAAACAACTCAAAGGTTGTTGCCCTTAGCAAAATTCTTGCAGAGTAGTATCGTTGAGCCTCATGAGACAGACCTATGCCGGAATTTTCAAAACAATTTATCATATGATTTAAGAGTTAGAGCCTCTGAAACAGTTTTTGCCAGTTTCTGAAGGAGCAACTTCGAAAATCTTCTCTAAAACCATTGTACATAATTGAATGAAAGTTGGCGTATTTGTTCCCTAGGGTATCACACACAATATGACTGTTGGCACTTTTAATTCGTAAAAAACATGGCCGCTGTTACTAAAAATAGAGCATAGAGGTCAGAAGGCAGTTTTTGCAAATAACTTAAAAGTTGTTGCCTTTAACACATTTTTGTAGGGGTTGTATTGTTCAACATCAAAAGACTGACCAATTCCGAAATTTTCGAAACGATTCATATACTAATGTAGGAGTTATGGTTTCTGAAACAATTTTTTTTTCACATTAACTTTGAAAATCGTCTTCTCTAAAACTAAATAAGATCATTTAATGGATATAAAGCATATTAGTTCTTTTGCGTATTTGTGATGGAAATGACTTGTCATTTTTAATCCATGAATTGGCTGCCAATACTAAAAACGGAATATAGGGGTTGGAAGACAAGTTTTTTGAAAATAATTTAAAACTGTTGCCTTCAGCAAAATTCTGGTTCAGGTCATAAAATGCTATTAAAAGTATTTCCTGCATTTGACTATTCAGTTGATTATAACTTAGCCTGTCTAATTGTCAAGTTTTTCTAATAATCAAATGGTAAACCAGGTGAGCAATTCAGGCTCTCTCGGGCCCTTAGTTATACAATTATAATATTTCTGTGATATATTTATAAATGTTGGTTTTCCTATTGTTCTTATTTGAATTTCTACCACCAAATTACATGTTGAGTAAGTCACAATATTGTGACATTATGTTTAAACAACAAAATTATAAAACATTATGAAATGTTCTATGAAAAAGAATCTACATATTCATGTTTATAAGAGTAATCAAGGAAACCAGATTCTAGCTGAAATCAAAAGAATGTAACCCTGGGGCATTTTGATAAGGAAATGTGCATTTCTTTATGGGTGGTGATTTCGGGTCCAGATGAGTGAAAAACAAAGATATGTTACATACTTTTATTTTTGACATGTTTCAGTGCAGAGGTCTTGCTACACATCCATGCATACCTCTGGATAATATCTTTTTGCTAATGCTGGCAAAACAGGTCTGAACATAGCATACTTTCGTATATTTCAAAATGTCAAAAATTAAGAATTTTAGTTGCTATAGTAACCAGATCTAAACCAATCCGATTACTTTGTACTTTATTGTAATTTTTTTTCCTTAAGACACACTTCATTAATATAATTATGTAGTTTGTTAAATTTCCACCATTAGATATATAAAATTACATTCAAATTGTGATGTTTTTGTGATAATTAGGCCATAAATTGGTGGTTGCTAAGGAGTGGTCGTTGCTGTGGTGAAAATATGTTTCATTTTTTTTTTTCATTTTATTTATTGTTTTTTTCTAATATATCCAACTGATTTAAAGTCAATTTGGGTAAAATATCGGACATCGATAAATCACCCACTGCATGATTCTTAGGCGGACTGCTACTTAAATGTGTTTAAATAACATAAAATAAGACGACTACTTCGCCATCCAAAAAAAAAATATATTTATCTAAATTATTTTTATTCGTGTATAATGGTGAAAAGAGTAAAACATACGATAAGGGACATAACTCTTGAAATAAGTAATTCAGAACATGCTATATTTGAAATAGAATTGACTAAATCTAAGCTACTTAGATTTTAAGTCAATTGTTTTACACACAGGTAACAATAACTTGTAAGAGTTATGTACCTTTAACCAATAGCGTTAAAAAAATAATATATAATGCGCAAGTAAATTTTGCGGTAGATAATAACCATTTCATATCAAAACCACCAAGCTACTATACATTAAAGAACGTATCTCACCGACAAAAGTTTGCCAACGTAAACTTTTACGTTTTTGCGTAATGGTAAGTGATATCTGTTTTATCTTTGGCTCATAGTCGTCAGCAATGTATACATCTATCATCAGCAGATAAGTTGTACTGCTGTTATACTTCAAAGACTATAGTCAATGATAACACATAGTGATAGAGGTTTCTTTCTAACCAAGTGGTTTCCTACGCTGTAGTGAACAACCGACCGCTCTATTAATATATATATATATATATATATATATATATTTGTGATCAGGGTTATATTTTGTATATTTTGTTATTTTTGTAGGTTTTTATAGGGTTAACAGCTGAAGATAAAAAATAGAGTTGATATAAAAGTTAAAAGTTGATGTATAGCGATGGTAAGAAACGTGTTCAGATTGTGAATTTTAAATCTGAAGAGCATATTGTTGTAAAACTGACAATAATCGCGATTTCAAGAAGTCAATCTTACTACTGAATTTTAATGTGCGTTTGTTTTTTATTTATTTTTTTTTAGGTAAGTTTGTATGTGTCTAGACCCCTCTCAATTATATCTATATAGATAAAAAGGTGGGGTGATATATCTATAGGGAAACATGTGGTATGAAGTATTCTCATGTCATGATGGGATATTTCTTTTACCAGGACGACAGGACAGAAAGATTAACTAATTACTAGTTTCAGACGTTCACTTTGTCAGCATTTTCAAAAGCACCTTCCCAGACTTTTAACCTAAAAATCACTCATAATGACCAATCGATACTTCATTTATTTTAAATAAAAAAAATGTTTTAAGTATCATATGGAGGTATACCGGAACAATATTTTCTTAACATGCACTAAAATCCGTACATATTGCGACAAACTTGGCATACTGCTTTAAAGCATATTCAATTCCATTCAATCGATCAATAATATGTTCAATTCCAGCATGCGGAAATATAAGTACCAGTTTTGTGACAAGAGAATTGTTTTCAAAGAGAATAGCAAATACAATGCTCTTTTACAAGGTAATCTCATAGGACCTGATATTTTGATTTTATCGATAAGTATGTAATAATGTCTCTTATGCTATTGTCCCCTACTTATATGTTAAAGAAATGAAATGATAAAACTGCAGTGAATGTCAAATTCATAAAGCAAACATAGTATTTATCGGTTTAAGTTACCGTTTTGGCACAGACAATTGCTAAAATTTAATTTTCTGGTAGATGCCATATTCACAATTAATGACATAAAATGCCGTCTAAAACAAAACCATGTGAGGAAT
This sequence comes from Perna viridis, assembly GCA_037379345.1. Taxonomy (NCBI): domain Eukaryota; kingdom Metazoa; phylum Mollusca; class Bivalvia; order Mytilida; family Mytilidae; genus Perna; species Perna viridis. The sequence goes on along the minus strand of CM074524.1, from coordinate 28,086,357 downwards.
TTTAATTCAGAAATTAAAATACGTCGATTTCCGCTGTAGGAAGGCAGAAACAGTCGATTAATGTCAATGTAAATAAATGCCTAAAATTAAAGTAAAATCTTCTAACACAATACAATGGTCATCACTATGATCAACAGATTTTGTATGAATTACAAAAAGTATCAATCACATATATTGCAAGTTCCGATATGACAAAGTTTTCCAAGACAATCAAAAAGACGTTAGGCCCATTAGGCAAGGAATATGTCACAAATACTACAAATAATTTGAAAACAAACAGATGAATTAGCAGCATATTAGGCAAAACATTGTTTTCTTTTCTTTTTTTTTCGGGGAGAACATAGGTGTCCTTGGCATATTGATGTTCTACACTGCCTCCATTCCAAAGAACTCGAGATGATGGCCAGCACAGACACCGACCAAGTTGTCTGTCTCTTGTCCTGACTTTCTAATACTAACGATCACCATATAACTTAACTATACAACAAAATCGATGACTCGAATTGTCCATTGTGAATTTGTTTGTTGCAATAATCTTTGTGTATGGAGTTTTAATTTCACATCTCATTATTAATACCAGATATTCATAACATCTCTGTGTATGGAGTTTTAATTTCACATCTCATAATTAATACCAGATATTCCTAACATCTCTGTGTATGGAGTTTTTAATTTACATCTCATAATTAATACCAGAACCTGCTGGAACAAAAAGATTTAATTTCAAACAAATTCATGGTAATGTTGCTTTTATGTGCATGTCAGAGCCTTTCAATACCAATATAATCTGTCTTTGGCTAGTCAGTGCTTTGACTGGTGCGTTTTGGGCGATTTATTTTGGTCAAAATAATTTCATGTCGCGAGTTTTTTTTCGGGATTTTGACCATCAAACATTCTTAACGAGACAGTGTTTACGTTCATTGACGCAATCAAAGCCCCACGAAATTTTAAGTACATACTCAATCTTTGAAATTCGGTCGTAATAACATCAGATTGCGCCATGAGGGCGGATAAATTTGATGATATTCTTGTTTCTTCCCGGATATTACATGATTTCACATGAACCACTCATTCATAAACTAAGAGTTTTAGTTTTGACATGGGAAGTCTCTACTGATCATTGGTATCAAAGATCGTTAATCCATTGCGATTTCCCACCGGCAGTGTGATTTGCACCAGTAAACGTATTCCGGTGTCAAACGAAGCGCCTAATTAGCACGACTGTTTCATATACAAAAGAAATACAAGTCCAAGTACTAGGTGACAGGAAAACGATTATCTAAACATACTTGAAAAGCATTTAATTTCAAGTCTCAAGTTAACAGTTGGTGCACCTGTGATGTCTAAATTTTAGGGCGAAATTATTGGAGTTCAGGATTCAGGTAAAATCAAACTTAAAAATCCAATAAAACAGACAAAGCAATCATACAAAAATAACAAAGATAAAATGAAAAACACGAAGTTTCCAAAAGGAGCAACAATTTGATTTTTATCGGGGCTAGGATCAAATTTGAAATAAACGGAAGGATGATGGTGAATGGTTAAAATCCGCATGAACAATTTGATAAATCAAAGACACTTAAAAGTCAGGTTTGAAATCATACCAAAAAGAATAATGCAGGACAAAATATTTGATCCTATATATATAGTCAATGACAAACCGGTGAATCTGATTCACATTAACGCTTCAGGTACGTATAATAGGAATAAATTTCATGATTCCTACAGTTTTGAAATCACTTTTTTCTACATTACTGATTTATCCCAAAATTTGTCAAAAGCGTTCGACAAAAAACAAAATGCGTAACAGATTGTTCCTTTTCACAGTTCCATAAATCAATCCCGGCAAATATATGTCATCTGTTATTCAAAACACGCCAACGTACGAACAAATATACAGTTATTTTTGTAAACCCTTTACTTTGAAAATTGTCTGGAGCTAAACAAAAAATTGGATGACAGGTGCGTCAATTTCTTTCGAGTATTTATCTAATGAATTGATACCATTGCAATGCTGTAAATTCAAGACGGTAGAGAAAATAATGCTGTATGGCGCTGACTGGGTGAAACAATAACCTACTGTCTGATGTATGGCCGGCAAGTGTTCAAATAGATCGTGTTGGCAGGTCGAACAACTGTAGGGATGACTGCCTTTAGTGAGATTAAGACACAAACCAAATCTTTGCGAATAAATGTGTAATTTGATTTATTGTTATTTCATCAACTTCATCCAAATTTTTTCGTGAATCATATGTATTTTAATTGTTATAAACTGATATGTTAACAAATTTATGGGTGAATTGTCCATAAAGATCATGCAGTGGGAACCATACAACAATTTATAGAGATTCCACCAGGCTGGTGATGAGCAGTATGAACCCAGCATTCACTGATATCAAATCATTTTAATGCAGTTGACAGATAAACGTAAATTTTAAATTTCAAACTAAAATTTATCCCACAGTACTAGCTGAGTGCAAGTGGATATCTTTAGGTTAATTATGATGTCAGTAGATTACATAATGATGCTGCACCAGAATTATATGTCAATATTCTATTAAAGTCGACAATTAGCAATTAAGCAATAAAGGGACATTCCTTACCATGCTAATATAATTGCTAATTTAGATATTTGCTAATTTCATCGTATGTCCCACTTGTGCTATTCGATGTTGTACAAGGTCGTTTGTAATTAATGTATAGGATACGGAGGACAATATTGCATTAAGTGTGATTCGGATAAATGGTGAAATTATGATAAATATAAATACTTCGTCAAAACTACGACATGATGTTTAAATTCAAGTGGCCCTACACGTCTTCAGGAGTCCACGGACGTACTAATGTCATATATACATGTATATATGCTTGGGTAATTTGTTTTTAAGGTGTCAACATGCATAACACAGTTGTTGTTTATATTTATTCTTTAATGATCTTAGTTTAATTCTGTAAATTAAATAATTATTAAATTATATTCTTTGTAACACAATGACATCTTATAAAACTTAACATCGCAGAAATTAAAAAGACATCACATTTTGTTCTGATGTTATTTCTTATTAATTGGTTAATTATGTTACACGTATTACTAATAAGATTATAAATTTTTAAAATTTGAAATTCTTGAACTTACCTTGATATAAATGATAAAAATACGAATATATAAACTTCCATAGTTATGTCAATTAATTTTACAAAATTCTTCCACTTTCTAATTATCCTAACACGTCATTTCAGTACTTATTATAAAACAGCTAGAAAAAGCTTTCTAGTTTGGTAAGTTGTAAATCAAGCTTCGGAGTGAAACAGACTGTCAGAAATCATACGCTTACAGCACCTTTATAGTTCAGCATCTATCATCAGGCCAATGGCTTGATTGCCTTAACACTTACCATACTAACTACTTGTACTCAAGTGTAATTGTAAATACATTTATATAGCATAGTATATAACAAGGTATGGAATGGATTCGAGAAGTTCTGCATCTATGGGACATTTGGCGAAACAAGTCCAGACTACTAAATATCTGAAAAATATAAGTAATGTAAATGCACTAGAGTATTGGGGAAGGTATAAGGTTTCTGTTTCGAAAGATATATCTTTGAAATTATGTTGGAAAAATTTTACACCCAAAAACTTGTTGAGCGAAACAAAGTTTATATTGCCCCAAAAATTTCTTACCAAATTAGACATTACGTTTAAATTACTGCATACACAGTGTACATGAGAGATGTTTACTAAAATCCAATGCTTTGAACATCTGTACAATTGGAACTACCCACACTTTTCTATCATAGTGTAGTGGAAATGGTCGAGTAGTTCCGACATCTGTGAGGCGACCAACGGTTCTGATATCGTGAAAGATTATAGAAATCCTAATCCGTACACACTCTTTTCTGTATCACTTTTTGAATAAATTGGTGCTTTTATTTTATTCTATTATTTTTGATTGAACATCCTAAACTTACTAGTAAATGCGTGTCGCTAATTTCACTTCATTTCTGGTAATGGCTACACGTAGGCTATTGAGAAATAATATGTAAGAACCCTTCAATCAATAATTCAGTAACTTTTTCATTAAGGTTCAGAGACCGTCTAGCTCTGTCAAAGCGGCGGTGTGCACAAAATGCGGGTGAAATCGTACCTATGCCTGCCAATGAAGCCTGGGAAACCTCTCGACTATACTCGGCGTCACATAAATAACATACTGTTAAAATTTGAATAAAAATATTTTCTACGACTTTATTGACACCAACCGTCGTTTAAATTGTCTTAAATGACTTGCTCATTCGTTCAGCCAAACAGCTTCTCAAAAACAAGTCGCTTATTAGCTTAAATCATGCGTAACAAATCCTTACGGGAAAATCCCATACTAATATCCGCCATGTTGGTTTTTACGGGACGATTTGTTTACAAACGAAGTGCGTAAGTTCCCGTCGAACTCCGGTGACAATCGTCTGCTTGATCAACTTCTCGGTATTATACGTTGTTCGCGTAAAATAAATCCGAGATATCCGAAATAACGCCGAATTGCATTCTGGGTTCTTCGGTTTTTGGACAAACCATTTAAACGTAAACAACATCTCCTAGCAACCCGATCACTGTAAACATGGCCGACTTTTTACAATGTAAATATTGCCACCTAGAATTAAAATCTGACCGGAATTTAACGATTCAATGTTTAGGGAGAAGCCGTTTGGCTAAACGAATGAGCAAGTCATTTAAGACAATTTAAACGACGGTAGGTGTCAATAAAGTCGTAGAAAATATTTTTATTCAAATTTTAACAGTATGTTATTTATGTGACGCCGACTATAGTCTCCTTGACACCATTTGGGAAAATACTGTACACCCCTTCGGGGCTTTGAAAATTGTGTAGCACATTTGTTATACTTTGTTTAGGAGTTAGAAAGAGGTCCCATGACTCACAACGGAGCAAACATATATTTTCCGTAATGTATTGAAATGTAAAACTCAATCATCCAAACATCATCCAGTACTCATGTCGATCGTCATTGAATAAATCTATGTAACTAGTCCTTAAATCCAGTTCAGACCATAGTTTACATTATGTCCATTTATATTTATTCCTAATTACATTGCATAATCTTCTTAAATCCACAGTAACTGTCGTAAGTCAGGTGGAATTTGAAGGCAACAAGTTGGCAGATATAGATGGCATGTAAAAAAATGAGGATACAGTTAATATCTTTGAGGAGCCCAGATCTGACAACTTAATTGACAATTAAAGTAGATAATCACATGAAATTACAGTTGTATTGCTAATATTTGTATATGAGTAAATTTTAAGGCTCGCGAATCTCGGTATTTATTATCACGTCTTATTTCATTTCCTGTCTGAATTATTCAGATACAATATTAGACAAGTTTTAACCCGTGTATTACCTATACCATTATTCAGTGACTACTATCACCGAGGTTTGAGAGTACTTTTTATTTTCTGATTTGGTCAGTCGTTTATTTCCTTGTATTTTAGTATATCATTTTGTTTTGCTTTTTTATTGATTTTGTTGTTGTTTTTTTCTTTTTTCTTTTTTTTCTGTCCTGCAAAATCCGGTTGAAGTCGGTTATGTATACAATTAGGCGGGTTTAACTTTTTATTACTGATAGTTTGCAATACATTTTTTTACATTTTTGCACTTTAAACTAAGCCTTCACTAATATACAAAGAACATCAGGTTTTTACGGATCGAATGAACTAATATCTATCATATCATTGCACCTTTAAACTTTTACTGTAGTATACAGGCTTTCCCTTTCATTCAATATTATGTATACCTAACCTGCCATGATTAAATCTTTGATTATGACTTCTTTAAATAGAATAAAAATGTAATAACTTTTATAAACTTAGTGTGGGTTTTACCTACCACAATATAATTAATGCGTACACACACTGAGATAATTCGGAATCACTCTGAATTGTAAATAATTTATTAGGGACTTTGTAGGTAAACCTGAATTATATTGTCATGACAGTGAGAGGGCTAATGTATTGCATTGAGAGGTTACATGTATCACACTGAGAAAGGTACATGTATCACACTGAGAGGGTACATGTTTCACGCTGTGAGGGTTATACATGTATCGCACTGAGAGGGGTACATGTATCACACTGAGAGGGGTACATGTATCGTACTGAGAATGGTACATGTATCATGCCGAGAGGGGTACATGTATCGTACTGAGAATGGTACATGTATCATGCCGAGAGGGGTACAAGTATCGTACTGAGAGGGGTACATGTATTGTACTGAGAAGGTTACATGTATCACACTGAGAGTGTTACATGTATCGTAAAGAGAGGGTAACATATACATGTATCACACTGAGAGGGGTACGTGGAACGTACTGAGAAGGTTACATGTATTACACTGAAAGGGTTACATGTATCGTACAGAGAGGGTAACATATACATGTATCACACTGAGATGGTTGCATGCATGTATCGTACTAAGGAGGTTGAAGGTATCGCGATTAAAATATTTAATATTTTTATATAACTGCTAAAATCTGCAGCGATATTTTATCAAGAAGTAATTTCATTAATTTTAAATTTAGGTAATGATTTTAAGAAACAAACTGTAATTATCATACTCGTCTGAATATAGCTGAAATATTGCTGCTCGGACGTTAAACCCCAACAAACAAACAAACTAACTAATTATCATATTAAACTGCTACAGCCTATAATAGAACTTATTGATGTTCTGGACTTTGGATATGACGATATTGATGATATATATCAAAAATTAGTAGCTGTCCTGATAAATGTAGCTGATGAATCAATTCCAAAATATATTTATGATTCCCATACAAAGTCATATTGGAACGAACATGTGAAATATGTGAAAGAACTATGCGTAAGTTATGGGTTCTAGATGGCCGTCCAGAATTACATACGGAAAACCTATGATAACATTAACACACCGTACAACCACTTTGTATCATTTCGATCAACAGCAGCATGATACGTTCAACATTGTTTGTTTACCTGTGACATGTGCATTATCGTTGGTAAGTAAATCTTTATTATTTACTTTTAATATGAAAGTTATGTATTGGGTTTTGAGTGAGAATGGTGATTATATGCTATTTTATGAGACTACTATTTCTTTTCTCTTATCATCGCATTTTCATGACTTTAAACCACTTTTTGTTCAAAAGATCACATCAAACCTTAACGTAATGAACTTCCACTAATTATATTATAAAACTACGTACTTTCCAAATTATCAAAGATCATATATATGAAAGTATTATGTATAACCTTCATTTTGAGGTATGAAACAATATCCTATCTTCAACCGTTTTAGTGTAATTCGCTGTTATATAACGACTTGTGCGAAAAAAACGAATGCGATCATCGTCCGATATATTTTCCTTCGTGATACATTCAACAGCAGTGTTATGATACGATCAAAAGTTGTATTGTAAAATGTCAAACCTGTCGTTTTCTGTAAAATTGTGAAGATATTGAATGTTTTGATTGACACGAGTCTTAAGTTTTTGTTTTGTAATAACAGTTTTCTGTACCGTATGATTGATTGATTTTCTTTATTTCCTCCAAAAGATGAAAATTCATAAAACGAGAAAAAAAATCACAAATATAATACAAATATTACTTAACAAAATAGAAAACTACACACACATAATTATATACACAAACTGATGCAATACATTTTATACCATGAAATAATACAGTATTAAAAAAGAGTAGATAATACAAAATTTTAGGTAGCATATATTGAGTATGAAACACTTACATGTAATTGAATATTAAATACTAGTATTGAATCTTAACTCAAAAATAACTTTCCTGAAGTTAGTGTACAATTTATTTATGTGATCTGCCACGCATAGCATTAGCTGGTAGAGTCTAGTTCATTAGAAAATTCAGTAATGCCACCAAGGAATGTTAAAGGATGTCATCATCCTCTTGGTTAAATAATTTAACTGAATCGTGTACTGGAAGTAAGTCTACAATTCCGTAAAACATTGAGTTTCTATCATTCATAAGCGATTCACAATGAAGTATGGAATGTTTGACTATGTCGTCAGTAAATCGGTCACAAAGAGAGCATTGTCCACTTATAATAGCCAGCGACCCTAGATAAATTGATACCATAAGTTCATTGCGTTTGTAATGGTGCTTGGAACAAAGTCTAATCAATCTGTGTTCTGTTAAAGAACGGTGGACTTTGAAATATCGCCAAAGGTCAGGTCGTTGTTGTACCAATAATTTCCATTTGTTTTCTTCATAAATAGTTATTGTTTGACTTACGACTTTTGACCCGAGTCTCTTGTCCGGAATGAAAGCTTCGTCAATGAAGTGCTCAAGGAATGATGACATATCATATTTCAATAAAGTTCGAACGAGATCGTAAGTCAAAGATGATTTGTCAGGTTTGCCAGATATTACATTTGCAAGCCTTAGGTTGAATAACTGTTTATGAGTTGTCGTTACAGACGCTCTACACAACCGACCAAAGAATAACATTTTAAACTTGTCTATCAAACCCTCTATAGACCACAGTCCTAAGTTACTTACAGAAGAAGCACTTGGTGAACGTTTGTCAAAACACAATATAAAACGAGTAAAGTATCTTTGAGTCTGTTCCAACATAGATGTTTCAGTTTTGTTCAAATGACCCCAAAGTTCACATCCGTAAAGAGCTGTAGGTAAAATTACACGTTTCCATACAACGGTATTTGCCACTGGTGACATGCCATTCGAGTTTACACCAGTGAGTGCAAGTTACGTTTCAGTTGTTTACAAGCATTATCAGTTCTATCAAACGTTCGGGCATGACAATCTATGAGAGTTCCAGTATATGTGGCTTTGTCTATCCTGTTAATAGTTTGATCACCAAATTGAAAATCTAAATTACTTTTCTGCAAATGTCTCATAGAAGTAAACAGTAATACATTACTTTCAAAGCATTGTATTTCAAACACCATTTTTTGCATACTTGTAGACAATGTAAAGCGAGTCTTGCAGTCCCTTTTTAGAAGAGCTTAATAATGTTGTGTCATCAGCTAATAATATACAAGGAATGCGTAAGTTTTTTTATAAGTAACCCATTTTTCGATTCAACAAGAAGTTTAATTAATCCATCGATAAATAACGAAAAGAGCCAGGCAGCCATAACACGACCTTGTCCAACTCCCTGACAGATTGGTGCATCGACGCATGATGACATTACCATGGGAATAGATTGTGGTATTTGTTCCAATACTTTTTGACTATAAGAGGATTTAGCTTCTTTGGCATTTTGCTGTTTCACTTCTATTAGCATCGAAACTACAATCGTGTCATCGTGAGACGCTACTACACTTCTTACTTTATTGGATAGTTTATTGTATATATCAGCGAGTATCGAATCGTTTTCATCAGCCACGGTAGTAGGTCTCCTACATGCACTTTTGGAGATACATTGTCGTAGTTCAGAACCGTTGTTCGCGCCCTCGATGTACTGAAACATGACGTAAAAGTCATCTGCAATTTTTTCACCAAAAGCTTGATCATCCTTATTAGACTGTCCTATAAGTTTGACCTCAGATAAAGTTGAGTCAGTTTTCCGAATGATGTCAAAAAGCGATGACCGGATCGGTTTTAGGTCACTGAGATCAGTGTGACTTAATAATTCAGATTTAAAGGATTTTCTGTCAAGTTGACCAAACTCAGACTTTATTAAGTTACACATATCATGGTCATTAAATTGACTATCAGTAATAACATATTGGGAGTTCTGTCACAGATCATTGATCCGTATCTTGTACCGTTAGATTATCTCTAGTATTTAAATCCTCTAGATCACTCATAGTTAGTGCTATTCACAAGCATTCGATTTAGAAAACAGGCAGTATAAAGGAAATCGCATTTTCTGTAATATTACGATATAAAATTACATACTTATCCGTGTAACTTTGTTTTGAAGCACCATGCCAATTGTCAGACCATAATATTTTTTATATAATTGAGTACAATTGTCAAAACACTTACGGAGCCTTTTTAAAAACAACCGCCATTCAAGGGCACAAAACTCAGTCCCAACCATTTAGATGTCTATTTGTTTCGGTTTTATTCGTTTGTTTCTATATTTAGGGAAACGGGATAGCCAGAGAAAAAATGAGGTTTCGGAACCCATAAACAGAGTTTGGGTAAACAATAATTTTATGTCAGTCATTCGGACTTTTTGTCAGTTCCTCCTATAACTTATACAACAAAATCCCAATTTTTTTGTTGGACTTCGGACTGACATGGTGGCAAATGGTGTCAGTCAGGCATCATTTTTGTCAGCAAAAAACTTCGGACTCACACTTCTTAGGAAGGCTGCATAAACCGGTTCAACCCTACCACTGGCTTTTTCTAGTGCCGGTACCAAGTCTGGCTATGCCGAGTTCCTGTAGTTATATATATAGATATATATATATCTGTTTGTTGTTTTCACTGTGTGTTTGTGTTTTTGCGAGTTTTACTCGGTGGGTGGTATTTTACTTAGTGTGTTTGGTTATTGTGAGAATTTACTGTCATCTCTTGTTTACAACACGTATATGTCCCTCGGATAGATAAGAAACTAATTTCTGTCGGACACCGACTCTTTTTATCATTGGCTTAGGATGTGATTGCATACCCCCATCTGCATTTTCTTTATTTTGTTCTATGTACCCTAGACGCCGTGGAGATTCAAACAATTTATTCCACAGTCATAAATTCAAAGTCCAGTTAAACTTTATTTAAACTCACGGCTTAGGAACATATAATTTTTTAATATAATTGTACTTAAATATCAAGTTGTTATGAAAGGTAGTAAATTTTCAGACAGCTCTATTAGTGACAACTCTGTTCCGGGTCCCAAGATTCATTTCAAACTATTCAATTCCCTTTTCCTATACTAAATTTCTTTTTCATTATGATGTTCAATTAGGTAGGAAAACTCATCATAACCATTTTCACAATAGTAGCATATGTAGTTTTCCATGACTCATCCTTGATCTGAAAGGAACGAATAAGACAATTCGTAATAAGTGTTTGTAAAAGTTAATTTATTATATCTATTACTCAAATTTATTAACTAATTCCCCATAATCAGTAATAGTGATGATCAGCAACGAGCACTTTTTGACCTTTCTTTCCAAAGTCTTCTGTGTATGTTGAAAAATTGGCCAACCATTTAGATATCTATTTGTTTCGGTTTTGTTCGTTTGTATCGGGATCATTTGCCGCAAACTTACAGAAAAGACAGAGAAAATTAAGCCACGCCGAACTTGTTCGATAAATTTGAGTATTAAATTTTCTTGAAAGATTATGATACTAATTTATAATTGCTAAAATCGTTATATTTTAGTTATTTCAGATCACCGGGTGTAAACATTGTTCTGCATGCGATGAGAGTGAATATTAATAACTGTTTGACATCTGAACATTTGTCTAATATAATTATAGTTTCCTGTACACAATAAACATTTGTATTTATTATATTTCCTCAACGGCAGTTGATCGTATCATCACTAAAAGAATGTCTGCTGTTGATTGTATCATGCATCGGACGTTGATCGTATCATGTATTTCACACGAGCGGTAGAATAAGAGTGAACTGCACAAAAACAGTTGGATGTGGAGCGATGTTTCATACATCAAAATAAAGCTTATATATAACGCTTTAAAATTAATCTTGATTGACTAGTAAAAAACTACCACGTTTTGTACTATGGTCGATTGATGTCACCAAGTAGAATTTTGTACGGATTTTTCGGAAGAAAACAGACCAAAAAACAACGAAAAGGTCAATAATGAATAAAATTAAACGATACATTACTAAAACAACATAAAATCATCATTCTAACTCAAAACCCAATTCAAAACTTTCATATTAAAAGCAAATAATAAAGATTTATTTACCAAGTGAACGATAATGCACATGTCACAGGTAAACAAACAATGTTGAACGTATCATGCTGCTGTTGATCGAAATGATACAAAGTGGTTGTACGGTGTGATTAAAGTGGCATCCGAATGTGACTTTCGTCTTTTCTGGCAGCTTGTTAAGAAATTTAAACCATCCATAACCAGATCTAGAGTATGTCTAGAAGTAGTTTATAATACCAGTACTTGTACCTGAAACATCCGGCACTCACGCAAGATGAATAGACCATTTCGTGCTGACTGTAGACTACCCGATGAGCATGTGCAGAGCATGCTCAAGACACACTTCCGCGAGGAAAATTCTTTTGTTCTACCCAAGCCCTACCTCGCGGAAGTGTATACTGAGCATGCTCGTTAACTTACCACAAAAGTGTCTATTGAAATTATTGACGATACTTACAATGTTATTTCAAGAAACTTACCTCAGAATGATAGATACTTACCTGGCGGTGAATTAACATTTGATGAGCTTCAGTCAATTCCTAAACAGTTGGAAATAAACGTAAAGCTTGTGACCATGATAAAATAGTTAATGAACATGTATTGTATAGTAGGAATATACATGTAAGCTGTCTATGAAATTCTTTAATCAAGTCGTTAGTGTTGGACTGATCAGTAGAAAGTATTGGCTAATCGTTCCGTTATATTAAGGAAACATCAAATAAAAAAAACGTCAACTGCCAGTTATCGCCCAGTTACAAATGTAGTATATTTTCTTGTATTGTAAAACTTTCTGAACATGTTATCATACCTAGGTTATTGTTGCATGTATTAGATCCTGTAAAATTCTCCAACAGACAGCAGCTGGGACAGCTAGGTTATCGGCATCTTTTAGCTTACATGAGACAATATATCACATCACTGAGTTTTCAAGTATGGTGGCTTTTTTCAGATGGCCGCAATGCTTTGGGCACAGCGTGGAGGCATGACCGCATGGTTTAAATTACATAAGTTAAGTGCTAAAGGGCAAATATTGCGTTTGATTAATGATTGTTATATAGAAACAAAAATTGCAGTGAATCAAAGCAAATCTGATTATTATCCTGTATACGAAGGAATACACGTGCGGGATGTCTTATTTTGTTATTGTATTTAGATTTTATAAACGACCTTATCTGTAATATTGAGAGCTTGAACATAATACTGGTATATTCGGAATAACAACTCGCGGATGGTATACCATGTATCAGTATATCTCCCTTACAACTACCGAGTATGCTTGATATTTTTATATACTCGAAACGCTGGCTTTCATCAATACGAACAAGTCATGTACATTGTTTGTATATTGAGTCTTAACGTTTCCGTGGAAAATAAGTTTCAGTAGTGAACATATATCAGTTGAAGACTGTTATATATACACACTTGGGAATACAAATAAACTCAAAATTAAAATCACTTAAAAGAACTCAAAATGCATGTAAGAAGGGAAGGAACTCGTATTTTGCAATGAATATCAGGATAATTAATAAATGAATAACTAAATTATGATCACGAGTGCCGAAGAACGCCTAGGTTTCACGAGCGTGCGGAACTTCTTCCGCGCACGAGTTAAATCATTATGCGTTCTTAGCACGAGTGATCATATTTTGGTTATTCATGATAACCAATTGATTATAATATTTATATCATAGATTTCTTCCTTTATTCATTGTTTTTTTCAACATAAATTAAAAATTTTGTGAACGGCGGATCGCTATTCGAGTTGCGACGTTTAGGCGGGAGAAAGTGCAAGAGTGAAATCACCGAATTTATTTCAGTGTGAATTATCGATTTTTTTTTTCACACTGAAAACATCCGGTTTCACTGCTATCTATATAATAATGCAATTTCTTAACGATCAACCAATCCAATTGTATAGTTCTTGGTAGAGATTCCTCATACTTTGTAAGAAATAATTCCAAATCATCTTCCAAATATACGGAGGAAGATGTTTACAAAATGCTGGAATTTTTAATCGACAACATATTTGTTCAGTGTGGTGGATGTGTTTTTTCAACAAACGGTCGGCATTCCAATGGGAACAAATTGTGCTCCTTTACTTGCTGACCTATTTCTTCACTCTTATGAGGCTGACTTTATAGCTGATTTGATCAGAAAGAAAGAATATCGTTTGGCTAGATCCTTCAATCTCAGTTTCCGCTATATAGATGACGTATTATCTTTAAACAATCCTAATTTCTGGGATTTGATACATCGCATCTACCCAAATGAACTTGAGATAAAGGATACTACAGATACTGTGAAGTCAGCCTCATATCTTGACCTACACTTTGAAATCGATGGTAAAGGAAAACTATTGACCAAACTTTACGACAAACGTGATGACTTTTCATTCAGAATTATTAACTTTCCTTTCATCTGTGGCAACATCCCTTCGGCTCCTGCGTATGGAGTGTTCATATCACAACTCATACGCTATGCCAGAGCTTGCCGAAACTACGTAGACTTTTTGTATCGCGCTAGAAGTCTAACAAATAGGCTTCTGGAACAGGTTTATGTTGCTACAAGATTGAAGTCATCACTACAGAAGTTTTATGGTCGTCATCATGAACTGGTGGATCGTTATGATGTATCCATGAGCACCATGAAAACTGATTTATTCAACGGGTCATAGTTTGCCTTTCCTCGTTTGTCTACCCCGGACTTGACTTTTTATGAGCAACTCGGCGGGTGTTTCTAGAAAAACAGAGGACGCTTACCCTACCGGTGCACCTGGTCCATGCTCCCAGTTCTTAGTGGAGTCCGAGTTGCTCATTTACTATTGTTACTTTGTATGTATGATTTTAGTTACTTTATGTTCTTTGTTGTGTGTGTCTGTTTTCCATGTCTGGTCTTTGTCCCTGGATTACATTCTTTCGATTACCGCTATAACCTTGGTTCCCTTGAATACTCTTTCAAAATATATAAATCTGTAACACTACCTTCACTACTTTATGGATGTGAACAAATATCATAACGGGGATTTGTGTATATTAAACAGAGATCAACACTTTGTTGTAAAACGAATTCTTGGCTTACCGATGTTCACTAGATCTGACATCTGCCAAAGTATAGAGTCAGTAATTGATAAAAGAAAACTTATGTTTCCTTAAAAAATATGTGTAAAATGGAGAGAACCTGTCTTACACAAACTACTTTGTGAAGAGGCCTTTTTTTATATTTATTTGACAATTAACGAAGCCATTATGGATTCATATAAGAATTTTCAATTATTATTAATTTATTATTTAATTTTATTATTATTTTTATTATCTCAGATGATCAATTCATAAATAAAAACGATTTGAATTCTGTGGTATATAATGTAATCACCGGAATAGCATGACGGAATCAACAATGACTGAGTTCCGACAGTATACAAAACATTTATCAAGATCAACAGAGCATATCTACTGAATGAATGATTTGTATATAGAACTTCCTTATGTTTTTTTTCCAACAGTCTCTCATAAATCTTTTTTAGATTGGTGAATACCATGCCAATGTTTTATTCATTCTATGTCAATTTTAAATATGTATTTTTTTTGTATGTGGTGAGACTATTAATAAATACAACAAAAATGTATTGAAACAACCTCTGTTTAATCAAAATTTAAACCCCATTACATGTATATTAGAGCTAGAAGCAGCTATTCTGACTTCTTAAGACACCACCGTTGCCAAAGAGACACGCATCTACCCCCATAGAGACCCGTGCATGTCCGGGTGTTTAAAAAAAGTAGGCCTGCAGCAGCACTAAGCTTGTCGTAAAAGGCGACTAAATAGTGTTCAGAACCCTAGCCGGGGGCTCAGGCGCTTTGCCCACAGAGCAACTGGGTAGTGTGCCCCAGATGGTGCAATGGGGTACCCCTGGCGTGTTACATGCTGGGGTTGTCAGGTTATAATACGGAAAACCTGACCACAAACCATAGTAGTGCACCGTGATGGGAAAGATGCCACGTTCCTCGCACATTAAAGAACCATACTGTGGTATTCTCCCGGAGTAGGAACCATAGGGCTCCGCCACAGGAGGCTCAATTGCCTGACCCTACCCACCTCTCCCTATTTCCAGTGGCAAGCAAAATTTCTCGACCCCATTATCCTTGTGTCCCATCCCATTTTTCATTTCATCATCATTTCATGTTCATTTTATCATCGACTTCATGTTATCGCCTAAATATAGCTGAAATATTGCTGCTCGGGCGTTGAACTCCAACAAACAAACAAACCCCCAAAGAACTTGAGATAAAGGATACTACAGACACTGTGAAGTCAGCCTCATATCTAGAGCTACACTTAGAAATCGATGGTAAGGGAAAGCTATTGACCAAACTTTACGAGAAACGTGATGACTTTTCATTCATAATTGTCAACTTTCCTTTCACCTGTGGCAACATCCCTTCAGCACCTGCGTATGGAATTTATCATCCGACCATGTTTTATAAATTTTCTGTAATTCATAATTTTCTGTGACTGATTCGAGCAAGTGTTGTTGTTGTCTGTACAGTATGTAGTAACTAAGACTAATGTTGTATATTTCAAAAAGACATTAGTATATAATAATAATGCAAAACATTGATACCCGTTAGGATAGGATTCGGAATATTTAGTTGAAACGGATTTCCTTTATAACTGGAATGTCAGTCGAAACAAAATGATTTACTAGGAAAAATAATTGATTGAAAACAGAATTTATTGATAGCAATTCTTGGACAGGGGCTGTCATGCAGGAAGAATTTCTACAAAATTGAGCATATAAATTATCCAAGAAAACGAAATCGGAATAAAAGTGTCATATTAACATAATACAGGTATCAAGTAGTACCGTGGTACTGTCTACTAAGTAGAGTTTAGATCATTACATCAAAGCCGTTCTTTAAGCATGTTGGGTTTGCCGTTTCTTGAATGACAAATTGATCACAGAGTCCGTACATGTACGCATATACTTTCAAATGTTAAACACAATATATTTCAATTATAAAACAATTGAATATTGCTGTTAATTATGTCTAAAGAATACGTAAATCTGTGCCTGTATTATAGGGGATGAAATGATATTAACCTTTCTTCTTTCTATTTTCGTATTCTTCCTTCCGCTTTTGGTCTCTCAGTTTTCTTGCAGCCCCGTTCTGGTGTTTTCCCAAAGTGCTGGGTCGTTTATTTTTTGTATGCTCCGAAAGTTTCTTCCCTATATTTCTCCCAGCTACAAACGTTATAGCCGTCAAAGCCGCCTTAACTCCGGTAGTAATAGCCGGTGCAGCAATGATTATCGGAAGAGCATCCGCTCCATGCAGAAAAACCACTGAATTGATGGTTCCACTCCCCTTCAGCTGAGTATCCAGATAGTTTCTGATGTCACTAAATGTTGTAACAAGAAGCACTACGATGATTGTGTTGAAAAACTTCATTTTTCTATCTCGTTCGGCAATAAAATTTCGTATATTATAGCATCGTCTGTGCCTTATATACCAAAATCATCACTAATTTTAAGGACAGAGGGGATTTACATCATAGACTACATAGTACCAATAAGAATGCAGAAATAAAACGGAACAAATTGAATCATTTACGCGTTAAAATAACACGCTAGTCAAGCACAAGTACATGTATGTATGTATACAGGTCTTCTGTTGTATGTATTATAATTAATTGGTTAAGAAGTTATTGATGTTCAGGTTTCAAGTTTAAGTGTTTTATTTACTATTTATATGTTGAAAAACAAACGTAAAATAATTTTTTATATTATTTCAATGCATACAAACTTTTTAAAGTAAATTGTAGCATTGCTAGACAGTTGTAATTTTGACCCGAAACACACTGAATAAAATTCCATGACGGATCCAGACCTTGGTCACCAGGGGGAACTGACCAAATATCAGATTGTTTTTAATGAAATTGTTTATTTTCAACAGATTTAACAAGGGTGTGGCCAATAATTCGGGTTAGATGATCTTTATACAGAGCGGAGTAAGGCACACGATTTGGGGGAGGGGGAATAAAGATTTCGTGCTAGAATATACTTTTTTCATAAAACGGGAGCGTGAACGTCCCCTCTGCCACTTCTAAATCTACCACTGCTTAATTCAAAAGACAAAATAGGGTATGAATGTTTTGAATTAAAATATACTGTAACAATTCAAGTGTCAGATCTCGACTCTTTTCAATAAAAATAATGTCTAGTAGTACCACAAGCCTTGGGTCTCGCAAGGCAAACCTCCGACAACTTACTATAATTTATGTTCTAGGTAATTGTCATAAAAGCTAATGTAAGTTCCATCACTTATGATTCACTTTTTAGTTCCGTTATTTTGCAGCCATTTATTCACGTACACTTATATCAATAATGACTGATTGATTGATTGTTGGGGTTTAACGCCCGAGCAGCAATATTTCAGCTATATTCAGGTGATGAACATGAAATGGGATGATAAAATTAACATGAAATGATGATGAAATGAAAAATGGGATGGGACACAAGGAAAATGGGGTCAACAAATTTTGCTTGCCACTGGAAATAGGGAGAGGTGGGTAGGGTCAGGCAATTGAGCCTCCTGTGGCGGAGCCCTATGGTTCCTACTCCGGGAGAATACCACAGTATGGTTCTTTAACGTGCGAGGAACGTGGCATCTTTCCCAACACAATGCACCACTATGGTTTGCGGTCAGGTTTTCCGTTTTATAGCCTGACAACCCAAGCATGTAACACGCCAAGGGTACCCCATTGCACCACCTAGGGCACACAACTCAGTTGCTCTGTGGGCATTTAGCGTCCCAGCCCACGGCTAGGTTTCTGAACACTATTTAGTCGCCTTTTACGACAAGCTTAGGCTGCTGCAGGCCTATTCTTTTGACAACCGGACCTGTACGGTGTACCTGATGAAACATTTAAAGCCAGGGAAACAAACGTTATACAAAACAATAAACCATCTGAGGTATCCCCGTAAATAAATAGCTTCCTAAATCTGTGGACACAATCGTTTTTATTTTGTTGTGTTTTGTTTTGTTGTAACTTGTTGTCGTTGTTTTTGTTTGTTTGTTTGTTTTGTAGAAACTGTAAGACTTATAGATCTATCGTTTGACCCATACCAGTTGTTTAATATTATATATCGATAAGAAACGTTCTGTACAAACTTGTTTCAATGTCATAAATGAATAAATTGAGATTAATTTATCATACTCTTTAGAATGTGGTTACCAATCCACCTATTTAAAATTACTTAATTTATTTTTAGTGGGTGGAATTAATCAAAGATCAGAGTACTTTTAAAGTTCCGTCAATCTTATTTTCATAAAGGGTTCTGTGTCAGTAATACCTATATCCTATTTTATTGGGTAATTTCAAATAAAGCGATAAAGAAGCAACAAAAGAAACTAATATATATATATAGAGATACAAACGTCTCAGAATGTGACGACTCTATTTGCTGCACTGCTCCATCGGATCAAATTGATACAGGGAAGATATACAAACGTATAGAAAGGTCTGAAAAATTCCCAACGATGTTATAATATTGATTTGTTGTGACATGCATCATTAATTTAATCCTCTTTCCTACATATTAACATCTAAATGAACTGTCTCGTACTACCATACATCGTGTACTAAGTTACAGCGCTAGATTAATCCTACGAGGAGGAATGACCCGGCCAGCGAAAGCTATATTTTTTATATAGCCTAGCTGGCCGAGCGGTCTAGGGCGCTGGACTTTGTGCAGGCGTTGTTGCCATAGATGTCACAGCAGTACGAGTTCGAGTCACGCGGAGGGAACGACCAAAAATTTGCATCGCAAATTTGACAGCTCTAACATCGTTGGGAATTTTTCAGACCTTTATATATATATATTAACAACTTTTAAATATGTTTTGTGTGCGCTACTACATGTATATTCTTCTCTCAATATTCTATTAGAGGTAGTAATATAGAATTGTTACATTTCGATAAACATGCAGTCTAAAACACTGGTACATAATTACATACTAAAACATGTCTTAACTACCCCCCTTTAAAACTGGAGATAATTCTGGGCGGTGATGGGGTCTATATAAGTTGAATCATGCATTGCAACTAAAATACAGATACATGAATTTATAGATTTTTTTATTAAGTGTTTGGTTTAACAGGTTTCGTTGTACATGAACAAGTCCGGTCATATACTGATTTATAAAAGTCTTCGTTCCTTTATCTAATGATAGCATGTTTACCCCAACGAATTATTTTGTGAAATTGACCACTATTCCAAATGCTATACACTGATATTGCTACTGGTCATGACGTTTTTGATATATAGTTGTCAATTTAACAAAAGAATCGTAAGAAATTGGTCATAGGTTATCAAGTGATTAGAGAAAAACACGGTGACGTTTTTTTCATTGACTTTTGTATCGTATAAGCCCGGTGCAGACATTCGCGGTACCACTCAGTTGATTGTATCAACGAAATAAGAAAACTTTACTTTTCATTTCTGAAGAATGACAACGCCTCCTTGTTTACCATTTCGATATAAGGAAACACATTATTCGAGTCTCACAATGCAGACAGCGCTGGCAAAGGGACAATGATTAAGTCTGAAAGGAACGCATTGTGTTGTAATTACTACAGTTTGTTAAAGTTACACTAACCCTAGACTTTGATGATTTTAGCAAATTTCACATATTCCAAAAATATCACTACAAAATCAACAATTACAACTGTTGATGGCATGCTCCCAAATCTTCAAAGGTTAATCGAGCATAGTAAATACACAAAAGTATTCTGAATGGGTTTTTAAACGAATCATACCAATTAATCTGGAAGAGTATGTGTATTTAAGTGATTGTGTTGAGCCGTGTTATGTCAGCCATGCTTTCATGACGATAAGATATTCGCACGCCAAATTTATCACTGTCAACAAAACGCCATCATTTGGAAAGATGATACATGACACTTTGATGTTAAGGTTGTCATTGTACTGCATGAAAATGAAGATAAGCTTGTGTTAGCAATGTCCACAGAATTTGCCCACTGTTTAAATATGTAGGTTTTTTCCTCTTTTTTCATTTATTTTTTTATTACATATTTAGTTCAAGATATGTGTGGTATTAAGATATGATATTTAATTTAACTGATACAGAAAATCAGTTACAAGATTGGACACAGTACCAACTGCGCGATGCTACACAACTGTTTAGTGGTGAGGTCAGTAGGTGCAGTGAGATAATCGTTAAATCCCTTTCACCTGAACTTATATTTTAGAATATTATTCTATTGTAGCCATTTGGGATGATAGCGTCTCAAGGACAGGTACTCCAATTCATTTGTCACTGGCCAATACGGTTGTAATATAGTAGTATTTCTGGAAGTTGGCATGGAAATTGAGATACTTGAATCACACATTGTAGAATAATATACAGATCAGTTTTGGCAGTGAAAAATCATCAAAATTTTCGTAAGTCTACGGGGATTATTTAATCAACAAATCTATCAATGAGGAACAATAAAAATGAATTTATCTATCATAAACCTGACAATTACTAAAGTTGAGGGTTGTCAATTTGGAATGGAGTGGAACAGTACATGTACGAATACAGTTTATTATTTACATGCGCAGTTACTGACCATACCAATAATTGATACAAAGTTTTGCAACACTTTTTCAACTGTAATCTTAATAAATTTTCTTTCTATAAAACCATGCTTATTAGTAGGTGCTTACGTCATACAACGCGATGAAATTACATGGTAGACTTAAAAAGTAATATATTATTACAATAAACAGGTCACGAATACGTACTAACTTTAATAGTTACTGTAGTTAGCATAAAACAAGCTTACTTTGTCATTTCATTCCCCTTTATTGCAATGTACTAGACAATGGTAACAAAGGTGCGATAATAACTCGCATAGCTTAGCTTAAAAAACAGCAGACGCCAAATACAAGCTATACATGTAGTTAGTGGTAAGCATCTGTTTTTCAAGCAACACAAGATGAATTATTATTACCTTTTAGTACCTTGAATAATAATAATAATAATGTATACATATTAATATGCAAGTAGTTTATCTCGCGGTCCGTGTGATATTTGTACGAGTAGTCACTGACAATAAAAAAAAACAAAAACAAAAACAATATCGTGCTTATCATACCGTTAACTCCTACACATTTCGTTTTTGTTTTAGATTTTGTTTGTTTTTATAGACGTCCCTATCTGCAGAAGTCTAAAGTAAATACATTAGTATGTCGTATGAAGTATATTTTACTGTTTTTTTTTTCTAATTCAAATTTCTGTGTAAGACCAAGCTTAAACTCAGAAGAGGCGAATTGACAAATGTTGCCTGTGACTGTGAGGTGTGCAATGAATTTATCATAATTTAAAATAGCATCCGCTGCCATAGGTCAAAAAACAATATTGAAAGACATGTTTTCGAAATTACAAACAATACTGACCATGAAGGTTAGGAGTTATATAATCCCGGATCAGGAAGAACGGAGTGACAATGTTATCTTATATAAAACTACCCAGGTCTTGTGGAATTTTTTTTTCTTGCATACCACCTTTTTGGACCACATTTATTTTACCCAAAGATTAAACTCATTACTTAAAGCTGTATTGACCTCATCATGAACTGAGTGAACAACTCCACCAAGAAGACATATTCATCATACAAGTTCTAATACGAGTCGGTTTCGTTGCTTTACATATATACCAAAATATACGAGTTATAGATGTAAATATAAAATTATAGATGTATGTAATTTTTTCTCCCACTTAACAATGGTAATGTCTGGTATGAATAATTAGTACCTTGTTCCTTTGTGAATGTGATAGTAAAATAAACGTTATACTATTAGAAATAGTCTATTTATACTGTGTAATGCATCCGATGCCATATACTATAAACACTTGTACTAGATATACAACTATGATGTAATACATTTACCAAAGTTCATACTCATTACACTCCATAATAGCAAGCACTTCAATCAACTGTCTTGGTTTCTCCAAAAGTGTTTTTCTTTATGTTTTAATATTGGAGTCGTAAAAAAATTCATTCAATTCACAAGTACATGGCATTACGTATTTAAATCTCTTAATGATGAATTAAAAGGACCCGGTTTCATAAATCATATTATTAAGTAGCTGTCTTTGTAAGAATCATGCAAAATCTGAAAAATGTGATACACCCCAAAAAAAGGCTACATATTTTTATTTTTGTAATTAAGTTGTTTTATGGAACTATACTATGAAATGTGTAATTATTCATTCAAATCTTCCTGCTCTTAGAAGATAATTAACATTGAAAATCCAATAGATTCTATTGTATTTGAGTGTCATTTACAGAGTTATCTCCCTTAATTTTGAAATCTACAGTGCATTCTATACAATTTTTATCTCCAAAGAGCACGGATTATATGAAAAATCACATGTTAATTTCTGTTTACAATGACATTTCAAACAAAATATCAAAAATAAAAATATGTAGGCTTTTTACCAATGAATCACATTTTGCATGATCCTTAGCTGGAGTGCTACTTAATAAGATTTCACTCACTTCCTTCCTAAACTCAAATTATGACAAATCATAGATCACTTCAGTTTCTTGTATTCATGATTGTATGAACTATAAGTGAAATGGAACCGTGAGTTTCAAATGGATGAATCATACTGAACGTAACTATATTTAATAAAACTGACTGGAGATACGTGTTCTTAAATCAAGAATGGTCAGTTTGACTTGAATCATGTCACTAGAATTTAGTTACATAAATAATTCTTCAAGAGTTCAATTTTATGGTTTATTTAAGTTAAAATTATCTTGTAAAACTTCCAGTAACTACAAGGACTTTGGATAGCTTAATTGCGTACCTCGAATCTGTATTTCCCAATAGGAACTGGAAGTTGGATTAATGTGCCAAAAAAAAAAGATAGTGTACTTTTTGAAAGAATGGAAAAGGAGATGAATATCATAATTTATTTATATGCAGTCATGGTGTAGTAAAAGAATCTATGAGCAAACTTAATCCCAACTATTACATACAGTATCCAGGAATGGATAAATTTACAAAATTACTTACTTACTGTCATATTGATGTTTTTATAAGAAAGACGTCAATTATTTAAGGATTTGTATTAATTGTTGTCTGTCCTTTCTGTCATGTAGGAATTATTACAGTTATATACATTTTACCTCATGTTTCACATAGTTACAAAAAAAGTTTACAAAAAAAAAGATTAAGCCGTAGTTTTTTTTAAATCTTAGGAAAATTAATAATCAATTTGAGATTGCTTGTAGGAAACATATAATTGCTAATTAAATGACGATTTCAATAAATCCAATATAAACAAATTTTCAAGAAAAGCGTGTTGGAGTCCACTTCTGGATCCGTAACTAAGAGAAGAGTTGAAGTATTGAGAATTCATATTCGTGAATGTACTTTTTGTGCTTTTTATCGTGCAACTTCTGCTTTAGCATACTAAGTAAGCGGAATATTTTTTTATAGAACTATAAGTAAATTTGTTGTTTTATTATATTTTATGTACTAATTAAGGGGTAGCGTCCTTTTGCACCAATTACATGTCTTGAGAGGTACCCTTTTTCTAAATGTTCGAAATTTTACCATATTACCATATTTCATTATGCAAGTTGTGCAATCAAGTACAATAATTACTGGCAATACAAATGAGTTCACGTTTTTTGTTGTATTTTTTTTTCTTTTCTTTGGTTTGTTTGTTTTTTTTTTTTTTTTAATTATTTTTTGTGTTTTTTTTTATTTTTTGGGGATTTTGTGTTTTGTTTTTTGTTTTTTAATGATACATTGGCGCAAAGAAGTTGTGGTGCAAAAGAACGCAATAAATGGCGCAAACGGATATCTCCAGAATTTAAGTTTATCTTAAAATGAATATTACGTATGAAAACGTTCTAATTTACGTTGTATAATCCTGCTAAGCTGTTAAGAATGAGTTAACTGATCAGGAGATAATCGAAACAACCATTTAAACGAAACACCTAATCGATTCAGTTACTCGTAGATGCAAATAAAAAACAGGGTGTCCATAGATGACCTAGGCAGTGGATGGTACATGCTAAATTTTGTTTTCAAAATATTTTCATCCATCATAGATAACAAACTCATCGTTTCTAAACATTGAACTTTGGTTTGTAATGTACAGAGATCCCTGTCCTCTTTCACACCCAAATGATGTTAACGTTATTTTTGGTTAGAATCGGTGGGATAAAATTCACCGTGTTCCCATCGTAGGATCTGCCTATGGATATTCTCTCAAAGAGTAGCATGACTTTATATTAATCTCAAAGGAAGTTTGCACTCATCAATTTAAGCATTTCACGAGAAGTGTATAACTTTCAACTTCTTTGTTAACATGCCTATATCATTAAAACTTGTCTGATTCGATTTCTCGCCATGCATTCAAAGTATTTTAATCTGCTTTAAATCACAAATGTTAAACAAAAGAGAACAGTCAGACTATAATTCTAATGCACAGTTGCTTCGTTTTACAAATCATAGGTTGCCTGTGATCACAGCTATGAATTCGTTCTCTGCCTATAATGATGCGTGTGCGGTCTCTTGCCAAAGTGAACATCTTCTTAATCAATGTTAAAATAGGCATGGTAAAAAGATCAGTCAAAAAAAATATACATAGGTATAATAATAGGTTACAGATCGTAACAAGAAAAAGGTAGGCTGAAAACCACTTCTCCTTCAAATTTTCCAGTAAACCATCTAATTTAGGTGATTACTTACTGGTGCATGTGTGACCTATATACATGATGTTAACAATTAAATTTATTTACATAGAAAAATTGTGCGAAGAACGGTAGTAGTAGATAGTTGTGGTTAAAACTATGTACAGGAGATAAAGAATAATCAAACTTAAAGAGGTTAAGGTATTATTGTCTACACCTAGTGGTCTATAGGTTTATGATCTAACTTAAAAATGTGCTATTTGTGTTCAATGGGGGAACTTAATTCAGTAACAGTGAATTGTCTTCGTTTACTGTTGTACGTAATGCTATTTGTATGTTCTGATTGAGGAGTTGTTTGATTTCATCATAAGTAGCATTTAAAAACCGTTTTAAAAGAAAACAAATTGAATCAAGCATATCTTACTGGAAATGTCTGTTCTGCTCTCTCAGATTTCTTCATTCGATAGGACACTGTGGTACAGAGGGCGCTGGATGCTGGGTGTGGAATTATCATTCAACACACCTTTCTTCTGCAATATCAAGTTGATACAGTAAGCGCATACATACAAGAACTAGGACAAATTAAAAAAAAACAATCACATGAATATTGCAAATTTCGTGTAGTAAATGTGTTTCAAGGAGTGACTCTCATCATCAGAATTATAACCTAGTACTTAAAAAAGTCAAGATTCAAAAACAAAAAGTAAACAATAAGTATACTCAAACCAAAATATATCGAAATAGGAAGAGAGGGGGTTTCGAATTCTGTGCTACGGCAAATCTATCGAAATAGGAAGTGAGCAGTTTCGAATTAATCTGTGCTACGTTAAATCTATCTAAATAGGAAGGAGGGGTTTTAAATTCTGTACTACAGGAAATCTATCGAAATAGGAAGAGAGGGGTTTTGAATTCTGTGCTACGGCAAGTATATCGAAATAGGAAGAGAGAGGTTTCGAATTCTGTGCTACGGCAAATATGTCGAAATAGGAAGAGAAAGGTTTCAAATTCTGTGCTATGGCAAATCTATTGAAATATGAAGAGATAGGTTTCAAATTCTGTGCTACGGCAAATATATCGAAATAGGAAGAGAAGGGCTTCAAATTCTGTGCTACGGCAAATATATTGAAATAGGAAGAGATGGGTTTCAAATTCTGTGCTACGGCAAATATATCGAAATAGGAAGAGAAGGGCTTCAAATTCTGTGCTACGGCAAATATATCGAAATAGGAAGAGAGCGGTTTCGAATTCTGTGCTACGGCAAATCTATCGAAATAAGTAGAGGGGTTTCAAATTCTGTGCTACGGCAAATCTATTGGAATGTTATATGATGTACATATACATACATGTAGTTCGTGGTCAGACAAGCTCGCGTTTCAAACGGAAATCCTGGCTCATGGGAGTTTAATATGTTGAAATACATTCTCAACCTTGCGTTACGTTAAAGTCGTAGCTTTAAACCCGGTAACTACGATAACCCTGTATTTTCCCCATTATCCAAATGTCCACCTGATTGTTAGAAGTGATTTGTAGTTTATAATAGTTATGGAAATTGGTACATGTAATGCAATCTGGAGAATATGTTTATATGAGTCAGACTCTGACGGAACCACCCAATTGTTATTTTCTGAGTGACATACTGATGCAATGATATATAAATATTATCTTTAATATTATCTCCACTTTTTACTGATTAAGCATAAAGGATGATGAACCATAATTTTAGAACATTCAGCTTGTAGCAATCATTATTATTACGCTTTACATTTTGAATGCCGATATATAATCTAGGTTCAGATCTTTGATGTTAATATCACGAACCTAAAATAAATTTTTATTACATGTAATTAGTATACTTGGAATTTAACAGTTAAAACACGCGGTATTACGGCATATAAAGATATTGGTATTATATTTACTACAGTGTACTGTTAAAATCTTTGTAACAGAGACTTTGCCATCCTGATCATGTGAGAGGGTAATCAAGGGAACCAAGGTTATAGCCGTAATCAAAAGACACACGCTTCAGGATTGCAGGGCCCAGTTGTTCAAAAAATTAGTCCTCTACACAAATTAAAGTTATCCTTTTGAACAACAGGGCCCAGGTGGTCACATCTTCGTTTCCGGTGGATTTGTAAGTGCATAGGTCGTGGTTGTCGGCTCGATAAAGGGCCCGACATTTAGAAACATAAATTCAGTACCCGTCAAATATCGTTTCACTACTGAACTATTATATCGTTCCACGCGGAAATCTGTCGTGGCCGTGATCTTAACGGGTTTGTGCGTTCAATATTTTATTTTAATCAAGGGTCAACAATGGTATAACACATAAAATCACAGAGTATTAAAACATAGTTAAGCTTTGTTTTAGTTTTTTTTAATTATTATTCTGCTACACAACTGCGATGAATTACTACTCAATCAATAATTGATGAAGTAATTAGTATTGGGACAACTTCTTAAGTAGCTGTCTTTGTAACAATCATGCAAAATCTTAAAAATGTGATACACCCCAAAAAAGGCTACATATTTTTATTTTTGTAATTAAGTTGTTTTATGGGTCTATACTATGAAATGTGTAATTATTCATTCAAATCTGCCTGCTCTTAGGAGATAATCGGCATTGAAAATACAGTAGATTCTATTGTATTTGAGCGCCATTTACAGAGTTATCTCACTTAATTTTGAAATCTACAGTGCATTCTATATAATTTTTATCACATAAGAGGACGGGTTATATCAAAAACCACATGTTTATTTCTGTTTACTATGACATTTCAAACAAAATATCAAAAATAAAAATATGTAGGCTTTTTACCCATGAATCACATTTTGCATGATCCTTAGCTGGAGTGCTACTTAAAACATCTTATATTTGAGACTTTTGAGAAAAGTGTTAGATTTTACAGGAATTGTACAAGTACATGTATATCAGTATCAATAGAGGTTTGTTAAATCCTGTAATGAATGTAACAATGCTGGTAATACATGATCGCGAGTACATGTGCACGTACAGGTTTTCATTCCTCATTCCTAACTTCTTTCATGGATACATGGGTGACTGGTTTAAACAACCACCTGTAAATACCTCCTAAAAATTTAAGTGTCACTTAAAATGTATTTGATAAGCTTTAAAACTGTCAAAATTGTCACCTTTCATGGTCGATTCCATATAACAAAATTCTACATAGGAAAAATGAGATACTAGAATGGAATGGTCCAATATGTGCATTTGATGACAGGTTTGGCAAGCCTTACTGGCAGATGTGACAAGAAAGTGAAATCCTTGGCATATACTTTTGACACTCTCAATTTTGTTTGAATGGATAAGATGACATTTTTATATTTAACCGAAGATGACTATAAACTTAAAGTTTTATTAAACAGTTGTATTGAAAGTCGGAGGGTCATCATACCATTTTAACATAAATGGTCATGTTTCTTCACTATTTTTGGCCATGTTGTCTACTGTGAGAGCAGGAAATTCAATTTCATTTTAATCTAATAGAACTTTTACAGTATATTTCGAACTGAAAGAATAAAAATTATGCACAAATAGCATCTCGTTAGAAGTCCTTAACTGAAAAACATCAACATAGATTTCATTTCTGTACATGTACATGCAAACCAACTGTTTTAATTGTATTTTGATAATGTCTCCCTGGTTCATGTAGATTTATTTCAAGTATACAAATGTTCAGATACTTATATGAAGGAATGAGCGTAATACTACCAAAAACACCGGATCTTTACACAATTGGCTAAACCAATTTGAAGCCTAAATATTTGGCAACGATTTCTCGAAGGTTGAGATATATCATTGAAATGTACCCAGATTAGGATTTCGAATTTCTCAAATCGGGACTTCTTTCGGTCATGGTGCGGAACTATGCTAAGTTTAACACATGCAGACCAGTACCTTTTTTCCTCGAGGGGCGGGCTCGTAAATGGATTTTGTTGAGAGGAATTATGCCGTACATTTTTTCTAGAAGGGACGGGATTTAATATTTTATTTGAAAATACATAACATGTTACATAATTGACACGTAACTTTTCCTGTCCTTGGCTGAATAAAACCTATTAGGCTAAAATGGACGATGTCTATAATAGTTATATCAACACTTCTTTTTTTTTTTCATTTAATGCCATGTGCGCTGTGTTCTTTACTGTCTATCTACTTGACAAGCCCAGTGTCAAACATCGAATATCACCAAATATATTATATTTAAATTCATAATTTCAATGAACCTTGAGACGTTTAACATAAAAACAGTTTAAAACTACATAAAATTGTGATAAGTACACCATTTCAATTAATGGCACGTGCCACATGACAGTATGACACTGCGCTGCTGGCAGGTACAACCACCTGCCGTCATATTGACCAATCAGAAAGACTTATTTTTTCGTCGATTCACAACGTGAATTGAAGATAAGATTGTTTGATGACGGTGTCGCCTTGGCTCGTCCACCTTTAATTGAAGGTGTAAATAAACATTGGGGTCCAATATTAACTACACCTATACATACTTAATAGACTACAATACAGAAACCAACAACGTAGCACGCACTGTGTTACTTGGGATGACCACCAATGACTGCTTTACACAGTATACTTGGCGAATGACCACGAAATGCGGACGCAAGACGTACTACATGGAGACCGACACCAAGAAGCCTGTAGGAAGAGCAGCAGTTCTACCACTTATATTTACACCTTGTCGAAACCGTGTGACTCAGCGTATACACTTGAAGGTAAACAAACATACCTGATATAACATCATTCACCGCCAACGTCAACGCTTTTTGTGGAACCACTTCCAGACCGAAAGACACATACATCAGCCACATGGATGAATGAACTGGCATACGCATTTAAAGCTTATTTTAAAATACAAGTAAAAATTTAAAAAAAATCAAGTTCAACTGCAACCACCATTAATTGTTGACATCGTTGTTTCTAATCTTAAGAACGGAATGTTCCGTTTATCATTTCCTTTTTTCATCCGTCCAGTGTTTTTTTAAATACTGCTAAAGATGGGTTTTACTATCATCAATTAAATTTATTGTTCAAATCGAAACAAGATTGTTATCATTCAAGGTTTCTTCTCAAAAGCAATTAAGGATAAGTTATGAAACAATGTTGTAGGGGAAATGTCCAGGAGACAACAATCCAAAGAATTAGAGGGAGCCGGTCGTCGAGCATTCAACACCGAGAAGACTTCTTCTAAATGACATAATCTGGTTGATCCCTATAAATATAACAACCACGGGGTAAGTTTCTCTGAATCGAGAATTTAGATACAAAATATGCGACTTGTACAATTCGGTTTCTGACCCGGCCTCTCTTACAAACAAGTGGTATAAAATATACAATGTACATTCAGAAGTAAACAACAATTTATTGCAAAACGAACAATGAAATAAGTTCTAAAACATGTCAAAAAAACTTGTACATGTACATGTATATCATTATTTCCTGAGATATTAACTGAGTAAATATCCTATATTGGTAGAATAAGTAAGTAATATCAGGGAGCTTTGTATCCTTAACAACACGAGTGACCATTAAAAATATGATGCTAGTTGCTCTAAATTAAATATTTGTTTTGGTCATGAAATACACAGGAAAAATTGCAACTTCCATGTATGTTTGTCATATGTTTAGGACCACCATGAAAAAACATATGAAAAACATGTTATTGACGATGAAATTAATTACATATAATGAAAACAAAGTAAATAAAAATCATATATGATAATGAATTCCTGTTTCCAATAGAACTTCATACTTGAAGAGTAGGTTTTTAACAGATTTTCCATAACAAATGATTTCAAGTATTTTCAAATACACAAAAACATACATGTACATTTATTATACTGTTCTTAAACATGTTTTCCATATGTTTTAAAGCATGTGAAAACATATGTTGCAATTTTGCATGTATAGGACTACAAGATTCTGGTCTGAAAAATTCCCAACGATGTTAGAATTGTCAAATATAATTAAAAATATAGCTTTCGCTGGCCGGCTCATTCCTCCTCTAATGGTCTAGGGCGCTGGACTTAGTGCAGGCGGTGTTGCCATAGATGTCACAGCGGTACGAGTTCGAGTCCCGCGGAGGGAACGACCAAAAATTTCCATGGCAAAGTTGACAGTTCTAACATCGTTAGGAATTTCTCAGACCTTTCTATGCGTTTATATATCTTCCCTGTATCAATTTGATCCCATGGAGCAGTGTAGCTAATAGAGTCGTCACATTCTGAGACGTTGTATAATATTGATTGACATGCATCATTAATTTGATCCTCTATCCTACATAATAACACCTGTATACATGTATATAAAATCAGTATTAGTTGATTAAATCATGAATTTACCTTTTAAGAGACTGTTCATGGATGGCATATGGTAAATTTTATCTCACGAAATTTTTTTTGTTCCAATGTAATGTTTATATCATATGTATGCCCAATAATACAAATATTTTTTTTTAATCGACAATTGATGGCTCAGAAAACGATTTTAGAGTTTCTTAAGAAAGCATTCAAATTTAACATAAAATGAGCGTCATCTCCCTTGTTCAATGCTTTAAATGTAATTTATTTCTCTTTAACTCTTGCAGTAAATCAAAAAAACAACATTCAGCATTGAGAAATGATACATTTACGATATGAAATAGATGAAAATTTTTGGAAAACAAAATTTGTCATGTGCCACCCACAGCCTGTTTTTTTATGTGGTTGTCCTCTTAAATGGTCACACACCAAAAGTACAAAATTAATGTTACTGTTCAGGGCAGTTTGCTCTGAATCGACAAATCTTTATCTGCCGAGGTTGGCTGTATAAAGTAAAAAGAATAAATGCTCAGTTCTTGAGATCTGTTTTGGGGTCTGCATTGACTTGTGTATCCAGGAATCTTTGACAACACCTGAGACACTTTGTGTAGACTTCTTCAAAGACTTCTATCTGTGCCTGAGAACCAAAACAGTTTTATTTATTAGTAAGTAGAAGTTTGGGTTATAAAAGACTGATCAATGAACCATGTTATATTTTACTTCAGTTTACAGAACTAAGTATTAAATAAATGGTAGACAGAAAAGAAGTTGGATGGACAGATGGACAATACAGATATTATGGACCTCCATTAAAAAATGAAGGGTTATACCTAGATGCCCACTTACCACTTTCTGCGTAAGTTTTACGATAAATTTTCTATATTTTTCGATTTCTTTTTATCTTCTCATCAAATACAAAGTTTGTAAAAATGCAAGAATATATAGATATTTAATTGCATACAAATTAAAAACATTTAAAGCATATAATCATTCCCACTTCCCACAAAGAACATTATAAATCCTGTAAAGAGCTAACATTGTAATTATTTTTTAATATACTTTGGGGATAGTGATGTCGTTTTAATTTTCACCTTGATTTCAAATGATAATATTTGTTCTGATATTTCTGATCTGTTATGTTTAGTGAGAATATTTTACATGATGGATTCTAGATCTGACTTTTCATGTCATCCACACACACATAACTATGAATGGTTGTTCCTTTAAACCAAACCTGAGTATTTACCATGAAAGGGTCGTATATCTCATGACTCTCTCCTTCAATATCATATTGTCCTAATAATTGAACTCTTGCTGAACTCTGCGTAGGTTTAAGTTCTCGTAGGCACCTGAAAATTAGATATGATAGTAACAATATGAGCAGTTTGGCATTTATAGTTATAACTATGGCAAGCCAAAGTGGACAAAAATGAGCATTTTCTAATACTAAAAAATGATTTTTTTAATATTACAAATTCATTTTCTAATATTACAAATTATATTTGTTATATCACAAAACACTTTTTTACTATTAAAAAGCATTTTCTAATACTAAAACTTAAATTGAATTTCTAATAATAAAAAACTATTTTTTAATATTAGAAATTGATTTTCTAATATTAGAAAATCGATTTGTCGTATTCAATTACGATTTTTTTACATTAGAAAATCATTTTGTAATATTATAAAATAATTCATTCATTCATTCATTCAATCTTACGTAAATTACAAAAGTGCTAAAAGAGAATTTAGAAACATTCAAAGCGCAGCCCATGACAATTATATTGAACAAACTTACGAAGACATAAACAATGCAGCAGAGTGCGATTTAAGATTATTTTGGAAAATGATTAAGAGACAAAAACCACAACAATCAAAAATTATTCCGGAAATTATAATTAACAACTCAAAGTTTTGTACTCCTGAGACAGTGGCAAATGGTTTTAAGCAGTATTTTGAACAATTATATGATCATGTCGATAACCCGAACTTTGACGAAAAAACCTTCAACGAAACGTGCAAACAATATGGCGATCTACAAACACTTAACAATAATCAATCTACTGGCACTCTTCCTGGAGGTTCTATAACACAATGTGAAGTTTCTAACGTCATTAAAGAACTCAAACGTAGAAAAGCATGTGGACATGACAAACTGCAAAATGAACATTTAATCCATGGCGGTATTGCTGCTACACAAGCTCTCACCGCACTCTTAAACCGAATTGTAGATAAAGGTCAAATACCAAATCAGTGGAGAAAAGGACTTATTGTGCCTATTTACAAAGGAGGTGACAAGATCAAAACATCACCAGATAGTTACAGGCCGGTTTGTCTTCTTCCATGCATACTGAAAGTATTCGAAAAAATCGTCCTGAAAAGACTCCAGAGTCATATACTTTCCCCTGAAATTTTTCCCAGCCCTCTCCAACAAGGGTTTCAGAGTGCTCTCGGCTGTATAACTGCATCTTTTATATTAAATGAAACTATATATCATAACATTGAACTTAATAGTAATGTATATGTGTCCTTCCTTGATAGTCGTAAAGCCTTCGACACAGTCTGGCGAAAGGCTCTTTTGTGTAAATTACATAAACTCAATGTAAAGGGTAAAATATGGAGTATAATAGATGATTTATATACTAATACAGAAAGCTCGTTTGTAATTAACCAATGTAAATCAAATTCTTTCCATGTATATGATGGGGTCAGACAAGGTGGCGTTCTCTCTGGTTTTCTGTAACTTGTATTTATTGATGAGCTTTTACTTGAACTAGCAAAATGCAATAAAAAACTAGGTGTAGACTACTTAACTAGTTGTGCTCCATGTCTAGCTGATGACATTGCATGCATCGCTCTTTCGCCTACCAAATTACAAGATATGTTAGATATATGTTCTAATTATGCAAAACGATGGCGTTTTCAATTTAATGCATCTAAATCTTGTATTATGTGCTTTTCGAAGAAGACATTGAACACGAATAACACATGGACGATATCCAGTCAAGACATTCCTATTATGAACACTTATAAACATCTCGGAATAGAAATTTCAAGTGACTTAAAATCATTGCCAAGAAGCAAGAATGCGTGCAAAAAAGGGAGACAAGCTTATTTTTCTCTTTCAAACATTCATAATGGTGACATTAATCCTTTATCTATAATAAAGTTATACAGATCAGTAGTGCTACCGTCGTGTTTATATGGTAGCGAAATGTGGTGGAATTTAAAAAAGCAGGACCTAAATACTTTGAACTGTTTTCAACACCTTATCGTAAAACATGCACAGAAACTTCCAAAAACGACAAGATCTGATATGTGTGAAACCATGGTAGGCCTCCGTCCAATCGAATGCGAGATTGAAAAAAGAAAGCTGTTGTTCCTTGGAAAATTGTGCAATATGGATATAGAAACTTTACCGAAAAAAATCTTTCTTTGTCGTCTTTTCGCCTGCACAGAAAATTTTTTGAATCGCTTCGGCTTCATCCCAGACATTATCAAAATATTGGAAAAATATAATATTATGAACTTTCTGACCGATTTCTTAACAAACGGACATTTTCAATCAAAATTAGAATGGAAAAAAATAGTATGCAATTTTTTGAACTCGCTACAGGATGAACTTTGACAATGCGTGTGAATACAGATAGTGATTTCTGTCGATTCAGACTACTTCAACAACACTCTATCTGCTCTAACATCTGGAAGTACCCATCATCTTCACGTGAACTCAAAACTACATTTTTTATAGCCAAATTGATTAGCACAGTTCCCAGCTCTGATGAACACACATGTATTATTTGTAATAAAACATTTACAGACATTATTGCACACGCCTCATGTGACTGCATGGAAACAAACTACCTGCGTGAAATATTTATGGATCTGGTCATTGAAAACTTTAATCTGGAAGTATATGTAGAAATTAGTGAATATGAAACGGACAGTCTATATAACTTTTTCCTAGGGAAACCAGTATCGTGTTTGCTAGACGCAGAGGACCTTGATAAATTAC
The DNA here is from genome assembly GCA_037379345.1 of Perna viridis. Lineage (NCBI taxonomy): Eukaryota > Metazoa > Mollusca > Bivalvia > Mytilida > Mytilidae > Perna > Perna viridis. The sequence continues at coordinate 28,050,388 of CM074524.1, read as the reverse complement.
AAGGACTATGTTACACGCACTTAACCCAATCCGCCGCTGAATACAATCGCATGCGTTGTCGTCTTCTTTGACAAACTCTACTTATTCATTCTCATTTTATTTACTTATTTTGTCACCGACCCCCAACCTTTTTTAATACAACACCTTCTCATTTAATTATGCATTTTCTTGCCGTCATCTCGAACTATTGTACATACTGACACTATTTTATATGACTTAAATATTGCAATTGTGTAATCTCGATACTTGTTTATACTTATATACTCTTTATATCGTAATGTTTAAATATTCATTGTATTAATCTCTTATAAGAGGAAATAAAGAAATGAATGAATGAATGAATGAATTTCTAATATTAAAAAATCTTTTCTTATAAAAAATTATTTTGTAATATTAAAAATTCATTTTCTAATATTACAAAATATAGATTTTGTCCACTTTGGCTTGCCATCTATAACATGCATATAAATGTAAAGAAATGCATTTATATCATATCTTGACTACTTCAATATATATTGTCATCCACAGAATATATTTCGTCCAAAACGAAGTTGTAATACCGACGTCAGGTACAAACTATGGGAAACCAGTAGGTAAAAAATGAAGGTACCACCAAAACAAACCATCAAGCATATAAAACCAGTCTATACCGACATAGAAAAGGATTGTTGACTACAAGAAATCAAATCCGGCTGATGTTTTGAAAATTGGCCTCTTTTGTGTCAATTTAGTTAGGCACCGACCATTTTAATATTGAGGGGGGGGGATATTTTTGAAAAAAAATATTAATTTCACTTTGAAAAAAAACCAAAAAAATATTTTTGCTGTGGCAAGGAAAAATAAATGAAGTTGCTTAAAGGTGAAAAAAACTAATGTTGTATTCTGTTTTTCATAAAAAAAAAGTTGGTAGAAAAAAAGAAAATGATAGGAGAGGAGAGGAATCTCATGTACACATAGTGAATGTATCATAAACTGCCATTCAACATGTTAAATTATGTATGAAGAAGTATGTAATAAATGTCTTCAATATCAACATTTTACGGTTTATAGTCGAAAAATTCATAATGTTATAATGAGCAACTAAATGGATATCAATATCCAGCGATATTTTGTGTTATCTTAATCCAGTACGTTAAACAAACTCTTAGAAAGATGCAAAAAATACACGGGCTTCCACTAAACATTATAACACATTTAGATTTTATCTCCAATAGAGAAAAGATCAGAATACGATGCCGTCCGATTATTTCCCAATTTTTTAAATTGCGTTGACTTCTAGATTATTTTTTGCTACCTATAGTTAAAGACCAAGGAACTTATGTACGCATGTATACAAGCATGTTCAGTAATGAACTAATAAAGGCGACTGAAAACATTCACTTTGAAATGAAAAAAGAAGACTATGCTATACTATTAAGCAATGAGAACTTACCTCTAATATTATAAATTGTTCTATTAGAATTAGTTCTTAATGCGATGTGCAATGAGGACAGTCCCTAGTCCTGACATATGCGACATACAAGCCTAAGAACTTGTTAACTTTATGGTTGAAAAGCTCCCAAACAAGCACAACATAATTAGCTCCGAGATGATGGCTTTATTGTCATTAATGGGTCTTTTGATCAACTTCAAATGTTATTAACATTGCTAATAAGAACCCAAAATACTCAAATTTACTTGTACGTTATCAAAGAATTTCTTAGAGAAAGTGCAATTAAATCCAAATGGAATAAGGTGAAACCTTACGACACTTAGGACGTAATAGTAGTCCAATGTGCCTAATGCACAATCTCAAAAGTTTTAATTCATGAAAAAGTTACTGGACTGCAAAATATACAGCTTGTGCTGCCCACTAGCAGAACGTGTGCTCTCAGACTTAAAGTCAATAAAAAATAATAAAAAGTTATTAACATTTGGAACAAAATATATCCAACATTACACACTATATCGTATCTGTTACGAAAACACTGGTCTTGTATAATCAATGACCCTGAATGCTCTCAACTATTAGAACCACCACTAAAGCAGACCCTGGTCAAATATTTATAATGCACGTCTTTAATGAACAATTAAACTATAAATATTTCTCCATAGCACTTTTTTATCTGTTGAAGATAAAATCACCACAAGTATATACCGTTCTTTATAAATGCATCTTTTACATAATACATTTAATTACAAAACTAATTAATATTTTCACTATATGATCTGAAGCCAATGCAACATTCCTGAAGTATACTCGTGATATGTGTACATGTATTACAAAATACATTCGATTTTTCTTAACTATAATTTTTCATCCGCCGATGAAACTTTTCTCCCTTAATACTGCCTCAATGATTGCAAGCTGGAGCGCGGAGGTATTATACGAAACCGGAAAAGCTGCCCAGGTTGCAATAGAAATGAAGCGCTACAACCTTGATATTTACGAAGTTAGATGGACATCGTCTGGAGTCGTCACACTACCTTCAGAGCAATCTCTACAGTACTCTGGACCACAAAACGAGGATGGCAACCATCAACATGGAGTAGAAATCTCACTCAACATCATTCATCGAATGGAATCCTGTGAGTGATAGATTTATCGTGGCAAGATGTATGTCAAAAGATACAAAACGTAACAGTCATTCAATTCTACGCTCCTACCAACGTAGCAGAGGAGGAAGACAAAGAAGAGTTTTACAAACAGCTCCACGCTACCAAAGATTGAATAACACTTGGGGCATCTTGAGTGTAATGGGTGACATGAATGCCAAAGTCTGAAAAAATAACACAGGGAGGCGAACTCATCACGGGGAAGGAATGAATTGGTAACATCAACGAAAATGAGGAACTCAGAATGCAGATTTTTGCTCCCAGAACGATCTGGTAATAGGAGGTACGACATTCCAACTCCCTCACAAGGATATACACAAAACAACCCGGGTGTCTCCAGAGATGAAAACTGGAAACCAGATAGACCATATTACAGTCGCCAGGAGATGAAGAAAGAACATGACATCCGTTAGAGCTTATCGAGGTGCTGATATAGCATCCGATCATCAACTTGTGATGGCTAAATTGAAGATCAAGACGGCAATGGCAACCAGACAAGATCAGATTAGAAGACGAAAGTATAACATAAGGAAGAGGCATAGTAGACAAACAATTGGAAAGAGTAAAATCCACATATAACACTACATGCCAAGAAGAACTTGGATTCTCAAAGAAGGAACACAAGCAACCGTGGTTATCTGACGATACAATCGAGACAACTGAGAAGCGTAGTTCTGTTAAGATTGATGAAAGAATAATTGACAAGCGAACATATATACATTAGGAAAGAAGTAAAGAGAAAGGAATAGACAGGATAAAAGAACCTACATCAACGAGCTCGCTTCAAAAGCAAAGAATGCAATGGGCAGAAATGACACAAAAACTGAGTACAACATCACACGCCAACTGACAGATAGAAAGACCAAAACATCCAAACCAGTGAAAGACCAAGATGGCAATGTGACAGCAAACCTAGATCGACCACTTTTAAATGGAGAAATATATCAGATGCTCCTGATCTACCTCCTGGAGAAGACCTTGATGTTTATACTGGCCCAATCTCGAAGGGTGAAATCATACAAGCACTGCGAATAAAGACTGGAAAAGCCCCAGGACAGAACCAAATTTCCACCTGAGGTCTTGAAGATCAACCTGGAAAAAACGCACATCTCGATTAATTGATTGATTGTTAAGATTTAACTCACAAGCAGCAATATTTCACCTGTTCTGTTGACACTCGGACCTGCACGGGCCCCTACATCACCTTGCATGACCTGTTTGAAAACATCTGGGAAACAGTCGAAATCCCTGAAGAGTGGAGTTTAATCTACATCATTATGCTTCCAAAGAAGGGCGACCCGAGCAACGGTCAAAAACTGGAGAGGAATTCAGCTTCTCTCCAGATTCCAATGCGGTCGATCATGTATTGACCAAATTGCCACATTACGGGTCATTATGGAGGAGTAGATAGAATGGCAATCAGTCCTCTACATAAACTTCGTGGACATCAAGAAGGTCTTAGCATAGTTAACAGAAATGCACTTTGGAAAGTATTAAGACACTGTGGAATTCCTGTCAAATAGTAAATATTATCGAAGGACTCTATAAAAACACCAAATGCCAAGTCATCCACAATTCAACACTCTCGCCATCCTTCAATGAACATACAAGAAATACTCCAAGGTTGTCTCCTGTTATCCCTTATTTTCTATATAAGTGTGCACGAATTTTAATTAGATATAATATACAATCATGAATTTACTCATAGATTGCTTCTTGTGTAATTGATATATTTTGGGATGCTAAAGGGCTATAGACTCTAGATTGGCCATGCATAATTGATTGTGACGTGGGCTGCTTCCCTGCACAAATCCCATACTTTCTGGTGCTATCGCAGGGGAAAATTTCCGGCCTGCACGAGTATCAGACTTTCTTGTTCTATCGCAGGAGAAGCTAATCCCGGCCTGCACGAGTCCAAGACTTTCTCGTTCTCTGTATTGTTTCATCCAACCCTCACCAAAAAGATGGGATGGTTGGGTGAATTTTATTTTTTTTATTTTTCACTCCTTACCAGATATTTGCTGACCTAATTTTATCTTTTAGTGTATAGACAAGTTCTAAATCCATAGCCACATCAATTTCAGAGAAGAAACATTATTTTTTGTCACCATGAATTGAAAGATTTGTATATTATAGGGCCTAAATACAAGAAACTGAAGTGAAAAAATCCTGATTTTGAAATGTTGAAGAAAAAAACGCCATATCCCTGCAAAAAAATTATAATGCAATTGCTATTGAAAAAAAATTAAATAATTTTAAGAAGAGCAGAAAAAAATTACTTAGCAACATTGAAAATAGCAGGCCCCCCTCGGTATAAAAATGGTCGGTGCCTTACGAGATACGAATCGCAGTGGGTCTGTAGTGTCTCTTTAAATTTCAATCTCTTTGAGGGGAACAGATGGAATGAAGGATTATCTAGTAAAATATATATATATATAATCTATAGCCGATCCCTGTTGTTGGTTTGGTTAAAGTAAGCCTTATATGACTATTGAATAAAATGTACATAATAGTATCCTGTTAGAGTACCAAATTGCTTGTATCATCAATCAACAATTCTGTATATTTTGTATTTATAGTTCCCATGTAAGTAAAACTGCTTACTTACTTCATGTTATAGTCATCCATTCCAAGAATAAAATTAAATGTCATAAAATCTTCTTCTGTAATCTACGAATGGAAATAATACATAATCAAAGTATTGTGTTGCTTTCAGGGTTTGACGCAGGGAACCCTTCTAAAATATACCAAGATTGGTGCCTGAAATCCGCCTTTATTTCTTGTAATACTTAAAAATATATATTCAGGATCATGTCGGCTGATGAACTTAATTATCTGTTAAGTAGACAAAGGAGACGTCGTAGGAAGACATGAGGGTGTGAACGAAAACATAGATACAATGTAATACAAAATAGGGCAAATAGGCAAAGTGTTCCAAATTTAGCAGAAGAAAAGCGCGGGAAAAGAAGAAACACATGTATACAATAGACATGCAAACAAATAAGCATAAAGGAAACAACAGGAATAAAGTGAAAGATCACAAATATACAGACGATCATCAAGACAAGTTAGCAAGGTTTATTTATACACAATGGGTTTATAGTCAAACGAGCTAGAAGTAATATGTAAATGCTAGTTTTGACCTAAAGTGAGCCACTTAATATTTCATTAAATTTACTCTGTATTTTTGGCATTTTGGCATTTTGTTATTTACCTAAAGGTTGTTTTCAAACAACATGACATACCTGTCGAGCTGTGTGTTTGTAACTGTCCAGCATTCCGTTTTGTTTTAACATCGCCTGGGTAAACATATCAGGGGATTTCCCTTTCTGCCAATCTGCTATACCAGCACTATCTATATGCCACTGAAGGAGATAATAATATAAATGGTGACACTGAGTGAATACCAGCTTAAAGGGAAATTATGTTCCCTAGGTTTTTTATCTATATCACGTGACCTATACAGTAATCAAGAAAGTGGCCCTACACAAAAATTTGTTGCCATCTTTCTGAAAAAAAATTAGCAAATATATCATCATGATTAGGGTTTTTATTAATGACACAATGTGACAAGGTAGACATATTTGGGTACGGGTGTTCTAAGCTTCACTCGGGATCACAAAACTAAATCAGGATAAAATTTAATTTCCTTTTTTATTTTAGCTTCAGTGATAAGGAATTTAGTGTTAAAATAAACACGAACGTCCATCACATTCTATCATCAGAGATGTGATTCATGACACTTACTTTCTCTTGTAGTCCTTTCTGTTTCACCAAATGACAAAATATCCCCTCGGCCATGGTGGATCGACATGTATTTCCTCGAAGAAAAAGTAAACTCCATTAAACAAAAAGCCTGTATATTCAAAATTATCATACATTACCAGAAGTTTCCAATTAACACGAAAACCGCGAGTAGTGCAAAACACTTGGCATAGTCTTCTGAACAACTAGTTGGATATACCTTGTTAAACCGGTATAAATCATAAAGTAAATACGAGGGACTTCAAAGATCAGTTAATTGATTGTGGTTTTAAGTCATATATTTCATGTACAAATAATTAAACAGACTCTGCTTTGATCTAGTCCTACACGCTAACTCTATATTGTGCTAAAGATGCCAACAGCTCACAGGAAGTTATGTCACCTGACTCAGACAAATTATTCTGACACCGAACCCAAATGTCATCACTGCACCAGATACCGCGTGTTTGGTGGAGAAGCAATGAATATCAAATTTATTGTGTTTGGCCGGGGATCTAATTCGAGGTTACATAAAGCACGCCACATGCAGGGGCGTGTCCAGGATATTTGAAAGGGGGGCGTAGAATAAAAGATTTCGCCGAGCGAAGCGAGGCGAAAAAATTTTTGGACCTTTTTTGGCTTAAAAACATAAAATAATAGAAAATTGCACTAATGTAACGGTTCCTGACTTGGAGCATGTATATTTTATAGTTAAAGTGTCAGGGTGTGACATTTTTTATGCCGAGTTTTCTCCATTAATGGCTATGGGGAATCGAAGTTAGTGTCACACAAAACAACCAAAATTCATGTATTATACTGATTTACTTACCGTTTTGGTTGTTTAAAAAAGGTGTCCAAGACACCTTGATACGATTTTAAGGTCTTTTGACGTTTTGTTTTTGACATCGACATCTTTGCGAATTCTTTATCACATCAACAACAATGGATACTAATCGCAGAGTCGAACACGCCGGACTCCGAGAAACGAAATTTTACGGTTGATGATGACCCATCAAATTGGGGAATCAGTATAAAAAGAAATCAGAGTATGTGTTTAATTAATGAATATGATAAACTGCCATCATTCAATACAATACTAGCAGATTATAACGATAGTTTTTTTTTTTAAAGGAGGGGGCGTACGCCCATTACGCCCTTACCTGGACCCGCCCCTGACATGACTAATCCCTTCTGAGATTCGGCGCTGGAGATATTTTTTTATATTGACATCTCTCGCACAGAATCCCTAAAAGATTGCAACGACACCTCTTAGGTTAGAAAAACGTTTTCTTTTCGTGAGAGCATCGACCCGAAACGAGGAAAAATGATTCGTTTATAGGACCGCGGAAATCGAACCAGACACTCAAGATTGTTAACTAAGCTGATATACCAATGGAAATAAATATTTTGTTTATGTAGGGCGGGTTTAAAATCAAACAAAGTTTGAAACTTTTAGAACTCAGAAGTGGAAACAGACCCAAATCTTGAATATAATCTTAGTTACACGTCGGCAAGATTCGACTTATCAAAAGACCATAGTTATTCTGCGTTCGATCAAAGTTTGATTTTGTACCCTAGTTTGTCCCAACTTGAAGACCGATCTTAAAATAAAAAACCAAATTAAGCCTAAGATTCAACATAGTAGAGACGAGTAAGTATTCAAACTTACAAGCTTATAAATAAAAACCCACTGAAATGGTCAAGAAAGATCACTGCAATACAAATGGTTGTTCCAGGCGTAAATTCCAAAAAAAATCTATGCAAATACAATGCCTGTCTATCTCTGAATTATTTTTATTTGCCTAATATATATGCGGTATGCAATTTCGTGCACAATGCATTAAATATATACTACATGGAAGCAGCACTTGTCTCATAAATATTATACGTGTTTGTTTAACTAAATAAGGTCTTTTGAGAGAATTAATGATTCATTATATTTATTTATTTATTGAATATTAATTTGACTCGAGGACGAACTGTGTACATTTCGTTGGATAGTCATGATCAACTCGTTTCCTCTCTTACTAAGCGCGACAGACAGGCCTTTTGAAATTCTCCGACATATCATTCACAAATTTTTTGTGTGGCCTCGCTTCGCTCAGCCTTTACTTTCATTTACGCCCTAACCCAGAAGCGGATCAAGAAACATTGAAATAGAGGGGTGCCAGACGAGGTTCCTCAGAAAATGGGGAGCTAGCATTTGGAAATTTTACACACGAAAATGACAAATTTTCCGATAAAAAAGGGAGAGGTGCCGACCTCCTGCACTCCCTCGGATCCGCCACTGTAACCTGAAATCATAGATCCGCCCCTGAAGATTCTTTATAACGAATAAGGAAGTAATTCTTTTTTTCATTCAGCAGTGGTATAATTTACCTTCGACCATACATAAATTGTAAAACTATATTACGTAAGGCTTACCTAAACATACAAACAGTACAGAATGTCGTTTCTCCATATCTTTGAACAGGAGAGAAAGATCAATAAGACCTGGAAATTGATAGCTAGACTCTTATAAATCCATTACTAGTACGGTGAATAAATATATAAATACATAATCAGAATTGTGCAATGACAGACGAACCCGGATGTTTCTACTTTCATTTTCGAATAAAATCCAGCGATCCGCCTCTGAAACTATTTTTAGAGTATTTAAAATGAAGTGTTAGTCCTTTTGCAGGTATAATAACCCATTTGATAGGCGCGTGGCTGAGGCCAAATTGAACTGAAGGCAAAATTACGGCAGGGGGTCTGGGGTCCAAAAAAAAAAAAAAAATTGGCAAAATTAAATGCAGGCAACAGCTTTTTTGCCTAACTGCAGCTACGCGCCTGTTTGAATATATTTAAAACCAAAAATGGTAGGAATTATAATTCTACAATATGATTTAACGTTTAAGTATTTATTTTGTATATATATTTGGCGTTAGTCACCTTTGCCAAAATTGCACAAGCCACAGGTATTAAATTCAATTCCTTTATTAATTTTCTGACTTTTCTCGGTGGTACCAGAATAACACATTTGTGTACATTTAAAACAAATTAAAAAAAGTGAAGGAATTTAAATTCTACAATTCAATTTAACGTTTTGTATATATTTTTCGTTTGAAGTGAACATTTTGCGTTAACAGTACTAGGGACATCTTTTCCACAGGAATTAATTGACTGGTCGTGGATGGTAAACTAACACAAATGTATGTCTTTCCCGGTGCCCATCGTACTTTTAGTCTCTGGAACCCCAAAACCGAAATTTATTTGCGATATACCCTGAATTAAGTTTACATATTTAAATAAAAATTTAAAAAATCGTTGCATTCAAATGTTATGTAATATCATATTTTACTTCTGGTCTTTATTTATACCATTTCTGGTCTTTCCTGACGAAATCGTACTTTTCATCACTGACGAAATCAAACTAAAACTTATATGGTGAAGTACTCTGATAAATGTAAGCTAGGTGGTAAATTGGCGAAATCTTACGATTTAATTTGAGATTTGTGCGAACTGCTGTCTGACCCTAAAAGCGGCCATGTTTTTTGATGGATCTAAAAGCATAAATTTTATATATGCAAGATACCATAAGGAACAGTCATACCAACTTTCAACTGAATACTGTTCAGTTGTTCCAGAGGAGAAAATATTTGGACAATGCGGTTGACGACATGGTCTATGGCCAGGTGAGCTAAAAGTGGATTTCCAATTTTCGCACAATAACTTATCAAGCTATAGAGCAATCGATGTCTGGACATGCGTTGCACTGCAGCTGTGATTTATAGTTGCTAGGGAAAATGAGAAAAAAAATGGTTTCTCGGACGGATATACGGAACTATGGAACCTAATTCCCATAAATACTTAAGAATCAAAATTTCTTGATAAAATGCACAACTGCATATGGTGTTCTTACTGCATGTCAAGTTTTATGAAATTCTGTTGGATAGTTTCATAGGAGTTGCGATGACAATCAAGCTGATAAATGTTGATTTACGGTTTATTTAAAAAAAATTTCTAAATTTAAAAGGGCACAACTTTTCCTGAAAATTTCCTGACGAGGAACACAACTATGTATATATAACATATAGCATAACTCCAATAAAAATTAAAGAACCAAAATTCCCTGACAATATGAACAACTGCATATGATTTTCTTGCTACGTACCAAGTTCCAGTAATTGCTGTCGAGTAGTTGTAGAAAAGTTGCAGTGACAAAACGGTATCTTATTGTGTTTTACGAACAGACAGACGGACAGCTAGAATGATCTAACTTCTAGAACCTGCTTCTGCAATGAAACTATGGGAAAGTGTATATATCACACCCTCACTTTTTTTTTGAAAAAAAAATGAAATTTTTCGTTGAAAGCTCAGTAAAGTTGTAAGGTTTAAATAAAGTATTGGAAATTTATCAGGCCTTGGGTCAAATGTTTGTTTCAAATAAGATAAGATGCTATACAAGCATCAATAAATTGTTATTTCAAAAATAAAAACGGACACATATACAGGTTTATGTAAAATCAAATTTTTATTTCATGGCATAAACAAACAAATAAACAAATACAACTTACAATATCTCTCAATAACACTTTTGAAAATAAAAAACAATGAAAAAGGCTTACATAACTGGCATTTTTTTCCCTTGAAGAGAATTGCTTCCTTGTAGTTTTTCAGGCAGAGTACCCTGAATTTATGGACAGTTCATGTACGAGCTACCCCCCATTGACACTGTCTCATGAGAGAGATTTTTACATAAGAGCAAATTTGTAATGTAAAAAGTCAATTATGTAGTATTTTTTTCTCAGAAAACAATAACAATATAAACGAAAAACCTATGCCTTACTTGCTTTAAAAGTGCTTTTTGAAATGAAAAGGATAATTAAACCTAAGGCCTAAAATATTAACTGGGTGTGAACTACCTATTTATCTCACCAATCTCCCACTGTGTTCCCTTCATATTCTCCTACAACTCAGAGGTTATGTTCTTCTCTAAGTTAGAACGGTACCAATTTAGGAAATAGCTTGCCAGTAATGCTCTAGAATGGAGGGAGTACCCTTCTCCTTGCCAGTAATGCTCAAGAATGGAAGGAGTACCCTTCTCCTTGCCAGTAATGCTCTAGAATGAAGGGAGTACCCTCAACACATGTACTAAAAAACTTATGAAGTTCTAAATGTGAGTTTAAAATTGCTCACAGACCTTAGTTTAAAGCATTTTTTTTGCAAAAGATTAAGAGTTATTTTTAAGAGTAAATTTATGATGAATCCTAAAATATAATGATAAGGAATGGGACTCATCATCAAAACTAACAGGAAACAGATAATATAACGAATCAAAACAGTACGGTATAACTTAAATAAAAACTAAAATCAGAGACAGAGGAAGTTGAAATTAGTTCTATGGATGGTTTGGAAATACAAAGTGCATGTAGCTAAATGTAAAGTTAAAAAAAACACCACAATTATATAAGTTACATGTATTATAAGTGTAAATACTATGACAGAGATGTATGCATGTTGACCAAGAACACATTCATAAGGCAACAGCTGCAAATTAATGGAACTTGTACAATTGAGTTGTATAATCAAAAGAAATAAAATCACCTTAACCGTGGGCCGAAAAGGTTTAAAAGTTCTAACATCCCTCTGGTTCACAGGGTTCCATCCCTGTATACCCACCCTTCACTGTAGGCCGAACAGGGTTAAAAGTTCTAACATCCCTTTGGTTCACAAGGTTCCACCCCTGTATACCCACCCTTCACTGTAGGCTGAACAGGGTTAGAAGTTCTAACATCCTCTGGTTCAGAGGGCTCAATCCCTGTATACCCACCCTTCACTGTAGGCCGAACAGGGTTAAAAGTTCTAACATCCCTCTGATTCACAGGGTTCCATCCCTGTATTCCCACCCTTCACTGTAGGCTGAACAGGATTAGAAGTTCTAACACCCCTCTGGTTCACAGGGCTCCATCCCTGTATACCCACCCTTCACTGTGAGGGGAACAGGGGTAGAAGTTCTAACATCCCTCTGGTTCACAGGGTTCCATCCCTGTATTCCCACCCTTCACTGTAGGCCAAACAGGGTTAGAAGTTCTAACATCCCTCTGGTTCACAGGGTTCCATCCCTGTATTCCCACCCTTCACTGTAGGCCGAACAGGGTTAGAAGTTCTAACATCCCTCTGGTTCACAGGGTTCCATCCCTGTATTCCCACCCTTCACTGTAGGCCGAACAGGGTTAGAAGTTCTAACACCCCTCTGGTTCACAGGGCTCCATCCCTGTATACCCACCCTTCACTGTAGGCCGAACAGGGTTAAAAGTTCTAACATCCCTCTGGTTCACAGGGCTCCATCCCTGTATACCCCCCCTTCACTGTGAGAGGAACAGGGGTAGAAGTTCTAACATCCCTCTGGTTCACAGGGTTCCATCCCTGTATTCCCACCCTTCACTGTAGGCCGAACAGGGTTAGAAGTTCTAACATCCCTCTGGTTCACAGGGTTCCATCCCTGTATTCCACCCTTCACTGTAGGCCGAACAGGGTTAGAAGTTCTAACACCCCTCTGGTTCACAGGGCTCCATCCCTGTATTCCACCCTTCACTGTGAGGGGAACAGGGTTAAAAGTTCTAACATCCCTCTGGTTCACAGGGTTCCATCCATGTATACCCACCCTTCACTGTGGGTGAAACACTTCCAATTGGAAATAAGATATTAAAAATACAATTAGATAACAGAGTATAAATAACAACAGATGGCTATAAAAAGAGACAGACATGATATACATTTAATGTGTAAATGGTCATTTTTTTGTGTTTTTCAGGGGAAGAAATATGTAAATTAGCCACTAGTCCATCAGGGAAGTTTGGCATAACTGAACTGGTCCAGAGTAAAGCTTACTGGTCCTATGATATGTTTAACAGGAAAAAAACATCATAAATTAGATATCATTATAATGGAATACATCTCGTTGGGCCCCGCTGTGGTAAAATCCTGTACATAAGCTATGCACAACCCATTCAATTTATCATGCAAAACTCATTACAAAGTACAGCCAAGACACAAAACAGTCATGCAAAAATCATTTGTTTGACATTGAGGTAAAAGTTCAAGGTCAATTGTCACCATCCATGTTAAGCTGATCTACCCTCCTGCCATATCAAAACACACCAAAAGACAAAGAGTTTACAATTTACCTGCTGGTATAAGATGTATTTCAGCGATATTTAGTCATTAAAAATTTTAAATGCATTGCACAAACTGATTGAAATTTTAAAAAAATAAATATACATGTACAAATGTAGATGTGGAAATAGAAAAAATACAATGAGGTAATTAAATTTGTAAAATGCTTATTATTCAAAACTAAATGAACTTTAAAAAGGCAGTGATTATTCTCGAAAGACTTATGTGATACTAGATAAAAATAAGGCATAGTTATAAAAAGGCAATATAAGACTAAATAAAAGTCAGGTAAGACATCTCAAAAGAGTTCAAAATTTAAATAATAGAAATGTAAGTGTACAGTAAAACCTGCCTAAACCAAACCCTGTATAATTAGAAATCTGTGTAAACCAGGCACTTTTAAGGTTGTATTATACAACCTAGTAATTTGAACACCTGCCTTAATCATACAAGTTATTTAAGTCCTGAAGGAGTTGGGTTTAAGAGGGTTTTACTGTACGTTGGGTTTAGGAGGGTTTCACTGTTGTATTGTGGGTAATTTTCACAGATTCCAAATTTTCCAATGTGTATTTTTGCTGTCTTTATTTTTCACCATTTCAAATATTATTGAATGAAAATTATATGTAAAATATCTGGAGTTAAATTAGGCCATTTCTAAAATTTCACAAATATAGAAAAATAAGAACCTTGCAAAAAGTTCCTGCTTTACAGTATTGAAACATACTTAATATGTTTATGAGGTGTTTATGAGAAATTAAAACAAACATTGATTTTCATTAATACATCAAGGCAAAAATTGGCTGCAACTCAACATGTACATTAAAGGCAGTGATTTTAAACACTTTGCATGTTATATATACATGTAAATATATGAGCAACATTTGACAGTTTATAAACAATTACAATTATATGGCAAAAAAATTATGGAGTGCTTTAAAGATGACCAGATCTGAATACATGAAACTTCTTTGGATTTTAGCTATGCCCAAGTTTCAATGGTGGAACTTGGAACCTAGTGAGAAAATAATATTGTAAATGTTCTTAGTCCACACTATATTGAATAGCAATGCTGATAAATTATATCTTGTTCATTCTGTAGCCAATGTAACGAATGAAGACTTATAAATTTTGGTAATTTCTAAAAAAAGTCCACCATGTTTGAGTGAAAATGGCAAAGTTGACATGATCAGTACTGTATATGAACACATACAAATGCCACATTCTGCAGCATAAAAAACATTGCATTGTTCCAGTTAAACCAATTGCTAGTTATCTGTATCATCATGACCCTTTGGTTTCGTCCTTTTCATACTTTTCTCTAATTTCTTCCAACTCTTTGACCCAGTCTTGTACTTGATTTGTCTTGAATTTCCCTGCAATAAAAATAAAAACAACTTCTCTAATTTTGCTTCAATTTTCATACTGCTTGACCGGTGTGGAAAAAAATATTCTCATTACCGTACTAGTGACTTTTTTGTTCTCAGAGTTAGATTGGTTTAGAAATCAATTGTCTTGGACTCCATCTTGAATCAACTCGATTGCCATTGTAGTTATATTTCAGTTAAATGAGATAATTTTGGTGTTTTCTTACCTTAAATAAGAATTATTATGGGACTCATGAAGATTTGAATTGAAAAAACCTTTGAAATCATCTGGTTTCTTTTGTTTGGAATGTTTCCTACGAACTCAAATCATAACATTTCGCACGCTTTTCATTTTTGGGTATTTCTGACGTTTTTAGGGCATTTGATAAACAAAATCTACATTCAAAGCTTGTTGATTATGAATTTCTCACATCTCGTGAAATAAATTTTATAGTTTGAATAGCTAGGCAAGCCTCACGAAGTATCAGGGCTGAGGTCAGACTGAGATCAGAAAATTTATTTATTTTTAGGAGGTGTAGGTCAGATTTTTTTACTTTAAACTTATTTAGGGCTAGAATATTTATTTCTTAAAACTCCCCCCCTCTCTGATACAGTGAAAATTTTAGCTTACACACTAAAAAGACTTAGTGGAATATTTTTGTGTAAAAAACAAAGATGTCTTTACCCAGACAAAAATGATTAACAAACTATAATATTTACATGTCAAAATAATAACACAACTTGAAAGTATTGTTTCTTTTCAACTATTAATAATTTCTTACATAATGATACAATAGCCTTTAATGGTCAGAATTTTAAGTTGTCAAAACATGTGGCCAAAATCTCATGCAAAGAAAACAGAAAATTCAACTGTTTTTCCCTAATTATGCAAAATATTCACATTTTGACTCAATTTAGTACTAAGGTTTCCAATTAAACAAATTGCGAAAAAGGTTTTGCCAGGTTTTTTTTAAAATATTTTGCAAAATCGAAACAGATTAGACTAAATTTGATATAAACTGAGCATATTTCTGTTTATTTTACAAGTTTTTAATATGGTTCTTTTTTAATTAGTTGTTGTCTTTCCCAATGGGTTTTGAGTGATTTTTATATCGTTATGGCAACCCTTCAATGTAATTGTAACATTGTCCACATGTACATGGATAAATGTATATGCATAATTTAGAAACTACAAAAAATGATATTGATCAGACAAGCTTAAAATTATTTAAATACATGTACTGGTAACCAACTTATTTTTGCTTGTAAAGCAACAAAAAAAAACAAAAAAATGAATCACCACAATAAAATCCCTTCATTTTAAAGAATATATATGTTAGAGTGTAACACCCAGAGTCAAATAATAGAGAACTGAGGCAAAAAAATATATGTCTCTGTCTGGCTACCCAAACTACCCTAATTTTCGTATCTATCCTAAACATTTTATGGTCTTTTTGACTCAAGCACCAATAAAAACAGATTGTTTCCCCACTAACTCAATGTAAAATTTTTTTTTTTTTAAATTCAATAATTTTCCTACCTACATGATCTATCCTATTTTTTCTCGCTGGTAGCATGAAACAAGACTATTAATTTTTGGAGGCCTAATCTTGCAGTGATTTAGCTAGCGCTCGCCATTTTCACCATTGACGAATGATTTTCTTGATATTTTGCTCCCCCATAAAAAAAATATCGGTAAAAAAGCCTCTGATGTTCCAATGACCCCATAATTGACAACTTTATTACCTTTCCCAAGCCAATTAGGGTTTTACAATAAACAATCATGACCAATGTTTTGATTGCATCACCTTTGATCACACCTTGCTTGATCACCTGGTTGAGGCTAAATATCCCGACGAACAAATTAACGGTAATGATTTGTTTGTTGAGCGCTGTGACACGTTCTCAAAGTACTCAAAGTGTCACCGTGAAAGGCGTAAGTGCAAAGTATTCGCAAAAATAAGTTGGTTAATAGATGGAGTTGAAGTCATGTACAGAAAGAACTTTGTTTGATCCAAATCTCCTTCAGATTGATAGTTTTGTTCAGTTAAGGTAAGTATGCGGATTATACAAGGTCTTGAGAAGGTGTTTGGTATAGACATAGGGGCTTGTTTAGGGTGATTTGAAGGGTTTTACTATCAATGGGCAGCACTAGTATGGTGTTATAGTATAACCTGTCAATTTCCATAAAGAAGCCCTTGTGGTTTTAACTGGTTTTTGGGTTCATTAAAGGTTCAGTTTAGACAGGTTTTTGGTTCATCAAAGGTTCAGTTTAGACAGTTTTTGGGGTTCATTAAAGGTTCAGTTTAGACAGGTTTTTGTGTTCATTAAAAAATCAGTTTAGACAGGTTTTGGGTTCATTAAAGGTTCAGTTTAGACAGGTTTTTGAGTTCATTAAAGGTTCAGTTTAGACAGGTTTTGGGTTCATTAAAGGTTCAGTTTAGACAGGTTTAGGTTCATTAAAGATTCAGTTTAGACAGGTTTTTGGATGATTAAAGAATCGGTTTAGACAGGTTTTGGAGTTCATTAAAGGATCAGTTTAGACAGGTTTTGAGTTCATTAAAGGTTCAGTTAAGACAGTTTTTGGGGTTCATTAAAGGGTCAGTTTAGACAGGTTTTTGTGTTCATTAAAAATTCAGTTTAGACAGGTTTTGGGTTCATTAAAGGTTCAGTTTAGACAGGTTTTTGGGTTCATTTAAGGTTCTGTTTAGACAGGTTTTTGGGTTCATTAAAGGTTCAGTTTAGACAGGTTTTGGGTTCATTAAAGGTTCAGTTTAGACAGGTTTTTGGATCATTAAAGGTTCTTGGGTTCATTAAAGGTTCAGTTTAGACAGATTTTTGGATCATTAATGGTTCTGTTTAGACAGGTTTTTGGATCATTAAAGGTTCAGTTTAGACAGGCTTTTGGGTTCATTAAGGGTTCAGTTTAGTCTGTTTTTAATGTAATGGTATCAACACCACACTAACTTACTACTCTATATCTGCCTTACACTTGTTTGATGAGAACAAAAATGTAAGTATGTGTCAGAAATTTAATACCTATAAGTGACATGCATTCGGTTTTTTACAGACATAAGTTTTCATTGACTTCTCACACCACACCCAAGAAAATTGCCACTGGAATTATCTATCTTCCACTTAATGTGCAAGTAGCGTGTTTCTGAAATGTGGACAAAGACTGGATTTGATACATTTCTACAATTCTTTTTATAAGTGAATTCAGATAAAATCAGAGTTACCATTTATTGAATATTATAAGACTAAGAATTTTAATATATTCAATAAAAAATGTTATACTGTGAAAGTACTTAAATTCGTGGAAATCAATTTTCATGGATTAGGGAAGAAACACAATTTTGTGGATTTTTGAATTCGTGGTTTTGAGGTCATTATACACATCAATGAGATTCTCCTTTAATTTGCCTACCCACGAAAACCATGAAAATTTGTACCCCACGAACAATAGTACTTTCACAGTATGTACATTACAAATCATGTATTATAAAAAACATGTTTAAAGCTGATTAACAATTCTAAAGGAGTAGGTTCAGAAAATATCAAAATCAGCCAAAAAAACTTAAGTGTTTAAAATAAATTTGAAAATTGCATAAGTTACTAATTGAATATGTGCCTTTCATGAAAAAACAAAGTTTCATTGCTGTTAATGCATGTCTTGAACTAAAATTGTTGATGAAAATAACACAAAATCTAAAAATCTAGCTCAATTGTGCTAAAATAGCTTATTTCATGAGACATCTTTATGTAGAAAATATAGAGTGCATATGTCAAACTCTTTGATATTTATACAAAAATAGCCTTCTGTACCATCACAACTTCTAACAAAAGATTTTGTTGTTCATAACTTGCACTGTATTTTTGGATTAAAAAACTACCCATAATCCACAGATTTTTGTGAAAGTTCTTTGAAAACTACGTAGAAGTAGAGTTTTGTGCCCACCTTGTGACAAAATTATCATGCAACAGCATGTATTTTCTGTATATTAGTATTCAGACAGTATTTTAGCTTTAAATAGGCAAATTGAAAATTTCAAATAGTTAGTTGAAACTTCGGTAAAATTGTAGGCCAGAAACTAGTGTTAGTGAATTTACCCCTTTGTATAATAAAAAAAAATATTGATACCAGTCCAACCTCCAGTCCTTATTTCACACACAGCCAAAATTGACTTAACTTTATGACACTTGTAAACCACTTGTCCAAATAATTCTGAATTTATGTGAATATAATTGCACATTACTTTAAATCCTCTTTGTGGACCACTTACAATACTTTAGCTTAAGACAAACAATTTGGATAAGAGGTGTTAACAAATGCATAATAGAAAATCTGCATTAACTTAAAATAGTATTTTAAATGCTAACAAATTTTCTTAACATACCATTGACATTTAATGGAGAGAGAAATGAACTGATATAAGCATTCCTAGACTGTTCTATTTGTTAATCCCTATTACACAAGCAATAACGTTTGATGTTTGTGGAAGTTTTAATGATTCATCGGTTTTCCACTTGGTTTTGACAAGAACAAATTAGAATAAAAGAATTTTCAAAAGAGTTTGTGTTTATTTTTGTACTGGTTAATAGTTCCAAGCTTCTAAAGACATTCTTTTATTGCGATTTCAAATTATCATTTGGCAAAATGCTGATATATCTATAATAGATTTATTCACCTTAAGTCATTATAAATGTAAGATGGGAGGTGATACATGCATGTCAAAAACAAATTCAAAGACAGTTACAGACCATACAACCAGTCTTGTTTACAGACCATACAATACGACTTGTTTACAGACCATACAACCATTCTTGTTTACAGACCATACAATCAGTCTTGTTTACAGACCATACAATCCGTCTTGTTTACAGACCATACAACCAGTCTTGTTTACAGACCATACAATCAGTCTTATTTACAGACCATACGATATGTCTTGCTTACAGACCATACAATCAGTCTTGTTTACAGACCATACAATCCGTCTTGTTTACAGACCATACAACCAGTCTTGTTCATAAACCTTACAATACTACTTGTTTACAGACCATACAATCCGTCTTGTTTACAGACCATACAACCAATCTTGTTTACAGACCATACAATCAGTTTTGCTTACAGACCATACAATCAGTCTTGTTTACAGACCATACAATCAGTCTTGTTTACAGACCATACAATCAGTCTTGTTTACAGACCATACAATCCGTCTTGTTTACAGACCATACAACCAGTCTTGCTTACAAACCATACAACCAGTCTTGTTTACAGACCACACAATCCGTCTTGTTTACAAACCATACAATCCGTCTTGTTTACAGACCATACAACCAGTCTTGTTTACAGACCATACAATCTGTCTTGTTTACAAACCATACAATCCGTCTTGTTTACAGACCATACAACCAGTCTTGTTTACAGACCATACAATCCGTCTTGTTTACAGACCATACAATCCGTCTTGTTTACAGACCATACAACCAGTCTTGTTTACAGACCATACAACCAGTCTTGTTTACAGACCATACAATCCGTCTTGTTTACAGACCATACAATCAGTCTTGTTTACAGACCATACAATCAGTTTTGCTTACAGACCATACAATACGACTTGTTTACAGACCATACAACCAGTCTTGTTTACAGACCATACAATACGACTTGTTTACAGACCATACAACCAATCTTGTTTACAGACCATACAATCAGTCTTGTTTACAGACCATACAATCAGTTTTGCTTACAGACCATACAACCAGTCTTGTTTACAGACCATACAATCAGTCTTGTTTACAGACCATACAATCAGTTTTGTTTACAGACCATACAACCAGTCTTGTTTACAGACCATACAATACGACTTGTTTACAGACCATACAACCAGTCTTGTTTACAGACCATACAATCAGTTTTGTTTACAGACCATACAATACGACTTGTTTACAGACCATACAATCAGTTTTGTTTACAGACCATACAATCAGTTTTGCTTACAGACCATACAACCAGTCTTGTTTACAGACCATACAATACGACTTGTTTACAGACCATACAATACGACTTGTTTACAGACCATACAACCAGTCTTGTTTACAGACAATACAATCAGTTTTGTTTACAGACCATACAATACGACTTGTTTACAGACCATACAATACGACTTGTTTACAGACCATACAATCAGACTTGCTTACAGACCATACAACCAGTCTTGTTTACAGACCATACAATCAGTCTTGTTTACAGACCATACAATCTGTCTTGTTTACAGACCATACAATCCGTCTTGTTTACAGACCATACAACCAGTCTTGTTTACAGACCACACAATCCGTCTTGTTTACAAACCATACAATCCCTCTTGTTTACAGACCATACAACCAGTCTTGTTTACAGACCATACAATCCGTCTTGTTTACAGACCATACAACCAGTCTTGTTTACAGACCATACAATCAGTCTTATTTACAGACCATACGATATGTCTTGCTTACAGACCATACAATCAGTCTTGTTTACAGACCATACAATCCGTCTTGTTTACAAACCATACAATCCGTCTTGTTTACAAACCATACAATCTGTCTTGTTTACAGACCATACAACCAGTCTTGTTTACAGACCATACAATCAGTCTTGTTTACAAACCATACAATCCGTCTTGTTTACAGACCATACAACCAGTCTTGTTTACAGACCATACAATCAGTCTTGTTTACAGACCATACAACCAGTCTTGTTTACAGACCATACAATCCGTCTTGTTTACAGACCATACAACCAGTCTTGTTTACAGACCATACAATCAGTCTTGTTTACAGACCATACAACCAGTCTTGTTTACAGACCATACAATCCGTCTTGTTTACAGACCATACAATCCGTCTTGTTTACAAACCATACAACCAGTCTTGTTTACAGACCATACAATCCGTCTTGTTTACAGACCATACAACCAGTCTTGTTTACAGACCATACAACCAGTCTTGTTTACAGACCATACAATCCGTCTTGTTTACAGACCATACAATCAGTCTTGTTTACAGACCATACAATCAGTCTTGTTTACAGACCATACAATCAGTTTTGCTTACAGACCATACAATACGACTTGTTTACAGACCATACAACCAGTCTTGTTTACAGACCATACAATACGACTTGTTTACAGACCATACAACCAATCTTGTTTACAGACCATACAATCAGTCTTGTTTACAGACCATACAATCAGTTTTGCTTACAGACCATACAACCAGTCTTGTTTACAGACCATACAATCAGTCTTGTTTACAGACCATACAATCTGTCTTGTTTACAGACCATACAATCCGTCTTGTTTACAGACCATACAATCCGTCTTGTTTACAGACCATACAACCAGTCTCGTTTACAGACCACACAATCTGTCTTGTTTACAAACCATACAATCCCTCTTGTTTACAGACCATACAACCAGTCTTGTTTACAGACCATACAATCCGTCTTGTTTACAGACCATACAACCAGTCTTGTTTACAGACCATACAATCAGTCTTATTTACAGACCATACGATATGTCTTGCTTACAGACCATACAATCAGTCTTGTTTACAGACCATACAATCCGTCTTGTTTACAGACCATACAACCAGTCTTGTTTACAAACCATACAATACGACTTGTTTACAGACCATACAATCCGTCTTGTTTACAGACCATACAACCAATCTTGTTTACAGACCATACAATCAGTTTTGTTTACAGACCATACAACCAATCTTGTTTACAGACCATACAACCAGTCTTGTTTACAGACCATACAACCAGTCTTGTTTACAGACCATACAATCCGTCTTGTTTACAAACCATACAATCTGTCTTGCTTACAGACCATACAACCAGTCTTGTTTACAGACCATACAATCAGTCTTGTTTACAAACCATACAATCCGTCTTGTTTACAGACCATACAACCAGTCTTGTTTAGAGACCATACAATCAGTCTTGTTTACAGACCATACAACCAGTCTTGTTTACAGACCATACAATCCGTCTTGTTTACAGACCATACAATCCGTCTTGTTTACAAACCATACAACCAGTCTTGTTTACAGACCATACAACCAGTCTTGTTTACAGACCATACAATCCGTCTTGTTTACAGACCATACAATCAGTCTTGTTTACAGACCATACAATCAGTCTTGTTTACAGACCATACAATCAGTTTTGCTTACAGACCATACAATACGACTTGTTTACAGACCATACAACCAATCTTGTTTACAGACCATACAATCAGTCTTGTTTACAGACCATAAAATCAGTTTTGCTTACAGACCATACAACCAGTCTTGTTTACAGACCATACAATCAGTCTTGTTTACAGACCATACAATCAGTTTTGTTTACAGACCATACAACCAGTCTTGTTTACAGACCATACAATACGACTTGTTTACAGACCATACAACCAGTCTTGTTTACAGACCATACAATCAGTTTTGTTTACAGACCATACAATACGACTTGTTTACAGACCATACAACCAGTCTTGTTTACAGATCATACAATCAGTTTTGCTTACAGACCATACAACCAGTCTTGTTTACAGACCATACAATACGACTTGTTTACAGACCATACAATACGACTTGTTTACAGACCATACAACCAGTCTTGTTTACAGACCATACAATCAGTTTTGTTTACAGACCATACAATACGACTTGTTTACAGACCATACAATACGACTTGTTTACAGACCATACAATCAGACTTGCTTACAGACCATACAACCAGTCTTGTTTACAGACCATACAATCAGTCTTGTTTACAGACCATACAATCTGTCTTGTTTACAGACCATACAATCCGTCTTGTTTACAGACCATACAATCCGTCTTGTTTACAGACCATACAATCCGTCTTGTTTACAGACCATACAATCAGTCTTGTTTACAGACCATACAACCAGTCTTGTTTACAGACCACACAATCCGTCTTGTTTACAAACCATACAATCCGTCTTGTTTACAGACCATACAACCAGTCTTCTTTACAGACCATACAATCCATCTTGTTTACAAACCATACAATCTGTCTTGTTTACAGACCATACAACCAGTCTTGTTTACAGACCATACAATCAGTCTTGTTTACAAACCATACAATCCGTCTTGTTTACAGACCATACAACCAGTCTTGTTTACAGACCATACAATCAGTCTTGTTTACAGACCATACAACCAATCTTGTTTACAGACCATACAATCCGTCTTGTTTACAGACCATACAATCCGTCTTGTTTACAAACCATACAACCAGTCTTGTTTACAGACCATACAATCAGTCTTGTTTACAGACCATACAATCCGTCTTGTTTACAAACCATACAACCAGTCTTGTTTACAGACCATACAACCAGTCCTGTTTACAGACCATACAATCCGTCTTGTTTACAGACCATACAATCAGTCTTGTTTACAGACCATACAATCAGTCTTGTTTACAGACCATACAATCAGTTTTGCTAACAGACCATACAATACGACTTGTTTACAGACCATACAACCAGTCTTGTTTACAGACCATACAATACGACTTGTTTACAGACCATACAACCAATCTTGTTTACAGACCATACAATCAGTCTTGTTTACAGACCATACAATCAGTTTTGCTTACAGACCATACAACCACTCTTGTTTACAGACCATACAATCAGTCTTGTTTACAGACCATACAATCAGTTTTGTTTACAGACCATACAACCAGTCTTGTTTACAGACCATACAATCAGTTTTGTTTACAGACCATACAATACGACTTGTTTACAGACCATACAACCAGTCTTGTTTACAGACCATACAATCAGTTTTGCTTACAGACCATACAACCAGTCTTGTTTACAGACCATACAATACGACTTGTTTACAGACCATACAATACGACTTGTTTACAGACCATACAACCAGTCTTGTTTACAGACCATACAATCAGTTTTGTTTACAGACCATACAATACAACTTGTTTACAGACCATACAATACGACTTGTTTACAGACCATACAATCAGACTTGCTTACAGACCATACAACCAGTCTTGTTTACAGACCATACAATCAGTCTTGTTTACAGACCATACAATCTGTCTTGTTTACAGACCATACAATCCGTCTTGTTTACAGACCATACAATCAGTCTTGTTTACAGACCATACAACCCGTCTTGTTTACAGACCACACAATCCGTCTTGTTTACAAACCATACAATCCGTCTTGTTTACAGACCATACAACCAGTCTTGTTTACAGACCATACAATCCGTCTTGTTTACAAACCATACAATCCGTCTTGTTTACAGACCATACAACCAGTCTTGTTTACAGACCATACAATCAGTCTTGTTTACAAACCATACAATCCGTCTTGTTTACAGACCATACAACCAGTCTTGTTTACAGACCATACAATCAGTCTTGTTTACAGACCATACAACCAGTCTTGTTTACAGACCATACAATCCGTCTTGTTTACAGACCATACAATCCGTCTTGTTTACAAACCATACAACCAGTCTTGTTTACAGACCATACAATCAGTCTTGTTTACAGACCATACAATCCGTCTTGTTTACAGACCATACAATCAGTCTTGTTTACAGACCATACAATCAGTCTTGTTTACAGACCATACAATCAGTTTTGCTTACAGACCATACAATACGACTTGTTTACAGACCATACAACCAGTCTTGTTTACAGACCATACAATACGACTTGTTTACAGACCATACAACCAATCTTGTTTACAGACCATACAATCAGTCTTGTTTACAGACCATACAATCAGTTTTGCTTACAGACCATACAACCAGTCTTGTTTACAGACCATACAATCAGTCTTGTTTACAGACCATACAATCAGTTTTGTTTACAGACCATACAACCAGTCTTGTTTACATACCATACAATACGACTTGTTTACAGACCATACAACCAGTCTTGTTTACAGACCATACAATCAGTTTTGTTTACAGACCATACAATACGACTTGTTTACAGACCATACAACCAGTCTTGTTTACAGACCATACAACCAGTCTTGTTTACAGACCATACAATCAGTCTTGTTTACAGACCATACAATACGACTTGTTTACAGACCATACAATCCGTCTTGTTTACAGACCATACAATCCGTCTTGTTTACAGACCATACAATACGACTTGTTTACAGACCATACAATCCGTCTTGTTTACAGACCATACAATCAGTCTTGTTTACAGACCATACAATACGACTTGTTTACAGACCATACAATCCGTCTTGTTTACAGACCATACAATACGACTTGTTTACAGACCATACAATCCGTCTTGTTTACAGACCATACAATACGTCTTGTTTACAGACCATACAATCAGTCTTGTTTACAGACCATACAATACAACTTGTTTACAGACCATACAATGCGTCTTGTTTACAGACCATACAACCAGTCTTGTTTACAGACCATACAATCAGTCTTGTTTACAAACCATACAATCCGTCTTGTTTACAGACCATACAATCAGTTTTGTTTACAGACCATACAACCAAACTTGTTTACAGACCATACAAGCAGTCTTGTTTACAGACCATACAACCAGTCTTGTTCACAGACCATACAATCCGTCTTGTTTACAGACCATACAACCAGTCTTGTTTACAGACCATACAATCAGTCTTGTTTACAGACCATACAATCAGTCTTGTTTACAGACCATACAACCAGTCTTGTTTACAGACCATACAATCAGTTTTGCTTACAGACCATACAACCAGTCTTGTTTACAGACCATACAACCAGTCTTGTTTACAAACCATACAATCCGTCTTGTTTACAGACCATACAATCCGTCTTGTTTACAGACCATACAACCAGTCTTGTTTACAGACCATACAATCCGTCTTGTTTACAGACCATACAATCCGTCTTGTTTACAAACCATACAACCAGTCTTGTTTACAGACCATACAATCCGTCTTGTTTACAGACCATACAACCAGTCTTGTTTACAGACCATACAACCAGTCTTGTTTACAGATCATACAATCAGTATTGTTTACAGACCATACGATATGTCTTGCTTACAGACCATACAATCAGTCTTGTTTACAGACCATACAATCAGTTTTGCTTACAGACCATACAATCAGTCTTGTTTACAGACCATACAATCCGTCTTGTTTACAGACCATACAACCAGTCTTGTTTACAGACCATACAATCCGTCTTGTTTACAGATCATACAATCAGTCTTGTTTACAGACCATGCAATAGGACTTGTTTACAGACCATACAATCAGTCTTGTTTACAGACCATACAAAACGACTTGTTTACAGACCATACAAAACGACTTGTTTACAGACCATACAATCCGTCTTGTTTACAGACCATACAATACGTCTTGTTTACAGACCATACAATCAGTCTTGTTTACAGACCATACAATACGACTTGTTTACAGACCATACAATCCGTCTTGTTTACAGGCCATACAATCAGTCTTGTTTACAGACCATACAATCCGTCTTGTTTACAGACCATACAATCAGTCTTGTTTACAGACCATACAATATGACTTGTTTACAGACCATACAACCAGTCTTGTTTACAGACCATACAACCAGTCTTGTTTATAGACCATACAATCTGTCTTGTTTACAGACCATACAATCCGTCTTGTTTACAGACCATACAACCAGTCTTGTTTACAGACCATACAATCAGTCTTGTTTACAAACCATACAATCCGTCTTGTTTACAGACCATACAATCAGTTTTGTTAACAGACCATACAACCAATCTTGTTTACAGACCATACAACCAGTCTTGTTTACAGACCATACAATCAGTTTTGTTTACAGACCATACAACCAGTCTTGTTTACAGACCATACAATCAGTCTTGTTTACAAACCATACAATCCGTCTTGTTTACAGACCATACAACCAGTCTTGTTTACAGACCATACAATCAGTTTTGCTTACAGACCATACAACCAATCTTGTTTACAGACCATACAACCAATCTTGTTTACAGACCATACAATCAGTTTTGTTTACAAACCATACAATACGACTTGTTTACAGACCATACAATACGACTTGTTTACAGACCATACAACCAGTCTTGTTTACAGACCATACAATCAGTTTTGCTTACAGTCCATACAATCTGTCTTGTTTTTCATTCAGTTATTGCAATTTTTGAGATATAAACTTTGTGTATGAAATTGGTACTGGGTAAGAGTTATCCTTCTTGATTTGGTTGATTATGTGGAAAATGAATGTATAGTTTTCTCCAACAAACAGATCTGTATGCCGAAAAGACTATAGTTACTGGTATGTAAAAACGCATGGAGTGCCTTTGTCAATTATTTTTTCATGAATCTAATTTTAAAGAACACGAAAACTAGACAGAGCAAAAATTTCCCCAAAAAGTTAGGAGTATTTGATCTGTAAAAAAAACAATCTATTAGGAAATTGGTGTTAAATATAATGTCTGCCTTCCCCTTAGTCTTTGTCTTAGTAAAATATATTTGTATGCTTCAAAAGGCAAATTACAGGTAAGATTGCTTACTTAGCAAAACATTCTGATACCCTTATTAGGAATTAATTTGATGAATGAAAGAATTGCCAGTATTTAATCTGTCAGTTTCAGAGCTCATCATTAAAATTGATTGAAAGAAAGCATGTATATGTGGCATCATGCATATAAATAAATTCATAAAGGACTCTACTGTGTTCCTCACCAGAATAACATCTAGAATTGGGCATATTCATGATACATACATGTAAAGCATGCTGTTTATTCAACTGATCATTTTCCCAATTAATACAAATACCCCTTTCAGTGCCCCAAAAGACACCATTTATTTTTACATGTCATGGTACATTGATCATCAATGTAACGTTACTTTCTACTCTGGAATTTTCAAATTTAAATTGGTATTTTTTTGTACATTGTAAAAGGGAATTTTTTTATGCATTTTTTTCATTAAAATGTGAAATTTAAACACAGCGAAAATTGAATTTGCTATTTTCCCTCACAAACAGCGAAAAAAACTTAATCGAAAATTTCCGGATATACACTTACTAGATTGAAAAAACATCATAAATTTTTAGTTTTGCTGCACCATGAGTTTCTTCTACCATAGGCAGTGTCTGAATTTTATACAGATTGGTACTTGAAGTATTAAGTGTTAATTGTCAAGAAAATTATCTAAACCAAATTACAAACCAGGTGTTGATCCAAAAATTCATAAAAACTGAAAGACTGACAACTTTTAGAACTTTAGAAAAAAAACCTGAGATCGTAAGAGAGAGAGAGAAAATTGTTTGTATAGAGTTGACTTTTATCAAGAAAAAAAATGTCTTAAATATAATTATTTGAGACGAGAAATGACTTTTTTTTTGTCTAAAAAGTCTGTTGGTGAAAAGGCATTTCATAACTACAGCAGACCCATGTCTCCTTTCGGTACTGCAGATCTCTGTCTCCTTTAGGTACTGCAGACCCCTGTCTCCTTTCTGTACTGCAGACTCCTGTCTCCGGTAGGTACAGCAGACCCTTGTCTCCTTTAGGTACTGCAGACTCTTGTCTCCTTTAGGTACAGCAGACCCCTATCTCCTTTAGGTACTGCAGACCCCTGTCTCCTTTAGGTACAGCAGACCCCTGTACTGCAGACCCCTGTCTCCTTTGGGTACTGCAGACCCCTGTCTCCTTTAGGTACAGCAAACTCCTGTCTCTTTTAGGTACTGCAGACCCCTGTCTCCTTTAGGTACAGCAAACCCCTGTCTCCTTTAGGTACTGCAGAATCTCTTTAACCATTTTATTGCTGATCAATATTTATTTTTCAGTCTATGAATGATGTAAAGCTCCTTCATCACTTTTTGGAGCAATAAAATGGATGGAATGATGGACAGACAAGATGATTCCAATATAAATGAACTACCCACTTATTGTATATAATTAAAAATTATTCCACTTAATTGCATATTCCTGTTAATTGCATAGAAACTCAAAGAACAGAAACATTTCCCATCATGTCCATTGAAAAAAAAATTCCTCTTATTTGCATAAAATACAAACAAATATCAGGAAATTCCTCTTCACTGCATAAATATTTTTCAAAATACTAAAATATGTACCTAAATGGGTAAAACAACAATATATCACTAGTGAAATGCCTGAGTTTTATTTAGAAATTTGTTTTACAACAATATTTTTTCTTCCTTTTAATAAGACACTAAGGCAGAAATCAACTAGTGACATAAGAAAGGAATATATTCCACTAAAACAGTGTAGACATCAGAAGTTTTCCCTTGAGGCTTCTGTTAATTGCATATTCCTGTTAACTGCAATTTTTTTTCTGACAAATAAGCGATTAGCAGGACTCCACTGCACTATACTTTTCAGATTTCTGTTTGTTTACTTTCTTAGATTTATCTGCTGGTCCATATAATGTCATATGGACAGGTAGAAAATTGTAAAGACCGCATCACTTTCAAATTAAGAATGTTACATCATAAATTAAGTTTTTTGTTTTTTTCTCTTTTCTTCCACACAAATGATCCAGAGTAAACTACATTTAAAAAGTATAATATAGCTAATAGTTTAATTGCAATATATGGACTGGTTGGTCCCCCCAAAAATATTAAATGGTCTTCAGCTATCCTTCAGTGAGGGCAACCAATCATCCAATATATTCCAATATCATCCTCAGCATCACAAAATTTGTCAAGTCTTGTCAATACATACCTTTTGTACTATCAAAGAATTCCTGTAAAGATCCAGGTTTCTTGGCTAACTGTTCATACTCATGGGCTTGGAAAATCATCTCAAATTTATCTAAGTCTTTTACAAACAGTGCTTCTTCTGATGTCTGATGTTCATATTCCTATGAAAAATACATAATAATTCTATACATGGAAATATGTACAGAACAGTGTTTCTCAGTTTCAAGACATTACAAATCTTCTCTAACACTGCTATTAAGAGAAGAAGAAAGGAGATATTGTAGACATCCAATGGTAAGATTTAAAGTTCTCCATAACAAGGCTCTGTCATGTTTGAGATTTCCTGATGTCATATTTTCTTGCAGAGTTTGAATCATTTTCTGACTCCTAAAATTAATTATGTGATAATTATGCCAATGAAAATTTCTCAAATGAGCTGAGTTAGGGAACATTAAATTTTATCTGATGTCTGTCATTCCTACTCTTGCATTTTCTGGCAGTGTCTGACAACAATTAGGAATGCCCTGTCTGATTTACAAAACCAACGAAAAAGAGGAAATTGACAAAAGCTGAAGTAAACATACAATAAAATAAGAAAAGAAATGGTAAAATCCAGATTTGATGAAATGAAACTCCACTATAAAACAGAAAAAATTGTGTCTGGTACATGTATTCACAAGTTTTAATTGTAATGTTTAACCTCTTCACTAACTTGCCTTATCTTCCAGTGGGAGTACAAGTTCTTTTTTAACCTCTTCACTAATTATATACATGTATAACTAACCTGTAACATGGAGTACAAGATCTTTTCAAATCTTTTCACTAACTAACCCGTAACATGGAGTACAAGTTCTTTTCAAACCTTTTCACTAACTAACTCATAACATGGAGTACAATTTCTTTTCAAACCTCTCCACTAACTAACTCGTAACATGGAGTACAAGATCTTTACTAACCTTTTCACTAACTAACCCATAACATGGAGTACAAGTTCTTTTCAAATCTTTTCACTAACTAATTCATAACATGGAGTACAAGTTCTTTTCAAACCTCTTCACTAACTAACTCTTAACATGGAGTACAAGATCTTTATTAACCTTTTCACTAACTAACCAATAACATGAAGTACAATTTCTTTTCAAACCTCTTCCCTAACTAACTGGTAACATGGAGTACAAGATCTTTACTAACCTTTTCACTAACTAACCGTAACATGGAGTACACGTTCTTTTCAAACCTCTTCACTAACTAACCCATAAAATGGAGAACAAGTTCTTTTCAAACCTTTTCACTAACTAACCCATAACATGGAGTACAAGTTCTTTTCAAACCTCTTCACTAACTAACCCATAACATGGAGTA
Source organism: Perna viridis (assembly GCA_037379345.1). Classification (NCBI taxonomy): domain Eukaryota; kingdom Metazoa; phylum Mollusca; class Bivalvia; order Mytilida; family Mytilidae; genus Perna; species Perna viridis. The sequence continues at coordinate 28,018,382 of CM074524.1, read as the reverse complement.
CAATTTCTTTTCAAACCTCTTCACTAACTAACTTGTAACATGGAGTACAAGATATTTACTAACCTTTTCTCTAACTAACACGTAACATGGAGTACAAGTTCTTTTCAAACCTTTTCACTAACTAACTCATTACATGGAGTACAAGTTCTTTTCAAACCTCTTCACTAACTAACCGTAACATGGAGTACACGTTCTTTTCAAACCTCTTCACTAACTAACCCATAACATGGAGTACAAGTTCTTTTCAAACCTCTTTTAACTTACTTACCTCCAACACAGTGAGTACATTTCTTCTCAAACTTTCTTACCTCCAAGAGGGAGTACATTTCTGTTGCAACCTCTACACTACCTTACCTCCCAGAGTGAGTATGCTTCTGTTCCAACCTCTACACTAACTTACCTCCCAGAGTAAGTACATTTCTGTTCCAATCTCTATACTAACTTACCTCCCAGAGTGAGTACAATTCTTTTCCAACCTCTTCACTAACTAAGTCTGATATATGCTTCATTGCCATCTACAAAAAGTGTAGAAAATATAGATACATGTATACAAACACAAATTTACATTGTATATGTATAGTTTTTATGTTTCACAAGAAACAGACATCAAATGTTGAAGTGTGCCCTTAAGATGTGCATAGCAGGTTGATGTAGCTTAGTCTATTTGTTAATTACTATCCTGAATATATAAATTAACTGAATTTCCAGAAGCATGAATCAGTTTTTAAAAGATTATGGCACAGCATTGGTACACAGGCAAATATTAACATTAATTTATTGTGAATTTAATGCTAAATTCACATTAACTTTTTAACGCTAATTAAGCAACAAATATCAAGCAATTAATGTTTAACTGACGTTAACATTTTTTAACATTAAATTGAGGCTTAATGTTCTCAACAAAAAATATTTTACATCACAATAATGAAGGCATATGCAATAACTATTTCCAGTTCATATGTTAATCTAATGTTAAAATTTAAACATCATATTGACAATAATTTAATGTAAAATATTCTTGATGAAAATAAATAAAAATTGCAGTATAACAGACACATTATATCTAAAAACTTTGCAGCAAAATACATAAGATGTGATTTTATTTTGACATGTGTTATATTTATGGAAAAGGGGAGATAATCAAATCTATACCTCTTCTCTCTGTCGTTTTTCTGTTTTATCTATTCTGTCTGATGGTGTTAGGTCTCCAACAATACTCTCTGCCATATCATGGACTAAAGATAACTTTATACATCTAAAAAAAAAGGGAAAAACTTTTAATAAAAAAATATACAGGGACAAGTTATAATATATACATGTACATGTATACTGGAAAAAAATTGCTATATACATGTTCACAGTTACAATGTATTTGCTTTAAACAATTTGTAACAGATATTTTGTTTTTGAAATTCAGTAAACAAAATGTATCTTCTTGTGTGAAATATCTAGTGTGTATTCACAAAAAAATATCTCAATATAAATTTGACATTATGAATCTTGGCAGGAATAGTGGTTAGAAGTACAAATATCAATGTTGTAACTGACTTATATCATGATTTGATATATCAATTCACTAACCTGAAATTATCACCATATCTAAAATTTGTTTGAACAAAAAAAAAACAAAAACATATTGAGGACTTCAAATGGTTGTCATATATAACCAAAATATAATTACTTGTGCCAAAAGACGCTCAGAAATTTAATCTGTCAACAGAACAATTTCCACATTACCATAAAATCTTGGCTTTCTTTGGCCTTCTTGAGGTACATGTACATGTATTTCTGTTATTCACTCTTTCAAATTCATTAATTGATCATTATGTTAGAAATTACATTAACATTAAATGGCCTATGTGTTATGACAGTGTGTACATATTGAAGTTATTAAGCTCAGAAACAACAAAAGTAATAAAATCTACAGTAAAACAACAAAGACAATTCTTAAAAATTACTAAAAAGAATTATAATGACACAAAAAAAATACATTAATTGTAAACCTATTCTGAGTGTAAACAAGGTGAATAAAATATGTGTTGGGGTAAAACTAGTAGTTTTATAATGTCTTATGCACTCCTATTTAAATGTCAATTCAAAATGAACTGAACATTTCTTACACTGACTTACTTAACTCTGTCTAACCCACTATTTGGATCAATAAGAAAAGACATTGTAGCCATCCTATACATGTGATCTGAAACACTTTCTGGTTCATTAACATTCCGTAACACCCAACCTGTTCTCTTAACCCTCTGAAATCAAAAGCAGAAAATTACCTATACATTACAAAAAGTCATTACTAAGTCTGTATCAAAACTTAATCATGAAGAAACTTGTTTCTGAACTTCATGTAAATGTTTGTTGTACATGTAGTTCATCTTACTATAATGTCAGATGTGTATCTTCGTGATTTGTCATTGATTTGTCAGTGGCATATTTCATGATTGTTTATTAGTTGTATACACAATGTACATGTATCCTTACAATGTAAATAAATCCCATATACTATCACAGGACAAGCATATGAATGAGACCATAGTGTTCAATTAAAAAATATATATAATGAACAACCTCGTTGAAAATATTAATGCTACAAATGCCTACATATAGGCAAAAACCAAAAAAAAGTTCAAGCCAATTTAAATATGCAGTTTGTGTGATTTGCATTTGGAATTTAGTGGGTGGCAAATCAGAAAATAGCTTTAAACTGAATCTAAATAGAGATTTTTCATTTTTTGTGAGTGCTTTAACATCCTGACTCACATTTCATGTATTTCGGTACAAGAATGTTAGACAAATTGTAACCCCATTTGAACATATACATGTATACTAATTCCCTACCAACCAGTCCTAACTCTGTCCAATAAATAAAATATGTTTGGCAGAGAAGCAAAACCTAATCTTTGGTGTGATTTTGCTGGCAATCTAACCCATATCTCTTACTCATGACATCAGCATGCAATCACCCACCCTCAGACCACAGAGGTGGTTAATATAGGGATTAGGGGTGACCCATTATAACTGACTCTCACCAACATTAAGAGTGAATTTAAATTCATCAATTGACATAATTCAGTTAAGGTGACACTTCATGTGTTTACTGTAAAAAAAATCATTGTTTTTGAAGGTCTACAGTATCAATAATATGTAATTAGGTTTTTCTCTGTAATCATTTGATACCCTTGATATATTTTGTTGTACAGATGTGCCTTAGTTTTTGTCAAGCTGCCTTCCGTTCACAAATTCTTACTTTCACATAATTTTTATGTACATGTATTATTAATAAAATCTGAAAAATATACTGAAATTTATGACAACAAACTGAGAGGAAAAAGTACTTGTTATAAGAATTATTTCAGTATTGAACCTTAAGTTGTCCCATAAGCGACATGAACTCAAACAATTTTCCAACGTTGGATTTAGCCATAATGCTTTCAGCTTCTTAAGTAAATCATAACAAACTGGTACCCAATCTGGCTCAACTAAATTAAACAAGTGTGAGCAATGCTGTCAATTAGCCCAATCAAAAGATGTGTAACAAAAAGATATATACACGAACCTGTATGTTTCTTTTTTATAACGAATACAACAACGGTCAAATAAGCACTTGCTTGGATTATTGAAGTTGAATTTTTTCAGTTTTTATTTTGAATGATTGAGATGACACTTCCTGTGTTAAAAGAAAACACACGAATGTTACTATAGTTACTTAAAGATTAACATATTACATAAACTAATTTCCTGGGGTGATATTAGAAAAAAAGATTTGCCTGTGGGTCAGGACTATTTTCTTTAGTTTTTTTTTCCCAAAATAGTGCATCACAGTTTTTGAAGTTTTGGGGGTCGAGACAATCTTTAGTCAGGATTTTTTATAACATATAATATACACTCCCTGTTGTATCATAGTCAGATTATTATATTGGGGTCTACTTATTTAACTCAAGATTCAATCCATTGAACATTTAGGTTACTCATAGGTTGAGTATTTTATTTATTTATTTTTTGGGGGGGAGGGAGAGTCCAGAGACATGTGCATCAGGGAGTGTATATTAGAGGTAGAAGTCACTTGAAACAATCTATATTGATTAAGTTGCTATTTGGCTGTTTATTAGCCAATTTTCTCATTTTTTTCTGTTGGAAGTATGGAAACTTTGCTAAGGGTGTTTGCATAAACCACTGGATGGATTTTGCACTGAATGATGTACCAAATTATAGGTAAAAGATTCGATAAAGGCAACATGTATTTTTTTTTTATTTATTTGAAATAAAAGGAATGTAAATATTTTTTCATTTCAAAGTTAGGTCCTTTTAGACAAATACCCCAAAAAAATCAATTGTTTAAAGGGTTCAAGGTAGATTTGTGATTGAGTGTTTTTTAAAACTTTTGCATCTATTAAAATAAAATTAATATCAAATGAAAGAAAAAAATTTGCTGAATGGCAATGGCTATTTTTAATAATTATGTTTTGAATAACAATAAATTGATGACTAAGTGAATGTACCTATATCTTGAGAAAGAAATATTAAAATTTTCAATTTCAAAAACTACACTCCAGTAAGCTGTTAATCATTGTGTCTTCCTGCTTGTTTTACCTATTGAATTTACTACCAATTATAAGATTCCAGAAACTTTTTTAATAATATGATATCATTTCTATTGCAGATTCAGATTCAGATTTAATATTTTATAATACAGTCTCACCTGTATAACATGACAAATATACAATTATAATAAAGACAATTAAAATTACAAGTGCCATTCTATTAAGAATAGTGAGAGACTTTAGAAATATAAGGATATATACTCATTAATCTCAATAAAATACAGTTATATTTAAGAATATAAAAAGGTGTATATCAAAGCAGGTCTTGGCAACCATATCATAAAATTCGGAGTTGTTGAATGAAATAATATTTTTTTCATCATCAGGTAAAACGTTAGAATTGTCAACATATTTCAAATCTTCAGTAAACTGTTTACAAATTAGGTTTGCACGCAATGGAAACGATAATTATACATGTTTTTCGTCTTCAATTGAATTACTACATATAAACACACTCAATCGCCAATATTTCATTTCAATCCTCAAGGGGGCAACACCACAACGAAATTTTGCAAACACACATCTATATTTATATGGAATATTTTTCATCAAATAAAGTTCTGTTTCCTAGTTTTTTTTTAAACAGTTTATAGGTATGTAGCCTTGAACCGACATTCCGCCATAAAAAAAATTCTAATCAAATACCAACTTTTCAAAAATACAATTTTTTAACAGTTTAATATCGTATTTACTCAAAATCAAAGAGTTAAATATTATCCCATATATAAATCCTTGATGTAATACAGAGAGAAATTAAAGTGCTGAGGTACCGAGTCAAGGAAGACCTCAAAGTAATCAAAAATATTCATGTAACCAAATTGTAAGCTAAATAACCCGATCAAAACATAGTCCTTTAAAGAATAACCATTTGTTTTAACGCAGTGTATATTCATACAGTCCATTTATCGATATATTTTTGGACATTCGTTTGCATAATTGCCTTTGGTATTCCTGGCTGTACACGTATGTTGATGTCCTCAAATTTTCCAACAATTAAATCAGCATTTCTTACTTAATATGAATTCCACTGAGAATCACTGACTATCAACATTCGATGAATTCTCAAAGTAAGAATGGATCCACATTTTGAAATTTCGGTTTGGAGATGCATGAAGTACAAATGAATCCTCTAGACTAGAGGAAGTTGAACATAAGCTAAATCCCAAGAAGAAATGAGCCCAAAACTTTTCCTTGTTTGTACTCACTTTGAAGTAGATTTTTTTCTACATGATTGTTTCACAAATATGTATAAGATTACAATAGAAGTAACTCTATGTTTAACAAATATATAAGTGCTAAGAAATCAGGCTTAATGTTTTTATAGTTTTTTTATTAAGAAATGTTGACATATACATTTATAGCTGCTTCATGCTACACATACATGTACCAGCACTTAAGAATCATGAACTGTGTTTCACACTTAAATAGTGTCCCAGCACAGAAATGATCTGTTTTACTTTTACTTTCTTCTCACTTCATGTAGTGAAACTTCTAAGTGATAACCATTGTAAAGAAAACAAGGGAAAAAACTCATAGCAGTATCTGATATATGCAAAATGTTACAATGCAAATTCATGAAAATATATATGTATTTTAACCATATGATATGGAGAAACCTCCCCTTGTTGGGAAATATTGTTTCATGTCCACACAATTTCGTGCAAATCAGGCAAAATAAAGGTTGAGTGGTTACAACAGTCCCAGGTTTTTATTGGTTTTCAAACCACCTGGTCGATATTCCCACAGTGATCAATACTGATGGACTGAAATTTTGCAAACAATATTTCTGTCATTATTCACAGTTTTGTCCTGCATTAAAAGATATATATCTACTATATGTCGGTGTTCATAGGTTTTATTAATAAAATATCTGTATCAGCTGTATTAATTAAGAATAAATAAAAAAAAAATTCTCTAAAATAATTCAAACTTATCTGAAATAAACATCTTTGTTTCAATAACTATTAATAACAGGTAACATACATGTAAGTAAGAGTAGAACAGGTTACTTTTCACCTGTCATTGTTAAAACATAACCAGATAGATCATAAAAAGTGGTTTGAAGTGATGAATTTAAAACAATAAATTAGTCATTTCATTTACCAAACAAAAACCTTCCAAATACAGAAAATGTAAAGCTTGTTAAGAATATTGCTTTAGAACTTCTTCCATGTATGAATTTAGCTACCTGCTGATTTATAGTGATGTTTGGATCCCCATTTAAACATCTCTGGATCAATCCCTGAATGTTGATCTATCTATGAGCAATTCATGTCACATTGTAAGTTGGAAAACAAATTAGATAGATGTACTACTATACTACAAATACCATAATTTCATGTATTAAATCTTTAATTGATACTGCATTGCATATGCCAGTAACCATAGTGAGAGTACATGCATATGTATTTTTCAGTGTAAATTTCTTTTTCACAGTCATACAAATGTAAACTGCAAATTGTGCTAAGATATATGACTACACTGTTCTACACTAGCAATAAAAACAGTATACCTATCACCAGTTTTGAAAATTTTAAATAATTGTGTACATACAAAGTATACCTTTAACACTTACCTAGTACATTGTACTTGTAAGAATGTCCATGAAAATCAGCTCTCATAAACAGTCTAATTTTGGTAGCTTTGATATCCAACACATTTTCAATGCACTTTCATGGACATAGAATTTCTAACATTTTTGACTGTGTCTTTCTTGTGTCATGTAAATTCTGTTTTTTACTTTATGATCTGCATTCTAAATAAATGTATCTGGTATATCTTGACAATGTACTGAAAAAGAACCATATTGATTATCAGTTATTACTTACATAGATATAATACATATGTACATTGTATTACTATTTCTTTAAATTTCATACTGAATAGTACATGCCTAAATCTGTATCCCATGCAATATCAACAAGACACTCCTATATCAATTCAAGGGCCACTGGCCCGTGGGGTGATATAGGTCGAGGGTTGATACTCTGCATATCAAACAGATTTTTGCATGTCATGTTCATTCTTTTTTGTATCTTTTCAATGCAAAATGTACTTCAATTGTGTTCTGTGCGAGGTGTGATACATGGTATGCAATATCTGTCTAGGGGTGTGATATAGAGTATGCCATATAGGTCTATGAGTATGATTTAGAGAATGCGACATAGATCGGGTGTGCTATACAGTATGCGATATAGATCGGGTATGATATATATATTTACAGGTGTCATTAAGGTATGCGATATAGGTCTAAGGGTGTGATATTTACGGTACTTGAAATGGGTCTAGGGGTGTGATATACAGTATGCAATATTGGTCTAGGGGTGTGATACACAGTAAGAGATATGTTCAGCTCTCTGCGTCAAAATTTAAATAGTTAATATCATACAATTATTGAAATATTGCAGTTCTACACATATTGAATAGCTTTTTTATCGTTATACGCCCATGTCGTACGTATAGTCAATATTACATATTTGACATGGAGTATGATCGGCGGTGGAGCGATATCTTTACGCAAACTTTTCAAGGAGAATAACCTGCGGAGTGTTATTTCAGTAGTTATATGTGGAAATGGCTACCCTTGTTACGTAATTTGGTTGCCAATGATCTTTAAGTCAAGTTCAGTCTATAAATAGACTTCCTTAACAAAAACAGTATTTGTAAATCATGTGATAGTGGGGACACCGAGGATGAATATCATTTCTTCTCGGTGTGCGCCCACTACACATCACATAGAAATCAATACAGAATCAAATTAGACAATTATAATTTAATTTCTTCATCAAAACCTCACCTCACACTAAGAAATATAGCACATATATAAACAGTAGTTCTATAGAAATACTAAAAATAACTATCAAATTCATGAATGAAGGTTGGAATCGAAGGTCAATTTAATTTAACAGAAATTATAATAATATATAACGTCAAAGTTTAAACTATAGATTAACCAGGAGTTATACCTTGAGATTAATCTATTTTGATCAGATTTACACCACTGTCGCACCATGGTCATAAATTTAGTTTATATGCAATTTATATTCCATTTGTTTCCATGTTTTTGTTCATGCCATAACCATTAACTGTAAATTTGTTTGTTCAAATAAAATTGTCTATTGTCTATATATAGGCTATAAAGTCATTGATGAGTTAAAATAACGATCGTTCTAGATCGTCGTTGTTGTATTTAGTAATTGATAAAACGTATGGTAATCAGCTTTATTGTCCGTTTGCCAAAACATTTTCGTAAGAGAAAACCTGGTTGGTTTAGATTTTAATTACCTAGAAAATGGCTGCGCCCATATTAACGAGAGGGACATTTTGTCGTTTATTGTCTTCACGATGTAAATCTGTCGTCGCTACGCAATATTTTTCTTCGAAAGCACACTCTAACAATAGACAAACTCAAGATGCTGTTCCTAAGGTGCACAAAATTGTGGAGGCATTGGATAAAGTAGACCAGATCGCTCGGGACTGTCTGGAGGGCAAAGATAATCCAAACGAAAGCTTTGCTTCAATGTTACGACATTCAAAGTTTTTGCAGATTGGGAATCCTCAGGGCAAAATAGTTAGTGGAACCATTTTCGAAGTGTTTGAAGATGACCTGTACATAGACTTTGGAGGGAAGTTTCACTGTGTATGTTCCAGACCAAAGTCAAACCCAGAGTATGTTTTTTTTCCATGAGTTCTAGTTAAATCCGTACCTGATTTAATCTACACTCGGAATTCCAGTCATACAGGCACCATATCTTGGTTAAATTGGACCCAAACAAATTGAAACTTAGTCAAATTGGCACCTTCATGTACTTCACTACATGTACAAATTTTTACATAGTACCTTTGCTTTTCTAAATATAATGAGAATAGGTTTGTTACATATGTCAAAGAGACAACAACCCCACCCAAATGAAAACGTCAGCCCAAGGCCGCCTATTGGTCTTCAATGAAAAATGAGGTAACTCGTACCACAGGATAGGCAGCACTTGGCCTCAAAACATCATTATACACATGTACAGCGAAATAGTTGCCCAGTATACTCAAGTAACATAAAAATGAACTAAATGTGAAAATAAAACAAGACATTCCTGACATGGGACAGACACCAAAAAAAGTTGTGGGGTTAAAGTTTTTCGGCGTGATCACAACCCTACCTTCAAAAACTAGCCATTGCAGGGTTGAGAATCACGGTACATCATACATGTAAGTCATAGAATATTCTTCTTATCAATCTTAATATATGTACCATACATGTAAGTGCGTAAAACTTTCCTTAGGCATTGCAATTTGTGCCACATAGAACTTTGCTTTGTTTGTACACTTGTGCTGGTACAAGCAATAGATATGCTGGTTTGGACAGATCCTGATTTAAATGTCTCTAGTGCAGGTTTGACTTAAAGATCCCAATTTGTCAGAAATTTGTAGTACTATCAATGTACTTTGAAGGGAGTATTTTGTCTTTGCTTTTGTAGAATCAAAATGCATGTACATGTAGGTATATGGTATTATGATGTGCATGTACACATAGTTTCTATGACATATTCCATTGTAATAGATAAAATACAATAAAATCAATAAATATGATGTGTAATGCCTCATAATGGAGCAAACATACATGTAGCTAAGTCTCTTATAGTCCTTTTCAAAAGAATCAACATGTTTCAATTTAGATACTTGACACAAAAACCTTATGTAAATTCTATAACTCATATAGTTACTAGATTATCATTTTTGCTAGAATTTACAGACGTAAAAAAGTATATGGCAGGTAAGAGTGGGCAAAATCAAATGCCTAATTAATAGCTTTGGATTTTAAAGTGAAAGTAGCTGACTTTTATGTCATGTTGAGAATCATTTTGTTTGTTTTTTTTAAGTTATCAGATGTAAAAAATTCATTAACTAGCTCCAATACTGATTGAATCATGTAGTGTGTTGTGACAAAATGTTAAACAAAATTTAACCAGTTTTATTTTTCTCAATCAGTTGCCTTTTACCATACAAATTTTATTTTGCAGTCTATATCACAGAGGAACTAGAGTTAAAATAATGCTGAAAGATTTAGAGATGTCTTCAACCTTTCTGGGTTCAGACAAACATGTCACTTTGTTGGAGGCAGATGCTGTTCTCCTAGGTTTACTTTCAGCCAAGGATAAATTAAAGACACAACAAAAACCTCTAGTGATGAAACTGAATAAGAAAACAACCAAGGAGACTATTGAACCACCACTTATTGTCAAAAATGTCAAAGGAGAACAAGTTAAAAAAACTGGTGAAAAACCATTTATATACAGAAATAAAGATTAGCTCTTCATCAGAATTTTTATTGAAAGGATATATACTTGGTTGTAAGATTTGATAGCTGCATCAATATTTTGAACATACATCCAATCCAAAATATTTCCTTTGTAGGAAGTGAACAACGATTGGTTTGAAAGTTTCAGTTTTCCTTTTTATTCCTTTTTCATACTACTAGGACCACTTCTTTAATTTTTGTTTGATGAAAATTTGTCTGTCTTAGAAGAAAGATGTCAATTTTTATTGCCAAATTTGAAATAGAATATGATAGAAGGTTACAATAGTGCAATTATGTATCCTCGGTGTTCCGCCAGATCTTTACCCTCAACATGCAGCTCAGTGAAAAATATAGAAATGTGCACAATTGGTGGATAATAAAAAAGATATTTTCATGAAAAAATTGTATGAACAGTAAGGAACCAACAGTATCGAATTTGAATGCTAGCATCCCATATATGTTTATTTTATGGAGCACTTAAGGCTAAGGGTGGCTACTGAAAAATTGATGTTTGAAAAAGTATCCCCATTAATTTACGAGCAGAAACGCTGCATGACACAGTGGTTTTTATTTCAAAATTTAAAAACTGTGTGGGTGTATTTCAGCAACTTTGCGTTAGATTAGAGAAATTTCACTGGATCTATATTTAGATTTTAGTGGAAGTGAGGACGCTCCATATGGAAATTGCATTGTGAATAATGGCACTCTTGTATCCAGAAAATATACATGATATGACTATTTACAGAAATTATCTTTAAAATTTTGTTGTTTCCCTTTGATCACTGTATTAAATGAGAAAAATGAGAAAGGGTCATTTTTTGTAGAATTGGCAGTTTTGATGGTTTCACTGTTAAGAGGGTATTTATTTCTTCATTTACCTAAATTTGTACATTTTTCGTGACTTGTAGACAATTTGCTTTTAAATCTGGAACTTCCTAAGTATTTGACTTGACTATCCTATATCAATAGCATTAAATGCCATAATGTTCAGGACTGATCAAGAAATTTTGCAAAGGGGTTCCAGGCTATTTTTGCTCATTTTTGTCCAAATTCTGCAGGAGAGTAACACAATTTTCCAACGAAAGAGCGTATCTGCCACTGCCACTTACATTATAGGAGTAATCCCTGGGGCATATCAATGACAGAAGACTTGAGAGCTCTGATTAAGCAGCATTCGTAGGTCACACCACTGTGTAAGGAGGTTTTATACATCAGGCAATATATTTATAAGAATTGACACATCTTGTTCCATGTCCTGGATATATATATGTATGTAGTACACAGCCCCTTGGGGCCAGGTTTTTTTTAAACACAAAAAAATATTAAATCATTTTGGTTCTATATTTGAGTTATTATGTGTTTTCTCAGATATATCCACTTGCTATTTAATGTTGTTTATACTATGCCCAGTTTTTCATCTATCTAGAGAGACGAAAAACTGGGCATAGTATAAACATTAAATAATAATAACTCAAATATGGAAACAAAATGATTTATTATTTTTTTGTGATTAAAAAAAAATCCTGGTCTCAAGGGCCTGTGATATAGTACATATATAGGGATAGAGAATTGCAAGTACATGTGACCCCACTTGCCTACAATGTACCTATCAAAGATGCGTTAAAAGCCATCAATATAAAATGACTGTATGGTAAATCACAGAAGAAAAACATCTCTCAGAGAGAAACTGTGAGGAAGAGGAGCCTGTCGGTCTGTGATAGAACATATTTTGTTTTATATTCAGAGGAGTGCAAGTGCATGCGTTTCCGTCTTTCTGTTTTAGGAACAAAAATATTTGACACTGTAGTTGATGGTTATATAGCTAGTAGTATTATCATGGGCGTTCTGGAAAGATATATTTTGTGTATCTATAAACATGTATGTTGATGATTCTCTCCATTGTAATGTCTTGTCCGTCCGTGTGTTTCAATAGTTTAATGCTTCGCTTTTCTTCACGTAGATCATGAAGTAGGGGTAGTCCGAAGATCCCTTGACCCAGTAACTCTCCTCTTTTTTTACGTGGAACTCGACATGTCTATATCTAAATAAGATAGAGGAGAGTTTCTGGATCAGAGGAAATTTGGACTTATTTATTAGATCATGAATCTGAGCAGACGAACTTTCACAAATGTCATTTAGTGTTTCAACTTATTTGTTTGTGATTCAGTTCATCATTCTCCAGGTTCCGGTTAACCTTATAACTTCAGTAAACATTTCGCAATCAGGAATTAAATCCTATAAGACATACAGAGACACACTTTATAAACTTGTAACATTTTTATTATGCACTTCTGGTCAAACAGTTAAAGGAAAGCCAAGCCCTGTAATTAACAAATAAAAACAAATTGTCCACACCATAAATTAAAATGTAAAACAGAAAAAATAAGCACAAATTGATGCATAAATAATTCAACGCACATTCTTTTATCTTGGCTGCATCTTGAACATGTCACACCAACAGAAATGGGATCCATATTAGTATTGGTGTTCAGTAACCCGAATTTGCACTACAGTAACGGGCAAAATTAAGGCCGAATTCAGAATGGAGGAATTCTAGATGTGGAAAACTTAAAATAAAAACAAAATGGTCATTAAAAAATGGCAATTCAAAATTAATATAACATAACAAATAAATATAAATTGAAAAAAAAACTGACTAAAATCTACTCATTGGTAAAACTCAAGCAAAATATCTGAAAAGCGCAAGTGACCAAATTACTACATCCAATTTACGATCATTTCTCTGTATATTACGACGAAGTGCATAAAAATGTATCGTCTGAAAAAAATATTTCAACAAAAGAAACAAATTTCAAAACACTTTAGAAGTAAAATGGTCACTTGAGCTCCATAAAAATGTCAATTCACAACATCAATATGCATAGTCCGTCAAACTGTTCACAGTTAATGTTGCATAGCACTTAATAATACCCAGCACAGTATAAAAATGTAAAAAAATAACAACATCAAATATATACAAGATATGTATAAAATCATTGATCATGTATAAAAAAAAATATTGCATATATCCCGAATGGCACTTTGATTAAATAAAAGAATACAAATATGTAACACAGACCCGTTTGCGTATTAGGGTGGCCTTAACGCTTTTTGTAGTCGAAATTAACCCATAACAATGACTTACATGTAATAGCACCCCATCAACAGGTCTGTGACTTAATGGATAAAATATAACTTTAGAAAATGGAAGACCTCGTTGTTAAGCAAGAAAATATCCTTGAGTTCGGTAAAAAATTGCAATGTTCAACATGGAACCAAAAAGAAAAAACATAGTGTCCGGTAATATAATATAAATATATCAATCGTTGAATTAAAATGTCTAGTACATGGAACGATCTAGTAGGCAAGTTCACTACCCCAGGGTCTATATGGTTTGGATGAATTTGGATCATATCCACTACCGCCATTTTGTGACATCATAGACTGCATTGGATTCATATTGAAGGTCATAGGCAACTGTCGATGTAACTGCGGAATGGAGGGAATAAGTGATGATGACGATTGCTGATTGGTAGAGTTCATTGAGGTCATCTGGTGATGCGATGGGATATTTCCACTTCCGGATAACCTCGTCATGTTTCCTTGAATCGATGTTGATTGAATTTCACTATGTGAAAGTCTCGAGTCTGTAAAGGCACTATTTGAAAGTCCGTGATGTGACGTTTGTGGTGTCATCGCCAATTCTGATTGGTTGTTTTGCTGAGTTGATCCCACCATTGACCCCATCGCCGACACCGTGCTGCTACTGTATTGGGAATTTATTGATGGGTGTGGCGAGACGGGGTTCCAAGAATTCTGGAATGTTGATTTAGTAACGATTTCTCTTTGCGTTGAGTAACACTGTAAATGTCCTAATAAACGCAACCTTAAGGGATCTTGCAAATCCATGCCCTCAACAGCAACAAGATAACGCGCGACTTCGGCTGCACATTCTCGGAACCCCACGGACCTGTAGTCTGTTGCAAATGAATGAGGGTCTGGATAGTTATAGCTATTCAAACCTAAATAGAAAAAGAGAAAAATAGTGAGCAACAAAGACAAAATGTTAATTGACAACTACAAATCAATCAGAAAAGGTTTTACGATCGTTTTACCTTTTCAACATTTTAAGCTTCAAAGACAAATGTATCTTGCATTGACGGTACTAATGATAAAAAATAAAATCCCAGTTTGCAGACTACAAATATAATTTAATGAAAAACTTCTAGAAAGTACTTGAAGGTTTATTTTTGTATCTTTGCATTGACCAAAAAATCAAACTCGCAAGGAAAACATTTTTTTTTTAAATATAAAACTTCCATATCTTCCCTATCTTTGCATTGACCAAAAGATCAAACTCGAAAGGAAAACATTTTTTTAAAATATAAAACTTCCATATCTTACCTTTCTGGTGGAGCATTTTCAAGTGATCTACTGTCATCTGTAAAATCTCAGCCTTTTCTAATTTAGCAGAACCCTACAAACAAGACTTACGTATAATGTTGATTGTTCAAAGGATTGTTGTTTCTAAGAAGTTTAAACAGGAGTTTAGCATATTTTAACAACACAGTAAACACGTTTAATTAACACAAGTGGAGATTTATATTTGAAAAACCTGCTTTGTTTTGGCATTATTTGGTTGCATTATTCTCTTTTCCTACCAAATTAATGGTTTCTTCAAACGTTCAAGTAAACTGTGTATGCAGGCAAATTGATAACTGTCACCACACTATACGAACAGATTTTCCTTGATGACTATTATTCTCTATTTTTCCGAACTCTATACATCGGGGTCTGTTCCGATTTCGGGATAGAATTGAGGTAGAGCTTTTTACCTGCCGGTATCAGACGTACATTGTTTGTTGTTTACTTGTTTGTGTAAAAACATTATATAAGGTGAAATTTGTCGTATAGCTTTTCGTTTATTAGTTTGTTAGCAGAGGACGCTTACCCTACCGGTACACCTGGTCCATGCTCCCAGTTTCTAGTGGAGTCCGAGTTGCTCATTTGCTTTTGTTACTTTGTACGTATGATTTTAGTTACTTTATGTTCTTTGTTGTGTATGTCTGTTTTCCATGTCTGGTCTTTGTCCCTGCATTACATTCTCTTGATTACCGCTATAACCTTGGTTCCCTTGATTACTCTTTGTATCCAATAAAAGTGTCCCCTATCGATAGAAAGATACAAACCACATACTAGTAGATTCACTGACATGACTGCTAGAAGTACAGTAGTCGGTGAACTACAGAAATGTATTACATATGTACCTGTTTTTCAAAAGCTGAAGGAACCAGTCTTCTCAGCTCCGATAGACTGTTATTAATTCTATCTCTTCTCCTTTTCTCGATAACCTGTAAAATAGACAAAATGACCATTATGAAAAGACATTAACAGGGGACTAATGCATTAAGGACACATCAGTTGTCTAGCGATTTCTTCTACTCTAGATACCTGAATAAACTGACACGTTTGACGTCCTGAATTAGGTTATTCAGTGGTACATTTGTATTTCAACTACCTCTCCGAACATACAAGTAAAACTTTATTTTACCAACCAAGCGTAAGTGTATGATCGACGAAAGAAAACTGTACTTTTCTATCACTTTTACTTAATTCTGAAACTCCATTATAATAATTGAAAACGGAATTCAGTCAAATAATGGCTACTTACTCCACGTCTTTTCTTCCTGTCTGTGATCTGACAGCTCTGTGACGGAGAGCTGTGAATTACAAAAAAAACAAAGACGTAAGAAACAGAAAGAATTTTCTTATTCTTAAAATAAAACGAAAGTATAGTAAAGAAACCAATAAAATGAAGATACATGTAGATTATGGTAGAAATTACACAATATATTGAATGAATATCAAATTCATACAAAACATACTTTGCATGTACAAAGACATAATTAGAAAATTGCACTTAAAAGTATTGATTTCATATTTAACTGTTTTTTCAAGAGCAGGATGTGGCCGTGATGCTTAAGTTTCTTCGTTTGCTTTCCGAAATGATCGATTACATATTGATAACCAAATAAAATTGAAATGAAAAAAAATAGAAACGAATAAAAAAGAAGGATGTGTTCTCTGACTGTATAGTGTGATAAGACCCGAGTCACGATCCTGTAAACGGACCGTGTGAAACTATGCAGAATGTGCAACTAATTTTAACATCTGTGAAATCAAGCGCGAAAAAATTCTTCATGTTTCTCATTACAAAATTATCGTGGGAAATTTCTCCGTCTTTAAAAGAGACAAGGAATTAAGTGAAATGAATTACACACATTACAGGCTAACCCCTTTTAATTTTATTTGTATTACATCTTGTAATTTAGATGAATGGCACAATTGTCATTTTTGACGGTGCACCTTTTAAAGTGATTTCTTCAAAAGTGAAATTAATATAATGAATTACAATTGAAGAAGTAATTTTTATGGGCATTGACCATACATAAATGATAGCTTGTTAAGTCAACAAGTCGAAATGCATGAGAAAAATGTGTTTACTGAAGCAATATCTGCATCTGTTTTAGATTATTTAATTTGTTTTATTTAATTGATGGGAATTTTAACCAGATAAAATATATTTTTTGCATCAAACAAATTAAGTTCTTTATCATAAAAATTCTCAGGGATCTACGCTTACCAAACTAATTACAATTCATTTGTTTATTTTGTCAAATTATAATTGCTTCGTCAGTATGACGAAAATTAAAATAAAATACATTTATAAAATCGTATGGGAAAATCTCAATTTAAATAAATCTACAGCACAGAATGGTTTATCATAGGCCCATCAAATAATCCCTTCTTTGTTTCTATGATTTTAAAACAATACAATTAAATCTTGTCCAAGATAAAATCAGTATGGATAGCTCCTCCGTGACAGAAGGTCGTAACCCGCCAATTTTCTAATTTCCGATTCGTCAGTCAAATATACATATCATAAATATTTTAATTCGATAAGAAAATTATAAGTTAATGGGTCCAATTGTTCTAAAGACAATTTGCATACGAAGAAGCACCACGTCAAGACAGTTGTCAGAAAGTATGCACCCGTGTCGACCTATCGCAGTCACGTGTACCAAATTAACGGTAAAATATCTGAAATTTACTTCAATTTACTGCAATACACAACTTACCTCGCTTTGATGTCATCATAAATATCCTCGCTCTCGCTGTCACTTAAACTCCTTTTCATTATGCTCAAACGGAAAACTTAATATAAAAAAACTTCAGAAGCAATCGGATGTAGGTCCTTCCTGAACGCTGGTCGGACACAACTGAACTCGTGTTTCCCACGACTGATCTCATTAAAACTTCGTCCTGAGATATATTTGCACAACGCCCATCGTTTGTTTGGGACTATTGATTGACAGAAAAACACCCGTCGGACATGCGTAGATTCAGCTTCTCCACCGCTCACACGCGTTACGATTGGCTGTCGTCTGTCATGCATTCGTCAGATGTGAGGCCCCGTGTCATGCATATTTAATTCGTAAACAAGTATGACATGTGCTTTGACACCGTTAATGTGTTTGCCAATATAGATGCGATTAGTGCCACGAGTCAAAATTATTGATCAAAGTAAATCGCCAGGTGAGGATTTAAACCTGTATCACAATAAGAATAGTATGAACGATGTTACAAGCTTATTTTGTAGAATAACGGTTCTTTTTAATTTTCAAAACAATACCACGTTTATGCAAAATTTTCAAAATATCCATGGCACGGCCCTCAATAACAACATTTTAAAGCGACATACGGCACACACGCGCAGGTCGTGAGAAAATCACCGGCACCAAGCTTCCAGATTAACGAAAATTTGAAGAAAAGAGGCTACAGGGAAGGAGAAATAGTAAATTAATGATCAATTTAAACAATGTTTATAGTAACTTATAACCTTAACAATCACTAGCAGAGAATTCAAGTAATATCTTTTGATATTTTTTTTAGAAATGGTTGACCTGCAGCGGCGAGGAACGCGTATCAGAGAGCAGTGTGATAACCCTAACAGTCCCTCCATCGTTAATAACTATTACTTTCTAATTGACTGATGCCCGTTAGTCCCGTGTGAAAATGTTTTAAGTTAGTATAAAATTACTTCAAGTACTTTAAAATGCCTATTATGTATTTTGTTTGAATTAGTAAAGAGTGGGCAAGTGTTTAAACAATTTGTTAGTTCTTATTGGAAAATATGTTTAAAGGAATTTTAAGTAAATACTAGAATTTGGTTTATTTGTTATTTAATAATTACTGTTACATGATGTTTTTATTTACTTTTTTATTATCTGAAGTTTTAATTACAATCCTACGTACACGAGATATTTTCATTGAAAATTTATTTCTATGAGTGGATTTATTAAAAAAAAACAACATGACAGAAGAACATTTGTACTCTTTCCTACATATATAAAAAAAGTTTAGTTTCAAACCAAAGAAGCAATATTCGTATAATGTGAGCAAAACATTGAAACAATATTTTTAATAAACCATTAAGACGTTTATTACATTCATATAGATCAATTTTTTCGACACATTTACCAAATATATATCTGAAGGTCGTGACATATAAGTTGTAATAATATTAAAGGATAGTGATTGCTTTCTGCAAACAAAATGCTTCAATGCGAAAGATCATCTCATAGCACAATCCTTATGTACCATCGTGGTTGGGTCTTACATTAAATCAAATCTAGTACTATATATCGAACTACATAAAGCAAGGACTTACTATTACTGATAGTATTATGTAGTCCCTCCATGAAGTTATAATAATATATGATAGTACATGTATTTTCATTTTTGCAATGTTTAACTGAGAGAACCTTTTGACCTTTATGAACTTAAAAGAGAAAACATAATGATATTAACTCATATACCACCTACAGATTTTAATTGGAGTTTTTACACGTCATAGAGACCCCGACAGGAGTCTAGTTCAGTAAAACAAATTAGAGTTTTTACACGTTATAAGGACCCCGACAGAAGTCTAGTTCAGTAAAACGAATTAGAGTTTTTACACGTCGTAAGGACCCCGACAGGGGTCTAGTTCAGTAAAACAAATTAGAGTTTTTACATGTTATAAGGACCCCGACAGGAGTCTAGTTCAGTAAAACAAATTAGAGTTTGTACACGTCATAAGGACCCCGACAGGAGTCTAGTTCAGTAAAATAAATGTATAACTAAACAAAAACAACAATACAATACAAAACAGACAAACAAATCATTAATAAAGAAATATATATATATATATATAAATATATATATATATATATATATATATATATATATATATATATATATATATATATATATATATATATATAAAGAAAAAAATGCAATTAAAACAAAAAATAATTGCCGTATATAAAAGACTTAGATTGGAGTTACCATGGACGTATTTTGGAAGGATTTTGGGGCGTTATTGCCAACAATGTCAGTCTAAAAAACAGGAAAAGGTTTTTGGTAATCACATCTGAAAAAAAATCAATGTATGTATGTTTTACGACCCCTAGATGTGTTTCCTTTTTCTACATACATGTAATTTGTAATATAATGTAAAAGTCATATTAGAAAGTGTTAAAAACCATACAAGTATAGCTTCTGTTTTAGATATAAGTGAAGAAGTATTACATTTCTGTAAAGATCACGAAACCTAATATCCTTTATACATAGGTGTATTCAAAATATTTGACGGAATGATTAAAAACAAACGTACAGAGAATTTACATTATGTAGTATAATGAAGTTGTTAGTGTTTTATCGCTTCAGTTTTATTCCTTACAAGAAATAGATTGCTTTTTTAGTTCTAATACCCTATTCGTGCAAATTTTTAACGTGGATTATATTTTGCTTTTATATATAGGTGTAAAAATCGGACAATTTAAAACAAATTTATTACAACAACCTTGAAATCGAAATCGGCCAATATAACGGATACCTTCATCAATGTGACGTTTATGGTTTGGAAAATATGATAAATAGATAACTATATCGGTATCATACCATATCGCCTGATACTTTGGTGTAGTTTGTCAGCATTAATCTCACAGAGAAAAAAATACATATTTCAAAGGTCATGCGCATAATATCTTATTAACTATTATTATGTGCAATCAAAATGAAATTGATTTTAAGTGAAACATAAGAATTGTGTTACATTAACAAACAATTATTTATTTTATTCAGGTATTGCAACAATAAATACATGTATAGACGCCATTACTCAATAACAAATGAAGTTAATTAAAATTATACCAGTATTTCCATTCTAAATGCAATGCATTGCTGCAATCTCGAACATAGGAACGAAACTACTCAAGTAGCCGACGAGATTGGGGGCAAAAACAATTTATTTTGGAAATGAAGTAACTAAGAATATACCAGTACTTTTCATTCATAAATTTTATTGATGACCTTTATTTATATTTCAGTTATATTATTGGTAACTGTCCAAGTTGTAACACAGGAGTAACCCTAATTAAGCTATAATGTCTCCACTTATGAGCACTTTAAAATACTTCTTACTTGAGTTCAAATTACTAAATTCAAATTGACTAAAACTGATCGAATGCATACCAAACTTAACTTTGAAAAAGAAGTTTTAATATTCACAAACCTTTAAGGAAAGAACCGTATGTAAAAATGAAATAGTCAATCAATACACAGGCAAATATTTTTCACGTGAAATTAATGTTAATCGAGCTTCACACGAAATTCATGTGAAATTCACATGAAATTAACATGATTTTCATGTGAAATTCGATAAATACGAATTTCATGTGAACATTTCGTGTGAATTTCACGTGAAGGCTCTATTCACCCGAATTTCACGTGAACTCTGTCACTTAGTTTATTTGCTCATTTCAGCTGAAAATCATGTGAAATTCGTGTGAAAATCATGTGAAATAATTTTGCCTGTGTAGTGTTTGGTTTGTATATGTAAAGAATACATTTTGAATACAAGGCATAAAGCTTGGAAAATATTCTAAAGGCATGATATGATAACACATAGAATATCTGCTTGTGTATATTTGTGTTGAGCACATAACTGTTCCGGGATTGTATATGTAGAATTATGGATTAACGTATGATTAAATCAGAACACTAATGAACTTCATGGGGCACCGTCTGGTAAAATATAATTTACCTCTGTACAGTACATTCGTGTAATATTGTATCATTATATTTACTGTTTTTGTTTCTCTCTACCTATTTGGTTTTAGAGAATAAAGTTTATACTTATAGTTTTCTTATGAATTCAACCGGTTTGTGCATGTGTTGTAAATTCAAATTCAAATTGTCGAGGTTACTTTCACATTCCTTTGAAAGAGACATAGTGATATTAAAATGTTTTTAACACTTTTTAAATTCTTTAACAATCTGACATAGAAACAAGAGCACACACGTACAAAACAGCAACCACACTTTAAATTTTATTCTGATCTGTTTAGTGCTAATTAAAAAACATTGCGGGTACCAATTTTCAACATAATTTCATTTTCGATAAAATGGATCATTGCAAAAAAATAACCAAAACAAATAGAAAACAAACAAATAAAAAAACATGAAAATGCAAAAAAGTCAAGTACTCAATTTACTAATTTTATTTGGAATATTACAAAATACCAAAGGAGATAAGTCACATTTATTTCACCTCCACAACTTATTTTATTCAAACTTATGAAACCGTTTAAGTGCTTCAAATTCCTTTTTACATTACTAAATAAAATCACAAAATCTTGGCTACGGAAAATCGTATACCATTGAGAATTGTTGATAACTTTACACAATTGATGGCCAAGTTTTATCCTTGGAGAATAGTTATGAAATTATGTATAATGCCGGTTCAACAAAAAAAAGACAAACTGTAACTAGAACACTGCTGAGTTCATAAATCTGAAATACAATATAAATTAATAAATAGAAATAAAAACTCATTTAAGTTGAAATTTGTTAGATTTCCCATACAATCATATACAACACTAGGCATGAGTTCGACTATACTTATTAGATAAAAGTTCATGTAAACTTTATCCTAATAAAACAAATCGTTGCAATTTCAAGTAGGAAATTATTTCACTTTCCCATTCTCAGACACGTATAGATATTTTTTTTTCTCCGGGATGATACGCTAACAAAATATTACATTGAATACTACGAGTAGTTATCTGCAGTTATTTGTTTGTAGCAATGGAAACAAAACAGCACTTTATGCAATAATTGATTTCTGATCAAAAATAACAAGTTAATTAATACATGTACATTTGGTAATAAATTTTAAAAAAAAATGCAAATGTCATTGTTAAAAATAAAAACACTTAAACAATGTGTTACTTTGTTTACGACAGCCGTAACTGTGTTATAACATTCACCATATAAAAATGACAATATAGTTTGCTTAAGGCATTGTTTTCACAATTTTAAGATCTGATACAATAAAAGATACTAAAACTGTTATTTGTAAAACTTTTAAATCACTTATAATAAGCTGTGAAGGTGTCAAATAATGTGATCACCTGTTGTGCTGTGTATCGATTGACACCGTACCTGCGCGTGCCACAGGTAAACTATCTCCTTTGATGTTCACCTTTAAGGTATTTATCAAATCATTTCTTTCTAAGGTGTTATCAAATTGCAATGTACAATAAAATATGTATTAGTAGGAAATCTACATATTTATCAACAATCGCGAAACTGTTTGTATATTCGTTTCAGACTCAATTGAGCGTATGTTCTGCCTCTTCTTTTCACGAGAATAACAAAATGTATAGCTCAGTTTAAGGGTATTTAAAAAAATATACCTTCTTGTAAGATTTGATCTAGTTCATATGTTTGTTTGTTATTCAAACTCACATTTGGTAAGAAAACTACCCTCCTACATGAATAACGCTAACGAGGTTTGGCTCAAAATATTTAAAACTACTAAAATTATGTTTGGCTCAAACTTTATCTAAAACATACAACCAAGAGGAAACCCTAAAAGTAACAGAACAGGTTGAAGTTTGTTTGTCAAGTAAAAGTAACAACAAATCAAAGTACTGCAATTAAAACAATCTTTAAAAGTAGAAACTACCGAAGACGTGTCAGTATAAAGAGAGTATATAGAGGTGAAACACATCCGAGAACCCATAAACCGACAGACAGACGAGTAGTACAAACGCCACTAAATGACAGAAATGAATATCGAGACAGTATATGTAGGAAATGTGTGTTTTGCTAATTATTATTTTTATAAATTGTAATTTTGACAAATCACTATATGTATTATTATTAGAAATACCAACCGTTGTCATGAAGTATACAGTAACTGTAAAACATTTTTTTCTTAAACTTTCACCAAACACTTACGCCACACTGTATTTCCTCTTACCCGACCCTACCTCCTTGATTTGGGTAGGTAGGTAGGTGGGGTAAATATTTGGCTCCCGAAAGTTCATCCTGTTCTATAAAATCCATCATCATCACAGAAATGGACAATGTTGCATTGAAAATTAAAAAAAAAATCTTTTTAGAGAATGGCAATGAAATTATGATATGGCCAATTTTTATGGGTAGGTAGTGTAAGTGGAAACAAACTTAAGTTTAATTTAGTCCTTATTTGTATCTAGTTTAGAGCGTTCTATGGTAATTTTTGTCTGATAAGTACACGAGAAAGGCTAGTTTAATATAACGTTTCTATGGTTAACAAGAAAGTAAATGTTATCAAATATGTAAACGTCTAAAGAAAGTCCCTGCGCCTATTATTCATTAAGACTTCGAACGAATTTACAAGAAGAAAGTTACAATAGGTTTGGCAAATAGAAGTGTTACGAGATAATACGACTATTGACTAAAAATGTCCTAAAAGTGTTCAGATTTTTTTATAATAATGGAATTCAGTGCAAAGAAATTATAAATATATTTTGCAAAATTTTCAGTGTGTTGCTATTTTATATACACCGTTTAAGACTCAAGAAAAAAGACATCAGTTAAGTCATTAACGTGCAAAACAGTAAGTTGAATTAAAGGAGAACACATCTTTAGTGTATGTTTTAAACATGAACTTAGAAGTATTTGTGGCTTAGAATTATTATTGCATGAAAGCGGGTAGCGATCGAGCTTTTGTTGTTGCCTTTTTACGTCGTCGTCATGTTTTTTTGGTTTTTTTTTTGGGGTTTTTTTTTTTTTGTAAAATACAAAATAAGTGGTCTTAAATGTAGTAAAAATATCAAATGTAAAAAGTAAAAAGTAAAATTGAATTATACTTCATTCAATGATGAATACTCATTAACTTAATTTTTGTTTGGACCAAATGTTATCTTACTACGTTCAAATCAAGAATGTATTTGATTGATAAGAGTTTAAGAAAGCTGTTTAATTTCTTTTTCCTAAAATGATAGGAAATATTTCGACTAAATCCTTATTTGTAAAAATTGAACGAATCAAGCAAATGAATATGACCATATTAATTATCTATAAAAGTGTCAATACGAATATCACCTGCATTTTCTAATTAGGAAGTGTCTTCATTATCGATTGACACGGCTTACTAGTGTGTATCGGATGTGCTGTACCGTTATATTAAAGTCATGTGACAACATCTAACGGTCAATTTCTGTCATTTAAACATCTGGCCGACTAGTGACAGCGAGATGTCAATTTCTATTTATTTTATAAATATGCCCTCGTGTCACGCGCCACTGTGTGGCACGCGACAAGTTACCTATAACCTTTCAATGGGAGGTTTATCGATCAATGCATACTTCAATGCTCTGTATCGCTTAAATGATATGTCGCTTCATTGATTCTCCATTCATGGGTATTATTGAAATACAACTCGCACCTGCTCTTTGTGACGTCACCTGTTTAAAAATATAGGATGTCAACAGCGTGTCACTACACAAACGGTAAGTGTCACTTGTGGTGTTCGGACGCACATTTTTATGTTTCTGGATCTAATATTAAGGATTGTTATAAATTGTTAATATTTATTCTGTTTTTTTGGCAAGTGACACTGGCGGGTTATCAATTAATCTTCTGAATATCTTCAAAAGTGGCTTTTATAGATCGCTTACCAGAATATTACTGTAATAACTTGTAAAGCTAATTCAACGTTATTTCCTATTTCGCTGCCATTCCCTCTTTCTAATTTGGAAAGTGGAGAGGGTATTTGAGACTAAGATATCACTCTAAATAACACTCTTTCAGATTTAATATACATATTAGTATAAAGTATAAGAATATATTAAATTGAAACACTTTTAAAAAAAGAATGAAGAAATGTTATACGAAAAGTTCATGTTAGGCAAAACTCCCAAATCTTAATATACTATTTCACTATATTTGCGCGTAATCGAACAGATCTTAAATAGTCAGATTTTCATAAAAAATTTTCTGTCTAAGGGATATCAAGTGAACCAGTATTAGAAAAGAACCTCATAATATAATTCATGGATAAATAATAGACAGGGTAAATAAACACACAAAACTAAACACATGAAATAACCAAAATAACTCATTCAAAGAAACAAATGAAAAAGAGCCATCAGGACAGGACGCGACTAAAAACTGGGCGCATGGAACAAGTGCACCGGTAGGGTAATTTGTTTCAAAATGTTCAAAAATACCCGTTGAT
Organism: Perna viridis; assembly: GCA_037379345.1. Taxonomy (NCBI): domain Eukaryota; kingdom Metazoa; phylum Mollusca; class Bivalvia; order Mytilida; family Mytilidae; genus Perna; species Perna viridis. The sequence continues at coordinate 27,991,867 of CM074524.1, read as the reverse complement.
GAAAATAGAATGATTAGGTTGATCGATTAAATTTGAAGTGTTTTATATATATATCCTACATGGCCGAGTGGTCGAGTGCGCTGGACTTTGTGAAGGCGGTGTTGCCATAAATGTCACAGCAGTACGAGTTCGAGTCCCGCGGAGGGAACGACCAAATATTTGACAGTTCTATCATTGTTGTGAAGTTTGCAGACTTTTCTATACGTTTAAATATCTTCCCTGTATCAATTTGACCCGATGGAGCAGTGTAGCGAATAGAGTCGTCACATTCTGAGACATATATATATATATATATATATATATGTGTGTGTGTGTGTGTGTGTGTGTGTGTGTGTATAGATATATCAGAACAAGTTTTTACAACTTTACAATTAAAAAAACATGAATTGATTTTAACAGCTTCTCAGTCTCTTTAACTCTTTCCAAGTATAAGGGAAAATGCATATCGATATGTACTATTATCTTCTGGATTTCATATCATCTAATTTATTTATAGCTCAATAGTATGAAATAATTAATGAAAAGTTTTGTTTATAGTTTTGTTTATTATGCTTTGCTTGATTTGTGCGTTTTTGTTTTTTGTTTGTTTGTTTTTTATGGAAATATCTGTTTTGGGCGGTGTATAATATATGTGGCTACAAGATTGAAGTCATCACTACAGAAGTTTTATGGTCGTCATCATGAACTCGAAGATCGTTATGGTGTATCCATCAGCACCATGAAAACTGATTTATTCAACGGGTTATAGTTTGCCTTTCCTCGTTTGTCTACCCCAGACTTGACTTTTTATCAGCAACTCGGCGGGTGTTTCTAGAAAAGCAGAGGACGCTCACCCTACCGGTGCACCTGGTCCATGCTCCCAGTTTTTAGTGGAGTCCGAGTTGCTCATTTATTTTTGTTACTTTGTATGTATGATTTTAGTTACTTTATGTTCTTTGTTGTGTATGTCTGTTTTCCATGTCTGGTCTTTGTCCCTGTATTACATTCTTTTGATTACCGCTATAACCTTGGTTCCCTTGATTACTCTATAAAAAGAACATGAAACAATGTATGCTTGCTATAAAATTTTTATTATATATTTCTTTCGGTGTTCAGTTTAGAATAAGGAGAATGGGGTTCACCTAAATATTCTGCATATAATGTAAGAAAAATGGAAATGTCAATATTAGAATAATGGAATACACATATACTTACTACAAGGATTAATTTAAGTACTGGTCAATATAGAACTCAGACACTGCCAATGTGTTATATCTAAAATCTTAATTCATGTCAATAATGACTCAAAAACGGTAAATAGAAATTGGATAACGGTTTAACATGCATTTGTCATAGTGAAAGACAGTCAAAAAATGTCTTCCTACTTTTTGTTTTTCATTTATGGTACTAAAAAAACCTAAATATTGAATGATCGGGGTAAATAATGTGATCATGAAAATTTTTCCTTTGTTTTGATTCGATGAAAGAATTACAAATACTAATAACCGATTAAATGTGTTGAATTTATGTAAATATAAAGTAATTGGATTGAGTGAACAAAAAAGTCATGAATTTGTGTGTACCAAAAACGAAATTCAGAAATTGAATGTTAACAAAAGGCAAGATGTTTACATGACTAAATTTGAATATATGAAAATCTTCACAACGGAGCAAATTTGTATATTAACCCACGTGTATATTTGAACCATATGTAAATATGCATTTGGCGGGACCAAAAGCAAACTTAATTCTGAATATGTGAATATGTAATTGGGTGAGTATTTTTCTAAATTAATTAATATGTACATAGATAGATTTCTACAACCCTGTTTTTCGACAAATAAATTGAGCGCCTATAAAATCAAACAATCCTATTAATTATTGTGACGTCATAAATTTACCTTGTGACAAGAACCACAGATGATGTGTTGAATAACTCATTGACAAGTCCAACTTTCACTTTTATAGATTATACGATGTGCTCAAGGTTACCAATTTCGTATTTTTTTTTAATTTAAAACCATTTTTGTTTCAAATATCTTATATGTTCTTTCTCATGCCAGATATTTTTTTAAATATGGTAGTTTAATATGTTACCACTTCAGATGGCTGCCTGAGTTAAGCTAGGGACAATACAAGGGAATTTCCCCCCACGCCATTCCGAGTTATCACAGCGAGGACTCCCCGAACTGTGTCGGGCATAGAGCAGAGTATATATATCTGTAAACTGTTACACTTTTATGAGACATTTGGAGAATTTTTAGGTATCCATATGAAGATCCATTTAAAATTGTATAATTGATATGCATTTTATTGTTTACTTCAAAACAATACATTGTTTTTCTGTGTGATGCTTTTCGTAACGATATTATCGATATTAAACAAATATTTGTCAATTTTTTTTTATCAATATCTTGAAACAAAAAGATATTTTACTTCGAATATTAAACTAATCTCTCTCTAAAATATCAACCCATTTGAATTGTAGATAAGGTACTATTCTCACGAATTCACGTAGTCACATAGTCACATGACGAGACGAGACCAGTTCGGTAATTTGTTATTACCTTTCATAGCATATTTCAGTGGAGTTCGAGTTGCTCATTTACTTTTGTTACTTTGTATGTATGACTTTAGTTACTTTATGTTCTTTGTTGTGAATGTCTGTTTTCCATGTCTGGTCTTTGTCCCTGGATTACATTCTTTTGATTACCGCTATAACCTTGGTTCCCTTGATTACTCTTTCATAAATTATTACTAAAATAACCACCCGAAATATTCAAACATTTAATACTTAATCAGTTGATGCACGCGTTTCTAATGGACATGTGAACGCTAAGCAAAATTTACTTCTACATATGTATGCTAATGTCAGATAAATTTGTACATGCGTAATTTTGCACACGTATGTATCTTTTTTTTTTGTCGTAATGCTTTAAATAATACGATAACGACGTATAAATTTCAGGTTTACAGTATGCCTTTTCAGATTATTTTCTCCAAGATTAAAATATATTTCAGTTGAACATGTGAAGTGGTGCTTGTGTTTCCTGTATTTTATAAGAATTTCATTTTTCCGTATCCATTTCAATTTGTAGAAAAATGTATTCCTTTGTCCACTGATAACGTTTTATCTGCCGATGTGTAAAATGCTATATTTTTATGCAGACTTAGGTTTTAATAGAATTAAAAATACATTTATAAGTAAAGTCGGTTAGACTGTTGGATTTTATGAAAAAACGTGACTCCAATCCTTACCCATATTGTCTTTCTATGCATAAAAACAGTACAGCCACATTTAGAAATTAATCTTTGTGGTAATTATTTTTGATTGAAAGTGGAGATAAACAACATAAGCGCAGTATTCTTCCGATTTAATACAATTATAAAATAAAAACTATATGCTTGTTGGAACTTTCAATTAATTGTTCTTTTAATTCCAGCAACGTGTAATCAGAAATACCCGTAACATAATTTGAAATGCATTTATTTTCTAAGCGGCTTAAATACGGCTGTCTTTTACCTAGCTGTCAATTTAGTCGTTTTAAATAGAAATGTGCTTTTCAATTATATTAAATATAGAATCAAATATAAAGATGAGATCAATGACATATTGCACAGTGTATAAAACCTGCTGGTTCGTTACAACCAGTCGTAATACCCTCTTTATAAGAAAAATATGTTATTGTATTTAATCTTTCAAATCTAATGATTTTTTTTACTTTTTTAATATGAAAATGATTGGTTGTATTAATGCACATCGTTGTCAGAACTGAAAAAGTCTAATATTTTAACCGCAGATACGAGTTTCCATAAGAACCCCGTTATGATTAGATAAGAATAAAACTTTCTCTACTAGCATTTCTTATTTAGTCCCTGATACGTCAATTTGTCTTATTTCCCGAGTCTCAATACTTTTTCTATGTTGTTTTTGGAAAGGAGATATATAATGAAGTTAATAAACTACATTGTTTATACAATGCATATGGCTTTTCTAATGTGTCCGTCCACTCAGAAATTTTAAAAGATATAATTTATTCGAACACTTATTCATTAATTCAGTGTAACTTGCTTAATCACTCGGTGTCAACTCAGTATGACAAATTCTAAATAATCTAGCAAAATTCGACATTTGTATTATGTACTACTATGTTGACCTGTATTCAACGCTTTAAAAATGAATACAAATGAAGGTAGTGAGTGACACATTATTTGATATGAAGTACAGTATTTTACGAATTTTAATTATTTGTTTTGACTTCTTTCGAACATTTGGAAAAAAAAAATGATTTGCTGTGTTAGCTTCATGTCACATGTATACTACACTATAACTGCTTCACTAAATGTAAACATGTCAATTCTGAATAATGCAAACATTCGTATAAAATTTGGTCTTCTCTTGCTTTGTTATCGTTATCGTTATCTTTTGTCTTCTTGTTTGTTGACTCAATTTACTATAATAATATAATAGGTACTTTGGTATAATATTATAGTATCGTACATTGAGAAATTTTGGATGTATATGTATATTGGCTATTTTGCGCCTATCTCAAAAGCGCCAAATTTAAACATCCTAAAATAGCGACTGCTATAATTTTGCTATGTTTTGCAACCAAATGTAAACATATCAATATAAAACACTCGTAATTTGGGAGAAAACCACCAAAATAACCCGACGTCAAAATATCCCAACTCACGTGCATTGGCAGCATTTGCTTCAACATATAATAGAATCAATTAATAAGTAATTTCAAACTTATCAAAATCTGTTTTTCTACATTGCGCCATTTCCCATTTAAGTTATATGTTTAAATCTAGAAATGAATAATTTAGTGAACGCGACAGAGTACCTTCATAATGGTTCATTTTACCATATACAATGTTATGTAGTAGTAATTTTGTTGTTCAACTTGTTACAATGTTCAAATTTGCAAGGGTCAACTCTAAGAGGTGCCAAAGAACTTTGTTAATTGAATTTGATGACCGATTATCACAGTAAGGGTTGCATGGGAAATCTTGTGTACCAAATATTCCCATAATTATCTGAAAGCAAATTGTATCTGCTTCAATTTAAGGAAATTGAATTTGTCTCCATTTCACATAACTTAATTTTATCACTGTATCGAATGAACAATAAAGCACGCGATCTTGTTTAACAAATATCCCATCATCACATAGAATTGTCGTCGAACATGGCTTCATATATTAGTAATACAGACAAAATATTTTCACATGAATTTTCATCTAAATTAAAAAATATATATATTTATATTTGTGACCGACTTCACGAGAAAGTCATGTGAAATATATACGTAAATTAATATTAAGAGAATTTCTTCTGAAATTAACATGTTTCGTTATTAAATTCGTGCAAACTTTTTGTGTGGACAAATTAACACGAATTTCATTCAATTTTTTTTTCGTACGTATAATTTTCGAAAATTTGTATCGAGATATACAAATACATAACGTCTTGATTTTACAAAAAAACAAAGGAATTGGTTAACGACATAGATTGTTTTGTCCAATTTCCCCAAGACCTCGAAAGTTTGAATAGGAAGGACGCCTAAAACCCTATATTTGATAATCTTTGAATACCAATAATTTGCGATAGGAGACCCTAAAACTTTGAAAAATGTTGGTCCCGTCCATCGTTTTCGCAACATCGTGATGTTAGTCCAGCGCTCTAAACACTTTCCCTTCCTTCCTCCTTCAAATTGTAAGGGACATCAACTAAGTCAATAACACACATCAGAAATACAGAATCGTGCGAATACCTAAAACAATACAGGTTTTAAATGGGAGGCAAAGGCCGCTTTAATTGCCAGATCGTATACATTTGTAACCTTTTCCTGACATATGCTTTTCTACATCGTAAAATAATAATATGCTCCAAGGAAACCCTATTTAGCAACTTTTACTAATAAGTATAATATAAAAAGAGATTATTCTTTATTCTTTATTACAAATTAATTATGATTATGAATCAATCATTTAAGAGGAGTCTTTCTTCTTCTTTAACAAATTTTCCCGCGTTAAAAGTGTAATAGTTGTCTTTTATATCTTTGATCACATTTCATAGGTTTGTTCTTCAAAAAGGATTATAAAACTTTACAAAAGACGAGTTGACATCATCTTCATTACCGTCAAATATCATTTTTTGAATTTGAAACAATAATTAAGTTTAATATAAAAGCAATAAACGTCCCAAAAGTAGTAAATCAGACAGCCTTATTTGGCTCTTTGCTAAAATTTCTTCAAAACAAGTGATGTGTTTAGTCATCAAAGTGATCAAACTTGCAATTAAATAATAATTTGCTACTTCGTTTTGCTCTCATTTTCCATATCCATTTCTCATGCAAAACCTATTTTGGACCATTTGTTCTGGAGTTGAATATCATACAGAATAGCCCATTTTGATAGCCCGTCTCTCTTGGACAGCTGCTGAATCTTTTGAAAATGAGTACTATTTTATTACTGATTTTAATATTGTTATAAAGCTTTTATTCAATCAATGGTGTTCATTGCATTTAACAAACATATTGCGTAAAATATTTCACCTTTTTTTTAATTTAAATCGCCAAACTTTTGCAGTACATGTAATTACTTTCTCATTGGCACTCTTTAAGTATGAATTGTTTATAATAACAGAGAAAACGATGTATAATTTGGAATGCAAACTTGCTTTTGTAGTTTTTAAAATAATAATAATAACAATTGTGCAGTATGTTAAACAGGGAGGCTGGGTCGAAGGTCAAGTTACCCAACAATAAAGGTGTGAATAGTAATTGTCCTCTTATCGTATGCAAACGCCTTAGGGTTAGAAAAATGATCTTTTCTATGAGTTAACGTTGTAATCATGACATATTTCTGACACGGAATATGTAATTTTCTCTGCATAGTGATGCCATGAATGATATTGATATAACGATGTTGTTTAGGCTTCTGTCCACAGCTTTTAAATAGCTAACCTTTTAACTTCATTTTGACTATCTCAGACATATTATCTTTTTATTATGATTTATATACAATGCAGTAATTGTATTTATTTATTCTCTTATGACGTGCTTTAAAGCTGTTTAGACCATAGCCATGGTAAAAAAAGTGATAAACTCATGACCAATGGTGTGTGCAACACGTAGCCTGCGTCTATTAAAAAATGAAAAAATAGTCCTATTAGAATGAAATAAACCATGGAAACTCCATCTTAATGCGACATAAATGGACAGCCCATGGTAAAACAATGATAAAATTGAGTTTCCGCGATTTATGTCTGATCTTGTTTTCATTTCTTAGCTTAATGAAATAAAAAGTACGAAGCATCAATAACATCCTTTATATAAAGAGAGGTTAGACATAAACGAATCAAATTCGTTTTATAAGAGGAATAACTCGCAAGTAAGTAGCGGTCCGAAATTTGGTATTGACCATCAGTACCAGATAATTGGACTACGGATGTATACACATCATCCGATCAACGTTAAATCAATAGAATGTTATTATTTATTACTGATATTCAATAATGATTATTATTATCATTATTTTTATTATTCCATTACCATACGGCTAGATGTATGTGATATCACAACATTGATGATATGATATTAAAAATTATCTGTTGTAATTGGTTGGTTGTGTCATTTTGTAGCGTTATCTATAAAACCTCATTGAATGGTCGTTAGTACGTTGTTCACTAGAACTGGTAGCGATCATCTTTCTGTCAAGGTGAATGCCGAATGTCTCAAGGTCAAATATCGTAGTGGAAATTTGATATTGATATTGAATAATTTAAGTTGACATTTTTTTCTTTCACTCATTATGAAACAGTTAAACTAGTTTAACAGAACCCATTTGGACATTAAAATTGGTTCGATTTAGACAGTCGTTCGATTTACAAAGGTTCAAAATACATTTAAATTGATATAACGGGACGTTTGGTTTTGACCTTTTTTCGGATTATCCAGGGTTCGGTTTAAACAAATTTCATTGTAATAACTACCCAAGCTTTACACAACCGCACACGTTAGTTCCCTCTCTAACTAACCGCTACAGATAAGCCTTTCGAAATTCTCGGACATTATACAAATCAAACGTCGTTTGACCATCAAATAAAGTCGTGTAAAATCATTCAATTTCTCCCGACTTTGCAAAATTCTTGCATTTTCTGAAGAGGTCTGGCTGCAGCGTCTAAAGTGAATTCCGAACGTCAGACGCTGTTCGGAGCTTGATAACTTCCACTACCACTTATACAACTACTTATAGTTGTTTTGCGATATATTGTCCAAGTTCTAATTGGTATCGTCTTTGTAAAGTTAATTTTCAGTACGAATATTTATATGCGCGTCTTAAATTACTCTCTGTGTGAAGTAAAACTGTAACTTTAAAACTTTCACAACAAAAATATTTAAGAAGAAATAAAACCCCTTCTCTGTAGAATAATGCTGCTTATACGCCCATTTGACAGGAAACCTCATGATGCAATAATATTATCTAGAATAAATTCAAATTGAATCACACATACAAAATATATTGTTAAATTCGTTAACTTTAACACGTGCTATCTTTGTACCATATCAGTGTTGAAATCATAATACAAAATGATAGATAATAACTAAATCATTATTGTAATTTAACATTTTGTTTGATGTTGTGGATTATAGTTTTGAAACATGTACATTTTTAATTGATGAGGGGATTTGTATATTAAGTGTCAGTCCCTATAAGAATCAGGCATTAGGTAAAACATGGTCTGAAAAAAAAACATCATTTTGATAGTGTAATTTGACTATTTGCACAACCAATCAAGGAAAACAGAAAATTTTTCATATGCTGGACCATTACAATTTCATCGAAATGCACTGAAAATGAACATTTCAAGGGCACATAACTCTATAAAAAAATCTCATTTTTTCTAAAATTATATTGGAAAATTTTTTAGCAAAATCCACTGATGCAATGATCAAATAATGGTCTTTTAAAATAGAGAAAGCGTCCTTGAGTGATATTTTACTGTCAGATAGGTGGGTTTGACATGCATGTTTCTCTTTTCTTTTCATTTTGCCTGATTCTCACAAATACTTACACTTGATTACTATTTTGGAATTATTGTTATAATGAAATGTAAGAATGTATGACAATATTTTTTGTGAAACTGTTTTATTTATTTCTTTGTTTGCTTGTTGATATGCCAAATGAAATATTTTAATATATAATGATTCAAAGTACTACATATATGAACATACTTTTAAATTGATGTTCGTGTCAATGTCCCATGGTGATCATAATCATTCTGTTAGTATAAAGGATAACGTCGGTAGCGAGATATAGGTTCCAGCAGCCCTTTTCACAAAAAAACGTAAGAGTAAAAAGTCGTAAGTTGTGACGTCACAATACTTAACTCTATTATGACATCATAAATTACGACTAATTTTATACTTATGATTTTTTGTGAAAAGGGCTGCAGTCTTGCATTGCATGCATGAGAGGAGACTAGAAGTATAGTGTGGATCCTTTTTGTCTTTTTTTTGTTTTTGTCTTTGTTTTGCAAATGATCATCTTTTTGTATCCAAAGTACATGGGAAATATCTAGCTATGACACTACATTTTTTTAAATAATGCTTCAGCAAAGGGCCTATATTATGAACTCAATATGAAAGTGAAAGTTAAAAAAAATACTTAAGTTAGACCTGTTAATGAAAAAACATGTTTTAAAGTTTGATTAAAACTCATAGTCCATTAAGCGTACAAATTTAATATTTACTATAGAATTCAATTGGGTAAAAAATACAAGACTGAGATCTTTACCTTTATGCACTTATCGGTAAAAATGTTATATACCTTGTGTAGTTATAACCTTTAGTGTTTCCAAACGTAATTGTTTTATTTTAGGAATATGTGGCTATCTTGGTAACAAGTAAATGTGACAAACTGAACAAACCGGGAATTAAAGTTTAGTGTTTATTGGAGTACATGTTTTCTTAATGGTGTCATCAGCAGAAAGTAAAAATATTCAACTGTGGACAGAAGATATGAAATTTACAATACATTGTTAAATATAAACAATTTGATAGTGTATCATAAGCCTCAATATGCTGACAGGTTAATATTGTATGTAATATAATTGTACTTATATTTTGTACGATTTACTGTAATGGGAAGTTCCACTTTAAAATGAAAATACATATCTATTTAAACTTCTGGACGACAGTATCCTTATTAAACATTTTGAAGTTTAACTACTGTTAACACATTTGCTACACACTTTCTGTGGACGTTTTGTTAAAATAAGATTCCAAAACATTGAAACTGAATTTGTTTTAGTCGTCAAACCATTTACGACCCGATTTCAATCTTTGTCGGTTAGACATATTTCAGAATTGATTTTTACAAGACAGATCCATGATCTTGCTACGAATAATAATCGCCTTATAACCATATTAATGTAAGTTTAAGGAGATAATTTTACCGTCAAATTTGCTGTATCCCTTTACAACGGGTCATCTAATTGGTGGTATTGGTATGTGATTAGATCAATGATTCACTTTAACCTCCTTTTCCCACTAGTTCTACAGTGTCACCGAAAATTAACCCCGTCATATTTATGTTCCAATCTTAATAACGTGGCACTTCCACTTTCATTCATTTGATTGGTCATGCTTCTTTAATATTTCATAAAAGATAGCCCGGGTTAATGTTAAGTCAACTGCTGATTTTTACTACAAAAGACTAGGAAATTTCCTGTGTGTTGTTATACTTCGAAACTTTTTGTCTTCACTCGACTGGATTACATTCTTCTGATTTCGGCTATTATCTTGATTCCCTTGATTACTCTTTTAAACTTACCCTTATATGCTGTTTATTCTATAATATTTTACTAAATGATTTGATATTTAAGGTTAAGATTTATTCAAGAATCATGCAAGTTTTTCATTTTATTTTTGCATAAAAACAACTTTTCAGAACATTTAATGACTGAAATGTTTTCAATGCGCTTTTACAATGATAAAATTTTTACGACACTTCTATACCCAATTACAATATTTACCGGTAAATATTGAGAACACATAAGTTAGATGCATTCTTTATAGCAAAATTTTTCATACCTCTTTCGTTACTTCTTTCACAGTTATTTTTTTTTCAGGCTATTTAGGATTACCTCTTATAATTCCTCACTTCTTCATAGTACCCATTTAAATAGATATTGGTTAGTCTATGAAGGTAATCAACAGCATATCCCGAGACTTGTATGAATACATGTATCAATATAAATGAAATCAGCATCACCTGAAATTTATTATTGTGTACTTAAATCGAATTTGGTGTATGGTAAAATACGTACTTGTTACCCCGTTATCGCGTCAAATGTTAATGTTATTTGTTTTGTTCATTACTTGTTAGACCAGACCACATCTCCCTTTAGATTTGTAATAAAATATCGATCTCAAAGTTAAGCTCTTGTCTCACTCACCACATGGAGTGTCAAGTAACATAGAGACGAATTACTATTTGTATTTCATCTATTCTGTACTATTAGCCCGCGATCCGATGCACGTGTACTGCACGCGCACCACACCTGCTTAAATAAATGCGAACTTCCATGAAAACCGATGTTTGTGTAAGCGTATGTGAAGCTTGATCACTTAACATTGTATCTAAGAAATAAATTATCCGTAAAATCGCCTGTTTGTCTTTGATCACTAACTTGTGGTTTTTGATATATCTAATTGTAAATCATTTTACAGCTATTTGATAAAGTGGCATTTAAACAATTAAAATACTAATAACATTTGCTGCCCGACGACACATGTTACAGCGGTATCTTTTATCTGTTTATTTTAGGTATAATGTGGTGTATAAGATCAGAAGATCATTGACGGGAGTAGTACGATTATTGGTTTCTCTTTGGCTATTTTTTATGTAATATTTATAGAATTATAGAATTAATATTGCGCATAATGTAGACAAAATGAAACAAAAATAGAAATAAAACCCTTTTCTTCTTTGGAATTTTTTTCTCTACAATTTTCGAATTTTTAAAACCTCGAGCTCTGTGGGGAGAACAGTAGCAATGTAGAACTTTAGAGAGTGAAAATACCAATTGAGGGGAAGGGAGACTGTTTTATATGGGCACTAACAGAAGAATTAACATTTGGTTTTCAAAAGAGTCATACTATTGACTGAAGTTTTATGCCTTTTACCGATGTCACACAGCCAAATGTGATCAGTATATATGATACTCAATTCATGTGATAATCAGCACCTACCTAGAAATTACACAGATGTTGTCATTCAATGAACTTACCGATTTAATCTTCTTTAAATGGGCCAAGTTCCTACTTTTTATATTAAGCGTCTTCCCTCTGTGTCATCAGAATTTGTCTCATCCAAAATGCTGCTCCTTCTGCTACGGACACAAGGATATAACAAGGATGATCCTTGAATCCTGCGCAACTCAAAAATAGTAATGATCGTTCGGTTGATAACTGAATATAAATAGCTACCTGTTATTGGAACATATATTTTAGGGTTTTTGCAATAAGATACACGGCTCAATCTAATATTCTACAATAATCCTTTTATTATAAAGTATTATGTATTCTTCTAATATTGCACTTGGTCTATTATTTGCATATTTGAATTAGTGCAATATTTTTTTGGAAATTTCCGGAGGAAACTTTTTTGTTTTTGTTTTTGTTTTTGTTTTTGTTGTTATTCGTTTTTACTGGTATATTTTCAGTCGATCTCAATTCATTTTCTGCAACGAGCCACTTGTAGAAAATGTTCAAGTCGTTTTTTGTGCAAATAATGGTTGACTGTTTCCTTTGTTGATCAATGTAATCTTTCACCTTGTTTTTATTGACGATAAATCCATTTGCTTCAGATTCAGAAAAGCGATGTCTCGTTCCACCATCTTTGATTGGTTATCAGACGACAAGCGAAAAGTCAAGATGAAGAAAAACGATCATTTCTTCCACTACCGTTTGTCAACAAAGGCATAGATGCAATTAATTTGGCTAACATCCTACATCACAAAAACGTTACCAACAAAATTCACCCACATTTCAAAGACAAATCCATACCAATTATTTCATATTCCTATACTTCACCCATTGCATCCAAAATTATCAATTATAAAAGACTAGTGCAAAACCTCGAGATTGAGGACTTCAAGGCTAAACCACCTGACTGTTCTTGCAAAAGTTCTCCATTCAAATATGGTCCTTCTGGTCGTTACGGGAGATTTAACCATCATCGAAAACGAATCTCTGTGTAATATCCTTTCTAATAGTCCCATGTACTGTGAACCACGTTCCATAAATTGGAATTATAACTTTAAAGTTCTTATGGATGCCGTCGAGGACTATGCAAGAAAATGGATAAAACGAGAACAAGAAGACATTGATTCACTGTCAGAGTGGTTAAAGGCCTTGTGGTCTTTAATTTTGAAACGAAGGAAAGTTTTAAGTAGGTCCATGAGTGCCAAGGGTACATCAGTTTTCAAAGACCCCGATGTAGAAAAAAAAATTGTCTACTCTACATGAAAAGTATGTTGTCGTTCTAGCAGACAAAGCCCAAAACAACATTGTTTTTGTCTGCGAAACGTTTTACATCCAATGTTTATTTTCAGATGATAAGACCTATACTGCTACCACTCTCTCCAAAGAAGAGATTGTGGAAAACCATAAATCTGTGCTATCCTCTTTTGGTCTCTCTACCAAGGACGATGATTGTGATTTACCGTCTATGTACTGGATTCCTAAACTCCACAAGAATCCATACAAACAACGTTTCATAGCTGGATCTGCAAAATGTACCACCAAACCTCTTTCACAACTTTTAACTTCTATACTCACACCTGTCAAAGCGGGTCTGCAGTCCTACCACAACACTTGTTACTCCCGTAGTGGTATTAATTCATTGTGGATCCTGAAAAAGTCGAAAGCTCTTTTGGAGACTATCAATTCAAGACTATTATCTGAATATAATAGCATTAAAACGTATGATTCTTCAACACTGTATACTTCTATTCCCCACACCCATACAAATTGTTGACCAAACTTTACGACAAACGTAATGGCTTTTCATTCAGAATTGTCAACTTTCCTTTTATCTTCGGCAACATCCCTTCAACACCTGCGTATGGTCTGTTCATATTACAACTCATACGTTATGCCAGAGCTTGCCGAAACTACGCAGAACTCTAACAAATAGGCTTCTGGATTAGGGTTATGTTGCTACAAGATTGAAGTCATCACTACAGAAGTTTTATGGTCGTCATCATGAACTCGTGGATCGTTATGGTGTATCCATCAGCACCATGAAAACTGATTTATTCAACGGGTCATAGTTTTCCTTTCTTCGTTTGTCTACCCCTTACTTGACTTTTTATGTGCAATTCGGCGGGTGTTTCTAGAAAAAAACAGAGGACGCTTACCCTACCGGTGCACCTGGTCCATGCCCCCAGTTTTTAGTGGAGTCCGAGTTGCTCATTTGATTTTGTTACTTTGTATGTATGATTTTAGTTACTTTTTCCATGTCTGGTTTTTGTCTTTGGATTACATTCTTTTGATTACCCTATAACCTTGGTTCGCTTGATTACTCTTCCAAACCATATGTGACACATTTGGCTGCGTATGCACATAAAAAAAGTCTACTATGTGATTTGTTTATTGAACTTATATATTACGAATTGATAAAAAAAACTTATTTGGTTTTTAAGAACAAAAATATATATTCAAATAAACGGATGTTTAAAATTAATCATAAGGATTTGTATTTTCTTTTGTAACACCATTATGAACGTTAATGTCTTTAGTCTAAGCTAAGATTAATATATGTATTTAAAGTTTTTTTTCTCAATTTCCAATGACGGACATTTTTATGGCAAGAAAGGAATTAAACAATATTGCAATATTTTATTGAAAGATATCCACCCGAACCAGTAATGTTAGCCACCTTCCAATAAAAATCGAGTATATATGATTCTCATATGATAAATAATTGATTTTTTTTTGCATTTGTTTGTTGTTTTTGTTGTTTGTTTTTATATTTGTTTGATTTGATTTTTTAATTTTTTTTGTGGGTTTAGATTAGGATTAGAATCAGAGATTAAAACAATATAATCAGCTTATTATTGTGCGTAAATGCGTGTTTAATAATGATTTTAGCGATATTTTTAACTGAAATTTAAAGAACCAAAGTAAAAAAACGAAGATCGAATAAACTACAACCATACAAAAGTCGAAGTAATACACAGACAACATTAGTCTTTTTCCCTGTTTGGTTCTCCTAGCGTTGATCATACGTCAAATAAGGATCTAAGGGGTCTACCATACTTCTTATGATCGATTATGTATGTTAATTATAGAGAAAATCACTGGAACCTGCCAGTATAATGTGCCTGTTTAGACGATTGTTCTGGTTGTTCATGGTTTTGTTCAGGCATGTTTCACTGTGAATGAATTTTAGCACTTTAACCATATTGTTTGTGGAGCTTAACCACCGAATACAATACAAAAATTATTTCAGATCAAATGAAAACAAGTTAATCTGCGGTGTTCTTATCACTGTTAATTTGTTAACATATTCTGAATTCTGTATAACAAAGGTACAGACTGCTGTAACATTGATATTATTCGCTTTTTATTGGCATCATGTAACGTTCATACAATTGAAAACATTTCATCGTGAATGTAGTAATGGCATAAAATGCATGGTTTTGTGCTCATATGATTAGAATTCTCAAAATAAACACCGGATTTCAGATATTTTAAATCATAATTAGTCTAAAACATCTCAATTTTGTTATCATGAATTCAAAAGTATCTCATTATGATCTTCGTGCAATTTGGATTCATATCTTTAAACAAACATTTCCATAATTTAAAATAAGTCATTTTAAAATTTAAATAAAAGAGGATATGTTACGCTTTTGTAACTATACGTGCTTTAATTAATGAGATGAATTTGAAATACGATATGAATAATTTAGTATTTTTCATCTACGCTGATTATTTTATTTTAGTGACCAGTTTTATCTTTGCACCATTTCGCTCTTTTTGTGTGTTTATGCAATTCATGTGTTTTGCAAAATGACGAAGTTTTCTATTGTAAACTGTCATAAATAAAAGTGAAATTGATTAAATAAAAGGATGAAAATGATATAACGCTTTGTTGCATCCCGTAAAGTGTGTTTACGTATTTTACGACACTGAACGGTGATCTAAAGAAATATTAGAGAAAATAAATAGAAATATAAGACATGATCACAAAAATAATTTAAAATCCCAGATGTCCCCTCAAACAATGAAACAGCGAAATGGAGTTTTATCAAATACGTCGTTGATTGTTACAAAGAAAGAACTAATTGTCCCGTTAGAAGGCAATTGTCGGACGACATGACGTCAGTCGCGTGTTGGTCACGTGTCTTAAGAGACGTACACATTAACACTATAACTAATTATAATTTTCTGTGAATTTAAAGTTATTAATTGTTTCTGATTTTTAGATTTTTGTAGAAAAACCTTTAATGTCAGTTTTGAGAATGATTGTCTTCAGCGTCTTAATGTAGGACACGAATTATGATGACGAACTGTCGCGTGCATATCGCAAACATGCACGTGCTATGTCTGATCTTTTTCGGTGCGTCTAGGAAACAGAATAATGGTCAAATATTAGTTAACATAATTGATATCAACTGAGATTGAAAGCATAGAAGGATGGGATTGGTCAAAGATTTCGATAACCGGGGAACAATATGAAATTAGAAATTTGAAGTTGAACGCAGCGCGTGCATGGACGTCGTCCGTACATCTGCTTTCCAGTTCAAGAACAATACCTGCTAACAAAGAGTTTTTGCCGTTATAAAAATGCAATCGAGGGAATAAAGCGTATCTGACCTTAAATGAAGAAATATAAAACTAATATGGGTACATATATTCGGGTAAAATCAATACGTACGTGATTTATTTGATCGAAAAATAACGACAGTGTGAATTAAAAAAAAACAACAGTAAGTTCAATAATTCAAACCATGAAGAATATATTATGGAGACAACGACTAAAAGGGTCGTTCAAGGATGTTCATGGAAAAGTTAAATACATGAATCGGAATCCATCAGCAACTGTGCGGACCTATTACGTCACAAATACAAATTCATGCTGCTGGTTATAAAAGTTTATTCAATGGAGTGAAATATGACTGCTGGTCGTGATTTCGATTGATACATGTAAGCGTGTGAAATACCATGTGATTCTTAATGTAAACGCCATATATGGAAACAGATAAGAAAATATATTTTTAAGAAAGTGGAATTAAAATGAGTATTCCATCGTATCACTATAAGAGGTGAACATTTATATTATCATTATTTTTATATATGTTTTATTTATTGATTTATTCCATTTTATCTTTTTCATCTGACGCTTCGGTATATATTTGCTGATTTTCGTCTAAAAATAAAAAAGAAATAATGTGGTTTTGATAATTAATGCCACGATGTTTTTGTTTTTTTGTTTTTGTTTGTTTTTTTTTGTTTGTTTTTGTTTTTGTTTTTTGTTCTTTGTTTTTTGTTGTTTTGTTTTTTTGTTGTTTTTTTTTTATTTTGTGTGTTTTGTTTTCTTGCTGTTTTGTGTTTAGTTTTATTTGCTTGTGAGAGTTTTTGTCTTATTTTATTTTGTATGATTTGATCGTTTGGTGTGTTAATGTATGCGTTCATTCTGTTTGCCTTTTATTGTTATTCTTTTCACATTCATCTTTCTCGCCTCTCAATCTTTACTTAATTATATTTACAAAAACAAAACAGACTCATTTTACATCTCAGTTAAAACGCAAAAAAGCTACAAATTAACAGTTTGCTTGTGAACTATATTTTTACTAATATGCAATTAAAGATACTGATTACATACGAAAAGTCTACAACAAAACATAACACTGGGTTGTCCGATATTTCGCTAAATTGACCTTAAATTATAAAAACTGATACCGTATCAAAAACATATCTTAGGAATTATAATTAACATTTATAAGTGTGAGTCATTGTGATTATGGGTGATAACAATCTGAAACTTATATACCTCGGGGGTTAAGACACGCCAATTGTTATCAAAATCACAATTATCATTTGTTTGAATTAAGATTACGCAAACCGTTATCATATTTTAACCGGCCATGATTTGTCAGAGAGTGTAAATATGCTTGGCGATACGATTCTTTTGTCATATTTTACGATTAAATCTTATAAATGAAACACAAGGTAAATTTTGCAATATTGATATAAGGGAGACAATCGTAATAGACTTAAGTCTTCTCATTTCACATTTTTTTTTTTTTTTTGAGAAATGAAATCTTTAGAATAGAATAAACATATTTTATTGCTAAAATTCAGCAGTTGAATTGTATCAAAACTTACAACGGTCGTCTTCAAAAATTACATTATGAAATACAATTTACATACACCTGCAATATGAATATGCACATACAATATGATTTACTATAAAACTAATGAAGATATAACATAAATACAAAAAAATACATTGTTTACAATATAAAGTTAATATGCGCTATATGAACATATCGGACGTGGACATTTTAGACGTTAAACAAAGTAAATCAAAGACACAGTAATAAAGAAGGGAAAAGAAAGATAAAGAAGAGATATGGAATAAGTGTGAGAGAGATAAAGAAGAGATAGGGGATAAGTGTGAGAGAGATAAAGAAGAGATAGGGGATAAATGTGAGAGAGATAAAGAAGAAATGGGGGAAAAGTGTAAGAAAGATGTAGAAGAGATGGGGGCAAGTGTAAGAAAGATAAAAAATATGATATGGAGATAATTATTTTCTTTACCTTTTGATCATCGGGTTAGGAAGCGTCTTCAGCTAAAAATGCTTCAATATTTAGATCATTTAGAAAGTTAAGAGTATTTTTAATCTATTCCTGGTCTCGCTGTTTCTACAGCAATCGAACAAATAATGAAGGGTGTTTTTCATTTACCCACCACCAAGCACAACAATGGTCATTAACGAAATTAACTCGGAACAGATCTGCATTTACCCACTACCAAGCACAACAATGGTCATTAACGAAATTAAGTCGGAACAGATCTGCATTTACCTACCACCAAGCACAACAATGGTCATTAACGAAATTAAGTCGGAACAGATCTGCATTTAAAGAACTTAATCGATGTCGAAGACTTGTGTGAATTATGTTCAAAAAACGATTTCCCAAAAATAATATGATGGCGGGTTTTGATATGAATTAACAAAATTAGCTTTGAGAGCACTTTTGAAATATTTTTTATATTACATGGTAATACTTTTCTAGTGTTCCTGAAGTATAATTTTTTAGCTGAGGTTTGGTTTTACACACTGGGCTAGACCCAATATGACTGTAACCTTCCCTTAACACTGTTAATTTTCAATAAATATTTATGAACAAATGTTTTATCATTTAATTCTATTCTTTTAACTGAAACATGATTAATACTTTGATTTTCAGTGTAAACTATTAGCTGAGTTGATTGGCAAAATTCCATATACTTTCTCAGTTGGTAAAAATGGATTTTGAACATTGTATACAAATGATGGTAGTGTATCAACCTTTGTAGATGGATCCGTATTTAATATCTGTACATTTACTATAAATTTGAACGTTCTATAAATCAATGTCCTAGTTATATCAAATGTACAGATATTTAATACGGATCCATCGACAAAGGTTGATGTAATACCATCATTTGTATACCATGTTCAAAGTCCATTTTTACAGTTGACGGTTGTTTTCTTTTTCTGCTGATCTATAAATTGTTATCACATATAAAATGGACTTCTCTTTTTCTAGAGGTTCGACTAGTTCTCCTCTGCTCAAAAAGATAGACAATGTGGTTTTTTGTTTACCGGACGATAAGTGTGCAATATTAAAATCAACATTCGGAGCGTCTCCATACTAGTATTTTCCTGGAATATATATATATATATTAAAAAAAGAAGCGAGAAAGGAGTAAAATGTCGACGCAAAGTGCGCATTAGATTTGTATTGAATTGAACAAAAATTATTATACAATAATAATGTTTTGTCTCATTCCATTCTCTGATGTTGGTGCTAAATGCATTTTTCTATGTTCAGGTATAGTTTTGTACCGGGTTCGATCTCAGTACGAAAAAAAAGAGGCAAATTCAAAATATTCTACGGAAAAGACGGGACAAGAATCAAAGAATATGATAACATATTGAACACACATTCTTGTTCAATACTTTTAATACAACTCACTCCATATTTTTCAAATTGGACACATTCCAACTTCTGGTTTACACCTATTAGTTAATGCGTTTTGAAGATTAATTTTTCTTCAGTAAAATAAAGAAAAATCACAATTTTACTTGCATTAATATTTTATTACGATTTTTTTAAATA
The DNA here is from genome assembly GCA_037379345.1 of Perna viridis. Classification (NCBI taxonomy): domain Eukaryota; kingdom Metazoa; phylum Mollusca; class Bivalvia; order Mytilida; family Mytilidae; genus Perna; species Perna viridis. Next base: position 27,971,474 of record CM074524.1, on the reverse strand, counting down.
CATCTTAATGAAATATGATCGTAAAATTTTTAGAGGAGGGTCCAGAGGGGTTCCAATAAATCATTTCCGCATTTTTTGTCAAAGTTATGCACAAGATTAGCAGCATTTTCCAACATAAGTGGAAATCTTAGGGTCGGATCCAGCACTGCACTACATGATTTAAATATTTTTTAGACTATTTTCATTTTGTCCCACAAAAATCAAATAAAATTTAGTTTGATTTTATGGTCTTAAACACCGTTTTCTTTTGATAATCATACAAGTGAATAAACCATAAACAAAATTTGCTTTTAGTGATACACACAATAGGAATTTCTTTTATCACTGTGTTCGAACTTTTTTACTATTGAATAAGTGAAATAATATAAAATGTGTAATAAAAGCTGGAAACTTTATATACCAGTCTATTACATTTGATATACTTTTAAAGCCAATCAATCCAGAAGTAAGGCCTTCTTGTTTTCGTGGAGAAAGTTACTCTGCTAATATATATTATTTAGAACAAAGGAAGTCGTAAGTCTATTCCTTTTTGTAGTTCATCTGGTCATAGCTATTGCCATAACTTGGCGTCCGTCGTCGTCGTTAACATTTTCTTCAAACATCTTCTTATCTGAAACTACTGAACAGAACTCAATGAAAGTTGGTATAATTCTTTCTAAGAATATTCTCTACAACGTTTATGCTTCGATTTTTGAACCGTTGAAAAACATGGCCTTAAAATGGCCTTTAAATAGAACATAGGTTTCAGAAAACAGTTTTTCGCAAATATCTCTACATTGGTAAAAGTGTTCATAATGGTAAGATCTGTCTGTTGGAGCTAAAAGTTTCATGAAAATCTGTTGACCCATATTGGAGTTATTGCCTTTTTTGGATTTTGTTGTTATTTTTTAAAGTTATTATTTAAAAAATCTTCTGCTCAGAAACTACTGAAAAGAATTCAATGACAGTTGATATGATTGTTCCTTAGGATATCCTACACAAAATACTCATTAAGATTGTTATCATGGAAAAACATGGCTGTAGACAAGTTGTTCCGAGTCTACTACGATATATATATATATATACCAATAAGGCCTCTATATAACTTTAAACTTCTTTGTCTTCCTTTTGGTTACAAATGATTTTAATTGTCAACAATGATGGAAGGGTCTGAAAAATTCCCGACGATGTTGGAACTGTCAAAATTTGCAAAGAACATTTTTGTGTTGTTCCCTCCGCAGGACTCGTACTCGTACCGCTATGACATCTATGGCAAGGCCGCCAGCACAAAGTCCAGCGCCCTAGACCACTCGGCCAGCTAGGCTATATAAAAATATAGCTTTCATTGGCCGGGTCATTCCTCTTCGTAGCATTAATATAGTGCCGTTACCTTACTTTAATATGTATTGTAGTACGGGACAGCTCAACATATACACGTTAAAACTATATTTATCAATTTAATTTGTCAAAAAATGCAGATTTCTGCCTTTGGAAATTAATTCAAAGTGACAAACAACATCGAAATAGAATTTAATTTGTATTTATCCTATGATCTCAGTACCAGTTCCAGGCTCATGAAATCTGAAATAAATTTCATCGAAGTAACTATTATAAAAAAACAGAAATACAAATATTTTTTTCAACAAAATTTTGGATTAAGATCGTCCTGTATATGTGATTTTAATGTTGCTAATGAGAGCTTACTCCACGAAACACATGTAAACATATCGAAATTTGCAATATATATGATTCGAATTATTTTTTATATTAATGGATTTTTTTTGTATATTAAGACCTGTTCAATTGACCAAGTATTTTATCCTATGATAGAGTATACTATCGTCTTTGTAACTTTGGTCGTAGGTTTATTACTTTATAGTGTATCAATTAATATTTGCTTATTCATTTTAATAAATGACAGCTGAATACACCCTTGTATTTTCAATAGTCTCAACGATGCATTCCGAAATTGACTTTGAAGTCTTGTACTTTTCAAGCATTAATGCAACATAGCAGATACTGATCAAGATGTTGTTTTGATGATGATGTCATGGTTTTCATTATTTTTGTTGTCAAGTTGTTGTTGTGTTGATGATTTTGTCATGGTTTTCATTATTGTTGTTGTCAAGTTGTTGTGTCGTTGATGTTGTCATGGTTTTCATTATTGTTGTTGTCAAGTTGTTGTTGTGTTGAAGATGTTGTCATGGTTTTCATTATTTTTTGTTGTCAAGTTGTTGTTGTGTTGATGATTTTGTCGCGGTTTTCATTATTGTTGTTGTCAAGTTGTTGTTGTGTTGAAGATGTTGTCATGGTTTTCATTATTTTTGTTGTCAAGTTGTTGATGTTGTCACTGTTTGCATTGTTGTTTTCATTGTTGTTGGCACCAATCACATCGGTAAATATCAATAAACATAAGTTTTAGACTTAATGACATACTGAGATACAAGATTTCAATACAAATTTAGAAATTCCAGATTTTAAGAATGTTAAATAATAAAATAACTAACATTTTCTCACAAACAAAAAAGAATTCAGCTTTACATGGATCATCGCTCCATTTCCATTGTAATGTGTGATACATTGTAAGGCAGTTAGATCCTGTTTGTCCATTGGGTTCTCCTGGACCCCATGCAGTGTATTTCATTATATTATCTGTGGATGCCCAAACCCATGTACCCTCTATGACATCATCCCTACCTCCAAGGTAGTAGGGAGTGCTACCAGAATCTATTAAAAGAAAACAGCGTAAGAGTTGTCCAAAGTTTTGTTTAATTTCTAATAATTCTCCTTCACATAATTGGACCATCCAAGCGAAGCAGGATGGAAGTTATGTAAGAAGTAGAAACCTTCCAAAACCTTCCCATATTTCCTAAGCACATTTGAGTTAATTTCAGTTTTCAGAGAGGTTCTTAAATTTTTGCTGTTAAATAGCGTTACTTTTACTTCGAAATGAATTATGTGATATGTAATGTTTAAGGATGACAGATATCCCTTGTTGTATTTTATTTTAAATTGGAAGATTTGAGAGCAATTCTAGTTTTTTTATTTTGTTTTCTTATATTTTTCTATATTATTTGTTTTTCTACAATATCTTCAAATATAGTTTCGCTTTTTTACCATTTGACCTGACGGATGCCCTTTTATGGAAACGCAAGTCACCTGATCGCAATTCTGTATCCCGATTGTCCAAATACTGATAACTTAATAGCGTTCGAAAACTGTCACCTATCTTTATTTTAAAGAGAACATATCATTATTGTAGTTGTTTTTTTTATTATTTACTTTGAATATATATTTCATTTGCAGCATACTCACTTCCCTGTATAGTCTTTACCGTGCTAATTAGAAAATCTGATACATCTTTTGACTCCGGTTCTGCTAGTCTGGCGTTATGACCCCTGCATGAGCTCTATAAAACCACATTTCTACGTTACTTATCAATATTAATGTATACAAAATGTTAAAACGATTCCTTGAAATGAATAAGTCTCGTTTGAATTACTTCAATAGGTTCTAGAAAGAGCTTCGATTTTTTTTAAATCACGTCTTTCAGAGTGTCAAGAGCGCAGCGGATCGTACACAAAGAGGTTGAATATAAAAAAAACTCATTTCGTGACAAATAAACATGTTTTAGACCACGCTTTAAAGTATGTTCGTCACAAAACATAAAGGTAAAGCAACGCAATGTTCGACTTGTTATGAATCATAATTGAGCAAAATCAATGTACGATGTAGTTTTGTAGTTATTATTAAGCAATGCCACCTACATTGAAGCAGTGTATCCTAAGCAACGCCACCTACATTGAAGCAGTGTATCCTAAGCAATGCCACCTACATTGAAGCAGTGTATCCTAAGCAATGCCACCTACATTGCATTAACAAGATTAATATGATCTTCAGGACTGCTGAAATTATGTCCGAATGATTCTGATATTCAATTGCTACATTAACCCTGATACACATGTAATCATAAATTATACAAGGACTGATATACTCTAGACGTTCAATATAACTCGAGGACAATCCAAGAGGTTATTTCAATTATCATTTTTGTTTATTCGTGTATTTCGAGTCGTGAACATCATTGGCTGTATCCCTTGATGAGTCCTTTGTATTCATACGTATTACCTCTGCAAGGTACCAATTAAGTTTTTCATGACTAAAGAAGAAGCAGGAATTTCCGTAATGAAACCATCCAACTGGACATTCAGCAGTAATTCCGGAAAAGAGTCCTAAAAGATATGACAAAATTTTAGTGTTACACAATTGATTTATTAGTTATATTTCATAGACCTTTCACTTCTAAACTATAAGACTTACATTACTTACCAATGAAAATATATAATTTAAACAGTTGGCTGACCTTATTTTCCATTCTAAAATGTTCTTTGTATACTATGGCCGCAATGAAGTTTTTATGTACACATGTACATTAATGTAAAGTTATCCTAGATAAGAAGGTTTCGTGAGATAGAACCAATGACTGACTATGTTATAAAGAGAAAGTACTGGTATATTATATAAACAACGAAAAGATAAGAAGCGCGCAGACGCATAATAAAAAAACAAAACTAGGGCATTAATGGAACAATAAGTGGTACCCTAGCTGCCATGTAATAGTGAAAAAGGGGATGGCAAAATGTTCAAAATGAAGTATTCCAAAAATGACATTTTGGATTTTCCTGAAAATCGAGCTTAACCTGCATTTTATGGTACTTAACAACTGTGCAAATTAAGTTTCAAAAAATATCCCGCTTGATCCGTTCTCAAGTTATCATGTAGAAACCGTCCTTTTTGCAGTTTGACCAATTGTCTAGGCGTGGAATTTTTATTTCCAAATCGAAATCCGGCCCTTTAAGTCAAGTGGTTGCCTCTTTATGTGCACTGCACGTATAGGGATTTTTTTAACGATTTCTAGCTTACGGATCTTTACGATTTGGCGAATGAATTTTGTGAGCGTTTTAAAATTAATTTTGTTGTAGCCTTTTGTTTGTCACAAACATTATTATGTTAAAAATATTTGAAATTTGAAATTTAATAATGATTTCTTGTAAATACGAGTCATTTACACATCCATGTACATGTTATCACGACACATTTTCTTAAACATTAAAAGTTTACGATCTTTTCGAAATGACGCCCCATTTTAGTATGGAAAATATCCTGCCATGGAGAAATCACTAAATTGAAAACATTGTCATATTCATAAAACTAAAAAATACAAATCCCAGAACAATTTGTGGAAAATGTATATGTAATGAAACAGAAGGAAGCAAAATCATTTCTCGGAACTAATAACATGTAATAAGTTTCCAAACTTCGGTATTGATAAGATTAGGATTCTAAATTGTAATAAGGAAATTCTCAACTCTAGAAAATGTTATAACTAACATTTGTAAATATTGGTTCTATGTACAAATGTAACTTTGAATAGTAAAAGGGAGATAACTTCTAATATTTGTAGGAATAGAAAAATGGTCGCAGATAAACAAAAGGTTACATGTAGCTTGAATGATAATGTCGATTGTAATTATGGCTTACAAGATTGATTTCGAAAATGATAGCAACAGTGATACTGATGTAAATATATCAATTTCCAGTCCACATGATCAAACTTCTAATAACAAATTAAATATTCTAATGTTGAATTCGTGCGGGTAAAATAAAACGGTTGTACTGTCCTGAATTTTTAGATTTGGTTAATAAATAAAAAAAAATAGTTGAAAAGTTCTAGAATTTTCGAAACTATTTTCAAATTACATTGCCCTTTGAGTACTTCGATGTGTATGTATAATAGTAAGAACGTTAACGTAGTGAATGTTACAAATGTACAAGATCTGTCACATGGAACAGAGAAAGCTAAGAAAAGGAATGAAAATAAAGAAAATTATTTCATATGTAATATGCAGGCCAAGCTGAATGAAATCATCCAAATTTTAGAATTACCGAGAGTGAATATTAACTCGAATATTATAAATGATCTTGTAGGAAAAATATGCTATGTATTTATAAGCAGTGCAGAGCACACTTTTGGAACTTGTATACCTCGACATACTAAAAGGACAAACCATAGATGTATCGTGAATGATAAGCATTCGTTCAATATAGACAGCAAATTTGCAAGAACAATTTATAGAACATTTAGACGTAGATTTAAAACGTCAAGATCATTGGCAAACAAGGAACAGTTAAAGAAATGTCGAAAAGTCTCTTGATACCTGTCAGAAGCAATATACATGTAGAGCTGACATGACCAGAAAACCTAAGGAATATTGAATATTAATTATTCAGGGAAGGAGAAAGAGACAACCAAATATCAGTATTGAATCCCTCTATGAATATTTTAAAGATTTAAATAGTGATACTCTGAAAATAATGAGGATTCCTCTCTCTTGTTTGCAAATGGTCGAAATGAAGAAAAGTTATTTAACCTGATTTTTTATACAGGTACTATGCCAGAGACGTGGTTAATTGGTTATATTATACCAATATATAAGAATAAGGGAGATAGCAATGGCCCTAAAAACTTAAGACTCATTACGATTGTATGCAGCTTGGGTAAACTTTTTACGGCTATACTAAGCGAACGACTGAACACTGAAGGCGATCGATAAAGTTTGGAGAAAAGGTCTTAGGTATAAATGTATTCTTAATAGTGTAAATGGTAAAATATAAGATGTTATTCAAAATATGTACATTGTATAAGAATATAAATCCAATAATATTTGTAACAAATGTGCATCTGAATATTTCCCGTCTGAAATGCGAGTCAGACAGGGTGAAAATCTATCTCATTATGATTTTTTTTGCTTGCTCTTTTTCTCAGTGATGTAAAGGATTTTATTGGTAGATATGGTGCACCGGGGTTGTCAACGATATATGATGAGATAGAAAATTAGCTAAATTTATATTAAAAAAATTATTTTATTATATGCAGATGACTCAGCTCTGATGGCTGATACGCCATAGGACCTACAAACTCAATTCGATATTTTTCACCAGTAGTGTGACACTTGGAGACTTTAAGTTAATGTTAACAAGACTAAGATTCTTTGTTTTTGTAATGGTAGATTTCCCAACAATCTAACATTTAATTTCAATAACCAAAATATCGATATTGTCAAAAATTTCAATTACTTAGGTGTTCTCCTTTCAAAGAGTGGAAAATTTGTGAGAGCAATACAATCACAGACAAAAAAGGAACTGAAGGCTATGTATGAGATACTCAAGAGAGGTCGATACCATAACCTATCGATTTCTTGTCAACTAGATCTGTTTGATAAGGTTGTAAAAACTATAATACTATATGGTTCAGAAATGTGGGCTTCAAATATACTGAACCAATAGAAAAGGTTCCACTATAATTTTGCAAAGTCTTCAACCAACTCTAAGTGTTATGGTTTATGGTGAATTGGGTCGTCATCCATACTGGACAAAACTTGGAACGCAAACAAACTATTCGTATGTAATGTATAAATTATTGTACAAGATACAATCAAACCGTGGTATTCAGGCTTCTTTATGTTAAAACGGTACTTGATGAGTGTGGTCTTTCGTATGTATGGTTAGCTCAGACGTTTCTTAGTGATACTTGATCTAATGCGGTGGATAAAACATTGTACATGTAATCAGATCAATTTAAACAAGAGTGGAATGATATGGTTCATAAAAGTGCTAAAGCTATAAATTATAGAATATTTAAGAGAAATCTTGTATTTTAGAAATACTTTGATATTTTGGAAGATAAAGATTATTTTTTATTTTGCAAATTTCGGACCACTAATCACAGACTGCCAATAGAACAAGGTCGATGGAACAACAATATTTTAAGAGAAAACAGGTCATGTGCACTATGTGATGCTAATGATGGAGGTGATGAATTTCATTATATGATGACATGTTTTTTTTTTCTAGAGTATCGAAAAAAGTTTTTTCATAGAAAATGTTATACTAGACCAAATGTTTTGTTGCTTAATGAATTGATGTTTTCACATTACAAAAATCAATTGGTCCAAATATATAAATTTATACTTGTTATTGTTAAGAATGTGTGCCCTCCTGGTTAAACACATACACTATGTTGTAAATACTGTAAATATTGTACCTACTATGGATAATATCTCTGTACCTATGTGATATGGTGATGATGAGAAATAAAGGTACAATAATAAAAGCATTTAATTATCCTATAATTGGAATAGCGGCTTGGCCACCCTGTCCACCAGATCCACTGAAAAAAAAAACAGACAATAATTACTTTCCTTTTGATGTGATTTCTTTCTGCTACATGTATTTCTTTTATGAAATTTGGATCTAATAAGGTGATGGGGTCATTTGAATTTAAAAAATGATGAATAAATGCAATTTGATCTTGATAATGGGTTATGAAATACCATGCATTTTAATCTTTACACAACGCAAATAAACTTCCTGTAACATAACCAGAGGCAGATCCGGGTGCTTAAAAAAATCGCCATTCGCCGGATCCGTTACTAATTACAAACTAACGTACTTTTTCTCCCAGACAAAGAAGAATTCACTTTTACACGAGTCGTCTCTAGTACCGAGAAAATAAGGTGTATGTCCACTACCTAACAGGAAAACATTTTGTTGGTTATTAAAGAGTAGTGAAGATCTGGGATATCTACCACAAGTGTGAGAAATTTTGTCTTTTCCCGAGTGCAGCTTAGCAGAATGAGAGAAAGACGTAGAATTTCTCCCACGAGTGGAAGATATCCTAGGTCTTCACTATTCACGAGTATAAGTATCTATTTCTTTCGTTTGAATAAACTAAAAAAACATGAATGATTGACGTTAAAAACTGAGCTGATTAATGCGCCCGGTTGAAAATGTATGTCGTGTCAGTTAAAAATAAATACCATAAAATAAAATCCTTTAGTTAGTAAAATCAATTGTATAAACGTTAAGAATAATAATTCCATGATTCATAGAAAACATTCAGTCAAATTCACTGTTAAGCGTAAATGCGGGGCCGGGTCCAGACCATTGAAAAGGAGGGGTGCCAAAAGGAGGTAATTTTAACCTTTTATTTATTTATAAATTTTATTAGCTACGCAAGGACTATTATTTTGACCTCGCTTTTGATATATTGGCTTTGTTAAGGTCTGAAAAATTCCCAACGATGTTAGAACTGTCAAATTTGCGATGCAAATTTTTGGTCGTTCCCCCCGCGGGACTCGAACTCGTACCGCTGAGATATCTATGGCAACACCGCCTGCACTAAGTCCAGCGCCCTAGACCACTTTGTGTAGGTTTCGGTTGGGTGACTATTAGCAGAAACTATGGGCCGTCCAGGGATATATTTGTTATCGCGTGGTTGTAAATCAACAGATTTAGATCGCGGATTTGAACATGCTAACAACATTAGCCTTAAAGATCTCCTCGAGTCCAAACCTAAGAAAAAGAACAAAAGGATTCCTTTGCGCTTACATACCATCCAGCCTTTGGGAAACTCTCGCAGTTACTGCATTCAAATTGGAAAGACATTCAAAAACATCCTAAGCTCTCCAAGCTCTTTCCTGGGGCCCCGGTCCTGGCATTCCGTAGACCTAGGAGCCTAAGGGATGCCCTAGTAAGAGCAGAGATTTCATTTCAGCCCAAACAAAATACAACGGACCAGTGTCGACCATGTTGAGATAAAAGATGTGACCTGCACCCAGATACTGCACACCAACAAATTTAAAAGCTACTGCACTGGAAAGAAATTTGCCACTTTTAGCGACGTGACTTGCAAAAACGAAAATACCATATATCTTCTCCAGTGCCGATGTGGTATGAAGTAAGTTGGCGAAACAGAACAACCTTTCAACAGGCGTATCAATGGTCATCGCCATCTTAGATCCGCTGGACACACCCAGGAGGATCTCCACAACATTGTTGTTACGATCATAGAACATAATAAAAACTGGTCAAAATGTAAAAGATTATCTCGGGAAAGCTTTTGGATGAAGAAATTACTAACAACTTCTCCAGATGGAATAAACGAAAAAAAATAATTCATTTACAAAGAATAACATACTTCCTTGTAAAGCCGCAGCCATTTTTATTAGAAAATTAGAGACATTATTTTTCTCTGGTTATGCAAGTTTAGCACCATGGCCTATACAGGAAAACTATATAAAAAAAAAATAAATAAAAAAAAATAAAATAAAATAAAATAAAAAAATTTCGATTTCTCCGCACCCCGTCTCTGCTAATGACTTCATGTTAGAATATCAAGACTAAAACTATTTCGTGAATTGTACCAGGTGTGCATGTATAATTATTTTTGAGTTTACATTCATCGAACAAGACATGTATAATTCAGCTGTTCTTTGGCGAATTGCTCTGTCTGAACAAAAAGGAAAATTTGTATGTGCAAGAGTATTGCGTCATTACTGGAGAAATACTTACCAATAAAAAATCCAAAACAAAATAACAAAATTAAACAAACAAAATATAACTCTTAAGAACAATCGCTTTGTGTGGTCATTTGTCCTAGCAAAAATGTATTCGCTTTAATTCTGCAATGCCTGTTCATTGTTCTTGCCTCTGCTGTTTACTCCATTTCAGTTTTTTTTTCTTATCTCTGCTGTTTACCATTTCTTTTTTTTTAACATTTTGCTGTGTACAGTTTGGTTTTTTCTTACCTCTGCTGTGTATCATTTTATTTTTTCTTACCTCGGCTGTATACCAGTTAATTTTTCATGACTAAAATGAAAACAAGAATTTTGGAAATGTAACCACCCAGATGGGACAATCAGAAACTCCCCCTGACAGAATTCCTACAGTGTACAATTAGTTTAACGAGGAATCATACATACATGTAATACAGTGGACCGAACTGTTAAAGGACAAGAGGAATCATACATACATGTAATACAGTGGACCGAACTGTTAAAGGACAAGAGGAATCATACATACATGTAATACAGTGGACCGAACTGTTAAAGGACACGAGGAATCATACATACATGTAATACAGTGGACCGAACTGTTAAAGGACATGAGGAATATTTGCTGATTTGTTGACACTCACCCTTAACAACTTTTTCTATCTAAAATATTGGATGAGTTGGTTGGATATTGTTGAAGTTTGTGTATCGGGGTTAGATCATCCTCCTTCTTTTGTTGGGTACTTTTGTTGATTTTGAGGGAAAATGGACAAAAATGAGCTAATTAAAGCTGATACATCGTTTTTTTTTAATTGGAATTCTCCTTCGTCAATTTCTTGATCCGCCCTGATGTCGTTACCACATGTACCGCTACTTAGTAACTACATAGATTATTGAGAACATTGATATTTCTTTAGCGAAATGAAATACATGTACATGTAGACTGTAAGATGAAATGTCAACATGTAAGTATAATTTAATGGATATTTCATTCTGCATTTATAATTAACTTAATAAAATATAAAAATAATAAATATAACAGAAGTTTCTATTCTACTAAAGTTAATAGTTAAAAAATCATCAGCTGGAAATTGTCTTTTCAGTGAATATAAAGAGACTTAATAGGATAATGTCGAGGAAACAAGGGAGACTACTTCTCATTTTCAGATCATAGAAGTAATTGCCGACAAGATAAGAAGACTCCTATTTTTTATCTCTACACTGATAAAGACATTTTGAAATAATATATATACAACACTTGAACTTCTTTGTTTAAAGACGACTTTTAGAAAATACCAACATGCATTTTGTTCCGTTTTTTCATACGAGAAAAATATTATTTGTTTGCATTGAGAATTTAAGTAACTGTCTTTGTAAGAATCATGCAAAATCTGAAAAATGTGATACACCCTTAAAAAGGCTACATATTTTTATTTTTGTAATTAAGTTGTTTTATGGGTCTATACTATGAAATGTGTAATTATTCATTCAAATCTTCCTGCTCTTAGAAGATAATTAACATTGAAAATCTAATAAATTCTATTGTATTTGAGTGTCATTTACAGAGTTATCTCCCTTAATTTTAAAATCTACAGTGCATTCTATACAATTTTTATCTCCTAAGAGCACGGGTTATATGAAAAGCCATATTTTAATTTCTGCTTACTATGACATTTCAAACAAAATATCAAAAATAAAAATATGTAGGCTTTTTACCCATGAATCACATTTTGTTTGATCCTTAGCTGGTGTGCTACTAAATTTGTCCATACCTATCGTCCAATTTTCTAATTGATCAAAATTGATACAATAGTACCCCCTCCCCATAGTTTGTATAACATTACAATGAAGCTTTCGTGATTTACATTATAGCAAAACAGAGGTCTAAGAAAATACAAATAATTTAAGAAGTTTTCCTGTAGTGGCCAAAAACAGCTAGAGAACTTTTGTAAACATGTACATGTAGATATTTCAGGAGATCTATACATGTATGACTGTAATATGTATATAATGGTTAAACACTATACTGCTAGTTACCAGAATATTTGCTGGAAAGAATGTGTTAAATCCGTTTATAATTAACGGTCTGGCAGCATATAATTTTACTATTTAGATTCATGGATGTTTTCCATTTTATGCAGCATTGGGGGTGGATGGAAATGAAAGAGCAGCAGTACAGTCACCATGTTGGTCTTATTGAAGACGATCAAAGCCTAGCTCAGGAGGCAGTCCTTAGCAGTGATGTAACCTATGGCTATCAGCCTGTACTTTCTTCGTCATTGTTGGAACAATCGACACATTTGGAACTGACCTAAAAGAGTGTGTCCAGCAATCAGCATATCAAAAACATGATTGTGGTTACAGTTGCGATCACTTCTAACCTCTCTTCTATCCTGTCAGGATTTGCTGTCACAGAACTAGAAACTGTCAGACACTGTTCTGACCCGCGACACACCTTGTCAGGGCCTGTCAGGACTTTGGACAAGCTCTGTCATAATCTGTCATGGGTCCTGACACTCTCCTGTCAGGAACTGTTCTAGGTAAAACAGATATGTGGACTAGAAGTGTTCGAGAATACTTCTCTGACTGAATTACATACAGTACATGTACGCGATTCAAAAATAAAAAGTCGTAGCACCCGAATCCCGATTCGTACAACGGGAAGGACGCCTTGCTATGTTTAAACTTGATTTTTCCCCATTTTTTACCCGACTTTTATGTATGGCATGCGGTACCAACAAAAAATATTGCCTGCTGCACTTGCTACGCACCAGACTTTAAAGAATTTGGACTGAATTCGTTCTTTGGAGGCAGATACAGAGTACCTATAAATATATTGACAATTTTAAACAGTTTATACAGAAATTTTAGACCTTATGGAATTTTAAAATGTTCACACTCGTATACTTTGAAAGAATATGACATTTTTGAGGAATTTTGACTGATGTAAGTATACATCTTTGAAAAAGTTTGTCCGAAATACAAAAGTAGCAGTCATCCACATGGTAGTTAAATTACCAAAAAATAGCTTTTTAGTCAATAATTTCAGACACTCATGGAAATCAAAAGTGCTGGCACTCATACATATTGCAAGAATAAGATATTTTTTAAAGATTTTGACTCAAATAAATGTGTCCCAATCACCCACATGATAGTTATATTGACAAATTTAGCATTTCAGTCATTGATTTTAGACCCTCATGGAAATTAAAAGTGCTCGCACTCATACATTTTGCAAGAACATGCCATTTTTAAATAATTTTGACTCAAATTAATGTGTCACAGCCCCTATATGATAGTTATATTGAAAAACAAATGGCATTTTAGTCAATAGTTTTATACTCTCAGACAAATTAAAAGTATGCGCACTCGTACATTTTGCAAGAATATGATATTTTTAAGGAATTTTGACTCAAATTAAGGTGTCACAGCCATCACATGATATTTATATTGAAAAATTAAGCATTTCAGTCATTAATTTCAGAACCTCATGAAAACTAAAAGTGCTTGCACTCATACATTTTGCAAGAATATGACATTTTTAAAAGAATTTTGACTCTCAATTAGCATTTAAGTCATTAATCTTAAACCCTCATGGAAATCAACAGTGCTCGAACACATACGTTTTGTAAGAATATGACATTTTTTAAAGAATTTCTAGTCATATTAATGTGTCACAGCCACCACATGATATTTATATTGAAAAAAAATAGCATTTCAGTCATTAGTTTTATACCCACAAACAAATTAAAAGTCATCGCACTCATACATTTTGCAAGAATATGACATTTTTAAAGAATTTTGACTCAAATTAAAGTGTCAGAGCCACTATATGATAGTTATATTGAAAAAATTAGCATTTTAGTCATTAATTTTAGACCCTCATGGAAATGAAAAGAGTGGGCACTCATACATATGCTGGAATATGACATTTTTTGAAAAAAAATTGACAGAAATATATGTGTCACAGTTACCCACATGGTAGTTACATTGAAAAATAAGCATTTAGTTAGTCAATAGTTTTAGACCATTATGAAAAATAGAACTGCTACAATGTAGCACTCAAACATTTTGCAGTTTTTAGAAATTTTACTTAAATACTGAGAATTACCAAACATTTGGAAGTTATCGGTTACCACTTTTACTCTTAGAACAGAAACATAGACCTTAAATTTTATAATTAAAGAATTTGATTTAATTAATATCACAGGTGTATGACAGAGTGTTAAAAAGTAAACATGTGAACAATGATAATTTTGAACGATGAGTGACTGCACCGTGATCGACGAAAATTGGAATATGAACAACGATCGAGTGATTGTGGGATGATGGTCACGACGAGCTCTCTGTGTAAATTTTGAAATCAAGATTTGTTTCCTAATCGGATTTGCTAATTCACATCAGTCAAACCGTTTCATTTATTAATCGTGGACTTCCTGTTCTAAATTACGTCACACAGAATAGATTTGGTTTCAGGAACTGTCCAGGGGTATCACATTTTAGAACAGCTTTTCGTATTTTCTGTCACAACCCAGGACAGGATCTGTCATGGAATTGGGCAACATGTGTCCTGATCCAGGACAGCCTCTGTCAGACCCTGTCAGGATTTCTGTTCTATCTGCTGTCGTAGAACAGAAATCCTGACAGATTGTGACAGAATTTAAGACAGGTTAAAAGTGATCGCAACTGTATGTAGCATTGAAGACACGTTCATTTTTCATTTAATTATATAATTAAAATATTAAAGTGATTATTCTCCATTGTATTGATAATCTGTCCATAAAATTTAATATAATTATTTTAGTGTGAACCGATAAGTCAGAAAAAAGATAAGTCGGTGTATTTGAATCAAAATGATTTGCATAAGGTCATGCATTATTGAATGTAGAGGCATTAAGCTATGAATATTGGATAAAGATATCAACTGTGTTGTTATAACACACAAGTTGTTCATAACAAAGTAATAAAAGTTTTCATTTACTATACTCGAAATGATTGTGTATGTGTCCAATATGACGTCTTCGTATCGTCAAACAGTATACGTCGGTAAAACCCCCATCTTTAGGACCTGCGCTCTGTCTTTTTTTTTTCGCTGTCGTTTCGAGACAAAACACTCATTTTAAAACATTTACGCGATGATTTAACGGCTGAGTGGTTATCTATTAAATTGAAAACAATTATATAAATACACACATATAGTACATGTATTTGTAAAAATTCAAGAGCATGCTTCTGAATGTATTGAGATGTATTTTGTCCTATATTTGGAGGCGGATTAGCATAAGCCAAATGGCTTGTTTCCGATTCCTTGTGTTTATTTACTACACTGTCATATCATGTACAATATTGACGTATTCTTTGAAATAAAATATGTTGAAACTACATACACACATATACATACGATGACATAAATATATAAATTTAATCCAGCTTCCACATGGGGAGGTTAAACGGGACAGCCGTTATTTTGGCTACGCCTTGGGAAATTTTTGTCACAAAAATTACCGTATATATATTTGTCATATTAGAAAAGAAATAATTCCTTCCGGTGGTAGATTTGTACTCATTTTAACATGATTTATCGCGTTTGTATTCTCATTTAGTAGATACAGTGTGGGACTGAAATTAATGAGAAAGCTCTGCATTCGATTTAGTTTTAGACCCGCCTATACCAAATAAGGAAAAATAATATTTTGTGGCTGAAATTTCACTGATATGACGTCACAAAGTGCCACAATTGTACATCACTTACAAACAAACTGCTAAGAATTGTAAATTTTGTTGTATTTTCGGACATATTTACATCCATAAAACTACCATATGAATTATCAAAAGTCCTAATGTTTCCTTGTTCGTGATGATTCAGGTCGCCAAATTCACAATTAAATCATTCAATACTTTATGATTAATTTTCATTCGAATTTTAGGTCAATAAGACCCTTTACTGCCCCTTCTCCTTACAGAAGATTAATAGAACATACTAATGAATAGTTTGAAGGATTTTTGTGTGTGTTTTCTTTCAACTAATCTTGTTACTAACAATGCTTGATCGCGTAGATAAAGTATGTGTATTTGTACAACTAGAGTTATCTCGCTTTGACTGTGTCGCTGTGATTAAATTTAAAAAAAAAACTTGAAATTAACGAAGTTCTAAATGGAACGAATTATAATTTCACGAATAATAAACGCGAATTATATTATTGCCGAAGTTACTACTTTGAATGTTTTTAATGGCCATTGAGGCCGTTGTCATCTAAACATCGGTTTCGTAATTATTGCAATTTGCGCCTTTCCAATAAGATTGAGTATAAATTCAAGACCATTGTTTCCAAAAATGAAAACAAGATACATGTAGGAATAAAGAAATGCATTAGACAACTTAACACTATACATACAAGATTTGTATGGCAACAAGATCTTCATATTTATATTGTTAAAATTTTTAACTGCAGTACTACAATGTTCTAAGTCACAAATAAATAAATACATTAGTTCTTAATTAAGCGGTGAATGTAAAACGAAAAAATGTTTTACACTGCTAAAGTTTACCAAGAATTCCTCATATCATATGATGTCTCCCAAGACTACATTTACTTTTGAAAAAAGCAAGTACTAGTAATTTGACGGTATTAACATTTTTTTAAAAGACGAGTGTTAAAGTTTTCATTTACTGGCGGCAAAACAGTCAGAATCGTTTGGGAAACATCGCGATTTGATATGTTTCTAAAGCTGTGTACAAATAAATTTGATATTTTATAAAAATAGACAAAGTAAATGTATTGTGTTCACTTCAGAGATACATTTTACATGAGTTACTAGTTTTTAATTTAAGGGAGCAACCATTTGATTTCAATGGGGAAGTGGGTGAGTCTAGGATCAAACTTAGGAAAATTTAGTTCCTGCCTAAGACAAAATTTAAATATAAACAAAAAAAAAATAGGGCAATAATAGATCCTGCCTTTTTATTTCAAATTTTATCTTAGCCCTATAAAATCAAAAGGTATCAAATGGTAGTTCTAAAAGAAAAAATAAGACATAGTGTTCATCACTGTTTAAAATGGCGCATGCATAATATGTGCATTGTACATATAAAATCGAAAGTTTTGCTGGCAATTTTGTCATTCTTTCTTGGCAAAATGGAAATACTGATTCAATTTATTTCACAGGAGAATATAAGACATCGAATTTTCTCCGATTTGCAAAAACAGATATTTCAAGATTAATTTGTTCTTGCCTTAACAGGTGTTTGTATTGTTTTTGTTTCATGCTTATGTTTTAAACCGATGCTGGGCACCATGCGATGTAAATATATGATCATTTTAAAAGTAAAGTGCCATACAAAATTCACACACTGTCTATGTAAGAGGTGATTCATGGTATAGAGAAGATTCTTTTTTAGGTTGACATATGCCAGATGTTTAAGTACCGACAGTCATTTTTGTATACAGATTGGTACTTTTGAATTAATTTCCCACTAAAACAAACCAAAATTAAACCAAATCTAGAACGATAACTCATTCAAAGTGCCAATTTCATGCACAATTTTATGATTTTGATCTCGAAATTGCAACAACCGTGAGACAAAACTAAACTTTTTATGCTATATGTGGCCCGTAACTGTCTCTGAATTTGAAACTGAAGTCAATTTGGATGGTTTTGACATGCATGAATCATCTCCTGTCCGGTTTTTATAAAGACTGCTACTTAAAAAAAATAACCCTAGTATTTGAAACTTTTTATTACGCTGTGTTGACGCAGTAAGGTTCTATGTAGTATTTTTTTATATCCTTAAAAGTATCATTTTTACATAATGTACGAAGAAGCCCCAGAGCCGGGAAATAGGGCAAGAGCCGTCCATAGTACGATCAGCAGACACGTAACCAGAACATCTGATTATTCAAACGTTATATTGTCTAGCAGGACGCTAGACCACATTTATGATAAAATTCCGAATGTACACCAAGAACCAGACGTTATTTTATTTCTCATCATTACTATTTTGTAGCTTTAATGCAAGGGGAAAGAAATGTAGAAGCTAAATTTGCCTAGCTTTGTTGTATTATAAATATATATTGTTAGTGAACCACATAATGTTACATGTCCTCCCCGTAAATACTCAATAGCTGCTCTGCGTACACTCGACAGTTTGTACTACCGATTACGCCGACAGTTCGTCAATCCTCAACCAAAAATTAGAGAACGTTCGTCATAACTGTTCAATATGTGAGTTTTTGTTTTTGTTTTGTTTTTGTTTTTGTTTTTTTTTTTGTTTGTCCTCATTTCAATGTTAAAGAGTAGACTGGATTGTTTGCCATATAGTATTAATAAAGTACATTTGTAGCTATTTTGTTACAACTTTTGGACTTAAACTACCTGTTGTGATAGAGCCAGGTGATGTAGGGGAAAAGAATATTTTTTGTACATGTAAGTGTAGCAGATATTCTTTGCAATTAATGATTTATCAGATGTTGATGTTTGTCAAGGACTACAAAGTCTGAATCTGACATGGAAAACGCTGTTGAAGGTCCAGAATCGTGATCATGGTGAATATACGGACGAAAAATGCAGTCGCCAAAAGATTTGAAACTCTCCATTAACTACGTTCTCTACGTCTCATAACTCGCCTTGTGTAGAGAAATATAATGAATTAAAGCCAAAGTCATGTTGTTATATTTGTATGTTCTGTTAGAGATTGTAGAACTTCAACGTTTATTTAATTATCATAAATGTTTGTGGTGTCTGTCATGTGCTATCGATGCGTTTTTATTTCTGCAAGATGATCTTAAGGACAGCTTTTTAGTTTACACGACCGGGTTGATTGAACGCACCTCATTCTCATTAATATAATTGAAGAATAAAATGTTTGCAAGATAGGTTTACAGCAGGATGGTCTTAAAGGATAGATCAAAATTGGACAAATAAAGTTCATATAGGACTATGTTACAAATCTGATATGTCTTCTATTTAACTAAACAAATGTGCAAAGTTGGAAAAAAACATCCTTTGGTTCTCAAGTTGTTCTCAAGTTATGGGACAACAGTTTGAATCTAATAGGGGGTTGTCAGAGATTTCTTTTAAGTCACAAAAAGTATTTTCAATTTCGAGGAGGGCAGTATAATAATTTTCACTCAGACCATGGCTACAATATATATTGTTCTTCTTCTGGAAGCGTTGACAAACGCGTTATTAATAAGTGTCTGTCCATTCTGCCCGTCTGTCCGCCACTTTGTAAAAGCCTCATACATGTATCTGAACTTGCATGTCAGTTTGATTCCATATATAGTGGAATGGCCTTATGTGCAAACCAACACGAAGAGATTTCAGTACGTATATATGTAAGTATTGGTTTGTAGTATAGATGTGTATAATTTATTATATAGTAAAGTTTTGTAAGAGTAATTTGACAAAATTTTGAATGTATGAGACCTGAAACTACTTGATGAATTTCTTCACTATTCATGATGTATCGTTGTGAAGAGTAGACCTGCAGGGCCGCTGGTTAGGAGATATTTATTTCTGCAGTATTGTGTTTTTGTATTTGTGGGGAAGGACTACAGGGGATTGTCCCCACTACACAAAACTAACAAGACAATTTTTAAATCCCACGCAGCGAAGTTGCGGACGGTAGAATGATTTGACCGTCCGTCCGTTCGTCCACCGTCAGTCAATCTTCAGTTTTCTGGACTTTTTTAAACGCTTACAGATATTGACATGATTTTTGGTATATAAGTTCACCATGATATGTTACAGGTCAAGTTTAATTTTCGTTCCGCTCCGATGTTTTTTTTCCGAAATTACGGGTCTTGAGCTTAGCAAAATTCACAGAAAAAACAGTTTTCCGGACTTTTTTAAACGCTTGCAGATTATGACATGATTTTTAGTATATAAGATCGCCATGACAAGTTACAGGTCAAGTGTACGTTTTGTTCCGCTACGATGACATTTACTTTGAATTAATTAAAAGTCAAAGAAATCACAGTCTGGAGTTTGAAACTACCATTCTGAGTAACAGAATTTAGTTAGAAGAAAAAGGTTTAAATTCTGAAAAAAAACCACTTTAATTACTTTTTTAATCGGGGTCCTTCTACATGTATTTCTTTTACGAACAAATTTACTTGAGTATCCAACATGGGGACGCGTGGGTATTTGAGCAAGCTTAATAAGGTTTTTTATATAAATAGGGGAAAAGGTTCTTGGTAGATTTGTAGCACGTCTCACTCTTTTCGCTTTTTTTAAGAAAATTGAATACAAGTATACTACTATTTGCGCCTTTGTATTCACTTACATGTAACATAGAATTAATCAAATAAATAAACACAGTTTCATCATTATATATTTCAAATTGAATAAATCAAAGTAACGATTTGTACAAACTCTACATTGCTGCACTCGCCTGGTTCGGAAGTAAAAATGTGAAGGCTAATAAGCAACAGCCAGCAGATATAGGCATGTCACACAGACGCATTATTCTGATTCTTAGCCAACCAATTGTCACTCTGTACTTAGTGTTTGTTTGATTGACAGAGAAGAGTAGATCTGTAGTGACTGCCAGTTTTAACTTTTTCTGTACGACCGGAAATCGACTGATAAAGAAGAGTACAACTACAGAGCGCTAACGTGCTTTTTATGCTTAAAAGTGAGAAAAACACAAAACAAATATTTATACATCATTAATTTATTGTAAAAAAACCCTATTCGTACACAACAACAGATATTCCCCAAGATTTGTACAAATAAATGTAAAACAATATAACCATGGTAACGTCAATATTCACACACAAAGCGTCCTGTTGATCATGAATGCATTACCCACAGGAAGTTGATGAAAGCGACATCTATAAAAGTTTAAACTATGCATTTTCCATTGTACATGTAAATATCATCAATGGCAATATCACCTGTGTCAACTCTGTTAATGATAGCTTCTATAACCAACTGTAAAATAAAGACCAAAATGTATATATATCAATGAATATCCCGATAAACGAACAGCCGTAACGTTTGGAATTCAATAAACTAAATTTGTTTTTCTTTTATTTTAGATTGTGCCTTCAATGTATTTTGGCTTTAACCAATTTTTACTTTTGAGTTTGAGTTTGTTTTTCTTTATTTCATGTTGCAAGGCAATAGGTTCAGCATTAAATGCCTGTTAACCGAAGTAATCATATGAATTAGAATCCAAAATGACCTCAGTCGAATTAACATCTTTCAGCTGGCACGTATTCGTTATGTCTTGCCATACCCATTTCTTGTCAAAAAAGAATGCATTGTTTATGTATTTCAACACCCGAATTTTCAAGTTTATTCTCATTGTAAGAATCAATGATCTCCAACTCAAGTAAAACAATATACTTTAAATATGATTCAAATGACGACTGTGGAAATTCGAAACAGACTCTAGCAAAACACGAATAAATCGGAAGTAGATATATTCTACCATGTTCTTTTTATACTTAGTCGCTTTCTATTAATTACTTTATATTTTAAACCCTTTAAAAATTGACCATAATTGAACGAAATAAAATCAGTTCGTTTTAATCTATTTTAAATGTTTTATAATACTAGTACATGTATATTTTAGTACTTACATCAACTGTTGAGCCGAATGTAAAGGTGTTTGTATATCTGTTCCACTGGTTGCCTTGGTTACCAGACAGTTCTTCTAGAAGGGTGTCTTGTCCGCCAACTCTGCTCATTATACGGAGTTTGTGTACATTATCACCGTACATATGATAATAGAATCTGATACAATATTCACCAGCAGCGATTGGTGAACTCAATAATCTGGCAACTTCCATGTTATTTGTTCTGGCTTCAGCTAATAGGAAATATCCTAGAAGCAAAATATGGTATTTTTCTTTTTTATTGAATACGACACAACACATTATAGAAAAAAACAACAGATAAAATACGATGCAAATCGTGGAAGAAAAGGTACGCGTGAAGAATCGCTGGATATCGTAAATAAAAACTAAAAATAAGATGAGATACAAAAAAAAAAAAAGAAGAAACTGAAATGGTTTTTCTACAACACATATTCATGTTTCGGAATTATGAGAATTTGTTGCAAATGTATTTTTAATTCACAAATATGATATTTTAAGTATTTTGAATGAGTTCTTTAATGTTTAATGTATATATTGAAATTTGTCATGAATGTCTCTTCCAACTACCCTAATTGAGTAGAAGGAGTCCTTGGTTGTCATTTATATGAATGATATTTATAAGTACATACCAATACCACTGCTATAATCAGCATTTGGTCCTGTCATAGCAGTTGGTGTTGGTCCTCTTGTTCTTGTAAATTCAAAATCAGCTGTTGGATCATTTCTGTAGTTGCACATACCATTTTCAAAGTTACAGTATTGGAGACCTATATTGATTAAAATAATAATGTAAAGCTATATTTCTGCAGACAACAATAAAGGCAATAGAAGTAGTCACTTTTACTTTCCTTCTTTATGAATGATATTCGAAATACGTAAAATATCGGTACTGTACAGCTAGTTTTTTTTTCAAATGGCATAATTTTGTTTTTAATTTTCGGATTCGATATACATCTGTTCCTATAAGATATGCTCCTTTTGTTTATTTAAAAAAAAATTATGTATTTTTATTATTTTGTATTTAAAACGGTTAAAACTGGTACAATGCTGATATCAATTGATAGTTCCAATTACCAAGACAAATTTCATAATCTGGCAGCGTCAAGTGAGAAAGTTTGAACTAGCACTGTGAGTGTGATCAAATTTTTAAAATGAACGAAAAAACGAGTACGTACAACAGCAGCCGCGTTAAATCCAATTATCTAAAGGGCGATAATAGCTAACATTTTTAATTGGTGATTATTGTATTTTACTCACCTTTAAGAAGATCAATTCTGTTTGTGGTGTCTGTAAAAAGTCAACAATAAGTTTTTATTACTTTGTATTATTATTACATAATGATATCAACACTTGTCAATAAATTTTGATTTTCTAATATCTCAAAACTAAATATTAAGATGGATATTGTACTTCATCGATGATCTTCTAATCTTAAATTGTGTCATAAAAATAGTTTTTATGATCTGCCATATTATTTTTTTTATGGAAAACTGCGTTTAAACACGGGAAAATTTAAGACAGGCGTTTGTTTGTGACGATAAGACATACCTCCTCCGCATCCGTAGCCACGTTTAAGATTGTGGACATCGTTGACGGAGAGGGAAACTTTCCATGGGATTGCATCACCTTCATATTTAGCTGTCATACTTGGCTTTGATGGATCCTTGGCGTAGGCATATGGGTAGAAAAATGTGATTGAGTTGAAGTCAAATCTTGACTGGATGAAGGTGGTATCGTTAGAAATGGCGAAATATTGTTTGTACTCTGTAAAAAGTAAGTGAATTAGTATTATCAACATACATCCATACATAGTTACCAAGACCTTGACATAAGGAAAAAAATCTTTACATTTTCGATCATTGAAAGTTATTGAATTACCATTGAGAATTTGTTGTAGAAATGAAGCTGACATGAATAGGCATAGGCAAAGAGCAATTCAGTTATCTGTGCAATTTTGCTGCTGATAGAAACTATAATTTAAATAACCTGCTTCAAGATTCCCCATGTACACCAACGTATAATAGAGGTTTGATCTTGAATACAGTACAACCAACTGTTACGTAATTCAATATGCTGTCCCCGGGACCCTGTCCTGGATTATATACGTACCATCCTTAATGTTATCGTACATGATGTTAACAAAGCTGTCTCTGTCGGGTCTCCTGAAGGTGTTGTACATACCAAGAGTGTACGCCAACAACTGCATCATATCGGCTTTTTCCAGGTTGTCTGCGATTTTAACAAACTGTTTTCCATTGGTAACCCCTGGAACTGGGATTTCGGTCAAACTGTAGAAAAACAAAACGAAATGTAAAAAAAAATGTAAAAATGAAATTATTGGTATTAAAGCTTCAATAGGAAAGCCTCAAATGAAGGAAAATCTGGCAATGTCTATCTTACTATGTGCGGTAGTTAGCTCGTGGCAACTTCCATTTTGAGGGAAGTTTTCATAGCGAAAAGGCCTACGAATGAGCACTTCGGCTTTGTTGAAATGAAAAACAAATGTTGTTTTTTTTAAATACAGTACGAAGCATCATTCAATAACGTATAAATAATCAACTAACCCGTTAATTGATGAGAATTCTACGAAGTCGGCCTGAGCCTCTCTTGGTACAAACTGGATGCAGTTATCGGTACTAATCTGTATCTCGTTCATTGATGCCATCAGCTTTTCTTTAGCGAATCCGTCTGAAATCAGACACCATTAGAAGTTGTTCAACATGCTTTACATAGGCAAAGAAAACAATAAGAATGCGTACTTCAGTATACTCCGGAGATGTTGGCATATATTACCTTACACAATGCATTTTGTTTAAAAAATCTACGTTGGCTCTAGGAAAATTCTTTTTCCCTTTCCGATAAACGACAACATGTTGCCATTTTCTTAATTTGAAGGCTCGATACATGTAAATGCAATGACTCTTTTTGCATTTTACTTCAAAATTTATCTTCCACAAAATGCTGAGTATGCTCGTGTCCTAGGTAAGGAAGTGTCTACAAAGCATCACCAATGTTACAATCGTTTCACAGTTTTAAACCTAAGTTACAGTTTTCTGATTGGTAAATGTGCAATTATTTTGTTAATAGATAATAGGACCCGATTTCATTCAAAGTCTCAGTTTTAGTTTTACATGTAACCTTCTTCAATTCAAATTTCGACGAATTAGATCGCTTGAGCGTGAAGATTGGAGAAAAAGCTAGGGATGTGAAGGATGGAGAAAAAGCTAGGAAATATGGAGAAAAAGCTAGGGATGTGAAGTATGGAGAAAAAGCTAGGGATGTGAAGATTGGAGAAAAAGCTAGGGATGTGAAGTATGGAGAAAAGGCTAGGGATGTGAAGATTGGAGAAAAAGCTAGGGATGTGAAGATTGGAGAAAAAGCTAGGGATGTGAAGTATGAAACCGGACTTTGATCTGATGTAATACTTAGCAAAATGCAATGGGTAGGAATAATTTTTAGATACTCACCGACGCTGTCGTCGAATGCCACTGGAACAATTCCATTGGGCCACAATCTAACAGCACTCTACAATAGAATTAACATTGCTATTTAATAAAACGTTGACCTGACACCTAACTTTAGCCAGTAAATGGCCCCTTGGGTCGGAAGTGACAATGTCATTGATACATATACATTCTAGTTGCATATGGGTAAAGTTTACTGCTTCAAAGTTGTTGCTTTTGAAATCAATATCAAAAGTAATTATACATGTATATGAATGTTACAACCAATCTACGATATACAAGAATTATTTTCTTTCTCGTTTTATAAGATGAAAATCCGACTTTTATCAAATTCCTTTATAAAAACAATAAGGTAAAATACACTTTTGAAAAAAAGTGATTCTATAATTTTTTTTTCGTTTTTTTTTTTTTTTTTTTTTTTTTTTTTTTGTGTGTGTGTTTTCGAGTTCTCTTTTCGTTTAGAAATCTGCTTAATTAATTCAAGAGTAAACAACATTTGAAAGGAATCTCAGAATGTCCATTAACCTCAAGTGCATTTCCTAATATGCATTGCGCTATATTTTAAAACATTTACGCACAGTATTGATAAATTAAAAAAAAAGTATAAAACCCGGCTTACCTGTACGGAAACGATAGCCAAGGCAACAACAAATACGACCGACTTCATTTTGGCAAATGGCTCCGAACAAGAGTCTACCTGAGAATTTATTGTAAAGACACCACGTGGTCACAACCCTATAAATTTCAATCCAAACCCAAGATAATGAACCTTATAGTCATTTATCACATAGTATTCTTATCTAGCTTGACCTGAGAGGCGTCCTCTTTGCCCTGAACTACGATGGAATTGAATGAGAACGAAAATATGGGTCGGACTTTGCGATCTGTCAATCAAAAGCTTAGTCTTAGGTCATGACAGCACTTTTTAAACTCTCATATTGCACTTGAAAAGTTGGAACCTTTAATACATGTACATGTTGGTGTTGTGTCTACTATAAAACCTTGCATGTAGGTGCAGGTAACAAAATTCGTGCATGAGCCAATAATTTTATAGAAGACGAAATAGAAGACAACTGGATTGAACAAGAATATAGCTTCAATGTCATAGAAGCCGAAAGGAAAGACAACTGGACTGAACAAGAATATAGCTTCAATGTTATAGAAGCCGAAATAAAAGACAACTGCACTGAACAAGAATATAGCTTCAGTGTTATAGAAGCCGAAATAAAAGACAACTGGACTGAACAAGAATATAGCTTCAGTGTTATAGAAGCCAAAATAAAAGACAACTGGTCTGAACAAGAATATAGCTTCAATGTTATATAAGCCGAAATAAAAAACAACTGGACTGAACAAGAATATAACTTGAATGTTATATAAGCCGAAATAAAAGACAACTTGACTGAACAAGAATACAGCTTCAATGTTATAGAAGCCGAAATAAAAGACAACTTGACTGAAGAAGAATATTGCTTCAATGTTAGGAGGGGGTCAATGAATGAAACAGTAAAAGGTGTACAGATATTAGGCCAAGATTATGGTCCAAAAATATCAACTCTGTTGTATTAACGTGAAATATATTCAAAACATTGTAAAAAAACTACATGTATCTATTGTATCAACCTTTGAATATCATAAACGAAAGAATAATCAAGGGAACCAAGGCAACTCATTTAAAACTTTCATTTATTTCATTACTCTTGTTTCCAGGTTTCTGTTTTATTTTATAAGATCAAAAGAAGAAAAGATTTATTTATTATTTATATGATGTTGAATGTATTGTCAAATCAAACAGCGCCATTCTTTTTTAACTGAACAACAATAAAATGAATAAGAACCACGACTCGGTGAGGTCCTAAGTTTCCTTAAAAAGCCAGACGCTGGAAAATGATGCAGCGTCTTTTACAAATTGCTAGACGATCACATTGCAAATGCACCTTGTTCAATAATGAGCATTTCATCATATCCACGCCTAAAGGTAGCAATTATGAAATGTTCAAGTCATTTTATATCGCGAGTCAGCTAATACTCTCAGAAGGATGATATGATGGATGGAATGCCTGGGGAGTATCCGGATGGTATATTTAATTATGTGATACATGTAGTATGTCAGCAGCACCGATTCACTCTTATAATGTTGCTGCCTCATCAAATCTGTCTAAAAGTTTTTCGTCTTTAACCATACTATTATATAAGAACTATTTCAGACATTGTTCTAATAACCACAGTACACACCAAATGAGTACGTGTACATGAAAGAACGTTAGCAATACTTGTACATGTATATGCATTTAGTTCGATTGTTTACAAACAAAATGAGTTGTCCTAAAGTGAACTATGTCCCCTATACTTTGGACGAATGCACGTATTGAACCTTTCGAAAATCGTGAATAAATAGCACAAGACAAAACCACAAAATACGTCAGAAACTTAGTCCTTTTCACCGATATTATCAATGTTTACAAACAAAGGCGCATGTGAACAAAGACACTCAGCACCTTATAGTACTACATTTACGGCGCAGAAAATTTCATGTTTTTGTTTGATATACTCTTGAATGTCAGTTAACCACAAACCCTAAAAAGGTCGCTTGTACTACTAATTTCTGATCATTTTGGGTAGTTTGTTTTGATTCACTTTAGTAATATAAATAAATTTGTTTTGAATGTGGGGTACAATACAAAGATAAACGTGTGATTAGATAAGTTTGTTCAAAAATTAATTTCTATCTGAAATCAAAAATTTGAAAGAAACCTTAAGCATCCGTACGCCTACACTTTTGAGGCTCTTTTTATATTATAACAATTGTATCTGGCAGTCGACGCCCTACATGAGACGCCCTAGTGACCAGCTAGTAACTAAAGGTCAAGTTCGATTAAAAACTACCAGAATGATTCCAGTCCAATTAAGCATTTTACTCATCCGAATCCTTCAAGTAAGATATTTTCTGTGTATTCCAATTGAAGACCTGATCAAATATTTTGAATCATTATCGGAAATATTTCAACATTTATTTGTTTAGGCCAATGTATAACCGCTCTGTCCATTTATGCCTTATATAACATTCAAAGATAATTGTTCCGTGTGTATTGAAATTACGTTAAATTCCGACGTCGTCGCGTGATCTCGTTGACGTAAAGATATGTCCCTTTAACTGATTACCCCCCACTTATTTTCTTATTAATTTAATTTCTAGGTTGCTACGCCTATATCTCTCGCCTTGGCTAAATATGAAATTACCGTCTGAAACAGAGTAACCCTAAATCTAACTTTCGCAGGTATTTAGTTCATCGGACGATTGTCTAGAAAGCAGTTATCGGTTTCACACACCCCAATTCGTACCTTAATATAATTACAATTCTAAAATATCTTATACAAAATTATATAGACAAAGAGTTTTCGATTAAGACAACTGTATAGTACCTAAAAATGCAATAGTCGATGTTATAAAACTAATACTGAAAGACAATTCAACAAAACAAATTCACCTACCATGCACTGAGTACCGAATACCGGGTAAACTTTGTGGGATGTTAATTTTGTCGTATTACAACAACGTCAAAATCAATTCTGCGATATGTTGACTCTGGGCTTATTTTTTTTTCGCATGCACCACCAAGGATCCGAAAAAAAAGAAAAACGCCAAAATTTTGGTTATAATCGCTAAACTTTACACCCGCCCAAACAATTCGCCACACGGTATACGGTCTAGTTATAGTTTCTAGTACCGTGGAGCAGATTACATCGCGAGATTTCGTTTCGAACGGAGCACGAAAAAATGAAAGCTCGCTTATATTTCACTACAAAATCAAACATTAACTAAGTTTCAAGGCGTATTTTGTTGTTGTTTGATTTTTTATTTTGTAACCTAACAGTACTTATTTATAGAAACGAAGCAATGCAATTAAAATGAAAAGATAGCGATATTTTGTATCCGCAAATTCTTTCGCAATGTCGTTGATGCAAAACATACACATTACTATTCTTTAACTACAAATTAAATTCAAAGTTATGCGGCTGCCGAATTTTCATTTATAAAATTATACTTGAGCAACTCAGTGCCTTATAGAAAATCAGATACTAGCTGCTTTTAACTTCATTCTCTCAACGATTTTCGTTTTGATTGATGTTAGTTTCTGCGTATTTCTCTGTTTTATTGTTGCAGTAATTGATGATTTTACTTAAGGATATGACCAATGAAACCTTAAAACAACGTCTGTTGCATAGAATAGCGATGCAGACACAACGCAATTAATTAATGCTGACTTTAGCTTCCTATTCCGATTTTTTTTTTTTTTTTTTTTTTGGTTTGGAGAACTTGTTTGCAATTCGTTTTTGAATCTTAATCCACCGTACAGGTCCGGGTGTTAAAAGAATAGGCCTGCAGCAGCGCCAAGCTTGTCGTAAAAGGCGACTAAATAGTGCTCAGAACCTTAGCCGGGGGCTAGGGCGCTCTGCCCACAGAGTAACTGGGATGTGTGCCCCAGGTGGTGGAATGGGGTACCTCTGGCTTGTTACATGCTGGGGTTGTCAGGCTATAATACGGAAAACCTGACCGCAAACCATAGTGGTGCACCGTGTTGGGAAAGATGCCATGTTCCTCGCACGTTAAAGAACCCTACTGTGGTATTCTCCCGGAGTAGGAACCATAGGGCTCCGCCACAGGAGGCTAAATTGCCCGACTCTACCCACCTCTCCCTATTTCCAGTGGCAATCAAAATTTGTCGACCCCATTGTCCTTGTGTCCGATCCCTTTTTCATTTCATCATATTTTCATGTTCATTTTATCCTCAATTTCATGTTCA
The DNA here is from genome assembly GCA_037379345.1 of Perna viridis. Classification (NCBI taxonomy): domain Eukaryota; kingdom Metazoa; phylum Mollusca; class Bivalvia; order Mytilida; family Mytilidae; genus Perna; species Perna viridis. Next base: position 27,941,226 of record CM074524.1, on the reverse strand, counting down.
TCGTCTGAATATAGCTGAAATATTGCTGCTCGGACGTTAAACCCCAACAAACAAACAAACGAATCTTAATCATTTAAGCATTCTATTGTTGTTGATGAAAGGTAATTACTTGAAACACATACCGACATTTTACAAAGATTGGTATTTTAGTATCCATAAGACTTTGCTATTGGAATTTTGAAACATTCAATCTAAACGTTATTTGTTGATTAAAAGCTGCCTGTCGACATGAGCCTAAACAGTACAAATTAAAAATACAACGACCATCACACATTGCATGCTGTGTTTAGTGAGAAACAGTCAATTTGAATGCTACAATTTAAAAAAAAAACATGTGCATTAGAACATGCCTAATTTTACTTGTTTCAAATGTAAACGTAATTATTTTGTTTTCTAACTATGACTTCACAAACTTTCAGAAGAAGGAAAAAAGGGGAGTCTATCAAGAAAGGTATACAAGTACATGTATTTAGTAAGGTAAAATACTATGCCCTTTAATGGAAGTACGGTGGGTTGTCCTAAAGACCGAACGTAAATTTCGGGTCAGCCCCCGATAAGAGACCTTCTTTGATAAATGTGAATTGTCAAATAGTAGTTCAAATTTAAGTCTTACACCACGTGATAAGAGAGCTTTAAAACCATCTGTAAACCGTGCTACTGAGCCATTTGCCAAAAATGAATTGTCTAAGGCTAGCCGCTGTTCTGACCGTAGTTGTCCACTGTGCTGTCTGCGCAAGCGTTCAGGTAGGACAATATACTTGATTTTTATTGTGTTTGATGCATTTACTCAGGTTTAAAGTTATCATTGCACTTAAGCAGTTAAATAGATAGCGGAAGCGGTAGTGAAATGATATCTTCCTGTTAGCAGTTTTATAGACATGCATATTTATCACGGAAACAGTTAATGAATAGATTGCAAGTGTACCGTCATACAAACTGGGCATAAAAAGTACACCTTAAGCAATACATATAATCTGTGAAATATCTTGATTCAAAATCGTTTTTTTTTTTTGGATGTTGAGGAAGTTTTTTTTCAAATGATCTTGGCTAGCAAAAAGTTAATGCATTACTGAAAATGTATAAAGCTGAGAACTATAAACAGTTTAGAATCGTTTTTTAAACTTAATTGGTTGTAAATTAGACCTTTGTTATATGAAGTAATCTCCATGCTTTGGGAGGCCTGATACAGTGAATGAATGTAAATGTGTTATTTTCCTCTTCTCTTTCAAAACAATGGCTTTAATATATCATTCTCTTCTTCAATTTACAGAAGCGCGCAGCAGATGACAGTGTACTACTCTGGCCTTTCGGGAGAATTCCCATCACATTCTCCCCATCAGTCAGTAAGTACAAATTTTGTTCAGTTATTAGTTTCGTAAATCAGCGCATTAATTGAGCTTTTTAATTTTTTTTCTCAGTCGGTTTAATCAACATAACATTTTTTACTTAACTGAGTTATGCAGACATGTCAATACCCTAGGTAAATTGAGTTGGTTAGCTTCGGTAGATGCATGCACTAATATTTGCATAATGACTTAAGAAAGTACTATCTGGGTTTCATAAGGGCATTGTCATATTTTTTTCAACTCAGCAATGCCAAAGTGCACAATACAGTCAGCCCGTACTTTTTCCTCTGTTTTATTTTTATGTTTTATTTTTTTTATTTTTTGTTTTTTGGTTGTTTTTTGTTGATGTTTGGATTTGTTTTTGTTTTTTTTATGTAATTAAAAACTTTTTTTCAGCTTTTATTTACTTAACCTAGCAGTTCAAGAATGAATAAAATGTTAATTTCACTTTCAGCTGGATTCACAAGAGAAAGAGTTCTTGCCTCTATCCAGGAGATTCAGTTTGATACTTACAGCGGCGGACGGGAGTGTATCACCTTCACTCCACGTAAAAACGAGGCTGACTATGTAGAATTCTCAACTGAATCTTCGTAAGTTATAACAAAGTATAATGGAAACTCTATAACGAACTCCGGTAATACCCGTCTCACAAAAATACTAAGGAAACCTTGCCTAAACCGTATTACTAAGGAACCTTGCCAAAACCGTATTACTAAGGAAACCTTGCCTAAACCGTATTACTAAGGAACCTTGCCAAAACCATATTACTAAGGAAACCTTGCCTAAACCGTATTACCAACACCAAACAATTTTCAAATCCTTTGAATCGTGCAAACACAGTGTAATAATATTGTAGTCAGTTCTATTGAGTAAACTATGCATCTTTTATATATTACTTCTGTATGCTCATAATAGTAACATGTATTTTATATAATAAACTAAAGCTGACGGATAGTTACTATATATTTTCGTAGTGTATTTTACTGGCAATCTGTTTATTTACATGTAATTACCGATTTTAGAATTTGTTAAATGTATAATTGCAGAGAACCTTTCGGAAGAGTGGCTAAGCCCGGACGTATCACAGGAAAGCAGGTCGTCAGAGTTACCGACAACATGGCTAAAGCTGACATCATGCAGTTGTTGATGTACACCCTGGGAGCTTACAATGCTTTCCGTAGACCAAACAGAGATGACTTCGTTGTCGTCGACTACAGCAACATTCCAAAACGTAAGTTTTAAGGAGAAACACTTATTTCTGAGTCCAAATATATCCAAATTCTTTGTTAACTGGAGCAACATTCAAGTTTGCTAATTCTAACCGGAACCATGTATGTGCCTTGGATGCATCTGTCTGGTGGAAAGTATTGGTTATTTTCATTCATGTTTTAGCGTCTTCAATACCAAATTTGATGTGATAAATCGGGAATTAACTACTATTTCACACAAAGGATATTCACATGTTTAATTATTTTTATTTTACTTTTCAGAATACCAAACCTTCTTCGCCAAGGTGAATGACACCACCTTCTTCAAATCTCCATTTGACTACAAATCCGTCACATTCTTCTTCCCATATGCCTACGCCAAGGACCCATCCAAACCAACAATGAAGGCCAAATATGAAGGCGAAGTTTTCCCATGGTCTGTATCTCTCAGTGACTTCGACATTGAAAACATCAGAGATGGTTACGGATGCGGAAGAGGTAATATACTAATGCAATTTCCGGTCACATGATATTTTGTATTTTTGTTCGACGTCACGGCGTATGTTTGTTCGAAATCCTGTCTAAGGATATCAATATTATATGAGTAACTTTGACGTATGAGGAACAAAAATGTTTCTTTCATTAAATTAATGAATTGTAACAACATGATTTTTTTTGTCTCTTTACAGTTGGTGATGTCATCCATAAACAAGATTTACTTTCTGGTAAGTGTAAATGATTAGTTGATAGTTGGACCATTCAAAGAACAAGAGTTTATTGTTTTGTTAAATGTCTATTGCGGAACAAAAAAAGACGTTTTTCTCATTCATGTTGTAAACTATAAAGACTGAAAACTTATAAACATTAGTTCGATTGGAGCTTGAAACCGATGTGAACTACAATCAGACTTTTTTCTACTGTTTAACTTTAAAAAAGAAATGCTTTAATTTGAAGCTTAGTTATGTAGCTTATTAACAGTTGTCCATCTTTTTGATTTTTTTTGTATTATACAGGTGCTGTCAAATGCGACTTTGAAAACGATTTCTGTCAATGGTCTCAAGATGGTGAGAACGATTTTGATATGGTTAGAAACACAGGATCTACAAAATCTAATGGCACAGGACCAAATTTTGACTACAGTAACGGCATAGGTAGGTATAATTAATATTTGTTTGTTTTATCTTACTCTTCATTATTTTTAAATCTCTTCATCTCTTAAGGATATAACAACAGAAGAAATAATCAAAAAAACTTGATAGACATTCATACCACATTGGTTTTTTTGAAACATATACAGATTAGGCTATTTATCAAAATGTTTTAAAATACTTGCAAATTGTTGATTTGCTTTTTTACTAAATACAACCTTAACGGGTAGTAAATACAAATGGAATATAACAGGAAAAAAACAACTAGGATATCAGGAACAAATTGCAGTTGAAGGTATTTGACTGGACATTAAGAGGATATAAACTTTGTATCAATACATATCGAATTGCCTGTTAAAACGTCATATCTCTTTCTCTATGGTTTAGATATATGCCTATGTAATTTCATTTAATCAAGAATAGACAACAGTATATCCTGAACATCGTCATTATATGCTGTTAATGATCAATTAATTCATCTTTATGAGAGTACATAGTGTTAAGAACAACTTGTTGCTGGTCAACTTTCTGAACTAATATTGTGTGTTTTTATAGGTTACTATGCTTTAGCAGAGTCTCATCTTCATCATAACCAAAAATCCAGATTAGTCAGTCCCTCACTGAACGCTGGAACATATTGCCTTAGATTTTACTATTACATGTCCGGCCGGGACGTCAATAAACTCTCTGTAAACGTCAGAGTAGGAGATATGACCAAAGAATTTAAATCTTTGGAAGGAGAACAAGCTAACCAATGGAATGTCTTCAATGATGAGTTTACAGTAGGACAAAATTTCCAGGTGAGCCATATGACTGATTAGTGTGGGTTTTCCACGATACCAGTGTCCAATTTCTACTTTTTCTAACGTTTCGTGGTAGGTTCCGTAATAAATGACAAGAATGGGTTCTATGATTTAAAAGAGTAATCAAGGGAACAATTATTCTAGCGGAAATAAAAAAATATAATCCAGGGACAAAGACCAGATATGGAAAACAGACACACACAACCACAACAAAGAACATAAAATAACCAAAATAAAATTTACAAAGTTACATAAGTAAATGAACAACTCGGACTCTAATAAAAACTGGGAGCATGGACCTAGTGCACCGGTTCTAATGCTTCATGGTAGATCTGTATGACTGATGGGTAATGAATTCGTCTACGTTTTCTAACATTTCATGGTATGTTTTATACTGACTAATATGGGTTTCACAAAAAAGTCGCCCTTTTCAACCTTTTCTGTCGTTTCGCATCGTCCAAGTTTGTTAAAAAGTATATTGCACATAAGCATTCTTGAAATATGTGTCTATGATTTTTAACGATAGCTTTATTCATAATTGAATGGGAACATTGCAGTTCATGTTTGTAGTAATAAAAACTTGATTGGAAAACAAAATACTTAACAAGGCTATTTAATCGGAACTACGAATTTGAAGAAAAAACAATGTAACTAATGTTTAACAATGATTAAGTATATTGTACGTTGTAACAGTTGGCCATTACATTTGACCATTAAAGATGTTATTGTATAAAGACTAATTTGTAAACAATTCCAAAAGAAATGCTGACACATCGGTTTGTACAAATTTGTTCAAGATTCCTTTTGTATTTTTAGATCGTATTAGAGGCAGCCATGGGAAGTACAGATTTAGGAGATATTGCTTTAGATGATATTTATTACTACAGAGGTAGATGTATTGTGTGAGCAGTAACTATTGAAACATGAGAGACATTATATAAACATTCGAGGTAGAATGTGGGGCTTGTAGATATCCGTTAACATTGTCATGTCTGTTTGTTACAAAGCGTGAAACATTTTTTGTACAATAAAGGAAAATAATCTTATAAGTCTTTGTTCTGATGTAACACAGATTCAGAAATCAAATTTATATTTAGTTAAATCAAGGTCTATGTGATTCAAAGGTAATTGGTTAAATTTGCATAGATTACAGTTATGAGGACATCATTCTCTATATCGTGTGTTATGTGTTTGTTACCTTATCCACAATAGATTAAGTTGAGCATTATTATTTGTTCTTAAAACCTACGTATACGTGCGCATTTACCGAACAATTATAATAGTTTTCCCAAACAGTTTGCTATTTACTGATTTTTCAAGTTTTCACCAAATTTTGTTATTGTCGTGAACATTACTTTACCGCGTGTTCCATATCATCGGTGTTTTGTGAAGTTCAAGATACTCTTTAATTTGCTTTTATTTGTGTTTTATTCCAAGTTTAATATGAAACATAATACATTTGGTACTGGTTGCTTTATCACTTCTTTTTTTGAGTTTCTTTTTATAACTCCATAGTACTTAAAAGTATTATGACGTCATAGCTTACGATTAATTTTACACGTACTAATTCTTGTGAAGAAAACTGCTGTTGGTACTGCTTCAACCTAGTTTTTCACTGATTTCTCTAATCTTGTGGTACCTTGATTACGCTGCATTTGATGTTCAAACAAATAACAAACATCCGATGAAAAATCAACAAGTTCATATGCAAAACTATTCAAAATATCTACTTCAATTGAAGACTAATACAAAGCATTTCTTTTTATAATACACAAATAAAAACCTTCATCAAAAAATTTAACACTTAACAAAAAAGATAACACTGATAATGTTACATCAAAAGCATTAAAGAGAATCAACTTTTAATTCAGAAATTATTATTAAGAATTTGAAGTATGAGTAAGCTTAGTCCATTAAAATTAACATATATATTGTCTGAAACTGTTTATCATACGATTGAATGAAAGAGTAACCGAGGGAACCAATACTCTATTAGAAATTAAAATATTGTAAACCAGGGACAAACACCAGACATGGAAAACAGACAAACACAACAAAGAACATAAATTCACTAACAATACATACAAAGTAACAAAAGTAAATTTTAGGTTTTCGTACCATTTCTCCCTCGGGGAAAGAGACTGACACCAATACTCAAAATTAAGTCAACATTTAGTTGTACACATAAGTGAGAAGTACAAATTTTTCAAAGAAAGTTTGAAATCTGTCAAATAATACGAAATATTCAAATTTATTCATAAAAATAAAGTAAACAGTTTGTTCAATTCGTAATTTCAACGATAACTTCTTTTGTTGTAAAATACGACGATGAGATGATTAATTCAAGATTTAAACCTTCAACTTTATGTGGCTCCGATCCCCGAGAGCATTTATTATCATATCACCCTGATGCTCGGTCATACCACGCAGCATCGATAGCAATCATTAACTTTAGTTTTTGCCTTTCTAAGCAATGATTAAATTTTTGTCTCTTTAATATACCATATATTCATTTGACACTGGATTTAAAGCATTATTGCTGTTTGTTTTGTTTTGATTTTGTTTTGCATTTTTTGTTTGTTTGTTTTAGTTTAACTATATTTATACGTAAAGAAATCATTGGAATTACAAGGCAGTTAACATTTGTATTTAGTTTTTAATAACATATTTTACCATATCGTGTGGTTTTCAACAGTACATAAAATACCCCTTAGCCTTTGTCAACAATTTGCTTCACTATGTTTGCATAACATATCATTCGTCACGAACTTCATCGGGCTGCACGGCGGGTGACTTGCAACAAGCAGGAGTGGATCACACTTTCGGAGCATCGGTTGTTTGTTTGGTTCGCCCTGCACATCTTAGTTTGAAAGTTAATATTTTTTTATGTCCGGTTGTTTGTCGTTTCAATTTTTTTTTTTTTTTTTTGAAAGTGTTTTCCCATTGTATTTCCCTCTTATTCATTTAATTACTCCGGGGTAATTTCTTTGTTAACAATGGACGACAAAGCAATTGAAATATACAACATGTACAAATTGTACCATTGACAATTGTATTGCCTATGTTAGCATTGAAACGAATACAATTTAACTATGTCAACAATATCCGTTTTAGTGCACAGCATGCAATAAATCTATCTTTGAAGTTAACAACTTATACACATGGAAGGTGCTCATGATACCATTGGCTAATTTGTGAAATAAATACACAAATACCAATGAATTAAATAAACAATTATCAATCATATACGTTACTAATATCGATGTGATGTAAAGGACAAGATAACAAGGTATCACACCAGGGGAAATCATGGTTTCCTATTTAAGTTGAAAAATATTCTTAATTGTCTTTGACATTTTAAAATACAAGGACTTTAATTAGAGGTATTGTTAGACCGATTTTGAAATTTAGTTATATTAGATTAAGTTGTGTGGTACCAGGCTTGGACGCAAAATAAATTAAGGAGCAACTATCTATTATTAATAAGTAATATCATGATGACAAACGCATTGTTTACATGTAGAAATGCGAATGCGAAAAAAGTTACTGTAAAGAAAGAGCATGGACATTTTCTACTATTTATGCATATTTCTTAAGTTTTCGTGTGTAAACTTTAATATCATATATGTTATTTGCTCGATTTATCGACGTTTACTGTCTACTGTGAGTTTACCTTCATTTATCTTTGAATGTGTAATTATACGGTTTAAAGTATATTGAGCGAACAACATTTTCAGAGACATTACCTACAACTAGACAGCCAAGGACTCAAACTGAATAAACATATTAGGACAATTATTCCCTATAACGAACGCTCATGATAGCAAAGTATTATCCAGAGATTTCATAACATTGCACTTGGGCAAAATTATAACAAATGATTTAAAATTACCGCTATCGTTGATGGATTTGGCTTCTTATTTCGATAGCGTTGGTTTTGTATACTTCTTATATGCAATTAATGTATTGATTTAGATCTTTGTATATACGTGAGGTTACTCTTTGAATCATGTGTACTTCATATTAAAATTTGCAATATATATAATTGGAATTTTGTTATTTAAAGGTAGGAAATTCAGTATGTCATGAGGAAAAGAGTCACTTATCTCTAATTTTCTATTCCAGCAAAGAATGATTTTGTACAGATTGCAAGAGCGAAGACAAAAATATCAACGCGTTCTATATAAACAAAACTTTATATATAACACCCTCAGTTCAAATAATGACATCAACTCCACCAAATACATAGGAGAGATTGTCAATTATAACATAATATATTTCGTTTCGATGACTAACTTGTATGTACAGACGTTTATTTTTACCAGCAGTGATATTTACTTTGCCAATAAAAAAACGTTGTTCATTAGATGTAGTTATTTATTTTTCAATCTTTTGCCAATTTATAAATATTATTTATATGCTATAGACATTAATTTGCTTCACCTTTATGTATATATTAACAATGAGCCATGAACCTGCTTACGTCATAGGTTTTAATTTGTATGTTCTATATTTTAAAAATATTGGCTACTGTTAATTTCGCGGTGTTATATTTTCGCTGATTCTGTCAATTTCGGTATTTATTTTCGCTATTTTGAAAAATGATTTTGCATAACACAGTGTTAAATATCAATATCAATACTACTACAGCGCAAACACCAATATATTTGGTGGTTTATTTTTATTGATTACTAAAGAAAATAATTAATATTATAATGATTCGACGATCAAAGGGTATTTTAATGATTGTTATATTATAAATGTTAAGCTATTCTTTTTTTTTGGTATTTTCAGTCTTTATGTGTTTGCTTGAATATACTCGTTTAGAAATAATATTGCAAATATCATTTGAAATCTTCAATTTTCATTTTTGGCACAATGATTAATAGCTGTGTTATATCAAGTTCAGGCCCAAATCCAGGCGTCTTCAAATATACAGTTTATGTCTAAACTTGTATGACTCGTGTCGGGGAGCTGATTTATTGTTGCTGGTAATTACCGGACTATACTCACATTCAATATTACCGATGCCGCCGGTGGATCAGGAAATGCTTACCCATCCATCCGAAGCACCTGATATCACTCACGGTTTGCTTATCTTATTGCTAGTGCTTAAGTTTTTCCTGTGAAGTATTGTTTTAATTTTCCTCTATCTACAGCTTTTATGTATAATTTATTTCATTATGTTTACTACGTTGTGTACGTAGATCATCTTTGTTTATAGTGTTTACGTTCAAGCATTTTGACGTGTTAGTATAAGCCCAGGGTGATTCTTCGGAGGTTTTTGCGAATATCAATCATTTAAGATTAATTTATCACAACATTCCTTCGATTTCGTAATAAATTTTAGAAGACCATTGAATGAATGATAATTCACTTGTAATAACATGGTAATTTAAACATACTTGAGAAATACAACCAAGACATCAAATGTTTATTCCGAAAAAAAACTTCATAAGTGAAAAGAAGGCAACCATTTTCTGAGAGAGTAATCAAGGGAAAAAGGTTATAGCTGTAATCAAAAGAATGTAATCCAAGCACAAAGACCAGACATGGAAAACAGACATACACAACAAAGAACACAAAGTAACTAAATCATACATACAAAGTAACAAGAGTAAATGAGCAACTCGGACTCCACCAAATTCTGTAAAGACAAAACAAGAAGCATTTTAACACCCCCAGTTCAAATACATATAATGACATCCACTCCACCAAATACGCAGGAGAGATTGTCAATTATAACATAATATATTTCTTTTCGATGACCAAATCGTATGTACAGGCGTTTAGTTTTACCACTCTGATATTTACTTTGCCAATCAAAACGTTGTTCATTAGATATAGTTATTTATCCTTGCAATCTTTTGCCAATTTATAAATATTAGTTATGTAATACAGACATTAAATGTGCTTCACCCTTGTGTTTATATTAACAATGAGCACTGACCCTTATATAATGTGGTTTGGAATTTTATTGCAAGCTAAGCATGTTCTCTCTTTAAATGTTTAGCAACTCTAAATGTACTAATAATTGAAAATGCACTTAAATGCAACTATTTTCAGAGGCAACTTTGTTCTTTTTTACAATTTTGAAATTCTTAACATGTGATCTTAAAATGTTACCTGTTTCCCAATACCTACAATGAACGATTTACCTTAAATTACTTATCAAAGTGTATTGGGGTCGATTGATCTTTGACGTCTTCTTTGATCAAAATAGCAGAAAAGTCTACAACTTTTCAGTTAGAAAAGAATGATATTTAAAAAACTACATTGATTTATTTTTTCTTTCCATTGACTAAAGATATAGCCGTAAATACCATCTAGGCCCATTTAACTCGAAAGGTAAAGCACATTTTAATACCTGTCCGCGGTTTCATATTGTCAGGTATTAATTTACTCGATTTTGAAATGATGAGAGTACCATTGTGTTAAATAAATGTTTGAGTTTCGGTTAATTCTATTCAAATAAGTACTTCTGCCTCAAATATGCTTTCATATCTGCCAGGTGTTGACCAACAATGCAGTTAATTTTCTGGTTTCCATAGATAACTAAAAGGCGAATCAGTAATGGATTTTAGTGGATTGGAGTAAGCAGAAGCCTCGTATTGTTTTACTGAACCCTAAAGTTGACCTGAATTTCTGACGCTTGTTATTATGAATCATGTATATCAATTTTAGTTAGTCAAAGTGGAATTTTTACATTGAGCAGTCACTATTCCGAGTACAAAGGAAAATAATAAGTATCATTATACAAAGTTAAATGGAGAAGTCCATATCAATAACTGATATTACATAGATTAATAGACTTATTTTTTTGTATTTTTTTTTACTTATACTGTTACACTACTACGAATCCGTACCCAAACATTTCTTATTGTATTGTCAAGATAAAAAGTAACTGAGACTGGAACTGGAAATGAAAGTGTTAAAATGAGAATTTGTCATTGTTGCTAAATGTTCATACACTGTATTCTTGGCCTTAAAGACCACCACCGATACATTAAATAAAGGTCATAAAAAAGGGTGTCATCCACAGTTGACGTTTACAGTTTCAAATGAATGCAAACTTGACAGAAGAAAAAACGATTATAATGAAGAAAATAAAACCAAAAAAAAACAAACATAAAACTGATTGTTAGGACTTACTATGAAATGTATGAAAATGAAACATTCAGTATAATAAAAAAAAACATAACATATAGTTTAGAGGGTGATTTATGTAATGTCACATTATTGAATAATGTATGTAAGAATTAATAATGTCACATTATAATTAATAACGTCATACGAGAAGGAATATTGTCACATTAGAATGAATATTGTCACATAAGAATGAATAATGTCACACCAGAATCGATAATGTCACATTAGAATGAATAATGTCATATTAGAATGATTAATGTCACATTAGAATGAATAATGTCACATTAGAATTATTAATGTCACACTAGAATGAATAATGTCTAACAAAGAATATACAAACAAAATATATAGCAATGCATTGGAAGAAAAAAAATAAACGTGTAATTATAGGATAGGAAGAATCAGATATCTACACATTTGCGACATTTTTAAAGAAGACAATATCACAGTGAGCCTGATAAGCGAGGTCTGATGTTCTGTTCACAAGAAGATCAAGAGAATCAGGATTTTTTCCGTAATAAAAATAATTCCGGAACAAAAATAAGAGAGAGAAAAGGATACACACAACGTTTAATAGCGACATCGCTGTCGTTCTGTTGCAGCTTCGTCATTAAGAATGGACGATTTTGGTTAAAATCATTTTCTTTGTTGTGTGTATATGGTTTCAAAGTCTGGTTTTCTCCCTGGATTACATTTTTTTTATTTCCGCTAGAATCTTGGTTCCCTTGATTACTCTTCAGTAAGTCAGCAGTACCTAATAAATAAAACCTGTCAGCAGGAACATACCGATCAAGATACCGATAAGTTTAGCTTTAGACTGTTTTGTGGTTAGAGATATTTCTGAAGTCTAGTGTGCACTATATTTACATTTGTCACCAGGATTTGACACATACATAATGTCATTAAAATAATATTTGTTTTATCTATAAATGCAAGTAAAAAAGAGAGAATATGTAATTATTAGTTATCTTAGCTAAAATAAGTTTTCATGTTCGATCTGGTTATTTTTTTACTTTTTCATAAAATAATTTTTTTATGTGTAATGTGTTTTATTTGGTTCTTTAAAGATCGTCTTTATTTTGTATGTTCACGAATTGGATTTGAATTATCCTACCGCTGACGCTTCCGTTTGGTTGCCGATATTCCACAAGAACTTAACTACAATGAAATAATCATATGAATAAAATACTTATAATATTGCAACTTGCAATAACATTATGTACATATAGAACATGCAATAACATCCAGACAAGGGCTAATCATGCACTGACTTATTATTTAAAATAGTTATTTTCGATATTTTCAATCAAAATTATTTTGCATTATTGAGTGTGCAATATTCTGGCAAAAAAACTTACAAAGGCTATAAAGTATTTTAAAATTGCCGTCATGATTTGCAACGAGCTCAAAATCGTAACATGTCATAGATCACTAGCACATATTTTAGGAGAGAAAGATGCAAGTAAATATTAGGATGCAAAATATGTGACAACTAGCAGAAGGTTGCTACGTGCAGCTGAAAATGACTCGTTTTAAAGTGTACCATATAAGATGATCGCTTCCCAATAAACTGTATACTTGCAGCATGTGTGAACTTGATCAACTGAACAACGACAGTCACCTGCAAAAATGCTGTTTGTCTAATACTCTAAAAGATTAAACAACCATTAACCAAACTGTCAAAACAAACACTCCAATTTCTTTTTATCAATCATCATCAAAGTGTTGCTTATTTTGAATTCCACTCGAAGCCACCACAAAGAGTAACTAGGTCAACAAGGACAAAAGACTAGATACTTATCTGACTGGGTCTACTTAAACGATAGTAAGTTGTAGAATATTATCTTTATACCTTAGATGAGCTCAATGTCATGGCCCCTAACCGCCAGACGGTTATCTCAACCCCTTTGTCTCAGTGGTTTATAAGTTCAGTAGTTTACAAAGTGCACATCTCGAGGTGTAAGGGAACCTGGTGCATTATGTAGTTGCAAAATTGGATGTAGTTTTGTTTGTTGATGGATGTATGTATTCAAGATTCATTTACGAGTCCGGTTCTCATTACAAGAACATAACATGGTTGGAAAACAAAAACAACAATTGTTCTGCAATGTAATATTGCAAAAAATTGAATTAAAACGTCATTCGATATTTAATAATTCTATAGATATAAATGACTAGAAATACGAAAGATATTGGTGTGCAATATCAAGCAAAAAAAAATAAGATAAGTATCGTTGTATAGAGAGTGATTCTGTGGCTACAATGGAAATACTGACGTTCTATGACATGTTTGATAGTATCCTCTTGGTAATGTTTTACCTCGATCTTGTTTGTATCTTTTATTGGGTTCTTTTGTCATTGATTACCAAAAGGTCTTCAACAAGTGTAAACAATTCACTACAATAATTAGGTGTTGTTAGCTGACAACCAGGCAGTCTGTAGCAAAATCGATGGACTATGTTTATTTTCAGATAGTTTACAAATTAACTGTTGACTATCTTGTATATGTAGTACTCAACCTGTCACTTATATAAGGGTAAAAAAAGCAATAGACATGACCTTGACTCAGAAACCTTTGAGACATACTCCTTGCAACAAATTGAAGCAAGCTAGCTATTTTTATTAAAGTAATTGTTTAAATTATTGATGGTATGCTTCTCGTCATTTTATAAAGTGTATCCTTAAGATGTTTCTTTTGTAAACCGTTTGTAATTTATAAAACAAAAAGTATAAATACGCAAATAATTCACACATATTCTGTACCTATTATGGGATATGTATGTTGGTGAATGTGATTTACCTTATCAGCAGTTTGAAAACGTTGTCGTACGTCATAACCTTCCGTTGTTTAACCTTCATGTAATAAGAGATAGTCGAATTCCTTTATATATGTCAAGTTTACACGTTCGTGCATTCTTAAACATAGATCTGCAAAATTGCATTGTCGTCGTAAGAATTGTCACGACGAAAATAAGAATGCAATACCTCTTAAAGAGACAGAGAGTACTAACAAACCTTCTAACAAATACCATTCATTTCGTCCATTTTTTATATTTCATATTTTATATTTGTATTTCAAGGCGTAAAAGAACGAAAATCGTCATATCAGCAAGATTAGGACAATGTAAGTACGTAATAACCTTCATTGTCTTACCGCGTAATAGTCAAATGTAAACAATCGAACTAACACGTATCGCTGACTTCAATACAGACGGAAGATAATCGACTTCCTTTTGTATGTCAAGTACTTCTGTCTTACATGCACGCTATTAGTGAAACGATGTTCTTGTGTAGAAATGATAACAGTTCTCAAGAACAAACGGTGCATATAAAAATTTATTATTAAGTGGACTGAGTTCAAAACTGAAGAGAACTAAAAGAACTGCTACAGAATGCTAGTACATAATCAACTCGAAGAATATAATTAAGAGTAAGACATTAATGCGCTAATGGAGCAATCAACCTTCCAAGTAAGAAACACCCTATAAAGTGTACATAGTGCTGTTATTATCTAAACAAATCGCAAATACATTAAATAGGAACTAACGAATATAGTATGTTATCTGATTGTTGATATGATGGTAAACACAATTATTTGTAGTGGGAGGCCATATTTAGTCTCCTTACAGTCAATCGCAGCAATTGATAAGAATTTAATTGATAATACCCATGTTCTACAAATATATTTGTTTGTCTTCTATGTCTAGAAATTATTTTAGAATGAAATTACGAAGTATCCTTGTTAACATCTTCATATACGCCTTGTCCTTCAATAGTAAGTAAAGAGCATCATACATTATAACATTGCCATGACTGTCGGTGGTTCCGTTCACATTTTTGCCTGAAATTTATGTTTTATTTCTGCCACAATACTTGTGATTAGATTTTAAGAACAGACATGAATTGCAAGAAATTAGAGTAGTTAAAGTATGTCTGCTGCAAGAACACCACACCAGACAAAGCCATAACCTTCTGGTGGCTGACTTTGTGACCGTATAAATCAGAAGGTCAAATTTAAGGTAGCACATGAGATTTTGCAGACGGAAGATAATCGAATTTCTTATGTTAGTCATGCTTTTATTTCTTTATGTGCACTTAGTGCGTTAGAAGCAATTTATAATATTGACAAAAAGTGAAATCAAATTATACAATAACGAATTCGAAGGTTGAATGTTTAAGATGTATAATTTGAAATTTATATTGAGCATTTAAAATTGTGTCAATTAAATAAAGGAGGGACAGTTTTTATTCATGAAGAAAGATTAATTACAGTAAGAACAGTTATTTTCCGGAGCTAAGTTTTCTTAACTGACATTGAAATCAATGATTTCATTATCTGAATTTTCCCCATAAAACGTCATTATACTGTTATATTGTGACATAGATGCTATCTGGCGTCACTGAATGTTTGAAGTATTTACGTGCCGTAATTAAAAACAGAAATTAAGTCCAAGTGTTTGAAAGAATCAGGCAAAATGGAAATAAATCAGAATTATGCGTGTCATAACCCTACCGATATAACAATAGAATATCATTCTCTGTTTGAAAAGACCATTATTTGATCTCTGCATCACTGGATTAGCTCAAAATTGTTTTAATAGAAAGTTAGAAAAATGAGGTTTTCGTCAGAGTTATCTGACCTTTAAATATTCATTTTCAGTGAAATTATTACTCAATGCATCAAAATTGATATGGAAAATGTTGTCTTTTTCCCCTTGATTCTTATGGTACAAATAGTCAAATTACACCATCAAAATCATAAGCTTTTCATACCATGTTTCTACCACTGCCTGAGTCTTACAGAGACTCAAACTTAAAGTTTTACAGAATTTTGAGTTGACTAAAATTCCTAATTAATTTCACGTTATAAAATTCAATTTGCTTTAATATACTAACCAAAGCAGAATAAGGTTTAAGAATGCTATGGTTCGTTAATCACGGTAATATGAATCATATTGTTTTGGTAAATATCACTGATAATCATAAAAAGAAAGGGGAGATAATCAAAATGAAACAAAGACGAAAATATTTTTGTTACATTTTTGCATTACTTGCAATATTTCATTTGACCTTGCTGACAGAAAAAAAAACTTTCCAAAAGTGCAAATTCCAAAAGTAATATTTTTAAGAGCAATTATCCTTTCGCATAATTTATTAATGCTCTGTCGAGAGATATTTATTATGTTGATCATTTTCTGGGTCATATATATAACAACTAATGCCAAGCAAGACAAAGAAAACCTTGACCTTCGGTTGATCGACATATTTTCGTATGAATTGAGCTGACCTACAAAATTGATATCGCCCAAACCAAGAAAAATCTTTTGCAACTAAGTTACTCATACCACGATAAAATCTAAGACTGTATTCTTCATAGCTGCTAATCGAGAAGTATTGAATGCCACTGATTTTGGCTTGTTTTAAATATCATAGCGAATTCAGTGCTGTACTAAACTGAACTCCCAATAAATCAGTGATTTTTTTTCATTTTCACCATAAACCCTGGCGTAGATATACATATGAACTTGGTTTAGAATTTTAAAAAGTCGGATATTTTAGTGAGCTGAAACTTTAAGAAAAACTATGAAAGGATGATGATTGATAGTATACATTCATGTTCACATCTTTTTACAAGGCACATTTGTACATTAGTAGCAAAATAAGCATATTCCTTTTTTTTAAATATACTTGTCATTTTAGAACTATATTGTGCCGGTTTTCAAAGCTCATTAGAGCTTGTGTTGGTAATGCTTTTTAAACTTGTTGTGTTCAAACTCATACGAACTCAAGCGAAGTTGCGATATGGTGCCTTCGTAATCATGATGGCCCAATTGTTTCTCAATCAAAACAACTCGACGTTTCCCAGCTATATTGCAGAATGTGCAATGCTAATAGGAGCATTTTAGAGCTCTGATACAAGTAAAAGAATAATCAAGTGGACCAAAGTTATAGCGGTAATCAAAAGAATGTAATCCAGGGACAAAGACCAGACATGGAAAACAAACATACACAACAAAGAACATAAAGTAACTAAAATCATACATACAAAGTAACAAAAGCAAATGAGTGACTCGAACTCCGCTAAAAACTGGGTACGTGGATAAGGTGCACCGGTGGGGTAAGCTTCCTCACACGTAGAACACACGTGTATGGAATTCAAGAGGGACATTTTGATCTTGTATGAAGCTAGTAATGACGATTTGATGGCACCTATTTGCAAAATAAGACGGCGTTGTATACGAATATCATATACGAATGTATAGTATTGAAATTACGAATACAAGAAGTCGCCAACAGTATTAGTTCACTTTTGTGTGCCATTGCAATAAACGTTATATTTCCTCATTGACTTTACACTAAATTAAACTTCATATTACAGAGAAATAAAATATGAAATTGAATAACTCCGATGTCATTCGAGAAAACATTTAGGTCATTACAGACGAATTATGAATTATGGATAGAAGTAATCAAAACAATGGTAATGCAGATTAGAATAATATCAACAACTTACAAGTTAATTTAAAAAAAACAAAAAACCAATATACTGGAACCGACAGGAAGCACACAGGAAACAGTATTAAGGAGGAAGACCTGGGATAAGGGAAATAACTCTTAAAATCAGTGATACGTTTGTATCATATTCAATGTCACCAAAGCCTATCAAGTTTTCATTTGAAACAGAATGAAATCAGTCCGAGTTACTTTAATGCTTACATGATATTGATGTCAAATGCTGAATACAAACGTTCTAATGAGTTGCAAGAATTGTGCCCCTTACCTTAGGTCTACCTTCTTAAATGAAATCCTGATTATTCAGAGCTTAGTTTGTCATATTCAGTAGTCTAAGAAACAGACAATCATGACGACAGACATATTTTAATTGACATTTTTTTTATTCCTGCTGTAATCAAATGAAGACGTGTGAATATGAGCACGCGAATGATTATGCAGAAAAGAAATTTGGAGATGGGGACCAAACCTGAAGGAGACGATGTCTCGAAAATTTAAAATCAGACAGAGCAATGAAGACAGCAACGTCCGGCAGCACATTTTTTTATTTTTTGGTTCAAAGTGCATAGCTCAAGTATACATGAATTAAATGCAGCTGGATTTGTGTTCAATTTCATTTCAAATGAAAGGTTTTGATATCGAACTATATATTGTCTACTTGTGTCAATCGTTCCGCATATTGTGTCGAAAATATTGACAAGACAATAAGTCAAAACTATAATTCATAATTATAAAACTACTGTCTCAATGTCCAACATGCTCTCTTACTTCATTATTTGCCATTTCTTTGTTAAAATACCCTATGGCCTTAATAGTCAGGATGACTTATCAGAAATACGTTTGGTATTTTGGTCATACATTCTGGGTATGATTGTACAAATCGGATAATAAAAGACATGGGATATGAATAAATAGTATGGTATCAGTCCTTAATTTAGAGAAAGTAAATATGAATATGAAATATATATGATGGGTGGTAAACAAGGTCATTTTTAAGTAGCTGTCTTTGTAAGAATCATGCAAAATCTGCAAAAAAGTGATACACCCCAGAAAAGGCTACATATTTTTATTTTTATAATTAAGTTTTATGAGTCTTTACTATGAAATGTGTAATTACTAATTCAAATCTGCCTGCTCTTAGGAGATAATCCACATTGAAAATCCAGTAGATTCTATTGTATTTGAGCGCCATTTACAGAGTTATCTCCCTTAATTTTGAAATCTACAGTGCATTCTATATAATTTTTATCTCCTACGAGCATGGGTTATATGAAAAACCACATGTTAATTTCTGTTTACTATGACAATTCAAACAAAATATCAAAAATAAAAATATGTAGGTTTTTTACCAATGAATCACATTTTGCATGATCCATAGCTGGAGTGCTACTTAAGATAATAGTTAAAATAAATGCGTTTTTAATGTTTAGTACCTCACGGATTGAGTAACATTCTATCTTTGGCGTTTTGATATTTGTACTTACAAACTATGGATGTCATTTTTTAACATGTTCACCCATTTCCTAAATAGATGTGATATGTCATCGAAAGCTGATAAAATATACAAGACTCTTACGCATACGTTCGCAGACAACGTTCTCATATTTTAAGGAATTCGATAAATTTAAACCTTTTAATGTCGGATATTAGTAATAAATACAATAATGGTTGAATACAAAATGTCGATTATAACAAGAACATTAAAAATTATTTTATTTCCCTGATTCTACCAACCATACAAATGACAAAACTTTGACATGAAACAAATATATTTTTTATCTGGCATAATAGATTTGGAATCGACTGAAATTTTCTCTTATTCCATTGGACATGCATTTTCAAATGACTAACTATAATATTTTTGTAACCAGAAGTTTTTTTTGTAATATTAACCAAAATTGCATAGTGTGCACAATTCTGTCTGTCGAGTATCTATCACAAGGTAAACATATCAGTACACTTGCCAATTACGTAACAACATGAGATATAAATGACATATTTGTCAATGGGTAACAACAATTTGTATTTGATTACAAAAAAACTGTTCTAGACAGCCATTACCCCTTTGTGATGATTTACGAATTCATTTCTATTCACCCTACCGTGTAGGTTTTTTTGTTTGTTTGTTTGTTGTTTGTTTGTTTGTTTTATTTTGTTTTGTTTGTTATTGTTTTTGGTTTTATTATTTATTTGTTTTGTTTTGTTTTTTTTTTTGTTTTGTTTTTTTTTCTGTTTATTAAAATCTGTTAAGTTATTATGATATGACGTTAACCGTAATCAAGAACGTAGCACTATCAAAAGGCTTTAAAAACAGAGATGGAGAAAAGAGGGAGTAAAGAATATTATATAAAATGAAGACAAAATAAATGAGTCACACCGTTGACACACATTGTAGATATAAAAGATATATTTATTCATAACATATGAATAGCATGTAATTTCTAAGACTTGCAGAAAATATTTGACTCGTAATTTGAATAACTTCTTTTTCAAAATACTGATACTGTCTACGGATCTGTGATGAAGACAATGTACAAGTAAAGGGATATGCAAACAACTTCGGTAATAATAAAAGGACACCATACGAAGGGATATAAAGGACACTATGCAACACAATAAATTGTAGACACAGAAATAGCAATAGCATCACATCAATTAAGCCTGGATACCAATTGTATTTTGCATGTATATTCGGAACAAATCTGATCATAGCCAATCGAGGTATGCTCGAACTAGGTTTATTAAGCGTCAGTCAGTTAATATTACGTCACAATCATACTTTAATCTACTTTAATTCTGTTCCAGATTTTATTTGAAGTTGTAAGCAATCTATAATCTTTCATGAAAAACTGCCTGTAGTAATTTCACATTTGTCTGGTTGTTGATGTTGATGTAAAAACTTTTATAAGTTCTATGTTTTGAAGCACTTGGTAATAAGTGTATGTTTAACGGGGACAACTTGTTATATTGTGATCATTAGATTTCATTGATTTGGGTTTTGTTCCGTTAACCTTTCTCTATGTATGTGATTTACCACAACTGATTTGGTTTTAGGGTAACACTATTGTCCTTCCGGAACAAACTATAACATCGTTGGCGCCTAAAAGCTGATCCACTCAGATAAGCAACTACGTATCATCATGTAGCGAACTATTTTTCTGTGGGCATACTTTCTACTACAAAACTTTTGTAGCATAATATTTTAGCTACAGTAACTTATATTCTCAAATTACGATCAACGCTCTGTCGATGATATACCTTAATGTCACAGCAACAAATAAAAAAAATCTACACACTTCACGTAAAATAATCGGTTTTGTGTAAAGTTTATTTATTAGACTTCATTTCATTGTAAAAATGTATAATAAATGAAATCCATTTTTTTTTTTGCCGATTAATTAATCACCAAATGTATACCTTTATATCTTTAAATGCATATATATTTGACATTGTTACTTATACAATATGTAAGCTTCTTTGTTTGAGCATTCATATTTATTATATTATTTTCCGTATAATTCAGATACAGAAACTGTTTCGTAAAGTGCATAAGGCCCTGACTGTTTCGGTAAAATAGGGTCTTTCAGTCTGTGCGGTGGTCGTGGTCATTCATCAAATTTTGAACAGAAATGATAACCCCATAGAACTTACGAACTCTTTTATTTACATCGGTAAGAAGTAAACACAAGTTTTGACCAATTTACTACTAAATATAGAAACAACTGTATCCAAGACGCCACAATATATCAGAATGTATCAGAACAAATATAGGTTCTATTTACAAAATGAGCTCGAGTTAAAAATGTCAAGTTAACGAACATATCCAACGATTAAGGGCAATAGCAAAGGTACAAAACTGATAAACACTGGCAATAGTCAAAAGGAAAGTGCGTATTGTAAGTGGCAATATCAAGGAAAAGAAAGGGAAAGTTTGAAACCACCGCATTGGTCATGACATGGTACACGCATTTCCGATACAAAAAGGTGGGTTAAACCATATAGGTTTTATAGTGCGCAAAACCATCCCGTGACATACTTTGTGTATATCTGATTCGTGCGCGTTTTATTTGTGGTCACAGGCTCAATACCATTAATGAAGAATTCTTCAAGGTCGAGTTTTTTTCTTTCTTAAATTTTGTTTGTAATGTATATATTCGACTGCGTAAACAAATTACGGGAAATTTGATTTTATAAAACAGCACTGTAACTAATTATAAACCGCATATACATTCATCTATTTGTACCACGCCTTCATTCGGATGTTTATCATTATCACTGTTAATCATTTATTTTATTGATTACTTTATTACAAAATTATAACAGATTCAGATCTTAAAAATAATCGGAGGCAGTCAAAGCCAGGGGTAAATATCATTAAAATAAAAAAGAGTACTTGTATTAATAACTGTCAAGAGCCAAGAGCAATTTGGACTCTTATGAAGCTGGAAACACCGTTCACATTTACCTTTGACAGAATAGAAACGATACGTCCTATATGTATAGTCCATAATTATATATTTAAGATGGTTTTACTGTACATACGGCCTACTTTCTCACGGAAGTACGATTTGGTCTTCCGCAAATATTATCTTGGATTGACATTCGTCTGAAATTATATCTATAGACTATTATTAAACAAAGTTCTTTTTAATTGCTATAAATGTACAAATACAGCTCACAAACAAGTATTGACTAAAAGGTTATACAAGTGTAGCATAAATGTAAATGTATCTTTATCACCACAATTCTGATGTTACTTATTCATATTTAATTGATGAATCCCATTTAACGGACACAACGGCACTGATAGTACTGTGGGTACTTCCACAGAGTAAAATCAGAATGTTTTGCACTGTTTTTAATTGATGTTGAAAAATTGACACAGTAATAAAATCTCGTATTTACTAAGGTAGGGTTTTCTTTGAATTGACTTTACAAAAACGAACAATATAGCCGTTCATGATATTACATTAGTTTATAAACTGAAATCAATGAACGTGGCGTTGTTACCTTCGGCAGTATATGCGCAAAAAAGCCACTCCTATGCGAACAAAAACGTACGCTTGAATAAAACGAACCTTTAATGCAAATTCACATATCTCCTCAGAAATAACAAAAGTCCGAATGTATACTAATGTCAATCATCACTTGTTTTATAATATTGGTTTCTAATAATACACTTTATACACTATAGGTAATGACAAATAACAAAAGTTCCATTCAACTATCAGAAATCATATCTATGTCGGTAAGTAGAAATCACATTATTTTTTCGTTTTTATATTGTATTATCCATATCAATCATAAGTAAATATCCTTCTACTACAAGACTGCGGTCACTACTTCAACTAAAAGTGACAATTGATTCGCCGATTGTTGAAACCTTAAAGATAACGAGGTCCTAGAGATCCTTAAGGATAATGGACCTTTGACATACATATGATCAATTAATTTTGTTTTGATTTAATTTTGGTATGGGTTTTATGTTATTCAGCTCGTTACTATAGTATACTGCCTAAATTTAAGAGCAACTTTAACGGTACATTTAAGTAGATCCAGTATTTGTATTTGTATTGTTATGGTTTGTGCCGGTTTAGTCTTAATGTTTTCGCTATCTCATCATATTTGTTTTTGTCAGATGTTAATGTCTCCAGCATATTTGGTAAATGATCCTCTAATATTAAAGAAATTCAATCAGCAAACATGTATTTCAGATTATTATACCTTACATACTAAAGGATTTATTCTATTTTATGAAATATAATCACATGATTAATTTGGGTATTGTTTGTATTAATCGCAAGAAAGGTTGAATAACCCCAAAACTTCATGCCATCATTGAATAACCCTATTCATCGGTGAAATACCCATCAAACATACAAGAGCAGGTGAATAACCCATTTTTGCAAATTACGACTGCATTTTTTGTCAGTCCTTTGTTTGTTCGGTATAATAAAATAATTATGGCACTATAATTCAGTGAATATCCAAAATTTTCAACCTCAGTAAGGTTATTCCCCTCGGGCTTAAGCCCTTAGGGAAATAACCCTAGTTCGGGTTGACAATTTTGGATGTTCACCTCCTCCGAGGGTCGTAATTGTTTAATATCAGCAACTCCTTTTGTTCTCGATAGCCATGTTTGATTTTTTTTTAAATTATTTGTTTAATCTACAGAGTTGTTATCATTTGTCACTGGTTCTGTATAAAAACTTTACAGTGAAGACCATCGAAACCGAATTCCCTTTGAATCTTAAAATTGGTTCCATTTAGACACGTGTTCGGTTTATCAAGCTTCACAATACATTTGAACTGTTATGTAGGGAGTATTTTCTCTACCAATCTGGTTGACATGTATTCAGTGTTCGGTTTTGAACCAAGTTGGCCAGTGTCAGTCTTGTTCCGAAGTATAAATTTCATATCAGTCGGTTGATACAAAAGCAGGAAAACAATCTGTATCAAAATATGACAAAAAACAAGAAAAAAAAACAATACGACGACTGTTAAAATGACGTAATATATGTAATAGGTTAAGCATGTTAACGTATGTAGTCCATAAATAGTGTTAACAAATCGCTATAAGATTATGATATAAATAAATCTATCACATTAACAACTTTTTTTCATTTGCAAAGCAAATAACAGTGCTTGATAAGATATACCTATATGTTTACATTGAAAAGAAATATATTGTGTTTTGATTGATAATATCTCCATATATCTCCATAACGCTTTATATTGATGGGGTCCAATCATTATTTAAGCTAAGGGTGTTATATATTTATTGGTTTATGCATATGGACTCAGGTCCTCTTAATGTACTTTTATATACGCTTAATTGAAGCTGATTAAAAAGAAAATTAGAAAGGAATATAAGTTGTTTGCATCTAAACATTAAGTGCTTCATTTCTAGTCTGTATCAGCTTCTCTTTTATCCTGTTTTAGAAATTTTAAGCATAAACCGATTAATACATGTATAGTAAAAATAAGAATCATTAGATGCTTTGGATATCTTTGTACACATTTGTACTAATGATCTACACGATACTATATTTCAATGAAAGAGTAATCAAGGGAACCAAGATTCGAGCGGAAACAAACGAAAGTAATCCAGGGACAAAGACCAGATATGGAAAACAAAGAACATAAAGTAACTAAAATAATACATACAAAGTAACGAAAGCAAATGAGCAACTCGTACGCTACTAAAAAACTTGGAGCATGGACCAGATGCACCGGTAAGGTAATGTTTTTTAGAAACACCCACCGGGTTTAGAGGTAAGAGAAAAGGAAAACTATGACATATTGAACAAATCAGTTTTCATATGCATGGTGCAGATGGATACACCATAATGAAGTGACTAAGTTTGGGTATACATGATCTATACCGAATGATAGGTAAATAGAAAGGGGTATTTTGTCAAGCAAGGACACTGGATTCTAGATTATTGAAGTAAATGCAATGTACTGAAATGAGGTCCCGTACGATATAAATAAGGCATACTTTGTGCGGTTTTTGGTGTTTCTAGAAAAGCAGAGGACGCTTACCTTACCGGTACACCTGGTCCATGCTCCCAGTTTTTGGTGGAGTCCGAGTTGCTCATTCGCTTCTGTTACTTTGAATCTATGATTTTAGTTACTTTATGTTCTTTTTTGTGTATGTCTGTTTTCCATGTCTGGTCTCTGTCCCTTGATTACATTCTTTTGATTACTGCTATAACCTTGGTTCCCTTGATTACTCTTTAAACCCTTGTTTATCTGTTTTTAGGCTGATAAATGCACCTTTTTCATCTCTCCTGTCAACTGCATCTCCTGTCAATAATATTTGCTGTATCCTGTATATATCAGATGTAAAGCCTGAACAGCAAAAAAAATTTGCGTCAAATAATATTAGTTTTTCCTTACACATACACAAGTATATGTACATAACTTATTACATAAGTGCAGAACTGAATAACTCACACAAATTAGCTACATGTATGTGTTCAGGGTGTATTTGGATGACTATCTGTTATCTTCATTCTTTCCTCAATGTGCGCACTTTTTATGAGCATTAAGCGATACAAAGAGTCACATGAAGAAAACGTCTGAATAGAGAATTTAGTTAAGTTCAATTATAGTCATGTAGCTCTTATAAATGAAGACTACTTTGCTAGTGATTTAGCACAGTGACACATATTTTGAACATCAAAGCTTGCGTTTTTCCTTTCCATTCATGCTTTCCTTGGATACAAGAAAACGAGTCTGTCTTATGTCTAGGAAAATGACTTTGTACAAGGCTGTTGTTCGGTAAAACATTATATCTTCAAAGGTTAACATGTAATGTTTCATACAATCCAAATATCTATTAAACAATTTCCACGGTTTCTAGTTTTTTAATGCCTTACATGAAAAGTGTTTTCTCGTTTTTTACATTCTAACTGATATCTTTCAGTGGTGCTTTCAAAGAATAACACAAAGGAAATTATTATTTTATAATGAGAATAATGTATCTGCTTTTATAATGTAATATGCTTTCATAAACGAATATATATATATATCTTTTTTTTTCTACGATGTAAAAGAAAAGTATATCGACAAAACCGAACTGCCCATTATAATATAAATATATAGGTAAAATTATCATTTTGAACTTTGAAAAAAATAAGAAAGACCAAACATTCACGAGGCAGATCAAGCAGCAGGAAACCAAACACAAATCCGGGAACGAACTCGGATGCTCCGGGAGGGTAAGTATTTCCTGCTACTACTTCCAATGTGATGCCCAATGAAGGTCATGTCCGTTAACAGGAAGAAATAAAATATATGACAAATGTAGTTCATAAGTCAATCTGGAAATAGATCGGCCATAACGATGAAAGACAAACTGGACATGAGTTGAACTCGTGTTTCGAAACATATGGGGACGAAAAGTACGAGAAAGTAGAATATCATGCTGTTTGAAGGTTTAACAGGAATATCTTTTTATATTAAAATTACTTCAAGTTGTTTAACCCTGTCACAGATACATGTAGTACACAAATTAACTTTTTCTTTTCGTAAAATGTGGGCATTTAGAAATTAAACGGAAGTATTGTTTTTGAAAGCACTAGATATAACAGTTAATGTCAAAATACACGTTTTGGGACGGAGCGTGATTCAATATAATATTAACTTTTATAAATCGAACGAAACTAATATCATCTTCTCAAGTTGAGTAATGCTTTAATTTATAACGTAAATCCTTTGAAGTCTTATCTAACCCTTAAGTGGAAAAAGATTATCAAAATGCGCAAGCAAATATAATAAATTTTAGATTTCAATAATTCTCTTCAATTTATAAAACAAACTTATCTTGCCATTCATCAAATTTTATTACCGAATCAGCAAAACTAAAGAGTGAATTACGTTCTCCTTAACCTGGTGAGGTTTGTGACAAAGATATCCAAGATAACCTCGATTATTTTAGTGTCAAATAAATTTAAATCACTTTAAACCACTAATCTTTTGCTCCCAGGAACATGTGATGTTAGTTAAACTCCTAGATTAGAATAGGGCTGTATATTGAGTAACCTGCTTTATTACAAACCCGAATAGATAGTTGCCAGGATGAAACAATACTTAATTTATCATTCATGTGTATTGTTGCCATTCTGTTGAATTGAATCTACGATTCGTCTGGATAGGGAAAAAAACTGGGATAATAAATTTGTTTCATTAACCCAGGGTATAAAAAAATAGATCATTGCCGACGTAATACGCAATATTTCGTATATCGTAGAGTCGGCACAAATAAGTGATAAAACGTTTGACCGGTACGTAATGTAAGTCAGTAGGAAATATCTCGCGGGTTGTGCTATTGTATCGGCATCACATATATGATTTAACAAATTAAAATTGAAAAAAAAACCAGTAATATCTTATCTAACCTTTTTACATAAAACGGAAGGGTTGTATTTATATTAAGTCTTTACTTTTAGTTTATTTACACGCCGCAATGGAAGAGGGAAGTTTAGCGCGCTGTAAAACCTAGATTTAACCCACTATTTTGTTTGAAATGCCTGTACCAAGTCAGGATCGTTGCGGTACCAGTTCCGATGGTGTTATATCTATATTGCCAGGTTTATTATTCGGACTTGATTTGATAATGGATCGGAGTAATTTTGTTTTTACCCTTATTCAATCATTATGATTATATTCTCAAAAGTGTAAAAACTTTTAAAAAGCTATTTTGTTATTCAAAATGTTTTAGAAACAAATAAATATAATAAGTACATGATAATAAAACCTATAAACAAAAATGTTATCTTGTCAATTAACATTTAATGTTATGTGTTCTTGATTGTTAAATTTCAAATGGTAAAAACAAACTATTCTCTCGATTTTGATTGTACAATGAGAATAAAGTTTGTGAAAGCCAAAACACCAAACAAGGAAGAAACAATGAGCAAAATGAATATGCATACAAACATTAAAACCAACAGACAAACAAGGGAACTAAAAGTACAACCAAACAAAAAAATAAACAAAAACTAAGCATACTAAACTAAATACAAACTAATATAATATCGATGCAAAAATGAGCAGTTCCTGCTTTTTATACTTTTGCATTTTTCTTTAAAGCATGTTGGATATTTTATATTGGATCAATTGAAAGTGATTATATATTTTTATAACAAATATCATTAACCATATAATAAATGAGAACAACAGCGACTTTCAATTAAGGAAACCAGATAAAAATGACTAATTGAATGGGACAGAAAAAAACATTTCATCTATTTTCAAAAGGCACGATGCGGAATGGTAACAGAATGAACTGTGATCAGTGACGGTTTTTTTTTCAACGGAGACTGTGCAAGTTTTATGATAAATGCGAATTCTACTTCAGACCCCAAAAGTTATTACGTAATACGGAATGTAAAAACGACAGATGGTCATCACTTATCGAGTTACTTAATATCACAATTGAATTTGTCAACAAGAGAGCCAATTTTGAATGAAACATTGAAAACATAGAGTTGTTACATCATCTGCAAAAAGGTGCCAAATCAAGAACTACTCCATCAATGTTTATTTGTCAATAAAATTTTTACTGAAAAAAGTCCCATTTAAGCCTTGAAATACAATTTTATTGTCAACTTTCCTTTTGTCTGTGGCAACATCCCTTCATCATCTGCGTATGGAGTGTTCATATCACAGCTCATACGTAATGCCAGAGCTTGCCTAAACTACGCTGACTTTTTGTATCGCGTTAGAATTCTAACAAATAGGTGCATCTGGTCCATGTTCTCAGTTTTTAGTGGAGTCCGAGTTGCTCATTTGCTTTTGTTACTTTGTATGTATAATTTTAGTTACTTTATGTTCTTTGTTGTGTGTGTCTGTTTTCCATGTCTGGTCTTTGTCCCTGGATTGCATTCGTTTGATTACCACTGTAACCTTGGTTCCCCGGATTACTCATTGACTTGAAAAAATGGATTTGTAGTGATCTTAACTCAATTATTCATAACAGATCTTTAGGATTGTCTAAAGGTTTTTCCGACGCAGTCGGTATAGATTCGCTTTTAAACCCTTTGATCTTAAGGACGCTCTTTCTTGTCACCTGATCGCAATTCTGTTTCCCCTCATTTGATGTGCTATGCGCTAAAAAGTCCGTCATACTTAGTCCGAGGACGTTCAAAATTTCCCGATTAGTTTGTTAACTTTATGTCAAAGATATAGTATTCAAAGGGGGATCAATCATGCTGACATATCAATTATTATGAATACCACACATGAATAATTTAAGACGCATACATATTCATGTCTAGACAAAATTATGTTTTGTGAATAGTTTGTAAAAGACACCAACACATGATTTTGTTGTTATGTCTTCCACAAATAAGATTTTTCATTTATTTTCAAGTAGTTTACTGTATAATTGATTATTTAAACTAGTTGATTGTGTTTTATTTATTAGATGTTTGTTTTATACCAGATGTCTGTTTGTTACATGTTTCCGACGAAGGATGGGTAGCTAAATGGTAGAAAAGTCCAAAAAGGTTCAAATGCAAACTAAGGATCATATATAATATGAGCTCTAATAAAAGATTCTTCAGGATGGCGGATAACCTTGTATTCGGCATTTTCACGTTAGCAAATCCGAATTAAGCAGACATCACCATTTATATCGGAAGTCAGTCATGACTTCAACTAACTCGCGCTAAATACTACACGAATAGCCAATATTACGTCGTGTCTTTTATAAATTTAGAATATCTACATATTCAGGCAAAAATTCTTTAAACTGAAGAAATATATAAAAAAAAAAATGAAGGCCTACTACCCGACATTCAAATTGGTCATAACACAATATTGATTTATTGAAAGTACTATTGGGAAGTACACCAGTTTTGGAAACATTTGCTTGTTTCGATAATTAAAACCAAGCGGAATAATAGCTTTCCAAAGACATGAATGGTCAATTGAAATTAGCCAACATTATGCTTATTTTGAAATTATGACACCCAAATGTTTACAGCAATGACGCCATCAATCGCAAAGACGACTCGGATCATGAAAATTAGGGCCATTTTCAGCAATGAATAAATGACCTGAGTTTTTGGAGTATTCCAGGAAGTGCCTGTCACAAATTGATTGATTGCTTTTTATTTAATCTATGTCTGTTTGCTATAAATGAGGTCTTTGTTGTATACCATTATACTAATATTTTGTTATCCACTATAAGTTTGATGTGTGTATATTTGATGTATGTTATATTATATTTGACCTTTGCTTTATAGACTAGTTATATACTTGTTTCGTAAGTTATTTAGTATGTTTGATTGTTATATACGAAATTTTTAGTGTATATTAGATTTTTGTTATTTACAATATGTGGGTTTGTTATATACTACATTTTTGTTGTATACTTTATGTTTGTTTGTTTTGTACTAAGCTTAAATTAAAATTTATGTGTGTTTGTTAAGTACCTGATTTTTCTTATATACTTGATTTGTGTTATATGCTATAATTATATACTAGATATTTGTAAGCTATGTGCTGAATTTTTATTATATACTTGATGGTTGTTGTGCACCATATGGTTGTTATGTACCATCTTTATATTATAAACTATGAGTATGCATATTGTATACCAAATTTTTCCATCTTATAAACTATGAGTATGCATATTGTATACTAGATTGTATACCATATACTAGATGTTTATCTATTACTAGAAGTCTATTTGTTGTATACTACAATCTTAATTGTTAAATTATCGATTTTTATTATATACTATGTGTTTGTTAAATGTAAGTTCAAGTAGTTTATTGTGTGTTTTAAAGAGTAATCAAGGAAACCAAGGTTATAGCGGTAATCAAAAGAATACAATCCAGAGCAAGGACCAGACATGGAAAATATACATAAACAACAAAGAACATAAAGTAACTAAAATCATACATACAAAGTAAGAAAAGCAAATGAGCAATTCAGACTCCACTTAAAAATGGAAGCATGGACCAAGACATGGAAATAAGAAAAAAAATACAGGTTGTTTTTAAATACTTCATCAAATTGCGAATTCTGCCCGATTGACTTTAATCGGTTAAGATATAGCTTATTTTTGTACTATGTAAGGTTATTTTTAAACGGATAATCCTTTAGTTAAAGTGTGGTTTTCATTACCTCTTTAGTCGTTTTGATGTTGACTCATTGTGCATTTGCAGACTTGTAATCCGTTTGTACAAATTTTTCCATACCCTTGGCAGTTCCATACGAAAAATAATGATTTCAGGAAAATTTGCCTGGGTTCAAATGAAAGAGTAATCAAGGGAAGCAAGGTTATAGTGGTAATCAAAAGAATATAATCCAGGGACAAAGACCAGACATGGAAAACAGACACATACAACAAAGAACATAAAGTAACTAAAATCATACATACAAAGCAACAAAAGCAAATGAGCAACTCGGATTCCACTAAAAACTGGGAGCATGGACCAGGTGCACCGGTAGGGTAAGCGTCCTCTGCTTTTCTAGAAACACCTGCTCTTCTGAAAACTAAGGATCCTATATATTAAAAATCAATAATCCTCATATATTCAATCTTTGACGATCTGACTGGTCATTGGCAAGAGTTTGAATGAAAACTAAATGATTTGGGGAACATCTTAATTTGCGATCGTTTTAAGAATAGGTACTGCTTATAATAAACACAATTACTATGCAGTCTTGTAAACAGTAGTGCAATACTTTATTTAAGGTTTTTCTAACATTCGTTCCGAACAATTTTTTAGCACTTTCATAAACCGCAAAGAACAAAGTTAAATAAATAAGAAAATTTAATTGCTGATAGATTCCAGTCTAATTTCAAATTTATTTCTTCATTAAAACCTTATTTAGTTTGCAATTATTTGAATATCGTATTTGGACTGTGGACACATCGCCGTTATGAGTCACTGTACCAAGTACTGAAAGTCCCGGAAAAGAAATAACAAATTATAACAAAGCAAATTAAATATTTTAGAATACATGTAATGACAAATATCTGCTGAATAACATGCTGCTCATATAAATCTGAAATTATTTTATTGTGTATTGATTTATGAAATTCATGTGAACTTGACATAAAATAATGTCGTTACGAAACAATGTCTCGACAGCGGCTGTCATTCCCTGAACCAAACTGTTAAAATAACCAGTCTTCTCATTGGTGACTCCTTTAACCAAAGAAAGTTTTATGTGTCGATCGTCAACAAGTGTGAAGAAAATATTGCCATACAAGTTTTCTGAAATTAAATATAAATTCTTTTTTATCAATTTCGGATATTTTTCCGCAATTTCCAGGTTATTGCTACGTTTACATCATAAACTTTAGTTGAAATGATTGATTCGCCCTAGTGTGAATAGTGTTTAACACTTATTGCGGAGCAGTATTAATGTTGCTAGACAATTTTACTCACTAGTATGTGACAAGTGCCACTGATAAAGCAGGGCATGCTTTCCCTCCCGGAGCACTTGATGTCACTCCTATTTTTGGAGGTGTTCATATTGGCAATGTTTTAGATTTTAAAAGTGTGATATCTTGTTTCCTTTACATTCAGTTTTTATATGTAATACATTTTATTCTGTTCACTACATTTTGTATGTAGCTCGACTTTTTTTCATGTGTTTGCGTTTAGTATTCCACATATTTGAATTTTCCCACTGCTGCCACCGGTAATAGGAACTTAAACCAACTGAGAGTTCTAGACAGTAATATTTAACGCACCTAAGGGTGTCTAAGATTTCCTTGTCTTGCATTCTCCAGTAGTGTTTGATTTTTTTCCTCTCTCGATTAACACACAATAAGAGTCTTTGAGAATCCCATGAAAATGGACAACAAAGGGGAGGGGGGTATGTCTTCATACCTCCGTTTAAATTCATGTGCTGAATCAACATCATGAAAAAGTCTTTAGCCAAGATAAATCTACCCTTGAAAATATCCAGTGTAAAACATTCATATCAGTCCCAAGAGCCAGTTTTTACCCTTTTGACACAGCTGATTTGCATGAATGTGTCATTTACTAAAAGTTAAAAATGGCATTTAACAAATATAGAATATCACAACTGTTGTTTTAAATTGATAATAAATTTACATGCTTTCAAAATTATTGCCCAGATTAAAATTTATAAAGTTATGATACGTTAGTAACTTATAAATGTGATATAAAATTAACAAAATATTGAGCACTACTGTATACGAATATTTCATTTCATTTTAAATTGTCGAATTTATTGCATTAAGGACGCTGAACTATCAGAAAGCCGCCAAATTGAAAAATATACTAATTAATGTATTTTGCAGGCCTATTATAGCACTTCGCATGTTGAAATTTATTTTGTTTCAGTCTTAGTATACGCCAAGTAGGCTATCAAAAGAACATGCTTGTTCTAAAATAGCTTTCAAAAATATTATTTTAAGCTGATATATTTAAGTTGTAGCCGAAGGCTTCTTATTGTATAAAGTTCCATTTGATTCTGGTCACCTGCTTGGTTGGACACATAAATGGTGTTTTAAAATTAATGTTTCGATTACTTTTGCTGGCTTCCCGAAATTCCTTTGCATGCATTTACATGTACAAGACGTTATGAGATATTGCATTGTGACATTACAAATGTCGCGTACATCTGTTGGTGAGATGAAAAAAAAATTGTCATGGCTTTAGATGAATTATCCGTGTCTAAAGAGTGATAAAAACATGCCCCAATGCAAGAATGAAAAACTTACAGTCATAAATTATTTGCATTTTAAGACGCGTGTTTTAACTCAAAATGAAGTCGTAAATCACATGATCATGTTATTGTATTACCAAGTAAACATTTTAAAGGAAAATTGAACAAAGAGAGACAATTCAAATTGACTGTTAAAATTATATTGATCCGTGCGATTTTTGACATCTTTCAGTATTTTCAGGAAATGTAGAGAACCCATTTAAGGGTGATGGTTTAATATGTAACACTATATTTTGTGTCGTTCAGATAACTTTCCACGACATCAAATGGAGTTTGTAAAAATGCAATACATAAGAAGGGGAGACAAAAGAACATCACCTACCTCGTTTATACATAAATTTTATAAAAAAAAACTTCTTCGTATAGCTTAACAAAAGGTTCAACGTTACTCTGGTGGGTGTTCACAATGACAAAAAAAGAAATAAACATACATTTTATCCCAAAAATTACCAACATAAAAAAAGTGACAATAATCAACCACGCCTACAAAATAATTAATTCCAATTACACGTCCTGATTATATTAGTAACAAATCAGATGTAATCCCCTCATATTGCTAAATCATTAGCCCCGTGCAGGTCCGGGTGTCAAAAGAATAGGCCTGCAGCAGCGCTAAGCTTGTCGTAAAATAGTGCTCAGAACCTTAGCCGTGGGCTAGTGCGCTCTGCCCACAGAGCAACTGGGTTATGTGCCCCAGGTTGTGGAATGGGGTACCCGTGGCGTGTTACATGCTGGGGTTGTCATAGCGAATCATAGTGGTGCACCGTGTTGGGAAAGATGCCACGTTCTTCGCACATTAAAAATCCCTACTGTGGTATTCTTCCGGAGTAGGAACCACAGCAGGCTAAATTGCTTGACCCTACCCACTTCTCCCTATTTCCAGTGGCAATCAAAATTTGGCGACCTCATTATCCTTGTGTCCCATCCTATTTTTCATTCATCATCATTTCATGTTCATTTTATCATTCACTTCATGTTCATCGCCTGAATATAGCTGAAATATTGCTGCTCGGGCGTTAAACCCCAACAAACAAACAAACAAACTAAATCAATAATTTGCTATACACTAATATCATATGATTATCACGTGAATCGAGCGTGAGATTATTATTATACAATTCAGTTTTCACAAACATATAATAATCATTAGTACAGCATATCGAAATTTGAAACATACACGATTGGTTTCTTTGTAATTTAGCGAGCCAATATTTACACATGAAAATCATATGATTATTATATAAATCGAGCAACATATGAACAAAATATTGTGTACTCTACAAAACCTATATGTAAAAAAATATCATATTAAAAATATTTGTAAATTATGCCTACCATCGGATACAGGGTTACCGTAGATGTACTTCAGATAGCGACTTTTATAGAGTTTCAGTTTTATTTTACCCCCAAGAGGCATACGCCGGTTTTCTCTTGTTACTCTACATTTAGTCTGTCTAGAAGTATCCAACTCTGCATTGAAAGGTTATTGATGTTCACCAAGAAGTACTCGTAGATCTTTGAATGTAGGTACTGAAATAAATACTTCAATAATCTTAATTATGCAAAATTATACAATATACATGCATGAGTAATATATCAAATCGACATTTATACTTTGCTAATTTTCGTTTCTGAGTTTGCCAAAATATTATGCGGATAGAACACGTTTTAAAGGGTTTAATGATAAATACTTTTTAAATTAGTAATTAGGACAGGTACAACAAAAACTTGTTCCAAGAAATAAATAAAAATGAAAATAACTTTATTGGGGTAACTAGTGAAAGTGTTGAACAAAGTGTGGCCGTTTACCTTTCTGTTCTTTCTTCATTACGCGCATGAGAATGTCACATGACAGAGGTATACCAACTACGTCTGTGCCCCTACCGAAACAGTTATAGGAATCAGTTAACACCTTCCCAAAGACATGATGATCTGAATGTACACCATGAATTCTCAGTACCTAAAACGGTTTCAAATAATAGTTTAAACCAGGAACAAATTAGACGTGGTTTTGTTATAACCATTTCTTTGACTATTGCCTGGAGTTCGGTGATTTTGTTATAACCGTTCCATTGACTATTGTCTGAAGTTCAGTAATTTTTTTTTATAACCATTCCTTTGACTATTGCCTGAAGTTCGGTGATTTTGTCATAACCATTCCGTTGACTATTGCCTGGAGTTCAGTAATTTTGTTATAATCATTCCGTTGACTACTGCCTGGAGTTCGGTGATTTTGTTATAACCATTCCATTGACTATTGTCTGGAGTTCAGTAATTTTTTTTATAACCATTCCTTTGACTATTGCCTGAAGTTCGGTGATTTTGTCATAACCATTCCGTTGACTATTGCCTGGAGTTCAGTAATTTTGTTATAATCATTCCGTTGACTACTGCCTGGAGTTCGGTGATTTTGTTATAACCATTCCATTGACTATTGTCTGGAGTTCAGTAATGTTTTTTTATAACCATTCCTTTGACTATTGTCTGGAGTTCAGTAATTTTGTTATAATCATTCCGTTGACTACTGCCTGGAGTTCGGTGATTTTGTTATAACCATTCCGTTGACTATTGCCTGGAGTTCGGTAATTTTGTTATTACTATTTGTGTATCATGATTGTGTATCATTTGTACATTTTTTTATCAAATAGAATGTATTTCTTCCTGATTTTTGTAATGCAAATTAACATACACATGTAGCCAAATACACAACAGATTTATACATATTTATTATTTGTTTTACAGGTCAAAGACTTTTTTTATATAGACAATTTTTTTTCGCTATTGAATGGACAAAATCAACAAATTCATTCACAGCAAATAAGATGTTGATTAAAGACTCACCGACAAGTGTCCTTAAATACATTTTGTCTTATGAATACTAGTTGTACCTGTCCCTTGTCCATGGTATTGCCTTCTCCCTGTCCAAAGTACCCCTGCGACACTATTGCAAGACACGGCAACTCGTGTTTTCTAATGAATTCTGTTATATTTAATTCTTCATATTCTGTTCTTTAAAACATTTCCAATTTTGTTTTCCTCCCCAAATCACGTTAGAACAACACTTTAGCTATTGTAGTTAGTCGATAGGTAACAAGACTATTTTATCTGCGCTCAGGAACTTACTGATCTACAGAACTCTTACACATGTAAAATCAATAGATTATTTCGACATTTATTTGTCTTTTATATTTACATGATAAATATATGCGTGCATGATGACATTCGACAGAAGTATTTATGTTTGCGAATTTAGGTTTTTTTTAGTTTGTTAATACTTTCAACACTTTGATTCTTTTGATATTTTATGCCAAAACGTAACGATGCCGAGTTTCGGGGATTTGATACATCGCATCTACCAAAAGAACTTGATATAAAGGATACTACAGACACTCTGAAGTTAGCCTCATATCTTGACCTACACTTAGAAATCGATAGTAAAGGAAAACTATTGACCAAACTTTACGACAAACGTGATGACTTTTCATTCAGAATTTTCAACTTTCCTTTCATCTGAGGCAACATCCCTTCGGCTCCTGCGTATGGAGTGTTCATATCACAACTCATACCTTATGCCAGAGCTTGCCGAAACTACGCATACTTTTTGTATCGCGCTAGAACTCTAACTCTGGAACAGGGTTATGTTGCTACAAGATTGAAGTCATCACTGCAGAAGTTTTATGGTCGTCATCATGAACTTTTGGATCGTTATGATGTATCCATCAGCACCATGAGAACTGATTCATTCAACGGGTCATGGTTTTCCTTTCCTCGTTTTTCTACCCCGGACTTGACTTTTTATGAGCAACTCGGCGGGTGTTTCTAGAAAAGCAGAGGACGCCGACCGGTGCACCTGGTCCATGCTCCCAGTTTTTAGTGGAGTCGGAGTTGCTCATTTACTTCTGTTACTTTGTATGTATGATTTAAGTTACTTTATGTTCTTTGTTGTGTGTGTCTGTTTTCCATGTGTGGTCTTTGTCACTGGATTACATTCTTTTGATTACCGCTATAACCTTGGTTCCCTTGATTACTCTTCCCCTTTCTTAGTGCCAATACACCAAACATATTAAATCTTTGGAGGTTCAATGGGTTGGGGATTAGTTAAAATGGGACAAACAAGTGTCAGAGTTTCTTTAGGGGCACTATATAGAATAAAAAGAGTTCATAGTTTTAGTTGTTAACGATTCGGATATTTTATGATGTAACATGTTATCCATGACGCTTTTAGAAAGTTTTTTTTTCATTTTTGATGTTTTTTTTAAATATTTATATTTGATTTTTAAATATTAATTGTCATCCTAGATGTTATTCCATTGGATGCTTTACACATAGATTT
This sequence comes from Perna viridis, assembly GCA_037379345.1. NCBI lineage: Eukaryota > Metazoa > Mollusca > Bivalvia > Mytilida > Mytilidae > Perna > Perna viridis. The sequence continues at coordinate 27,902,496 of CM074524.1, read as the reverse complement.
TCATCCAGGATATTATTTGATTGATAAATTCAAGGTACATGTATATTTTTAATAAGTATATTATTTCCCGGATTATATTTAACAATAAAACAGAAACACTTTATATAACAAATCATTATAAAAAAAAAAAAACATTTATCCATGTTTTTTTTAATAATGCTAAAATTCCAATTCAATTGATTTATTTTAATAATTGACAGGGAACATTTTTACAATAATATAAAAAACACATTGAGCTAAATTTACCAATAGTATTCATAAATACTGCTGTTTTTAATTTTTTTCCTAAAACGTTTTGTTTTCGATGTTAATAACATATCTTCTATACATTCATTTTCATTCTAATATGACGTCTTCATATCGTCAAACAGTACACCACCTTTAGCACCTGCTTATTGTCTCTTTTCTTTCGCTGTGGTTTCGAGACAAAACACTCATTTAAAAACGTTTACGCAATAATTTAACGGTCGAGAGGTTATCTAATACTATACTGATACTGATAATTATGCGAAAGATGGTTACTATGGTAACTTCCATACCGAAGAGGTTAAACGGAACAGCCGTTATTTTGGCTGCGCCTAGGGAAATTTTTCTCACAAAAATTACCTTATTTGTCATATGAGAAAAGAATTAATTCCTTCCGAGGGTAGATTTGTACTCATTTTGACATAGGTTTGGCATTTATAATCTCATTTATCACCTTGCTGTCGCTCGGTGTTGCATAAATGCCGTACCCATGTTAAAATGAGTACAAATCTACCCCCTCCATGAATTATTTCTTAATTCTACGAAGGTTCATTTTTCGACAGGTAATGGTGATATTTGAATGTAAAAAAAGGTAATTTATTGATGAATCGTACTAGTATTTCCAACACAACGCAACCTCGATTTGGCACAGGGTACTTGTTTTCATTCAGTTCTATATTTTTTCTCAGCATTAAGAATATTGTCATAATAAGTGGCATCTTCTTTTGGCTCTTCATCACTCTGGTCTGAATTATTCATGGGTGCATATTTGTTTAGCGACGTTTGATTATATGGACCACATACCTTTCCTGTTTGAATGTCTCTAGGTTTGTAATGCCCTTTACCGCAATAGGGATAGATTTCATATGGTCCTTGTATTTAAGTTATTCAACTGTTCCTACTCCATGTTTTCTTCTCAAGTTTTTAATAGAACTATGTCGCTTACATCTTACTATTTTTGGCGTTCTTTGTGTTCATTACTTCTTCATTTTTCTTTCTTATTTCATTCTATCCCCCATACTCAGTTAAAATCCCGACTTAAAAACATTATACATCGTTGTTTTTCCAAAAAAGATGGTACAACTAGATATAAATATATAGTTCTTGGTAGAGATTCCTCATACTTTGTAAGAAATAATTCCAAATCATCTTCCAAGTATACAGAGGAAGATGTTTACAAAATGCTGGAATTTTTAATCGACAACATATTTGTCCATTGCGGTGGACGTGTTTTTCAACAAACGGTTGGCATTCCAATGGGAACAAATTGTGCTCCTTTACTTGCTAACCTATTCCTTCTTTTGATTACCGCTATAACTTTAGTTCACTACATTACTCCTTCACTTCATACACAATATTGTCATCTAAATTAATTCAGCAGCAGCATTGCTCGTTGTACCATGCATTATTTCATTGGGCAACACTAGGTTTTTAGCATACATAGCTTCAATTGGTGTAATCTTTCTCGATGCATGAACAGACGTGCGATATGAAAGACATTTATTAGAAACATATGCCACTCGGCACCATCTTCTACGACTTTGTTTATCATTTTTTTTTCAGTATAGAATTAAACTTCGTAACAAGTCCATTGGACTGTGGACGATATGGTGCTGTTGTTTTATGCTTGACACCACTGCTTGTTAGGAACTCATCAAGAATGCAATTATTAAATTCTCCTCCACAATCAGAAACAATTTCTGAGGCAATTTCTGCAGCAGCCTTGCTGTATATTGCTGTATATTGTGTATGTCTCTGGTTACTTAGACATGTAATCTACTATGGTTAATACATAACTGAAAATTGTTGTACAGTTTTTTTTAATACACAATTAATGTTTAAGAGAATAAATGTTTATTTAGGTACATGAAGCTTATATTTCAGTTACATTTTGTGACATTTATCAACATATACCACTAAAATAGGCCTTTAATTTCATTTTTGATATTCTGCTTAGTGTTTGCACAATGTTCGTGTTCCAATGCCTAAACAAACCTTTTATTTCTTGTGAGAATTGTTACATTCCCAGAATCCATACACTTGATGATCATTTTAACTTATTTATAGCCTTCTGAAGACAATGGCTGTTTATCTTTGACAAGAAAAGGTCTTACGAGACCTATACCAAATTTATGCCAAACTCTTTTATAAACTGGTACACTGTTGGAAGTGTTTCACATATTCTGACACATCCAATACCAATCCAATAGTCCCGATCCTTAATATTTGCAATTTTCTGTTAATTCTTAAATGTATAAAGTTAATTAACTGTATAAACATTTAATTATTATATAACTATTATTAATAAGGTACACAAAAGGCTTTCTCCATGCATGCTAAAATGTTTGTTATATTTAGTAAAATCTTATTCAAGTTCAAATTGTAGAATGCTTTAATTAAACAAACAGATTCAAAAGCTATATTGCTATATATTTTAACAAATATCTTTGAAGTGACATCGTCATCAATAACATTCATTAAATCATTTGATGTTACATTTTATTCACCTACCTAGATGACTTCCAGAATCTTTACAACATAGTTTAAGAATATATTTTTTTCTTTTCTCTAGTTATGACCAGTGTTTCATAAATTTCATATGATATATAATAAAGGTGATCATTATAACTGCGAAATCTTTGACCTTGTTCCTTAGTAATCTTCTTGTATTATCATTAGAATCTACAAAAAGCATTTGTTAAAAAAAAAACTCAATTATACCTTTCAAAAGAATAATTTGTGCATTTCCTAACTATTATTATTATTATTATATTGTTTTAACATGGGTTAAGAATGAGCAAACATTGATATTACTAATTAAGTCCAGTTTAATAAGAAACATTGATATTAGCCTATAACGATTAAGTCTTGGGTTTCATGGAATCATTTGCATGCATCTTAAATAAATATGTATTTTGGTAAAACACTTATTTTAATATGAATATTTCATGATCATTCAAAAAACATTATAGTTATTATTTGGTCGTACATTTCACAATATCAAAAAAATTCGTTCATTACATTGATATTATATAGCTTTGTACCGAAATGAATTTCATTGTAAGTAGACGTAATTAAGATAAGTAATTGTACTTACCTTCTGGATACTTATTTTCTTAACAATGTGTAATAATGTCATATTCATCTTCTGCCATATCGTCAATTACTTGTGGGAATCTGTTCACTCTATTTGAACTATATTCAGTATGTTATTTAATAGTATGAAATAATATCCTGGGTACCATTAGGAATATATCTAGCTTTTTCATGATAAATTAAAGAACATATCATTGTTCAAGCAGTTGGAAAAGTTTTCATAGTGAAATATATCCTCCGGAAAAAATTTAATGTGAAATAATTTCCACAGCATAAGATTTCATCCAGATAGTTTTTGTCTTACACTTTCAATCAGGGACTTTAAATTGCTTTCCCTGTTTCCACATTCTAGTTTAAATGCGACAATATTGTGCTTTCAATCAGGGACATTCATGGACTTGTTTTTCGTGCGATAATTTCAGCGGTGGTTTAAATAATATCATGGATGAAATTTTGATACATTGTTACTTATCGCTAGCGATAGCTTGCTATTTAAAATTGGGTCACTTGCCCTACCGATATGGTATGGGGTATGATTGATTGATTGACTTGTAGTTTGATCGAAGTAGTGATTCATACAAAAATTATACCAGTACTTTACTCTGAAAGATATTTATTCAGTGATCAGCTAGTCTAGAATTGTTCAAAATTGCAAGTAGTTTTTTTTTCTCAACGTGCATTGTATTCTCGTGGTCATAAAGGATGCATTGTTTCCTCAAGATTTACTTCATATGGTCATACAATTTAGCTACATGTACGAATATAGCGTTCACGAAATGTACTTTTTAATACAATTTGTATATGCAAATGTATTTATTTTTTTAGTACTAGCTATTATAAGTTACAACTTAATGGAAAATTCAGATGTAGATATCTCTAGATCTGTTAAAGTATTTTACAAATTAATTGTTTTTCAATATCTCCAATTTAAACAATAAAGGTAGCAACAAAATTACCGAACTCTAATCCGATCAAAAATCAAGTCCAAATCTAATTAATCAATACCTATAATAAAAAACCACAAAATACGAGAATGGACCATGTGCTTCGGTAGGTAAAGTTGAACATTCCATATAAATAAACAAATATTGGTAAAATATTGACATACCAGTATTGCAAAAGTTCGCTGAACCAACATGCGTATATCTAAAATTATTACCAATTTTGATTGAAGATCAGCATTTGTATAGCAGTCGTCAGAGCCTTTAGATTTGTAAAGCCTGTTAGCATCTGCAATTATCTTATACTACCACAGGAAAATAGTCCCATTTGGCATACTTCATTAAGGTTCAAATGCAGATAGTTAGGTCCACTTATTAATAGGTATTTCTGATATATCAAATTTAATTCTATGTTAATTATTAACACCAATATACAAACCTTTTGTTGTGAAGTAAATATACTGATAAATTGGGTTTAGATTAACAACGGTCCAAATAAGAATAGTTCACCTCGAACATTGTATCCGTACACACTAACCCGAATACACTAGTCGTTCACTGTCGATATATTCAAGTTGCCCACAACATGCTTTTGTATAGTTAGAAATGAAAACCATACGACATTATAAATAGTCATCAATCATAGTAATCGAATATAAAGAGAAATAGCGAGTATCCGTTGGAAGAACTGTCTCTAGTAATTCATGCAGACCCTGGGGGAATCCAAATATTTACAAAAAGGGGGTGGAGGTTCTAATCAAGAATCTTATACAAAGAAGGCGGTCCCAGACAGTTAATTTCCGCTAAATTATAATTTGGCTATTTTTTAACAAAAGGGTAACATAACCTCCGTAACAATTCAGATGTATCAAACACTGCATCATGTATTAATTTTTTTTCTCACGGTAACTACCTTGTGACATCGGAAGCCCGGAGATGAGAGCAAAAATAAAATTTTGCTTAGACGATGACATAGGAATTTCGATAATGCATTTCTCATGAATGATGTCAATCTGTCGTATTGTGATATTGCTCTTGTAATAATCATTCTATTTGGCTATTTGGCCATGTGTTATACAATGTAGTAATAGAGTCGTAGGTGCTCTAGGGCCTTAAAGTGCATGGCTATTGCTTCGTGCACCCGTCATTATTGTTAAAATTATATTCTTTGACTTTGATGTTTATGTTAATGTTCGTGTCTCTGGACATCCAGGAACTGAGCACTTTTACATGATACATAGGTGTTATTGCGATAACAGGCAGTTACGTCCTGGATGTCCATAAATTGAATTTCGAAGGTAAAACTGGGAAACTTCAACTAGAAGTTTGCAGTTCAATTATGCAATATGTCGGAGATTTTTGTGCCCATTCATCATGTGAACAAACATCGAACCTGAACAATACCCAAACTGGCGAAGTGATACAATGCGTAATGAATTTGGTATGTGTATTTTTTATGTCCTTCGAAATCAGAATGTTGAATTTTAACACAAATCAATGAGTTCAATATTAACCTTTTACAACGTATAAACTTATGTTATGTACGTTTGAATTCGATCTCTTTCCTTCCTTCTTGAGTATCCTATTTTTGCTACTGGACGATTATTTGAGACGTACGAATTAAGCGATCCATATAAATTGATTCAATACATAAGTACTGAGATTATAGTCATAGTTAAAACCGAGAGACAATGTTTCTATTATTGACATTATTTAAAATTTGGACTTGGGCCAACTTTCCCGGTATTTTGTTTGTTACACGTACTAACATGTAAATGATATAATTAGGCCTTTAAATATTTGGTTGATTTGGAAACCTCTGAAAAATAAGTGTAACGACATCAGCTTTTTGAATATGCGAACTATCCTGAGAAAAAATATGACTAATCGATTATCGAAAGTAAGAAATGACATTTTAATGATAACATTTTTACAAAAAAAACATTCAAAACATAAAAAAATATTCCCGGGTCAGACTCGAACCAAAAATCTTCACATTTATACTAACCAGATAGGCTACGGACATTACATAAAAATACGGTCGTAATATGATATATAACGTTAACTGTTATAGTGTTTTATATTTTTAGCGGAAAAGGAAATTTTTGACCGAAAAGCACACTTCGCAAAAGATCATACAGTGTTATGGTTTCGGATGTGCTTTTGTGGCAATTCCCGACTCAAATTGTTCAATTTAGACCAAAAATGTCAGAAATGCATTTTCAACGGTTTTTGTTGCAAATTTTAGTACTTTTCATCAATCCAAAATTTCCCAAATTTGCATTTTTGGGACCAATAAGAGTTTTTTTTTTTTTTTTTTTTTTTAAAGACTCCAATGAAAAATCCAGACATGTAGCTCAGATCATTTATGTCTTTCATTATTCAAGTAATTGCGATAAAATATAATTATAGTGGAACTCATCACCTAATAAAATATTCTTATTTCTTATTTCTTATTACATAAATCGCAAACTATTTCAGCTGCGTGTATATCTATTTGGAGAACCTACCAGTTGGCATTTTATTTACATCCTACATAGAGTAGCAGATCCAGGGGAGGGTTCCAGGAGTCGGGACCCACCTCATGTCGGAAAATTCTGTTAATTTCGGAGACAAAAATGGCAAAAATGAGCAAATGAAAATCTAGAAACCCTCTAGAACCCCCTTTAAAAAACTTTGGTTCTGCCTATAGATCAATTGTACCCTAAATCAGGTTGGAGTACACCATGAGATAGTTCTCAAAATCCCTTAAAAGTTCTATAATTAACACGTTTCATCAAAGTCCACAAAGACACAGTTTTACATTTATTGACGAAGTAACATTAACATTCGCATACAGCCAATTTGCTTTAAGGTGTCCATAGTCCAACCCTTTAAATGTTTCTTTATTAAGGGAATACATTGATAGAAATAGTTTATTACAAAATTTACAACACTCATACCTGGTATAATATTTCTTTTTAGTACCAGAAATATTTTATTACTTAATAATTTGTAAGTTTTTGTAAGAATCAGGCGAAATGGGAAACATCAGAAACATGTATGTCAAAATCCCCTTGATCAGAAACATGCAAGTCAAAATCTCACCGATCAGAAACATGCATGTCAAAATCTCACCCATCAGAAACATGCATGTCAAAACCTCACTGATCAGAAACATGTAAAACATGTCAAAAAGCCACCGATCTGTCAATGTTAAATCACTCAAGGATACACTTTTTCTATTTGAAAAGACCATTATTTAATTTCTGCATCACAGGCTTTGCTCAGAAATTATTTGTTAGATTGTTAGAAAAATTGTCACAGAGTTATCTGCCCTTGAAATGTTCCTATTAATTGTATTTCAATGAAATTATAACCCGATGCACCAACATTTGGAAAATATTGTCTTCTTTCAATTATTCTGATGTACAAATACAAGTATTCAAATTATACTGTCAAAATGATGGGATTTTTCATACCATGTTTCACCACTGCCTGATTTTTACAGGGGCTGACACTTAAACACCATATGAATGGCACCCACCATTTAATTAACAAGGAGGGGCTGGGGATTTTATTAAAAAAATGTAAATGTTCCAAATTTAATTTAAAAAAATGTAGTTCATAAGAGGATAATCACAAATGACCAGAGGCGCTATAATGGTGTAGTGGCTCAGAAGGGGGCACTATACCTGGGTTTTAGCTTACTAGGATTGTGCCTGCAGCAGAGGGTGATACACTCAGAAAATATATCAACTTAGACTAAGTGTCTGGTGACATATCTACCTTGTGTGTTATTTCGGCGTACCACCCTGTACTGTGGCAATATGTGTATGCTATTCCTTTTCTATTCAATGCGAAAGTGTTGTTCATTTTTCTCTCATTCCAACGAAGTGTATTAGCGTGTAGGCACCCCTGACGTTTAGCAAAGGACCAACAACAGTGTGATATATTGGCTTGAAGAATTTGCACAGTTGTAGATAGCTCATTTAAACTACCTGTAGATAAACTTAAAAATAAAATATGTTATCGGTATATCACACTTACATGTATGTATTTGAATAAGAAAAAGGAAGTTAATTGAGAATGTTTTATGAAACAGAAAATGAGGACCTTTCTTTGAGGGAATTTATCGAAACACACAAACTGCCATGTCTTGCTATGGTGAAACAAGGTTACTATGGAAACACAATATACAACGTTCTTGACACAGAACAGGTACATGTACATGTATAGCAGTGGCATTGTCGTTGATAAATCGGTTTGCTTGTGAAATATAAATGCTCTTTCTGTTAATTGTCATATTTTGTTGATTTTTATTGTCTATAATTTCATTCCATTTATTACAATTAGATGAAAAAAGTAACAAAAAGATCAATCACTAAACCAAACATTCAGACAATCAAACACAGCCAGATATTAGAGTGGTATCATACTTAGTACTTTACAAAATTCATCATACATGTGTGTGAGTGTAATTTCACTAAAATTATTTGGTATAAGATATTTTGCATAGAGCAAATTCAATACCAATTCAGTATTGTACGGTCTGTAGGCAATTCCTACCCTACTTGTGTATCAGTATTTTTTGACAATGACTACCTTACTGTTATGTCAGTATTCTACGTTCTGGGACTTTGTCTATCTCACTGTTGTATCAGTATTGTACGCTCTGGGGTATATGTCTACCCTACCGTTGTGTCAGTATTGTTCGTTCCTAGGACTATGTTACCATATTGTTGAAACAGAATTGTACGTTCTGGGGATTATGTCTACCTCACTGTTGTATCAGTATTGTACGTTCTGAGAACAATATTTCCCCAAATGTTGTATCAGTATTGTACGTTCGAGGAACAATGGCTACCCTACTGTTTTATCAGTATTGACATTAGTACGTTCTACGGACTATGTCTACGTTACTGTTGTTTCAGTATTGTATGTTCTCGGAACTATTGTACCCTACTTTTGCATTAGTTCTGTATGTGTTGGGAATATGTTAATTCTATTGTTCTTCTGCTTACCCTTTTATTCTTTTTGTTCAGCAAAAATGAATATTCAACTCCACTATGATAACACCATATTATTTCTATCTGTTTTGAATATTGAATTAATGCCTTTGCATGTTCCATTAGTTTTTTGATAACCAATAAAAGATACGAAATCAGCTAGAATACCGATGCTTAGAAGGACAGTTTAAATCACTGGCGAAAATATGACAATGTATGTATGATAGAGACGATTTACATACACAATACAATATAATACAAAAACTTAACAGAATATAAAACAAAACAAGAAAACACACAAAACCTAAAGCACTTCTAATATGAAATGTCTAAAACCTGAAGTGACAACAGGTAATTCGATAGGATAAACAGGTTCTGCTCTTCCAGCTTCACTCGTATAATTGCAAGTGAATAAAATCCGGTAAGTGGGGTCGGTTGTTTGGAAAACCGACAAGACGTAATAATTAAGAAATATAGAATTCTGAAATGATACATAAAAATGCCAAGAAAAGTTCTGCATTAGAATTGAACTAAACTGTTTTGACTTATTTTAATATTTCCCCATCTTGATTCAAATATGACATTTTGAAACGTCTAAATTAAGTTGTTGAAATTGACAAATATTCAAGTACACATTGGTGCACATGAAAATGTACTTTTCGCTGTGTATTGATTATGTATTGAATGTCACAATGTATTCAAACACCTGGAAATAAAATTCTCTTATTATGTACATGCCCTTACTAGAAGATTGGCAATTTCTTTCCATATGCTGCATTCAAATGTCGGAAATTATCATAAACATGTCATTATTGTAAATTGGAAAAGTATATAGATAAATTATATTCGATTTGTCTTTGATTTGAACTGACTGTATATGTACATACAACCAAGAAATACTAGTACATTAATCATGCAATTTTTTCCTAGGTTTTGCGAATCCAAGGCGTGTATACAGAACATCGAGTCTACTGTAAAGTGTTGAATGACACATACACGTCCTTTGGTAGGGATGCCTCGACAGTTAGTCTTCCGTTGACTTGTGATATTTTAATGCATGTAATTAGGAAAGGAAAATTAGGTAAATATAAAATAATATATAAAATCCATTTAAAAAATAGACTAGATAAGAGATACATGTACCGTATAAGTGTTTTTTTTTTCGGGTGTGCAAAATTTTTCGTTTTTCTTCGAACACCGGGTGAGGTTTTTTGCGTAATGTAATTGTAATATGGACGGTTGAGAAAATAACAGACTCGGTAGCTACGGTTTTTATTTTATTCAGCATATTATTACAACATGAGTGTTCATTTGTGAAATGAGCTACATTATGCTTGAGTGACCCAGACACTCAGTTCAATTAAATCACCTAAGCAAATATAGTCAGTATGCCGGTATTGAGAATAAACTGTTCACCAATCATGTTAAATACAACTTTATGAAAAAGTACTAGCGATAATTTATCACACACAACTTGTCGCCATAATATCCACCCCCCCCCCCCGAAACAACACAACTCAATCCAAAAACTGCCATACACAGCCAAATGTGCCACATATGATAATCATATGGTGCTCGATTCATATGGTAATCATATGACAATCATATGATATTTAACATATGATATCATATGATTATCATTTGATTCTCATATGTTAATTTTAGCTTGAAAACATATGACAATCATATGTTTGTGAAAAACCATATTATTTTTGTGAAAAACTTATTATTATCATACGATGATTATGCGATTATCATATGCAAACCGAAACATATAATTATCATATGGTGCTCGATTTATATGATAATCATAATTATGATGCAAACCATATGAATCTCACGTGTGGCGCATTTGCCTGTGTAAATCATGACTGATTTTCCTACAACCAATCAAAGCCAAAGATCAATAATTACGCGTCCTTTTCAATAAACACTATTTGAAAGAATGTTCCAGTTATACATTTTTTATTAATTTATTCAATACAACAATTTACGAAATGTATTTCGATTTTACCGTAAATAATCGTTTTTACAACCCACTTTGTCCCGAGCGGCTTGAATTGAGCATGTATCTTTTATTCATGAAATAGTTATCATGTATTTAAAACATGTACATACTGCTTTTCATATTTCTTTTTCCACACCTTCTGTTTTCCAATTCAAAAATGAAAGTGCAGTCGAGATTTGATAAATAAAAATCGAAAAACAAAAATGAAAAAAAAACAACTTTTTTTTTCATTTCTTACTTTCGTATCTAAGCGTCCTTTAATTCTGCAATAACATATTGATCGTTTTACAAATACTCTTTTCAGTATTGTCGTTAAATTATATCATTGTATGACTCCAAGTCATACCTGCATTTTCTAACCCAATAATTATGAAAGCCATACAAGATCTCCTCCTCTTAAATGTATTTTTTATCTTTTTTTGCAGAAAAAGTTTCTAAATCACTGAGATCAGTAATTGCCGAATTTAAATTGCCAATTGATGTCCAACTGGTACCCTCTGATAGTACACAATGTATGGTGAGCTCGGGAAATCAGAGACGAGCTATAACAGGGAAAGTCCAATTACAACTGTATGAACGTCATAAATTCCATTATATATACGGTAACCCGGTTTGTAAAGGTAAACCAATATGCCAAAACAATCTGTATATTTCTATGTCCCTTTTTGATGACATTAAATGGTGGTGGAATCCGCTGGTACATTGTAAACGTAAATGAAAGTTATAATTCAATAAAATTCATGCATGGAATAGATAGTTGTGTTTCGTCCTCTTAAATGAAACCACGGGTTCTACATTTTTATGAAATCATCTAAGAAACTTTTTTTCAGCGACTCTTTAAATCGATCCACATCGGATACAGGGTTGTGGTTCGGTACCCGTCAGATTAATACTAAATACCCTCAAGTCAGAAGATAACTGAATTGTGTTTAAATAATGATTTGTAGGCGTCAATCGTGGATAAGCTGTGCCAGTAAACAGAAATTTGCCAACGTCAAATCTAGATTGACGACGACAATACGGTTAACCAAAATCTCATAAAACTGTCAATATACATGTATCTGTGGAAATAACAGTTAAAAAGAAAAAATGAAAATAAATCTGCGCTTGCAATAAAAAATTGAGACAGTCAATCGTTGAATTTACGACCTGATTTTTTTTTGTTATCCATGCAGTAAAATCTGTCGTTAAAACGAATGTTGCATTAAAACCTGCAGTAAACGTCTGAGCTTGTCAGACTAGTACAGAGCAGGGTTTGTTTAATTGATAAAACCTACTTGTTCGGAAATGCGCTAAGTACCATTCTGTGTAAGAATCAGGCGCTGGATGGTACATCATGGATCTCAATTTGGTCTTTTGTGGCCAAAATTTATTCAATACATCTGAAAAACAACCGAAAATATATATAAATTTATCCTGATCAGAAGCATTTGTGATACACACAGGCAAATGTCCCACACATGAGAATCATATGGTTTGCATCATATGATTATCATATAAATCGAGCACCATATGTTCTATGTTTCGGTTTACATATGATAATCGCATGTTCATCGTATGATAATAATATGTTTTTGCACAAATATATAATTGTCAGCTGTTTTCAAGCAAAAATTAACATATGAGAACCATATGATAATCATATGACTATCATATGTTAACTATCATGTAATTGTCTTATGATTGCCATATGATTATCATATGAATCGAGCACCATATGATTATCCTATGTGGCACATTTGGCTGTGTAATTATTTTTTTAGTATTTATATGGGGGTAAGTGCGGGAAATTTTTCCCGTCATTGCTCCATGGTGCATTTCAACTAAATTTGACCTATATATATATCAATATCTTAAAAAGGCAATGTTTACAAACACTTTGATGGTTATTTCTAGAGGATATGAGGTAGGAATACTTGGATAACAATAAATAATGCAATATGATTGATTATTTGATTGTTGGGGTTTAACGTCCGAGCAGCAATATTTCAGATAAATTCAGACGATGAACATGCAATGGTTGATAAAATTTACATGAAATGAAAAATGGGATGGGACACAACGATAATAGGGTCGACAAAGTTTGATTGCCACTAGAAAAAGGGAGGGATGGGTAAGGTCGGGCAATTTGGCCTCCTGTGGCGAAGCGCAAAGGTTCCTACTCCTATCGAATGCCACAGAAGGGCTCTTTAACGTGCGAGGAACGTGACATCTTTCCCAACACGTGCACCACTATGGTTTGCGGTCAGGTTTTCCGTATTATAGCCTGACAACCCCAGCATGTAACACGCCAGGGGTACCCCATTCCACCACCTGGGGCACACAGCCCAGTTGCTCTGTAGGCACAGCGCCTAGCCACCGGCTAGGTTTCTAAGCACTATTTAATCGCCTTATACGACAAGCTTAGCGCTGCTGCAGGCCTATTCTTTTAACACCCAGACTTGCACGGCGCAATAATGCAATAAAATTTCTGCCAAACCTTATAAAAAGTTTGCCTGATTCTTAGACAGACTGAGAAGTTCTTAAATTTCTCCCAAAGGACTAAAACTACAATCAACCAATTTAACTATTTTCGTTTTAAGTCTTAACTGGGATAAGCACCCAGCTTTTAACAATTTAAGAAAAATTGAAGTGACCTATTGAACTTCGATGTATAAAGTGCAATAAAATTTATCTTCAACAGATTGCAAAATTAAATTTAATAGTTATTTTGTAGACAAACTATACGGCAATGTATTTTCTATCCTTTTGGGCGACTGTGATGCTACATTATCACTGGTGACTGGACTCATCAATGGTAACAAAGATTACTACCACAGTCTGATTCGGATCATGCGAAACACTGTTGAGGCTTATATAAAATTCGAGCATAATATTGGCCATAAAGGTTTGTATTGTGTCATTGTTTAAAGAGTAATAAAGGGAACCAAGATTCTAGCGGAAATCAAAAGAATGTAATCCAGGGACAAAGACCAGACATGGAAAACAGGCAAACACAACAAAGAACATAAAGTGACTAAAATAATACGTACAAAGTAACAGAAGTAAATGAGCAACTCGGACTTCACCAAAAAAACTGGGAGCATGGACCAGTTGCACCGGTAATTAAAAAATGTGAGAAATATGTTATGATAAAAGCAAAAGCAACTAAAAAAAAGAATTTTTAGAAGTATCAATTAATATAAACAAGCAATCAAATCCTGCCAAGGAACTTTTGTGAGAATCATTTGTTCTAAGTTCCCTAATATTTCGTTGGTTAAATGAATTTTGAAATTGTGGAATTAAGTTCAACCTGTAAGCCTTTAATATACAACTAGTATTTAGTCTGGAATTTAAATTAATGGTTTTACATGTACCCATTCAGGAAACGAAACCCACAAGCATTAGTACATTAACGATTATTAAGGCTACAATAACGAACATAAGGTTCAAAGGAACATCATTCACATGGCTCACTTTGCTCTACTTTGGTCTTGAATCTGGGTTAGTTAATTCAAAAGGTCACATCCTAATATGTTTTGTTTTTTATTCCTGTCTGTATCTGGTGAAAACTTGATATTTTTATGTACGTTTAATTGGCTTACGTACGAGGTACGTGGCTTCTTTCCGAACACGTTGCACCACTATGGTTTGTGATAACTTTTTTTCGGTATTATCGCCTGACGACTCCAGCATGTAGCATGCTAGGGTTACCCTATTCAACCATCTGTGGCACACAACCCAGTTGCTTTTTGGGCAAAGTGCCCTAGCCCCCGGCCAGTGTTCTGAGCACTATTTAGTCGCCTTCTATGACAAGCTTAGCGCTGCTGCGGGCCTATTCTTTTGATACCTGATCCCTCATTGTGCATTACTTCCGACAAGGTTATTATCATGTATATTTTCTATTTGTATTGTCTCCTTTCATAGATCACTGACCAAATGGTTCCGTACTCTAAATGTGAGCGCATTATTCCTATGCAATAATCAAGAAACAAATCTTAGTCCATATTTTATCATTGCTAGTCGTTGGTTTGCCTTTCTTTCGTCTGTTGAATAATGCGGTGCTGAAATTTCAGTTTGTCATCAATACTATTCCTTGATCTTTTCCTCCACTAACATGAGTAATAGCAACAGCGTCGATTTTATACTGGTAGATTGTTAGGTGTTTGCAATTCGATTTGTTGATATTTATTTT
This sequence comes from Perna viridis, assembly GCA_037379345.1. NCBI lineage: Eukaryota > Metazoa > Mollusca > Bivalvia > Mytilida > Mytilidae > Perna > Perna viridis. The sequence goes on along the minus strand of CM074524.1, from coordinate 27,887,043 downwards.
ACCATTTTACCAAGCAATCGACATAATCCTGGAAGTTGACTTCATCTTTCTCGTTCTTTAAGACTGTGTCCACTGTGTTATATTTTTCGCAACGTCAAGTTAATCATTGATGTAAATGGTGAATAGTATTGGGCCTTATGTTCCACTGATCACTGGTCTCCAATTAGCGTTGTACTGTTTATAACCACTTTTTATAGATATTTGTAGAATAACCCCGTTTCATCTATGTAGGTTTTCCAATATACCATAACTCTGTTGTTTGCTTAATAATTTTGATCTGTCACTTAACAAGAAACCTTTTTGAAAGTATTCATATAAAGCATCTACTGAATTTTTGTTGTGTCAATGTTCCGTCCAGAATAGAATGATCTTTTAGAATAACTAACTTTAAAAAAATCTGTTCACCATATATATACACAACGTTTATTTCAGACTCAGTAATGTGTCAGGTCAGAGTACGTAGACATGATTTCATGTGACTGTTGATTCAGAGATTACTCATGACTCGGTTTAGTCTGACAATCTGATATAAAAGTAGGGTTTCTGTTAAACTAATTATTCTATTATTATATTTTTCATAAGATATCTTCGTCGCAGTGAGGACTTTTCATCAGAAGAAACTAAACAGCAAACGAAAAGAAGAAACTACAATAACACATATCGACGAAAAACCAAACCCAGTTAAAATCGACGACGACGATGAAGAACATAGGTATATGGAACTGAAACAAGGGACTGTGAGACCGGAAGTGGGGTTTAGGAAGAGTTTAAGGTCTATGGATCAGCGAGTGTCAGGTTTTGATAATTCCCACAAGATTTTGCCGGCATCAAATGCAACCTATAAATATTTAATGCCAATTCAGCATTATAAAACAGCAGAAAACGTACAGACTCGTGCCAGTAGAAGTTTCTCTCCAGGTATATCCAGTATAACAGGAAATGACAAGACATCTATGTCATCATATCCAGAAAAAGAAGGAAATACACCTAAAGACATCCACACAAATCAGTTTAGAAATCCGAAAGAACCAACACAACAACCGATAGAAAATAATTCAAATTTTAATAGTAACAAATCTAGGCCTATAAGTGCCCAGCAATTTTCGTTACCTTTAAGTTCACGCGAGACACACAGTTTGTTGATGGATTCTAACAAACCACCATTGCCACCAAGACAAAATACTTCAGTCGGTAACGCGGTACAAGCTATTCGATTGAACAATTTCGGCCAGTTGTCATCCCCATCTCGAGGAAAAAGGTTTGAATTAGAAGAAACTGTGAAGACCCCTAGACCGAAAGAATCTTGCAAGTACGTCCCAACGCCATTTAACTTTGTTGAAAATGCCGACGCCTCTAGGCCGACGCACATAGAACGTTCATTATCAACGGCAAAGGAGATCCGTTCTATCAATCAAACGTCTAGATCAAGCCATTCGGAACCGTTACAAACAATTGCGAATACAAATATCAGGAAAGTGTCATGCTCCTCAGACGTGAAGGCATTAACCATAGAAGAACTAGGACATTATTTAGATATTCTTAACTTGGGAAGGCATAGTAGAAACTTTGCAAAAGATCAAGTGGACGGTTGTCTACTTCAAGAACTTGATGAACAATTTCTCCAAAACGAGTTTGGATTTTCCCGGTTTGAAGCATTGAAACTCACAAAGTTCGCCAGAAGTGGTTACTTACCCAAGACGTAAGACCGAAAGCCTAACACAAAACAAACAATTGTAATGAGAGTAGCAAAACCTTATAGGTTAACATCGCCGATTCAATATTTATGGACACAAACTCAAATTAAGTGAGATATCAAATACATGCATGTAGGTGGATATGAATTTTCATTTTGATCTTTTGGGATGTACAGGTGGAAATTTTCTATTATCATGTTAAAAGACTTCCGTAATAATAAACGAGACTGAATTACCGTTCGAAAACTAAGATGCAGAGAAAAACTTTTTTGATTTCAGGTGATTGAATTGTATCGTTAAAAAAATATGTATTAATGTAAATGTAACTCCTCTGGGCGTCGACCCATGGCGTTTACGTTAAGGCTGTGCTGTGGCAGACTTCTCTGAAAATTTCATATAATTCAGTGAATTCAAAATCAACTAACGTAACAATAAATTGAAATATATTGATATTTGTTACAATCTTCCTTCATTTGTAAAAAAAAAGAAAATAATTTTAGAATATACAATGATAAAATCTAAATTTATAATATTACCAATTATACAAACATTTGCAAATTTCGATATACTGTACACATGTTTTCAAGAATAACCTCTCATAAGAATCAAATACATAGGAAGATATAAATCCGAAACATAGTTGAGTACTTGAAGTACTAACAACAAAGCTACCGAAATAAAAAAATGAATCCATCACCGAAAGCTACCACCATAAAAAAAAAAGTGTCGGCTTTCAATTTTTTCTGTCTTCTCTTAAATCTATAGTAAAAAATCAAACGTGGATACAAAACACACACACACACACACACACACACACACGTACACATATTTCAATAATATTTTATAAAAACAAAAAAATCATATCCAATCAAACAGATCAGAAAGTTATTATTCAGTCATTTTAAAACTTACATTACGAATCGGGAAAATTCTATGCAATTGTCAGTTGATATTTTCATACCATCAATGATTCTTGTCAGTATCAAAGTTCAGCTGAAATATATAAAGATAAGTATAATTATATATACAACGTCTCATAATGTGACGACTATCTTCGCTACACTGCTCCATCGGAGGGAATGACCAAAACTTTGCTTCGCAAATTTGACAAAATTAACTTCGAAAATTTGACAGTTCTAACATCGTTGGGAATTTTTCAGACCCTTCTATAAGTTTACGTTATCTTCCCTGTATCAATTTGATCCGATGGAGCAGTGTAGCGAATAGAGTCGTCACATTCTGAGACGTTGTATAATATTGATTTGTTGTGACATGCATCATTAATTTGATCCTCTATCCTACATAATAACACCTAGATGAACTGTCTCGTACTAACATACATCGTGTACTAAGTTACAGCCCTAGATTAATCCTACGAGGAGGAATGAACCGGCCAGCGAAAGCTATATTTTTATATAGCCTAGCTGGCGCTGGACTTAGTGCAGGCGGTATCGTTGGGAATTTTTCAGACCCTTATCTATATATATATCAATTTCCTTTTAAAAAAAGGCAGTCACATATGTAACTTGTTTGGAAAAATAAAACAACACCTTATTTGTATCTTATCAATGCGAATACATGTTAGAGACTTTTTGAAAAAAATTATGAAATTGTCAAATATATCAAATTTAACATTTCTGTTCATTAGTTTTATTACAGTTACTACGTCTATGTGTATTTATATATTCGTTTGTTCAAAGCAGTAAAAATAGACAAACTGGTTTAAAGCGGTTTTCTTCTGTTTTGTAGCTGACTTCATAAACGTGGCTATACATACCATTGTAGTGTTACAGATTAAGCTATATTTGACAGGTGCACGCTTTACTTCTTGGCTTTCAATGGCTGTACATAATATCTTAGTTCGATTGATAATACTATTTTTGACAGTTTAGAGTTGACGCACTGCATGTTTCAGCGCGTTACAATTGTCGGTAATATGTAGTCTTCTCTGGTCACAAAAATCATTTTTTCCGACGCAGTCGGTGTATTTTCGCTTTTTACCCTTTGACCTTAAGGACGCTTTTCTATGGAAATGCAAGTCACCTGATCGCAATTCTTTTCCCGGTTGGTCAAACACTGATAACTTAGTGGCGTTTAAAAAACGGTATCGAAAATTTGAATTGGATGCCATGTGTTATTTTCTTAAAAGAAATGTAGAAACTTAGAAGTAAAATTTTACTGCATCGGCTATCTTTTTTTAAAGATAGTACTTGTTTCAAATGCTAACGTCTGAGAAAATTCTTAACTGTTTGTGACGTGTTCAGTTTCGAAGACTTTGATTGGTCTTATCATGACAGTTAAAAGTATTCTCAGACTTATGGAATTTGTTAAGTTTTGTGGCGGTGGGCCTGATGTATGACATTATATTAACAGTGGCGGATCCAGGGGGCGGCGGGGGGCGGGCCCCCTTTAGATAATTGCAATATTTAAAAATTATTGAAAAATTGTTCAAGACACTCTCAGAATGCAGGATTTGAGGTTTAATATTACAAAATTTTCTTGGGCATGCCCCCAAACCCCTTGGAAATTCGGATCACTTCAATTAATCAATCAATCAAATATTCAACAGGTGGCTATACACATTACTTAGTTTTAAATTTGTATTAATCACACAGTAAACAGTTTTATTTCTGCACGTCGCCACAATGTTTTCTTATTGATCAGACTGCTATTTACTGAGGACATAGAGTCAAACCTGCCATCTGATTAAATGATCATAATAAGTCAAAACCATGGTTTAATTAAACTTGTGCTGAAAAACGCAAAGAATTAAATAAACTCAGAGATAAATATAAACATGATAAATCAGATCAAGTCAAAAATGAATTAAATCTAACAGCAAAAGAGTTTCGAAATGCTATGAACAAAAGTTTTGAACTTTTTCAAGAGCAGAATGCAACAAAACTTAGACAAACCTCTAAATCTGATCCCAAAGAAATGTGGAAAATACTTAATAATATGAACTTTTCAAATAAGACAGATGCTAATATTGATATTGATAAATTATATGAATACTTTAAGAAATTAAATGATACCAGTGAAGATGTTGATTAAGATGATTCGGACGCTTTCCTTGATAACATATGCGACAATGATCTTTATGATGTAATTATTAATGGGGAGATAACTTAAGATGAAGTAAATGAAGCAATTAAAGGGTTAAAGAATGGTAAAGCTTCAGGTATCGACGAATTTGTAAATGAATATTTTAAATGTTCCTCGCCGCATCTCGTCTCTATTTTTTGTAAACTTTTTAATATTGTGTTTGATTCTGGTATTGTGCCAGATACCTGGTTAAATGGAATTATTCGTCCGATATACAAGAATAAAGGTGATCCAAATGATCCAGATAATTACCGAGCTATTACACTAATTAGCTGCTTAGGTAAATTAATTACATCAATTATCAACAGTAGATTAAACTTTCTTTCTAGTGAGTTTGATATTATTTCTAAATGTCAATCCGGCTTCAGGAAGGGTTACTCAACCACAGATAATATTTTTATTATGCATGCCCTGATTTCATTATATTTGACTTATGGTAAAAAATTATATTGCACATTTGTCGATTTTCGCAAAGCTTTCGACACTGTATGGCGAGTTGGTCTTTGGAAAAAGTTACAAAATTATGGTATCAAGGGAAAGTGTTTCCGAATAATCTATAACATGTATGATAATATTAAATCTTGTGTGTCATTTAACAACCAGACTTCTGATTTTTTTCTGTGTCTGAATGGTGTTAGACAAGGTGAAAACCTTTCACCTTTTCTTTTTTCAATATTTCTAAATGACATAGAAAAGTACTTTGAAGATCTTAATGTTCTACCATTGACAGTCATAAAGAGAAAATTGAAAACACACTTCACCATTTAATTAAAATTTTTGTATTGTTATATGCTGATGATACAGTTATTTTTTCTGAATCTGAAGAAGGAATGCAGAAAGCACTTGATATTTTTCAAGAATTTTGTACTAAATGGAAGCTTTCGGTAAATGTATCAAAAACTAAAGTTATTATTTTTAGCAAACGTAAATCCAGAAATAATCCTGTATTTAAACTAAATGGAATAGAGTTAGATATTGTTGATTCGCTGACATACCTTGGTATTGTTTTTAAATTTAACGGCAATTTTAGCGATGCAAGAAAAACACTAGTCGAGCAATCACAAAAATCTTTGTTTTCTATATTCAAAAAAAAAATAGAAACCATAGTATACCTGTAGATGTGCAACTTAAGCTATTTGACTCCTTGGTTGAACCTATTTTACTATATGGATCTGAGGTCTGGGGTTACGAGAATCTTGAGATAATTGAAAGAGTGCACCTACAGTTTTGTAAAAGGATACTCAATCTCAGACCTTCGACCCCAACTTCATGGTGCATGGAGAACTTGGACGTCACCCATTACATGTTCGAGCAAATATGAGAATGGTCTCGTTCTGGTGTAGACTTTTAAAGAATGAGACAAAACTTAGTAGCATTCTTTACAAGTTGATGTTAGCTTTAAACATTAACGAAGGCATGAACTTTAGATGGATTGCCCACATCAGATCCTTATTTGACAATACTGGCCTTGGATACATATTTGCAAATCAACAACACCTTGAATGGAATACTCTAAAGCCTGTTTGTATAACCGCTTTAGGGATCAGTTTATTCAGAGTTGGTTTTCGAATATAGTGAATTCATCTAAAGGGGATTTTTATGAAACTTTTAAAACAGATTTTGGCATCGAGAATTACCTCTTACGGCTGCCGGAGTCAAAAAGAAAATATATTACGAAATTAAGAACATGTAATCTAAAACTACCAATCGAAACGGGTAGATGGAATAAGACCCCTCGACATGAGAGGATATGTCCTTTGTGTAGGAATGGTATAGGAGATCAGTACCACTATCTATTTATCTGTGATAATGAATCTATTGTTCAGCTTAGGCAAACATACATACCAAGGTATTATTATGTGAATCCCAGTGTTTATAAGATGAAAGGAATGTTAACTTTTTGTCATGTAAAATTGTTATCTTATATTGCAACTTTTGTAAGCAAACTTAACAAATATTTTCTATGATTATTGTATTACTTTCTGTCAACTTATTCTTCCTGTCATTGTGTATTTATATATTTATTATTGACCTCATGTTACCTTAATTGTGTCTGAGTGTATCAATAAAATCTTGTGATACCGTATGTGATGACTGCAATACTTTGCAGTATCTTGCCTTTTATCTAACAATCTATAATATACTCTCTACACGTGGAAACAAAAGATTTTAGTGAAAGAAAGATATTCTCTTTCGTCTGACCAAAGTAAACGACCTGTATGTAATCTAGTAAGAAGAGTCTTACCTGCTATTCGACCGAAGAAAATATAAACCCAACACATAAAGAATCCCCACTTCAGTATCTGGCACATGATACAGAAGAGCAGGTTGCCATAGTGTGGTATGTTGAACCAGACACGACGAAGCCAGTTATATAACATCTTTGGAAAAATCAAATGAAATTATCTTTAGCTAAAATTTAAATATCTATATTTTACACACGTCTAATAGTTTATTAAATCATTTTTTGGGAACAAAGACAAGTATATAGTCGACTTTACGAATAGTTGTTTTTGTCATGTTATTAATAGGATATGATGTCACAGTGCTTTTTTGTTATGACTTCATAACTTGGGAATTATTTTCTTACTCTTATCACTTTTTCCTCATATTGTTTTTGATGAACAAGTTTGGGGTTAATTTGGTTTATTTCATCTTTGAGTCTTGGTTATTATTTCTTTTTCGCAATTTTTCCCTCCAGTCTTTTCGCCGAAACATGTTTCCTCAATTGAACTAAACGTTATCATTTCCCAACTGGTCAAGTATTTTTCTCTTCGTAATTGATTGATTAAAAAGGACAATCATTTTTTGCAGCTTGTTTTAACAAATGAAAATGCGGAATTAGCCTTTTAAATGCCATGAAATAGACACATCTTGATTAAGTAGCAATCCAGCTAAGAATCATGCAAAATGCGATGTATGGTTGGAAAGCCTAAATATTTTTATCTTTGATATTTTGTTTAAAATGCTTTAGTAAACAGAAATTAATATTTGGTTTTTCATATAACCCGTGCTCATAGGAGATAAAAATTGTATAGAATGCACTGTAGAATTCGAAAGCAAGGGAGATAACTCTGTAAATGACACTCAAATACAATAGAATCTATTGGATTTTCAATGTTGATTATCTCCTAAGAGCAGGCATATTTGAATGAATAATAGTTACACATTTCATAATATAGACCCATAAAACAACTAAATTACAAAAATAAAAATATGTATCCTTTTTGGGTTGTATCACCTTTTTTCAAATTTTGCATGATTCTTTCAAAGACAGCTACTTAACAACATCACCCCTTCCAACTTGGATGTAACCATTTCTCCAACTGAACCAAATCTTTACAAAAGTGTAACAGTCAAGTAGTGTTCCAATCGTTTCGATTTGACTTGCATAAATTCCACCTGCTCTCCTCCCGATTCTTATTTCTGGATTAAGGCTATCATGAATACTAAATAAGTAAAACAGCGTACATCGGTAACGCTGTTTTTAGTAATTGAATTATACAGAAGAACAAACGCATCATCACAAGCTTTTACTTTCAATTGAAACGAATCCAAATCAGGAATAGAAATTTCATGTTCATACAGATTTGTATTATAGTCGAGAAAGTTTGGGTTGTTGAGATTGATGGGGCCAATGTTTGGGCTTTTAATGTTGTTTAAGCTCAAATAAAAAAGTGAATAAATAGAACGAAAGCAAGGGATATTTAAAAAAAAAGACAACAGATGTTCCAAAAACGTAATTGATCTACAGAAAGAAATAGTTCGTGTAGCTGTACAGTTTTACATGGCCTGCCGGTTAACTGAAAAAAAAAATAATGAAGACTTACCTTCAATGACAGCGATGACCGGAAGAAACTAAGTATTTCATCGGTGACTTGGATAACAGACAGTTATCTCTTCCGGAAAAGACGAATATTAAGTTATCCCAGATAGTTACCATATATTTTAACAATATGCAAAATGGATGGGGGAGTTTAAAAGTATGATTTTTTTTTTAAATACAAAAAAAACAAATATTTTCACCATTAAGCATTTAATTTGATCTTGAAATTGTTTGCAATTTAGTGTCTGGCAGTAATGACATTTATACAGCAACCAAGTCTTTGTATATGACATATTTTTGTTCAGTGTGTTTTGAAAAGAAATTAGTAAATAAGATTTCATATGAAATTTGTATTTTATTTATCTTGTGAAAGAGTAACTGAGCTTTTATTTAACCAAGAAGAACAAAAAGGGGGCTATTTTCAGCAATTTGCCTAAAAAAATCTTTCTGTTGCAAAAGCAATTAAGACAAAAACAAAAACAAAAAACAAAAACAAAATAAAATTCATTTTTTTTGTACAAAAATTACACTATATGGACAATTTATGTACAAAACCATAACAAAGTTAAAGAAAAGTTCACCATGTAGTTCTTATTTAATGTTTAAACTATCTTGTGGTTCAGCCGTAAAAACAAATTTTTATCAGTCAAATTAATGACTAAAATCATGTAAGTATTCAATATAAAGGATACCTGATATCAAACTATGATGACGTATATAAACTAGATGCCATAGAAGGACCTGGGTCATTTCCACAAGGATTCTGATCATAAGTAGGACCATTTTTTTTTTAAAGTGTCAACATGTCTGGATTTTTCATTGAAGTCTTTAAAAAAACTCTAATTGGTCCCAAAAATGCAAATTTGTGATAATTTGGATTGATGAAAATTACAAAAATTTGCAACAAAAGTCGTTGAAAATGCATTTTCGACATTTTTTATGTCTAAATGGAACACGTTGAATTGAGAATTTCCAAAAAGTGTAAGATTTATTTCAATTAAAATTTTTTTTTTGGCGGAGTGTGATTTAAGAAAAACACATTTTCTATTAGCACAAGGTAGTTTGTAATGAGCTTTTGGGTGAAAAGGGAAGTTTTCACTTTTTCGCTAAAAATATAAAATGCTGATACAGTTAACGTTATGTAGCTTATTACGACCATATTCTTACGTAGACGTTACGCACGCTATTGCGGTACATTCGGTAACATCAGAATTCGACGCTTATTGCTTATTGAAACACGGGTACAGTAAAGCAAAATATACAATAATTTTTGATTGGTAGCAATTGAAACATTTTGAACATTTCTTAGAAAATCGAAAAGATTAATTAATTTGATTATCAGTACTACCGGTAAATTAGATTTAAACATGCATGTGCACCGCAGCGTGGAATGCAACCGCTACACATATGCACACTCGGACTGTCTCGAGAGGGAACATAGCAACTTTCTCCTGCAATATGTTAAAATGTGCATTTTGATATACAGAATTTGGACCTTCCACAACAGTATTTCGATTGAAAGAGCTTTCTATCCATCAGAAAATCGGGCTTTCATCAACACCCATCAGATAGCCGCTCATTGATTTTCTTTTCATTTGCTCATTTGCGTTTTCCAAAATAAAAAAAAATGTTTATGACTCCCATTCCTGCATTCATTTTATCTATTAGCATTCTGCTTTTCTATACATTTTTAAAGTTCTGTCAATCCTATTTTGCGTTTCAGTCATTCTACTCCGATCGAATTCCTTAACTATGAAAAAATAATTCTATTCTTTTTTTTTTTTTTTTGGATTTATTCTTTCGTTTGTTAATAACACAAAATACAGATACTCAAAGCCATTTTATACCCCTTTGATTTCGATTTTTTTTCTCTTTCAGTTGCATGTTCTTTACTTGTAATTGCAGAGACGAGTATAAGTGTCTATTGTTATCTAAAGCGGAAATTATTTCCGTTTTATTTCCCCATTTCCCGATCGACGGAAAACGTTCAAAAAGTGAAAGTTCGACAAATCGCTAGACATTTGTTTTGTTCGAATTTTATCCGTTTTAAAGTTTAAACCATAAAAATAAAATATGTGTATTCAAAAGTGTATGTACAATTACAAAGTATCATTATTTCATAGAAGAAATCGCCAATTGATTGTAGAATTGCGTTGGAACATGACATTTTCTTAACGAAACCGGAAAATATTGACATCTGACATTTCGCTAGACATTTTCAAAAGGACGTAACTTATTTGTTTGTACTGAAAATTTTATCAAATGCCGACGTAGAATTGTTGGAAGTATGTACATTTTTAGGAAACATTAATCGGAAAAGAATTATGTGTAAACAACTTTTTACATTAATAACAGAATTTGATTACTGAACACTTATATAAATCTGACCATTTACCAACACTTTCATTTTTGCATTGTGAATTTTTTTTGCCTAAAACTAACGCAATTTCGATAATTATCTCAAAAAGAACGTATGAAATTGTTCTTCCATGCTAAATTGGGCGAATTTCGTACCCTCTGCAATAGCGCAATTCACTATTTTAGCTTTTTTGCACATTCACTGTGTTACACTTGACATACGGAATTTTGACGTTTTTTTACGGGTTTTTGGAAAGTTTAATTGATTATAAAGAACTAGAAGTACCATTTGTGACAAATGTTCAGAACGTATTATTTGTCCTGATTCCAACAGTATACAGCTTTCACATAATCACAGTTTTGATTGTTAACAATAGTCATTTATAGTTCAGGTAGGTGTGGTTTTTTTTCCAACGCAGCCGCAATAGCGTGCGCTACGTCTAAGTGTCGAGTCGTAACTAGCCGTACTGATTTGACAGTCGTACTCTACTTTAGTATAAATGCCAAGTTTTTGGTTTGAGTCTGACCTGGGTATATATCTTTTTGTTTTGATTTTCTGGGTAATAATCCTATCATTAACATATCATGTCTTACTTTCGATAAACGATTAGTCATATTTTGTCACAGTAAAGTTCGTACATGTCATATACTTGTTATAATTAGTACGTTTCAATTAACAAAAACCAGGAAAGTTTGTCCAAACCCTTTAAATGCAAGCATGGTAGAAAATTTTATCCTCTTAACAAAAAGCAAATGATTGCTCCCATAAGTTAATGGTACAAATGTTAAGCATATATACAACAGCATATCAAAAAATGATACTTCGTTTCAGAATCCGAATTTAAAAAAAAATAATTGCGTTCATTTGTTGTTGTTGCATTGTAAGCTAATTTTAAAAATATGTAGGCTTTAATCCAAACATGAATCACATTTTGCCTGATTCTTACCCGGAGTGCTAATTAAAAAAAAAATACCTGATTTCGCGCCAAAAATCTGAACACTGCTCACCAACATGTAGTACGTAGGATCGGCCATTAAGACATGAATCCATGTTCATGCCGAAGAGGAGATATATTTAATTTACTAATGGTAAGGCGGTTTTATTGAATCAGAGTTGGGAATTGAAGGACTTGAATTTTACTGCTCCAACCATGAACACCATGAGATACCCCCTAAAGGTTGGAATTTACTGATCAGTTCAGTTAAATGTGTTATGAAATAGGAACGTCAGGTTTGATCTGCTAGGAAATGATTTTTGTTTTAAATCTTCATATCCCCAAAATGAACAGGTTATACAAAACCCCCTGGGACCCAATTGCAATTCTCCATATACATGTATAATTCCTTTAATTACATGTATGCTGTGCATGTTGCACGCTCAAACCTGCTTGCTGTAGCTTAAATAAAGCATAACTAATCTGATTGATGTGCAGTGATTTTAACCATTTATAACAATATACACACATATTTAGATCAGGGGTATGTATATATTTAACTCCTTGTATATACTGTGAAATAGAGTATGCATGTATAACATTGATTGATAATTGAATCTCACCAGGGACTAGAGTAATTCTACTTGTAATATAGTTGACCGAAACGAAATTACAGGTAGGGATTTATGCAGAAGCGATAGCTAAATAGTTCCGGACCTGCAGTTCTCCAGGAAGTGGATGAATCTACACAAGACAAAGACAACGACATGGCCGAGTTGAGAAAACATACTATAGAAAACTGTTCACACTAATGTTTTACTTTATATATTTTACGAAGTGGAGATGTCCACCACAATCCTTAGGTCCTACTATCCATGCACCGAGCGCTACACACCAGTGAGAAGTAACCAAAAAGCTATTCAGTGCGATTTTTGTGATAAATGGCCTGGACTTATTTAAAATTTTACAAACATTTCGTTAGCACAGTATAAATGTTTATCAACAAATGATAATGGTTTTTATTGTGAACCATGTACTCAGCTGCTACCGAATCCCTCAGACTCTTACTTAAGTGTTGACAGTGAACTGTATTCGAGTGCACCCAACTCACCAGATGTAAACAACAGCTGTATTTTTGACCAACTGAGAGAAGTACGTAAGACCACACCAAACAAATTTAAATAGCTCACTTAAATTTTAACAGTGTTAGTTACAAATATAATGAGGTTAAACCAATGTTAACTAATAACATATTATACTTTCTGGTAATTTCAGAAACCAAATTAGACAGCTGTTTTAGAGGTTCTCTTTTTGAAGCTCCTCCACATAGACAGAGATGCACATGGCAGAGGCCTGGCAGTCTGGATAAGGGAAGATATTGCATCTAGGAGATGTAGCGACCTCGAAAATGAACAACTTGTCTGAAAGCCAGGTGTATGAGGTAAATGCTTGATAGTATGAAGTGACTGATGGCAATGGTTCTTTGTCCACGCATTTGTGGATGGGAAGCCTCTTCAGGCTAATCGTCTGCATGTCCAGTCTGCGTCAATAACATATTGAAATGTGAAAAAAACGTCTGATTCCTTATGAAAATATTTTCAAACTTATCTGCAAATGTACGACTGTTGATGGGTTTGACACTGAACAGTGGTCACATTTAACAAACTGGACAGTTTTCTATTCATAATTTACTAGTCTAGCTTGAAAATGCATGGACATATTTTATGTAGACAGACGCAGAACAAATCACACAAGTTATGATGTATGGTGTCAAAGTTGATGCATCGTCTTTACGAGATGTTTGAAAAATTTGTAATAAAATCATGGATGACAATGTGAATATCCCACGTGTTAAAAAGTACTTTAGTGATGACGCATGGGATATGTTCTTAAAATTTTAGTTTCTACAAAGAAGGACCAATGTGAATGGACATGCTTCACATGTAAAGAGAAACTGCCTGACCAAAACTCACTAGCTTGTGATTGCTGTCATCACGAGTTATTATGTGTCAGACTGAATCATCTACCAAATCAATCTTTCTGGATGTTCAAACTTTGGGCTGACGTTTTCATCCCGATGAAGATGTTATACGCCATGCCTATTCTAGTTATATTTGTTTGAAATTGTCTTTCATATTTGTTAAATGTGTATTTTGTCTTAATTCTTAATGACTTTTAATCAATATTTGTTAAATCAGATATATTTTAAAACCTTCCGTTGTATTTTGCTTTGTGTATTAAAATGAATTTCACACGAAGTAGTGTTTCCACCATGAATCCCAGTGTTGTTGAGTCAAAGTGGATGTGTGGACAATTAGCCTGTAGAGCTTCTCATTCTTGAATGGGTGGACAAGCAGTCACGGTCATGATTGTGTCTACAGACTGTTGTGCAGTTCTTGAGAATTTTCATAAAAAACAGTTATTTCCCCTTGCATATGGTCATTTAATATCAGATTTATTCATATAAGCTATGTTTTTGAACAGTTTTGTGCAAATTACTGTTACAATAAACATTGGTAGTTTACAACAAGTCTGGAATAACAATTCTTTATCATACTTTTTAGCCATATTTCTTCCAGTAAACCTTAAATTGTCTGTGACTCATTCCAAGGCATAATTTTCATTGCATGAAACATATGAATTTCATGTATTGTGGTATTGTGATTGTATAGTGTGTGTGTTTTTTTTTCATGAATTAGATGTAATATTTTGTCCTTTATAGGTTTAAGCAATCAAGAATACATGACAATTGCCAGGTTTTAGAGGTTTAACTGAACAACTGTGCCCTGCAGCAGCACCAGAGTCTTATGTATTTGGAGACTAGATTTTAAAATAACCTCCTTAGAAGACTCATGTAAGCATTTTTATTTGTTAGCATGCACCACACAATCACATAGTGTAGTTAGAATGCTGATTTTATCCTGTAACAGAAAAAAATGCATTTTACTTTTTAGCTAAAAATATTTGTTTTTCATTACTTAATCTCCCTAGGCTAATAGGTAGAAGTGAATAAAATAAGCAAATTTTAGAGTTTTTCATGTATTGGGGCTATATATCTATTAGAAATACACTACAGTTACTTTGAAACAAGGGTGTATTTTGTGCAGTTTTCATTATTTATGGAATGAACTGCATGAACTTATTTGTATCATAAAATGGATGTACATGTACTTAGTGAAAAAAAAACTCTTTTCCTATTTGTTTATACAGATGACTGGAGGTATAGAAAAAATAGTAGTAGTTATTAAAAAAAATGATTACAACATTTTCCAGACAGGAACTTCTCATGCTTGGTCAATGGGATTTAGTGTATAGCTACCATTCCATATCTGATTCATGCATATGTCCTCACAAGCACTATCAAATATTGATTAATGTCTCCCATGTGAAACTGACGAGACATACATTTTGCATCTCTGTGGTAACAGTTTAATTTTATTTTATAATGCTTTAAGCAACTACTTCTGTCACACAGTTTTTTTTTTTATATTAACCAGAGTGTGAGTCCAGGGAAGCCATGGTTTTTTTTGTCCAGTACATTAATGTTTGTGTGATTCACATAGGCAGCAAAATTTCAAAAACAAGCTTGAGTCACGTTTTTGTATATTCTTTTGTCTATATGTATATCCTACCCCCTACTTCCAACATGGGGGTATATGGTGTTAGTGTTTCCAGTCTTTTCTTCCTACCATCTGTACTTGCACTTTGCAGATGTGTACCCATACCTTATCCATTCCTTCTACACCCCTTAATTGAATTTAATCAAACATCCAAAGTATCTTTATTAAAATTTCCATTGCACGCCTCAATCTCCCTTTTTCAGATTTTGACTGAAATTTTTTCTAAGGTTTCACATTTAAAAATATGGACTTTTAAAAGTTTTCATTTATGAATATGGGGATACTAGGGAACCCTGATGAACTCTTATCTGTTTGTTCTCCTACACCACTAGATGGAATTTAATGAAACTTTCATAGAATTTTTATATTATATTCTAATTGTGCTCCACTTATTATATATTTAGATCCAAATCAATTAGGAGCAATTTAAAGTTTTCAATTTTTTTATCAATTTACCAGTATGTGAAAAATGCTGTCAGTTTGAAAGAAATATAACTATAAATTATTTTGAGTAATACAATTTTGAGTTATGGGACTTAATTTGTTCACAAATTGATAATTTCCAGTTTACAGGCTATACATATTTTATAGCTCAAAAACAATACCAAAATATGCTATGACTTGGTGAATCATTCATTTTGAGTTTTAGATTCCTAATATGATACCCTCTGTAAAATAATTTTTTGACTTTAAAAAAATTTTATTGTCCATTCACCGGTTTTTCTGACAATGATATCTTTAATAACTTGAAATTAATAATTGCAAATATTTAAGTCATTTGACTGCTTACATTGTGGTCAAAATCTTATCCTGCGTCAAGCATTTAATCACAATTAAAATTCAGAGTTGTATCAGATTTGAATTTATTGGCTTTACCCTATCTGTTCAACATATATATAGCTTCACTTCAATGCATTTTATCATGAGCTTGATATACATGTAGGAATCCATTCCCTGACAGCACCACCTGCCTTGCTGTTGTAGTCTTAACATTCCCTGACAGCACCACCTGCCTCGCTGTTGTAGTCCAGCATGACCCCCATCATGCTATTCGTCATCCTCAAATAAAAAGGATAAGATCACTTTTATTTTCATGTATATTTGTTCTATTTATTATAATTTGATACCAACATCAATAATGGTATACTATGTTAGCTCTATTTATTGTGTAGGTGACCTTCCAAACCAGGAATCTGAAGCTTTTCTGACTTCGGTAAGTACAGATTTATTTTTATTTAAGCTTATTGACATCTTTGTATTTTTCATTTCCATTTATCTAAAGCAGTAACAATTTTCCAGTAATCAGTATTTGCAAAAGCTGAAATCACTTATTAGCTATCCTATATGGTTTCTTTTAAGGGAAGTAGGTGGTATCACCAAGTGTTCACACAGTTTTTCTAGTTTTAAACATAAATTGAAAAGAGACTCAAATCAGAAATAAAATTGGGATTCCCTTTCACACTGTCAATTAATAAATTTTGATCTATACATAAAGTTGCACCAAGTTTTACTACATATATTTAATTTTCTATAAGATGTCTTTTTGTAACTATCACCACACAAGGTTGGCTCTGGGAAAGTCAATATTAAAACAGAAGATATAGCTATAATAATAAACACAATTTGAGTTTCATCAAGTTGGAACGATTTGTTATTAAAAATATTGACCTCAACTTTATTCTATCTATACAATACCTGAACCTATCTATGCAACTTGAAGGTAAGTATCAAGTCTTGTGTCATGCCACAATAACATCTGAATATTGTCAATTTCTATTTCTTAGGTTTTATTTCATGCAATCAAAGATTTGGGGGTATATACAAATGTAAGAATCACCCTGTCTGTCCGTCTGTCTTTTGGTATGTCCACATTTATTGTCAGAGCAACTTCTCCTAAACCTCTTAAAGGATTTTGATAAAATTTTATATGGAGGTCGGCACACTATATGTAGATGTGCTTAAAGAAATGTAGTAACTGGCAGAGAACTAAGGGAGATAATTCATATTAAGTGTTTCACATGTTCAAACATTGTCAACACAACTCCTTATAAACTGCTGATGGGATTTTGATTTAATTTAATAGAAGATTGGACATCATATGTAGATATGCATGAAGAAATACATATACTGTTGGAGTTATAGGGAGATAATACAGCTCAAGGGTTTTACATCTTAAAACCGTGTCAGCACAACTTCTAAATTGTTGAAGGAATTTTGATGAAATTTTATGGGAAGGTTGAGTTTCATATGTTTGTGTGCATCAGGGAATTTAGTTACTGTCGGAAGACTAATTTGAGATTATCCTACTTATGTTAAAGATTTTTACATGTTAAAACCTTTTCAGAGCAACTGCTCCTTAATCACTTGTCTCAGGGATTTTAATGTTATTAAAAGGAACTTTGGACATCATGTGTAGATGTGCATGAAGGAATATAGATACTATCAGAGGACTTCAAAGGGAAATAATCCAATTTGAGGGTTTTACGCGTTGAAACTTAGGAAGCACAATTCCTCCTTAACTGCATCCTCCCTAGTCAGGGTTTTGAGTCCACACTTGCTCCCTCAAACCCCTGACATCACTCATTCATATTTTGCAGGTATGTTCGGAATTTTCTAGACGATACTGGCTAAATATAAATGAGTGATATCAGGGGTTTGAGGGAGTAGAGGTGAACTCAAAACCCTTACTTGGGAGGATGCCTTAACTGTGCCAGGGAATTTCATGAAACTTTGTATGAAGGTTTGGCATTATATGTAAAAGTAGATATGCATGAAGGAATATAGGTCTTATTGAAGCATTTAAATTAACCGATTTATATATTTAAAGTCATATTTGAAGTGGGGGTATTCTCTTTGTGAGCTTGCTCACAGTATTTCTAGTTGGCATTGAATATTATGTGAATGATTTTCTTTTTTAAATGAATCCATGTACTACCTGCACTAGAAAGTTAAAATGCAAGAATCATATAGATATTTGTAAACTAATTATGGTTTCATTTACTTATCGTTCGAGTCATATGAATAAAATCTTGATGTGTTTTTTAAGGTTATTGGAACACAGGCAAGGGCAACATGTTCTTTGGGCCAGTCCAAAGCTGTCACCCTCTGTAAATCAAGTGCACCAGGTAATAGTTTTTATGAGCCAATCAAATTCAGAAGTGGAAACTTAAAAGAAGTGCTATAGTAGAGTTGAACAAAAAATTCAAGGATGAAAAGGTGAAAAATAGAAAACTAAAAGAGACCTATTAACTCAGTTGTGTTTTTGGATCTAAAAAAATGTACATTTTTCAGCTCTCAGTATTTCTAAATGAAAGATATAGCACAAATGGTAGTCAGTGAGTCAAATGAATATGTATATATTATAACTATTATCAATTGGTGAAATTATTATGGTCATATATTTGTTTAATAGTGCAGTCATTGTTGTCGTGAGACACTTCATGTCAGTGTGATAACTTTAGTTGTTGCTGATCAGGTGTTTTTAAAATTTGGATATGATTTTACTCACCACTAAAGTAAAGTTTTTATTTAATTTGGACTTAATGGTCTTTAGCCTACCATTTTAGAAAAAAAGTGGCCAAAAAGTGTAAAAATAGGTGTTATTTTAAACCCATGTAGAATAATTGGGTTTTTTTTTGGTTTTTTTTTCGATTTTATTTATTCTTATTTTATTGTTTCTTATTTAATTCTTGTAAGCAATTGTAGCTGCAGATTTCATGTTTCGGACCATTTTTAAGTTATAGTGGGTCAAAGTTGGGCAAAAAATTCAACTTCTTCATTTTTGGTCCGACTTTGAATTTTTTTTTATTGGATTCCTAATACAAATCCCTGCTTGCTCAATTCAAAACAGATTTCAAATATCATGGTTTTCGAATCATAAGGGGTCAAATGGGACACACCTGGGAAAATTGATTTTTTAGCTCACCTGGCCATCACTTGGTGTATTTTATTTTTGTCCTAGTCGTTACTAATTTTTTAAAACTCTTTCTCCTCAGAAACTATTTGACCAATTATCGAACCAAACTTGATATGAATGTTTCTTGGGGTATTCTACATAGATTTTCACTCTGCTGAAAAACATGGCTGCCATTACTATAAAAAGAAATCTATCTGTGGTCAAATTTTCATGTAAATTCATTTAGCCATGTTGGAGTTATTAACTATTTTCAATGTTTTTTGGCCATTTTTAACATTACTTTAAATTATCTTCTCCTCTGACACTAGTTGACCAATTTGAACCACACTTGGTATAAATGTTCCTTAGGGTATTCTGCATAGAACTGATGTGGGGATTTTCGATCCCTCGAAAACATGGCTGCCATCACTAAAAATAGAACATAGGGCTCAGACAGAAGGTTATTTGCATATATCTCCAAAACCGTTAGGTTTTGCAATAGTCTTTCATAGAATAAAATTGTTCACCATGATGATTCAAATTCTCATTATTATCTATAATGCCATGTTTGAGTTATTGCTCTATTTTAATGTTTTTTCCCAATTATTGATGTTATTTTTTAAAAATCTTCTGCTCTGAGACTATGATACCAATGATAACCAAACTTGGTATGAATATTTCTAAGGGTATACAGCATAGATTTAGTGTGAGGATTTTTGATGCATAGGTAAGCATTGGAGTTGTTGCTAAAATAGAGTAAAGGGTTCAGTCAAAAGTTTTTCTTATATACCTCCCAGAACGTTGGGATCAGACAAATTCTTTTAATTGCTGAAATGATCTTGATGATAAAGCCTACAAAAGTCTGCATTGGATCAAAGTTGTTCCATGAGTCCTTGAGAGGTGAAAAATAATGTTTATAAAACTATAATAGATACAAACTTTCAATTGATGAAGTGATCCTTATTGTAAGGCCTACCAAAGTCTTCTTTTTAACAAAATTTGTCAGACAACACCATGTTAGAGTTACTGCCTTTGAAAGGAAAACATTTAGGAAGGGGAGAGATTCAGGCTTTTGGGAGCCTCTTGTTTATTTTGAGGCCACACACCAAAATATCACTTTTTAAAATGTTTGGTCCGATTTCATTTTTTTTTTTCCATTAAATTCCTTATAAAAATCCCTTCCTGTTGTTTCAATCAGATTTCAGAAATCACTAGTTTTCTAGTTCTGTACCTGAACCAATCCAAGCAACTGAAATTGTGATTGATCACAGATTAGTTTCTGATCAGTCATTGATCCGTCAAACCGATCCACTAAACCAGTGATCCCATCATGTGACCACAAAGTAGTCAATGTATTTTACGTATTGTGTTGTTTCATTTGTCAATTTTTATAAATTTTTACATAATGTTATAAAGTTACACATCATTTAATTATTTTTATTTTGTTCCATTTTTTACAAAGTACAAAAGTGGATTTAATATATTAAATTTAACATGTTTAAGGTAAATTCAGTATATTTGAGTTGTTCTTATGGAAATTCCTAAATTTACATGAACCGGTCATCCACCATTTTACGTAACAAAACTGCCATCTGGTCGGTTATCGGTAATGGATTCGTCAGAGATCAATTAGTCAGCAGTCAACTACTTGTGCCGATTGGTTAAGGGACTGTATAAGGGGGCAGAGGGCCACACCTGAAAAATCAATTTTTTAAATTTTTGTCTGATTCATTGGATTCCTCGCAAAAATCCTTGCCTGTATTTTTCAGCCGGGTTTCAGATATCTTTCAAGGGTTTCTAGTTATAAGGGGTCAAATGGGCTACACCTAAAAAAAATCAACGTTTTTATTTTAATTTTCATGTAATTTAGTGTATAGTTGCTCTATCATCAGTTAAGTTTACAATTCCAAATCTGTTTCATGCATATGCCCTGCAGGAACTAATAAATATCAGAATTTATGTGCAACAGGCAAGACATACAATGTATTTCATTGATAGCAGTTTATTTCTATTTTATAACACTTGAAACAAATACTTTTTTCCCCAGTAATTTTGATTTTTATCTTGTTTTATTAATCAGGGAGTGAGTGTATGGATGCCAATGACAGTGTTTATTTCGTTCAGTAAGTATATATGATCCATAGAATTGTTAAATTGGCCAAAATAGATATCAACATTAAAAATAGTTATTAATAGATACTTGCAAAGGAGAATATCTGCTGATTGTATAAATCTGTTTAGCATAGCTGCTCACAAACTTTAGAGATATGAAGGGTGTGCATGTGACATATTTTATGAAATGTTCTATGAGATTTTCATATCATATAGGTCATATTCTGATGAATAACTTCTAGAAACAGATTTATGTTGTTGATAAATATATGCTAATGTATGGAGAAGTTTGGCTATAGCTAGTTTCAAGCTGAACTTGTACTATTACTGAAGTTATATGTTGTGTGAAGGTGTATGCCACATGGCAAGACTGAGTCCTGTGACGGTATACATCATCAGTATGTAACTTGCAGGGTAAAGTATGAAGCTGTGGCAACCAAATGGGTTACGTTACACAACATGACTTCACTTAAGTTTTGCTTGAAGTTGGATCTATACCTGAAATTCTTCATATATTGCCCTGTTTTGTTATGATCTTGTGACAGTATTACAAGATTTTAAAAACTTCTCTACATAAATGTTTTTTTATACAGTTCCCATTCAGGATAGGACTAACTTGATATGAAATCTACAGAAAATATTCATAAAATATGAAACCTGAACATACCACACAACCACATGTACCCCGGTACGTGAAAAAGTAATCAAGGGAACCAAGGTTCTAGTGGAAATCAAAAGATTGTAATCCAGGGATAAAGACCAGACATGAAAAAACAGACATACACAACAAAGAACATAAAGTAATTAAATGAAGTCACTAATTGTAAGTCAGGTCTAAAAATGATACCTGACCTTGATTAATTAAATGCAAACACTTTAAACATACATGTACATCTTTATACTAAACCTTTCTTTATAACTATCTATACATAAGTTGTATTGTCCTAATTATTATGCTTTCAGTTTCAGGTTTTTATAGTTTTTAATGTCTCTAGATGTGTGATATAACAGTGCCAGTGCCACACATATAGCTGGTGCAGGTTGATGTGCTTAAAGCATTAAAAGCTTGCAAAGGGGGATAATCCAAGTTTCCCCATTTTACAGCCTGCACTCCTTCAAAAACCATAATGTGGAATTTCATTGAAACTTTAATTTACAGGTACAGATTAAGATACAAAATTTTATTGAAACTTTACATTGAAATTTTACAGGGAAAGATTTAGCTTTGGAATTTTATGACATATTTTATGAAATGTTCTATGAGATTTTCATATCATATAGGTCATATTCTGATGAATAACTTCTAGAAACAAATTTATGTTGTTGATAAATATATGCTAATGTATGGAGAAGTTTGGCTATAGCTAGTTTCAAGCTGAACTTGTACTATTACTGAAGTTATATGTTGTGTGAAGGTGTATGCCACATGGCAAGACTGAGTCCTGTGACGGTATACATCATCAGTATGTAACTTGCAGGGTAAAGTATGAAGCTTTGGCAACCAAATGGGTTACGTTACACAACATGACTTCCCTTAAGTTTTGCTTGAAGTTGGATCTATACCTGAAATTCTTCATATATTGCCCTGTTTTGTTATGATCTTGTGACAGTATTACAAGATTTTAAAAACTTCTCTACATAAATGTTTTTTTTTATACAGTTCCCATTCAGGATAGGACTAACTTGATATGAAATCTACAGAAAATATTCATAAAATATGAAACCTGAACATACCACACAACCACATGTACCCCGGTACATGAAAAAGTAATCAAGGGAACCAAGGTTCTAGTGGAAATCAAAAGATTGTAATCCAGGGATAAAGACCAGACATGAAAAAACAGACATACACAACAAAGAACATAAAGTAATTAAATGAAGTCACTAATTGTAAGTCAGATCTAAAAATGATACCTGACCTTGATTAATTAAATGCATACACTTTAAACATACATGTACATCTTTATACTAAACCTTTCTTTGTAAGCGTCTATACATAAGTCGTATTGTCCTAATTATTATGCTTTCAGTTTCAGGTTTTTATAGTTTTTAATGTCTCTAGATGTGTGATATAACAGTGCCAGTGCCACACATATAGCTGGTGCAGGTTGATGTGCTTAAAGCATTAAAAGCTTGCAAAGGGGGATAATCCAAGTTTCCCCATTTTACAGTCTGCACTCCTTCAAAAACCATAATGTGGAATTTCACTGAAACTTTAATTTACAGGTACAGATTAAGATACAAAATTTTGTTGAAACCTTACAGGGTAAGATGGAGATACTGAATTTTATTGAAAGTTTACAAGGTAAGATGAAGATACAGGATTTTGTTGAAACTTTACATTGAAATTTTACAGGGAAAGATTTTAGCTTTGGAATTTTATGACATATTTTATGAAATGTTCTATGAGATTTTCATATCATATAGGTCATATTCTGATTAGAAACAAGAAACTAGAAACATTTTTATGTTATGCATAAATAGATGCTAATGTATGGAGAAGTTTGGATATAGCTAATTTTAAGTGGAACTTGTACAATTATTGAAGTTATATGTTATGTGAAGGTGTATGTCAAATGCTAAAACTGAGTCCTGTGACTGTGTACATCATCAGTATGTAACTTGCAGGGTAAAGTATGAAGCTATGGCAACCAAATGGGTTACGTTACACAACATGACTTCACTTTAGTTTTGCTTGAAGTTGGGATGTACCTAAAATTCTTCATACATTGCCCTTTTTTTTTTTTTGATCTTGTAACAGCATTACAATATTTTAAAACTTCAGTCTTCATTTCTATGCATTTTTTAAACAGTTCCCAGGGGCAGATTCATGCAGGGCTTTGGCGGGCGTGTGCGCACCCTAAAATTTGCAAAGCATGGGTTGTCAGGGGTAGATTTAGGCGGTTTTATGTTGAAACTTTAATTTATTGTTAATTTTACCACAAAAGATATCTACATTGCACCCACTCTAGAAGAATATTTGAAAAATTAACCTAAAAAAATTGTTCGCTTCTCTCCGCTAGCTGAAATTTTAACTCTGCGCCCTCCCCCAATTTAAAATCCTGGATCCGCCCGTGGTTCCCATTCAGGATAGGACTCACATGATATGAAATCTACAGAAAATATTCATAAAATATGAAACCTGAACATACCACACAACCACATGTACCCCGGTACATGAAAAAGTAATCAAGGGAACCAAGGTTCTAGTGGAAATCAAAAGATTGTATTCCAGGGATAAAGACCAGACATGAAAAAACAGACATACACAACAAAGAACATAAAGTAATTAAATGAAGTCACTAATTGTAAGTCAGATCTAAAAATGATACCTGACCTTGATTAATTAAATGCATACACTTTAAACATACATGTACATCTTTATACTAAACCTTTCTTTGTAACCATCTATACATAAGTTGTATTGTCCTAACTATTATGCTTTCAGTTTCAGGTTTTTATAGTTTTTAATGTCTCTAGATGTGTGATATAACAGTGCCCGTGCCACACATAGCTGGTGCAGGTTGATGTGCTTAAAGCATTGAAAGCTTGCCAAGGGGATAATCCAAGTTTCCCCATTTTACAGTCTGCACTCCTTCAAAAACCATAATATGGAATTTCATTGAAACTTTAATTTACAGGTATAGATTAAGATACAAAATTTTGTTGAAACCTTACAGGGTAAGATGGAGATACTGAATTTTATTGAAAGTTTACAAGGTAAGATGAAGATACAGGATTTTGTTGAAACTTTACATTGAAATTTTACAGGGAAAGATTTAGCTTTGGAATTTTATGACATATTTTATGAAATGTTCTATGAGATTTTCATATCATATAGGTCATATTCTGATGAATAACTTCTAGAAACGAATTTATGTTGTTGATAAATATATGCTAATGTATGGAGAAGTTTGGCTATAGCTAGTTTCAAGCTGAACTTGTACTATTACTGAAGTTATATGTTGTGTGAAGGTGTATGTCAAATGCTAAGACTCTGTCCTGTGACGGTATACATCATCAGTATGTAACTCGCAGGGTAAAGTATGAAGCTATGGCAACCAAATGGGTTACGTTACACAACATGACTTCACTTAAGTTTTGCTTGAAGTTGGATCTATACCTGAAATTCTTCATATATTGCCCTGTTTTGTTGTGATCTTGTGACAGTATTACAAGATTTTAAAAACTTCTCTACATAAATGTTTTTTTATACAGTTCCCATTCAGGATAGGACTAACTTGATATGAAATCTACAGAAAATATTGATAAAATATGAAACCTGAACATACCACACAACCACGTGTACATGAAAAAGTAATCAAGGGAACCAAGGTTCTAGTGGAAATCAAAAGATTGTAATCCAGGGATAAAGACCAGACATGAAAAAACAGACATACTCAACAAAGAACATAAAGTAATTAAATGAAGTCACTAATTGTAAGTCGGGTCTAAAAAGGATACCTGACCTTGATTAATTAAATGCAAGCACTTTAAACATACATGTACATTTTTATACTAAACCTTTCTTTGTAAGGGTCTATAAATAAGTTGTATTGTCCTAATTATTATGCTTTCAGTTTCAGGTTTTTATAGTTTTTAATGTCTCTAGATGTGTGATATAACAGTGCCAGTGCCACACATATAGCTGGTGCAGGTTGATGTGCTTAAAGCATTGAAAGCTTGCAAAGGGGGATAATCCAAGTTTCCCCATTTTACAGTCTGCACTCCTTCAAACACCATAATATGGAATTTCATTGAAACTTTAATTTACAGGTATAGATTAAGATACAAAATTTTGTTGAAACCTTACAGGGTAAGATGGAGATACTGAATTTTATTGAAAGTTTACAAGGTAAGATGAAGATACAGGATTTTGTTGAAACTTTACATTGAAATTTTACAGGGAAAGATTTAGCTTTGGAATTTTATGACATATTTTATGAAATGTTCTATGAGATTTTCATATCATATAGGTCATATTCTGATGAATAACTTCTAGAAACGAATTTATGTTGTTGATAAATATATGCTAATGTATGGAGAAGTTTGGCTATAGCTAGTTTCAAGCTGAACTTGTACTATTACTGAAGTTATATGTTGTGTGAAGGTGTATGTCAAATGCTAAGACTCTGTCCTGTGACGGTATACATCATCAGTATGTAACTCGCAGGGTAAAGTATGAAGCTATGGCAACCAAATGGGTTACGTTACACAACATGACTTCACTTAAGTTTTGCTTGAAGTTGGATCTATACCTGAAATTCTTCATATATTGCCCTGTTTTGTTGTGATCTTGTGACAGTATTACAAGATTTTAAAAACTTCTCTACATAAATGTTTTTTTATACAGTTCCCATTCAGGATAGGACTAACTTGATATGAAATCTACAGAAAATATTGATAAAATATGAAACCTGAACATACCACACAACCACGTGTACATGAAAAAGTAATCAAGGGAACCAAGGTTCTAGTGGAAATCAAAAGATTGTAATCCAGGGATAAAGACCAGACATGAAAAAACAGACATACTCAACAAAGAACATAAAGTAATTAAATGAAGTCACTAATTGTAAGTCGGGTCTAAGAAGGATACCTGACCTTGATTAATTAAATGCAAGCACTTTAAACATACATGTACATTTTTATACTAAACCTTTCTTTGTAAGGGTCTATATATAAGTTGTATTGTCCTAATTATTATGCTTTCAGTTTCAGGTTTTTATAGTTTTTAATGTCTCTAGATGTGTGATATAACAGTGCCAGTGCCACACATATAGCTGGTGCAGGTTGATGTGCTTAAAGCATTGAAAGCTTGCAAAGGGGGATAATCCAAGTTTCCCCATTTTACAGTCTGCACTCCTTCAAAAACCATAATATGGAATTTCATTGAAACTTTAATTTACAGGTATAGATTAAGATACAAAATTTTGTTGAAACCTTACAGGGTAAGATGGAGATACTGAATTTTATTGAAAGTTTACAAGGTAAGATGAAGATACAGGATTTTGTTGAAACTTTACATTGAAATTTTACAGGGAAAGATTTAGCTTTGGAATTTTATGACATATTTTATGAAATGTTCTATGAGATTTTCATATCATATAGGTCATATTCTGATGAATAACTTCTAGAAACGAATTTATGTTGTTGATAAATATATGCTAATGTATGGAGAAGTTTGGCTATAGCTAGTTTCAAGCTGAACTTGTACTATTACTGAAGTTATATGTTGTGTGAAGGTGTATGTCAAATGCTAAGACTGAGTCCTGTGACGGTATACATCATCAGTATGTAACTCGCAGGGTAAAGTATGAAGCTATGGCAACCAAATGGGTTACGTTACACAACATGACTTCACTTAAGTTTTGCTTGAAGTTGGATCTATACCTGAAATTCTTCATATATTGCCCTGTTTTGTTATGATCTTGTGACAGTATTACAAGATTTTAAAAACTTCTCTACATAAATGTTTTTTATACAGTTCCCATTCAGGATAGGACTAACTTGATATGAAATCTACAGAAAATATTCATAAAATATGAAACCTGAACATACCACACAACCACATGTACATGAAAAAGTAATCAAGGGAACCAAGGTTCTAGTGGAAATCAAAAGATTGTAATCCAGGGATAAAGACCAGACATGAAAAAACAGACATACTCAACAAAGAACATAAAGTAATTAAATGAAGTCACTAATTGTAAGTCGGGTCTAAAAAGGATACCTGACCTTGATTAATTAAATGCAAGCACTTTAAACATACATGTACATTTTTATACTAAACCTTTCTTTGTAAGGGTCTATATATAAGTTGTATTGTCCTAATTATTATGCTTTCAATTTCAGGTTTTTATAGTTTTTAATGTCTCCAGATGTGAGATATAACAGTGCCACACATATAGCTGGTGCAAGTTGATGTGCTTAAAGCATTGAAAGCTTGCAAAGGGGGATAATCCAAGTTTCCCCATTTTACAGCCTGCACTCCTTCAAAAACCATAATATGGAATTTTATTGAAACTTTAATTTACAGGGATAGATTAAGATACAGAATTTTGTTGAAACCTTACAGGGTAAGATGGAGATACTGAATTTTGTTGAAAGTTTACAAGGTAAGATGAAGATACAGGATTTTGTTGAAACTTTACATTGAAATTTTACAGGGAAAGATTTAGCTTTGGAATTTTATGACATATTTTATGAAATGTTCTATGAGATTTTCATATCATATAGGTCATATTCTGATGAATAACTTCTAGAAACAAATTTATGTTGTTGATAAATATATGCTAATGTATGGAGAAGTTTGGCTATAGCTAGTTTCAAGCTGAACTTGTACTATTACTGAAGTTATATGTTGTGTGAAGGTGTATGTCAAATGCTAAGACTGAGTCCTGTGAGGGTATACATCATCAGTATGTAACTCGCAGGGTAAAGTATGAAGCTATGGCAACCAAATGGGTTACGTTACACAACATGACTTCACATAAGTTTTGCTTGAAGTTGGATCTATACCTGAAATTCTTCATATATTGCCCTGTTTTGTTATGATCTTGTGACAGTATTACAAGATTTTAAAAACTTCTCTCCATAAATGTTTTTTTATACAGTTCCCATTCAGGATAGGACTAATTTGATATGAAATCTGCAGAAAGTATTTCATAAAATAAGAGTAATCAAGGGAACAAAGGCCACAACGGCAATCAAAAGAATGCAATGCAGGGACAAAGACCAGACACGGAAAACAGACACACACAACAAAGAACACAAAGTAACCAAAATCACACACACAAAGCAACAAAAGCAAATGGGCAACTCTTGACTCCACCAAAAACTTGGAGCATGAACCAGGTGCACCGGTAGGGTAAGCGTCCTCTGTTTTTCTAGAAACACCCGCCACATTGCTCATAAAGAGTCAAATCCGGGGTAGACGAAAGAGGAAAGGAAAGCTATGACATGTTGAACAAATTTTTCATGGTGCAGATGGATACACCTAACAATCCACGAGTTCATGGTGATGACCATATAAAACTCATGTAGTGATGACTTCAGTCTTGTAACAATATAACCCTCACAACCACATCTTGAAGTACTAATTGATAGCAAGTTCAAGAAATGATAGGACCATGACCAATTAAATGAAAACACTTCAAACATGCATCTTTATACTAAACATATATAAATATGAATATACAAGGAATATATGTATAGAAAGTTACTGTCAAATGGCTCAAATGAAGATGTTTTATATGTTAAAGCCTCTTTGACACATATCTTAACTGCTCAAGGGAAATAGATGAAACTTTGTACCAAGTTTGGGAATTATATGTAGATGTGCATGAAGGAAAATTGTTTCTGCCAGATGACACAAAAGGGACATAATCCAACAAGTATCACTTCGTCAACATATAGTTGGCAGTATGTAGTGACTTATCTGTCTCTGTCCATCCCCGTTTCTATAGTCAGCACTCCTCCAAAATCACTTAATAAAATTTAATGAAACTTTTACAGATTCTTCATCATATGATGCCATTGTATACTTTCTATTTTTTCATCTGAATGCATTAAATTACTATGTGGTTTCCTCTTTTGTTTCACCAAGAGAGAGATTTGCTCACAGTTCTTTTTAGTTTTGTAGGAATATGGAATAAATTGTCTGATATTTCAGATAAGTATACTTTTTACACATATAGACTAATTTTCTTGTTGTGCTTGAAATAAGGAAAATTTCATCCAAAATCTATTTAAATCTTGTAAAAAATTCCTAACAAAATAAGACCAACTAGTTCAAAATAATGATTTATTTTGGTTTTTTTTAAATTATTAAGTACATTCATCTAACATTATCAATGAGAAAAAATAGGAAAATCTAAAGAAAAAATATCAGGTCCAACTTTTAGAACAGATTTTCTACATTTAGAAGTATTTTTTTTTCAGCAAAAACATTTCTTCCTGAAGAAGATAATACTACCAGTAAGTACTGTGGAAATCAGATTTAAAAAAAAAGATAATTGTTTTGATATTGTAAGCTATAATTCAAACTTTCGATAACTCCAAACATGAGATACATTAATTACTCTCTGTCAAAGTAATACTTTTAGATGTCCCATGTAGCAGTTCGGAAGGGAATATTTAAATAATGGTGTCTGTAAAACATATTTTGTTCTACTTTGGCTATAATTTTGGATTTATAATTACACTTGTATATGTCTAAATGTTAACCACTTTAACCAATAATATGAATAACAACAGATCCAAATTACACATTTCTTGTGTCTCTTGGGTCATCATCAATCACTTTTTTTTTATACCTAGCTCTACTTTTTCTCAAAATATTCAAATTATTTTTGTAAATTTTATCTACAATATCAAATTACTATGCATTGTCTCATTACTCATGTTTAATTATCATAATAATAATTATGTCACTGTGTCTCCCCCTTCAGGTTTCTCTCTTATTTATTTCCTGTGTACCAATTAACTTTACACACCAGGGCTTGAATATCTCTTTTGGCACTCAAAATTAGTATGCAAATCAAACTTTGATCATTTTCAAGAGTTGTAGATTTGCCTTTCACTTTTGGATATGTACCCTTGACTCTAAAATACCCATATATTATTAACCCCCAGTCTGTCAGTATGTTTGACTGTCACATTTGACTTTGTGGAGGCAACTCTTCAGAAACTGCTTTACAGATATGTTCAAATTTTGAGGGATTGTTTGTCATCATATGAAGCTGTAAAATTCAACAAATTTAGCAGGAGATATGGGACACGTGTGCATTTGTACATGCTATACAATACAGGAACATTTTGTTGACACAACTCCTTGAACACTAATGACTTGGAGCAGTCCTCAGGAGGGCTATCATACTGGGTGAAAGGTAAGGTTTTGTTTATATACTATTGTACCCCACTTATTGGAGTGGGGTCTATATTGCAATAACCTTGTCTGTCCATCGCTTTTTGTAAGATTTTTCAGTTTCTGTATGAGGCAATGCTTACATGTTTAGAAATTGCTTTTCATGATGAAATGTACAGTGTCTCCCCTTTTAAGGCTCCTCTCCAATTGACTTCCTGTTTACCAACATACTTTATCATATTTTAGATGGTACATTATGGAAACTTTCGTAACAGATTTTTCAGCTTGTATATGAGGCAATGCTAACAATTATGGTATATTGCTTTCCATGATGACTTGTACATGAATCCCTATGTATGTTACTGTTTCATTGACTCCTGTTTACTGATCAACTTTAGTTATTTTTTAGATGGTAGATTATGGAAATTTTTCTACCCAATTTCTCGGCTTCCATATTAGAGAATGCTAACTTACTTAGAATATTGATTTTCATGATCACTTGTACCGAGTCTCCGCTTTATATGTTCCTCTCTCATTAACTTCTTGTTTACAGATTGACTCCATGTTTCCCTTTCCCAGGTTGAGTGGGGTATTCTTAGCATGACACATTGCATATGCAACCTCTTATTCTTCTTTTGTTTCATTGACATTGTAGGTCCAGACCCATCTGACTCATTCATAGAAGACCGTCCAGGCATTTTTGAGGTGAAAGAGTGGTACAAGAAGAAAACCCAAGTAGCTATTAAGTGGTGAGAACACTGTACACTATATAGGTAAGTTATAAATATGATATAGTATAAATTAAGTATTGAGTACTAACTAGGTACTATTCCCAATTGAATGATTGGTGAAGATCCAACTTTTTTGTTCCTATCTACCCATCTGCCTGTCATTAGAATGGGGCTATATTGCAGTTGCATGATTCTGACTTTTACTGTGTCTCCCCTTTTCAGGTTTCGCTCCCATATATTTCATGCATATCAATCAACTTTATATACTCTGGCTTTTATATCTCTTTAAGCTGTCACAATTAGCACACACCTTTGGTAATTAAAGTATGATCATTCTCAACATTTATATTTACCTTTGGATATGTCTTACGACTATAAAACACCTATATTTTATTATCACCGCCCTCCTCCCCCCCCAACCTAGTCTTGTCAGTATGTTTGACTGCTACATTTGACTTTGTGGAGGTAACTCCTCAGAAACTGCTTTACAAATTCATTCAAATTTTGAGTGATTGATTGTCATCATATGAAGCTGGAATTTTAATTCAATACATTTAGGAGGAGATATGGAACATGGTTGCATTTATACCAGCTTTACTATACAGGAACATTTTGTTGACGCAACTCCTTGGACTCCAATGACTTGGATCAGTACTCACAAGGGCTATCATACTGGGTGAAAGGTAAGGTTTTGTTTATTTATTATTGTACCCCACTTATACAATCGAGTGGGGTCTATATTGCAATAACCTTTTCTGTTCATCACTTTTTGTTAGATTTTTAAGCTTCTATATGAGGCAATGCTTACATGTTTAGAATATTGCTTTTCATGGTGACTTGTACATTGTCTCCCCTTTAAGGTTCCAGTTTCATTGACTTCCTGTTTACTGATATACTTTATCATTTTTTAGATGGTACAATAAGGAAACTTTCATAACAGATTTTTCAGTTTCTATATTAATAGAATTGCTGTTCATGATGACTTGTACCGTGTTTCCCCTTTTAAGGTCCTGTTTCATTGACTTCCTGTTTACTGATCAACTTTCGTTATTGTTTAGATAGTAGATTATGGAAATTTTCGTGACCAATTTCTCAGTTTCTGTGTTATGAAATGCTAACTTACGGTAACTAAATAATGGTGTGAATTGTGTGTCCTATTTGAAATGCTTTAAATTTCAGGTTTTTTAACAACTTTTTAAATGTGTTTTAAAATGTGGGAGATGACAAGCAA
This sequence comes from Perna viridis, assembly GCA_037379345.1. Lineage (NCBI taxonomy): Eukaryota > Metazoa > Mollusca > Bivalvia > Mytilida > Mytilidae > Perna > Perna viridis. The sequence goes on along the minus strand of CM074524.1, from coordinate 27,853,668 downwards.
AAGTTGATTGCATTATTACCACACAGATGGTTGAAGCCTGAAGTATGCATGTCTGTGAACATCTGGATAAACAAGCATCCACCTGCCGTGCTGATGATGTTCTTTTTCAACCTGGGATGATACCATTACCAAGTTCAAAATTACTTCTATGGAATGTTCTTTAATTTGAAGCAACATTATTTTGTGGTTGCTAGATCTCCTACATTTATAATGGAAGTTTAATGAAACTTGACACATTTATTTAGTTCAAGAAGAAGATGTGCGAAAAACATTTTAAGAAATAATTTCTATGTTTTTCACTAATACTGAATGTTTCTGTGTTGCAGTATAGACGCACTTATTGGTGGCATCTGTTTCTTTTAGGCAGAATTTTATAGAGAATGTATCTCTTGATCGTGCATGGACAACACCTTACCGCATCTCTGAAAATCCCCCCGTGGGACCCCCGGGGTATATAAATAGGACCCAGTATCATCTGTGACTGTGATACAACCTTAATCTTAAAGGAGTGTCTTATGAGCAAGACAAAATGAGATCTGTGTGCTTAAAATGCCATGTCTGTGCACATGAAATATGCCAAATGCAGATTCTAATAAGCATCAAACATGCTAGTTTGCATTTTTCATATAGTTTTTCCTGCTGTGGTCCTCGGGCCATAAAAGGAAAACCTAACTATTAATTATAGTGGTGCACCGTGTTAGGAAAAATGCCACTTCCTTGCACAATAAAGTTCCCTGCTGTGGTTTATCACGTGTTGGAGCTTCTGCTTTGCTAAAGGAGGCTCATTTGACTGACCCTCTCCCTTTTTCCATTTAGAGTCCAAGCTCATCCACCCTATTGTCCCTGTTTCCCATCTCATAGTTTTCATTTCATGTTTATTGCTTGGATATAGCTGAAATACTGCTGCATGGGCATTAATTATACACTGTTCAGGTGTTTAATTTGGTGACGATAGACTGCATGATGAACAAAATTCATTAACAGATTACCTAATATAAATCTCTTTTTTGTGCGTCTTGTCTTACCTGTGATGGTCTTTATCCTTGCATAATATATTCTTTAGAATATTTTGCTCAAATATTAGCTCCGCTGATTACACTTCCACAGTGAAAGCTTCTCTTTAAGAGAGAATTTTCATGAAATACATCATATGAAGGTATGCATAAAACGAAATGTCTTCAAAGGGAGGTAATCCACCTGAAACACTGCCTTCATTGGAGGTTGTGAGTAAATACTTGCAAAGGAATTAAGACATTGCAACTTAATAAATTTCTACATTGTTTTGAGTTCAATTAGAGTACCTGGTATCATTTTGTGAGTCTGTTCACAGTTTTTTGTATGTATGTATGTGCATGTAACATATATTATGAAATATCTTGTGACGATTACATATCATGAAAGTCATCTTCTGATTTAGAATTTTGTAGGAGTATACGTTTATGAAACTTCAGTTAGTAAAACTTAGTACAGATGTAATAAGATTGAATTGAAGGAGAGTGGTCAATAAAGGGTGATGTCTGGTTGAGTAAGGCTATTAGTGATTTCAAGGTTAGCTCAGGTTTAATAATAATCACTCTGTCTTTTGGGTTTACTTGAAATTAGTTGTAGTCGTGCTTCACCATGCATCAGTTACGATTGTCATCTCCTATTGTTTGGTCTGAAAAGTATCTGTTCTGAGTTTTGCTACCTTCTGATTCATAAGTGCATGCTTCTAACAGTTCCCAATTAAATAATGACTTTTATGATGTGAAATCATCATAAACATTTCATGAAATATGGAATATGCATTTCAAATATATATGAAATATTGTGAGGAGAATCATGAGGTGAAAGAACACACTCCCTCAGAACTCTTGACATTTGTAGAAAAAAATTCAATTCTGTGCATATGTCTAGTTATAATCCATTTTCATGTGTGTTTACATAGAAATCTTAAACTTGATCTAAGTTAAGTATCAAAATCTTCATGATTCCTGTAGCTGATGTGAAATGTTGAAAATATAGTAATTATTTAAGTTAGATGTTAAGAATTTCTTTGAACTTTATAAAGAGGTATTTTTTAGATGTGCATAAAGACACTCACATCATAAGTGAATGTCTAATCATTGGAATGCCAATGCCCTATAGTTTTCCTTTTCGGTCCATCTGTCATTGTTTCTTTTCACTTTTCTTTTTTTTTTAAGAAAACATGTCATGATCTGTACACAGTGTAATAAAACATATCATGAAATTTACACACTGTAAAAGAATATGTCATGGATTGTACACAGTGTTCAGCTGCAATTATCTACCTCATTCATTATCAGCTACTAGAATATTGAGATGTACATATCAAGATTTTGATCAAAACTAGACAAATATAGCAATCAAGGAATTCATTGTTAGCACAAAATCAGGTTATTCATACTGTTGAACTGAAATATTTTGTTTATAAATCAGTTTTATGAAGATATGCATATTAAGTTTTGGTAGCAATTGAAAAAAAAAATTGTGAAAACTTTATTTAATTGTTAGTAGTGTGCTAAGCTAGAGATCAGAAGGATTTCTAGTTTTACCTCTCCGTGCAGGTCCGGGTGTCAAAAGAATAGGCCTGCAGCAGCGCTAAGCTTGTCTTAAAAAGGCGATTAAATAGTGCTCAGGAACCTAGACAGGGACTAGGCGCTCTGCCCACAGAGCAAATGGGATGTGTGCCCCAGGTGGTGGAATAGGGTTTGCCCTGACATGTTACATGTTGGAGTTGTCAGGCCATAATACGAAAAACCTGACCGCAAACCAAAGTGGTGCATCTTATTCATATAGATGTCTTCCTCCTCGCACGTTAAATAACCCTTCTGTAGTATTCTCCCAGAGTAGGAACCATAGGGCTCCACCACAGGTTAAATTGCCCAACCCTACCCACTTCCCCTTGTTTTCAATGGCAATCAAAATTTGTCTACCCCATTGTCCTTGTGTGCCATTCCATTTTTCATTTCATTATCATTTCATGTTCATTTTAACATGCAATTGGTTGAGATGTAACATGTTCCCATATGTTTTGCCGTTTTCTAATTTATCATGGCCCTGTGCAGGTCCGGGTGTCAAAAGAATAGGCCTGCAGCAGCGATAAGCTTGTAGTAAAAGGTGACTAAATAGTGCTCGGGAACCTAGCCAGGGGCTAGGCGCTCTGCGAAGAGAGCAACTGGGATGTGTGCCCCAGGTGGTGGAATGGGGTACCCCTGGCGTGCTACATGCTGGGGTTGTCAGGCTATAATACAGAAAACCTGACCCCAAACCATAGTGGTGCACCGTGTTGGGAAAGATGCCACGTTCCTCGCATCCCTCCCTTTTATCTTGTGGCAATCAAAATTTGACAACCCTATTATCCTTGTGTCCCATCCCTTTCTTTTCATTTCATCATCGTATCATGTTCATTTTATCATCCATTTCATGTTCATCGACTGAATATAGCTGAAATATTGCTGCTCGGTCGTTAACCCCAACAATCAATCTAATTTATCATGTATCACAAGTAAATAAATTGTTACTTTGTTCCAAAACAATATTTCCTATTTTCTGTTTGGAGGAAAATTTCAATTATATAATAAAACTTATGAAATTTCTAAATTAAACTGGTGTATATGCCTCTAAAGTTTTTGACCTAAAATTTCATTCCAGCTTAAATCATTTATATCTTTTTCGTCATAAGAATTTCGAGCAAGTTTTGCATCGTGTGTTAATATATCGTATTAGCCTTTTAGTACATTAAAAGCAAAATTTCAAAACTGCCCACTTTGTTTTCCTAAATTACTCACCACCCAGGAGATGGCAGTCATGTGTTGCTCAAATAAACCCCAGTTTCCCACGGAAAAAATCTTGTAAAGCAGAATGGTGATAAAATCTGTTTATATTGTTAACATTCATTTTTAATATCATTTCAATCTGTCAGAGTCGGAAAAGTATCGCGAGGGTAGAATACACGAATGAGCAACGTAGATCAAGGAGAAGTAGTTTTGATATTTATTACTCGTGATCAGTAACTAAATAATGGCGTGAATTGTGTGTCCTATTTGAAATGCTTTAACTTTCAGGTTTTTCAACAACTTTTTAAATGTGTTTTAAAATGTGGGAGATGACAAGCAAACGTTGATTGCATTGTTACCACACAGATGGTTGACGCCTGAACTATGCATGTCTGTGAACATCTGAATAAAGAAGCATCCACGTGCAGTGCTGATGATGTTCTTTTTCAATCTGGGATGATACCATTACCATGAAGTAAGTTCAAAATTACTTCTATGAAATGTTGTTTAATTTGAAGCAACATTATTTTGTGGTTGCTAGATCTCCTACATTTATAATGGAAGTTTAATGAAACTTGACACATTTATTTAGTTCAAGAAGATGTGCGAAAAACATTTTAAGAAATAATTTCTATGTTTTTCACTAATACTGAATGTTTAAGAAATAATTTCTATGTTTTTCACTAATACTGAATGTTTCTGTGTTGCAATATAGACGCACTTATTGGTGGCATCTGTTTCTTTTAGGCAGAATTTTATAGAGAAAGTATCTCTTGATAGTGCATGGACAACACCTTACCGCATCTCTGAAAATCCCCCCGTGGGACCCCCGGGGTATATAAATAGGACCCAGTATCATCTCTGACTGTGGTACAACCTTAATCTTAAAGGAGTGTCTTATGAGCAAGACAAAGTGAGATCTGTGTGCTTAAAATGCCATGTCTGTGCACATGAAATATGCCAAATGCAGATTCTAATAAGCATCAAACATGCTAGTTTGCATTTTTCATATAGTTTTTTCCTGCTGTGGTCCTCGGGCCATAAAAGGAAAACCTAACTATTAATTATAGTGGTGCACCGTGTTAGGAAAAATGCCACTTCCTTGCATAATAAAGTTCCCTGCTGTGGTATATCACGTGTTGGAGCTTCTGCTTTGCTAAAGGAGGCTCATTTGACTGACCCTACCCACCTCTCCCTTTTTCCATTTAGAGTCCAAGCTCATCCACCCTATTGTCCCTGTTTCCCATCTCATAGTTTTCATTTCATGTTTATTGCTTGGATATAGCTGAAATACTGCTGCATGGGCATTAATTATACACTGTTCAGGTGTTTAATTTGGTGACAATAGACTGCATGATGAACAAAATTCATTAACAGATTACCTTATGTAAATCTCTTTTTTGTGCGTCTTGTCTTACCTGTGATGGTCTTAATCCTTGCATAATATATTTAGAATATTTTGCTCAAATATTAGCTCCGCTGATTACACTTCCACAGTGAAAGCTTCTCTTTAAGAGAGAATTTTCATGAAATACATCATATGAAGGTATGCATAAAACGAAATGCCTTCAAAGGGAGGTAATCCACCTGAAACACTGCCTTCATTGGAGGTTGTGAGTAAATACTTGCAAAGGAATTAAGACATTGCAACTTAATAAATTTCTACATTGTTTTGAGTTCAATTAGAGTAGCTGGTATCATTTTGTGAGTCTGTTCACAGTATTTTGTATGTATGTATGTGCATGTAACATATATTATGAAATGTCTTGTGACGATTACATATCATGAAAGTCATTTTCTGATTTAGAATTTTGTAGAAGTATATGTTTATGAAACTTCAGTTAGTAAAACTTAGTACAGATGTAATAAGATTGAATTGAAGGAAAGTGGTCAATAAAGGGTGATGTCTGGTTGAGTAAGGCTATTAGTGATTTCAAGGTTAGCTCAGGTTTAATAATAATCACTCTGTCTTTTGGGTTTACTTGAAATTAGTTGTAGTCGTGCTTCACCATGCATCAGTTACGATTGTCATCTCCTATTGTTTGGTCTGAAAAGTATCTGTTCAGAGTTTTGCTACCTTCTGGTTCATAAGTGCATGCTTCTAACAGTTCCCAATTAAATAATGACTTTCATGATGTGAAATCATCATAAACATTTCATGAAATATGGAATATGCATTTCAAATATATATGAAATATTGTGAGGAGAATCATGAGGTGAAAGAGCACACTCCCTCAGAACTCTTGACATTTGTAGAAAAAAATTCAATTCTGTGCATATGTCTAGTTATAATCCATTTTCATGTGTGTTTACATAGAAATCTTAAACTTGATCTAAGTTAAGTATCAAAATCTTCATGATTCCTGTAGCTGATGTGAAATGTTGAAAATATAGTAATTATTTAAGTTAGATGTTAAATATAGTTCTAAGAATTTCTTTGAACTTTATAAAGAGGTATTTTTTAGATGTGCACAAAGACACTCACATCATAAGTGAATGTCTAATCATTGGAATGCCAATGCCCTATAGTTTTCCTTTTCGGTCCATCTGTCATTGTTTCTTTTCACTTTTCTTTTTTTTAAGAAAACATGTCATGATCTGTACACAGTGTAATAAAACATATCATGAAATTTACACACTGTAAAAGAATATGTCATGGATTGTACACAGTGTTCAGCTGCAATTATCTACCTCATTCATTATCAGCTACTAGAATATTGAGATGTACATATCAAGATTTTGATTAAAACTAGACAAATATAGCAATCAAGGAATTCATTGTTAGCACAAAATCAGGTTATTCATACTGTTGAACTGAAATATTTTGTTTATAAATCAGTTTTATGAAGATATGCATATTAAGTTTTGGTAGCAATTGAAAAAAAAATTGTGAAAACTTTATTTAATTGTTAGTAGTGTGCTAAGCTAGAGATCAGAAGGATTTCTAGTTTTACCTCCCCATGCAGGTCCGGGTGTCAAAAGAATAGGCTTGCAGCAGCGCTAAGCTTGTCCTAAAAAGGCGATTAAATAGTGCTCAGGAACCTAGACGGGGACTAGGCGCTCTGCCCACAGAGCAAATGGGATGTGTGGCCCAGGTGGTGGAATAGGGGTTTCCCTGGCATGTTACATGTTGGAGTTGTCAGGCCATAATACGGAAAACCTGACCGCAAACCAAAGTGGTGCATCTTATTCATATAGATGTCTTCCTCCTCGCACGTTAAATAACCCTTCTGTAGTATTCTCCCAGAGTAGGAACCATAGGGCTCCACCACAGGAGGTTAAATTGCCCAACCCTACTCACTTCCCCTTGTTTTCAATGGCAATCAAAATTTGTCTACCCCATTGTCCTTGTTTGCCATTCCATTTTTCATTTCATCATCATTTCATGTTCATTTTAACATGCAATTGGTTGAGATGTAACATGTTCCCATATGTTTTGCCGTTTTCTAATTTATCATGGCCCCGTGCAGGTCCGGGTGTCAAAAGAATAGGCCTGCAGCAGCGCTAAGCTTGTAGTAAAAGGCGACTTAATAGTGCTCAGGAACCTAGCCGGGGGCTAGGCGCTCTGCGAACAGAGCAACTGGGATGTGTGCCCCAGGTGGTGGAATGGGGTACCCCTGGCGTGCTACATGCTGGGGTTGTCAGGCTATAATACAGAAAACCTGACCCCAAACCATAGTGGTGCACCGTGTTGGGAAAGATGCCACGTTCCTCGCACGTTAAAGAACCACCCTGCTGTGGTATTCGATAGGAGTAGGAACCTTTGCGCCCCGCCGCAGGAGGCTAAATTGCCCGACCCTACCCATTCCTCCCTTTTATCTTGTGGCAATCAAAATTTGACAACCCTATTATCCTTGTGTCCCATCCCTTTCTTTTCATTTCATCATCGTATCATGTTCATTTTATCATCCAATTCATGTTCATCGACTGAATATAGCTGAAATATTGCTGCTCAGTCGTTAACCCCAACAATCAATCTAATTTATCATGTATCACAAGTAAATAAATTGTTACTTTATTCCAAAACAATATTTCCTATTTTCTGTTTGGAGGAAAATTTCAATTATATAATAAAACTTATGAAATTTCTAAATTAAACTGGTGTATATGCCTCTAAAGTTTTTGATCTAAAATTTCATTCCAGCTTAAATCACTTAATTATATCTTTTTCGTCATAAGAATTTCGAGCGAGTTTTGCATCGTGTGTTAATATATCGTGTTAGCCTTTTAGTACATTAAAAGCAAAATTTCAAAACTGCCCACTTTGTTTTCCTAAATTACTCACCACCCAGGAGATGGCAGTCATGTGTTGCTCAAACAAACCCCAGTTTCCCACGGAAAAAAAATCTTGTAAAGCAGAATGGTGATAAAATCTGTTTATATTGTTAACATTCATTTTTAATATCATTTCAATCTGTCAGAGTCGGAAAAGTATCGCGAGGGTAGAATACACGAATGAGCAACGTAGATCAAGGAGAAGTAGTTTTGATATTTATTACTCGTGATCGGTAACTAAATAATGGCGTGAATTGTGTGTCCTATTTGAAATGCTTTAACTTTCAGGTTTTTTAACAACTTTTTAAATGTGTTTTAAAATGTGGGAGATGACAAGCAAACGTTGATTGCATTATTACCACACAGATGGTTGACGCCTGAACTATGCATGTCTGTGAACATCTGGATAAAGAAGCATCCACGTGCAGTGCTGATGATGTTCTTTTTCAACCTGGGATGATACCATTACCATGAAGTAAGTTCAAAATTACTTCTATGGAATGTTGTTTAATTTGAAGCAACATTATTTTGTGGTTGCTAGATCTCCTACATTTATAATGGAAGTTTAATGAAACTTGACACATTTATTTAGTTCAAGAAGAAGATGTGCGAAAAACATTTTAAGAAATAATTTCTATGTTTTTCACTAATACTGAATGTTTCTGTGTTGCAGTATAGACGCACTTATTGGTGGCATCTGTTTCTTTTAGGCAGAATTTTATAGAGAAAGTATCTCTTGATAGTGCATGGACAACACCTTACCACATCTCTGAAAATCCCCCCGTGGGACCCCCAGGGTATATAAATAGGACCCAGTATCATCTCTGACTGTGGTACAACCTTAATCTTAAAGGAGTGTCTTATGAGCAAGACAAAGTGAGATCTGTGTGCTTAAAATGCCATGTCTGTGCACATGAAATATGCCAAATGCAGATTCTAATAAGCATCAAACATGCTAGTTTGCATTTTTCATATAGTTTTTTCCTGCTGTGGTCCTCGGGCCATAAAAGGAAAACCTAACTATTAATTATAGTGGTGCACCGTGTTAGGAGAAATGCCACTTCCTTGCACAATAAAGTTCCCTGCTGTGGTATATCACGTGTTGGAGCTTCTGCTTTGCTAAAGGAGGCTCATTTGACTGTTTTCCATTTAGAGTCCAAGCTCATCCACCCTATTGTCCCTGTTTCCCATCTCATAGTTTTCATTTCATGTTTATTGCTTGGATATAGCTGAAATACTGCTGCATGGGCATTAATTATACACTGTTCAGGTGTTTAATTTGGTGACGATAGACTGCATGATGAACAAAATTCATTAACAGATTACCTAACGTAAATCTCTTTTTTGTGCGTCTTGTCTTACCTGTGATGGTCTTTATCCTTGCATAATATATTCTTTAGAATATTTTGCTCAAATATTAGCTCCACTGATTACACTTCCACAGTGAAAGCTTCTCTTTAAGAGAGAATTTTCATGAAATACATCATATGAAGGTATGCATAAAACGAAATGCCTTCAAAGGGAGGTAATCCACTTGAAACACTGCCTTCATTGGAGGTTGTGAGTAAATACTTGCAAAGGAATTAAGACATTGCAACTTAATAAATTTCTACATTGTTTTGAGTTCAATTAGAGTAGCTGGTATCATTTTGTGAGTCTGTTCACAGTATTTTGTATGTATGTATGTGCATGTAACATATATTATGAAATGTCTTGTGACGATTACATATCATGAAAGTCATTTTCTGATTTGAATTTTGTAGAAGTATACGTTTATGAAACTTCAGTTAGTAAAACTTAGTACAGATGTAATAAGATTGAATTGAAGGAGAGTGGTCAATAAAGGGTGATGTCGGTTGAGTAAGGCTATTAGTGATTTCAAGGTTAGCTCAGGTTTAATAATAATCACTCTGTCTTTTGGGTTTACTTGAAATTAGTTGTAGTCGTGCTTCACCATGCATCAGTTACGATTGTCATCTCCTATTGTTTGGTCTGAAAAGTATCTGTTCAGAGTTTTGCTACCTTCTGGTTCATAAGTGCATGCTTCTAACAGTTCCCAATTAAATAATGACTTTCATGATGTGAAATCATCATAAACATTTCATGAAATATGGAATATGCATTTCAAATATATATGAAATATTGTGAGGAGAATCATGAGGTGAAAGAGCACACTCCCTCAGAACTCTTGACATTTGTAGAAAAAAATTCAATTCTGTGCATATGTCTAGTTATAATCCATTTTCATGTGTGTTTACATATGATCTTAAACTTGATCTAAGATAAGTATCAAAATCTTCATGATTCCTGTAGCTGATGTGAAATGTTGAAAATGTAGTAATTATTTAAGTTAGATGTTAAATATAGTTCTAAGAATTTCTTTGAACTTTATAAAGAGGTATTTTTTAGATGTGCACAAAGACACTCACATCATAAGTGAATGTCTAATCATTGGAATGCCAATGCCCTATAGTTGTCCTTTTCGGTCCATCTGTCATTGTTTCTTTTCACTTTTCTTTTTTTTAAGAAAACATGTCATGATCTGTACACAGTGTAATAAAACATATCATGAAATTTACACACTGTAAAAGAATATGTCATGGATTGTACACAGTGTTCAGCTGCAATTATCTACCTCATTCATTATCAGCTACTAGAATATTGAGATGTACATATCAAGATTTTGATCAAAACTAGACAAATACAGCAATCAAGGAATTCATTGTTAGCACAAAATCAGGTTATTCATACTGTTGAACTGAAATATTTTGTTTATAAATCAGTTTTATGAAGATATGCATATTAAGTTTTGGTAGCAATTGAAAAAAAAATTGTGAAAACTTTATTTAATTGTTAGTAGTGTGCTAAGCTAGAGATCAGAAGGATTTCTAGTTTTACCTCCCCATGCAGGTCCGGGTGTCAAAAGAATAGGCTTGCAGCAGCGCTAAGCTTGTCTTAAAAAGGCGATTAAATAGTGCTCAGGAACCTAGACGGGGACTAGGCGCTCTGCCCACAGAGCAAATGGGATGTGTGGCCCAGGTGGTGGAATAGGGGTTTCCCTGGCATGTTACATGTTGGAGTTGTCAGGCCATAATACGGAAAACCTGACCGCAAACCAAAGTGGTGCATCTTATTCATATAGATGTCTTCCTCCTCGCACGTTAAATAACCCTTCTGTAGTATTCTCCCAGAGTAGGAACCATAGGGCTCCACCACAGGAGGTTAAATTGCCCAACCCTACCCACTTCCCCTTGTTTTCAATGGCAATCAAAATTTGTCTACCCCATTGTCCTTGTTTGCCATTCCATTTTTCATTTCATCATCATTTCATGTTCATTTTAACATGCAATTGGTTGAGATGTAACATGTTCCCATATGTTTTGCGGTTTTCTAATTTATCATGGCCCCGTGCAGGTCCGGGTGTCAAAAGAATAGGCCTGCAGCAGCGCTAAGCTTGTAGTAAAAGGCGACTTAATAGTGCTCAGGAACCTAGAAGGAGGCTAGGCGCTCTGCGAACAGAGCAACTGGGATGTGTGCCCCAGGTGGTGGAATGGGGTACCCCTGGCGTGCTACATGCTGGGGTTGTCAGGCTATAATACAGAAAACCTGACCCCAAACCATAGTGGTGCACCGTGTTGGGAAAGATGCCACGTTCCTCGCACGTTAAAGAACCACCCTGCTGTGGTATTCGATAGGAGTAGGAACCTTTGCGCCCCGCCGCAGGAGGCTAAATTGCCCGACCCTACCCATTCCTCCCTTTTATCTTGTGGCAATCAAAATTTGACAACCCTATTATCCTTGTGTCCCATCCCTTTCTTTTCATTTCATCATCGTATCATGTTCATTTTATCATCCATTTCATGTTCATCGACTGAATATAGCTGAAATATTGCTGCTCGGTCGTTAACCCCAACTATCAATCTAATTTATCATGTATCACAAGTAAATAAATTGTTACTTTATTCCAAAACAATATTTCCTATTTTCTGTTTGGAGGAAAATTTCAATTATATAATAAAACTTATGAAATTTCTAAATTAAACGGGTGTATATGCCTCTGAAGTTTTTGACCTAAAATTTCATTCCAGCTTAAATCACTTAATTATATCTTTTTCGTCATAAGAATTTCGAGCGAGTTTTGCATCGTGTGTTAATATATCGTGTTAGCCTTTTAGTACATTAAAAGCAAAATTTCAAAACTGCCCACTTTGTTTTCCTAAATTACTCACCACCCAGGAGATGGCAGTCATGTGTTGCTCAAACAAACCCCAGTTTCCCACGGAAAAAAATCTTGTAAAGCAGAATGGTGATAAAATCTGTTTATATTGTTAACATTCATTTTTAATATCATTTCAATCTGTCAGAGTCGGAAAAGTATCGCGAGGGTAGAATACACGAATGAGCAACGTAGATCAAGGAGAAGTAGTTTTGATATTTATTACTCGTGATCGGTAACTAAATAATGGCGTGAATTGTGTGTCCTATTTGAAATGCTTTAACTTTCAGGTTTTTCAACAACTTTTTAAATGTGTTTTAAAATGTGGGAGATGACAAGCAAACGTTGATTGCATTATTACCACACAGGTGGTTGACGCCTAAACTATGCATGTCTGTGAACATCTGGATAAAAAAGCATCCACGTGCAGTGCTGATGATGTTCTTTTTCAACCTGGGATGATACCATTACCATGAAGTAAGTTCAAAATTACTTCTATGGAATGTTGTTTAATTTGAAGCAACATTATTTTGTGGTTGCTAGATCTCCTACATTTATAATGGAAATTTAATGAAACTTGACACATTTATTTAGTTCAAGAAGATGTGCGAAAAACATTTTAAGAAATAATTTCTATGTTTTCCACTAATACTGAATGTTTCTGTGTTGCAGTATAGACGCACTTATTGGTGGCATCTGTTTCTTTTAGGCAGAATTTTATAGAGAAAGTATCTCTTGATAGTGCATGGACAACACCTTACCACATCTCTGAAAATCCCCCCGTGGGACCCCCGGGGTATATAAATAGGACCCAGTATCATCTCTGACTGTGGTACAACCTTAATCTTAAAGGAGTGTCTTATGAGCAAGACAAAGTGAGATCTGTGTGCTTAAAATGCCATGTCTGTGCACATGAAATATGCCAAATGCAGATTCTAATAAGCATCAAACATGCTAGTTTGCATTTTTCATATAGTTTTTTCCTGCTGTGGTCCTCGGGCCATGAAAGGAAAACCTAACTATTAATTATAGTGGTGCACCGTGTTAGAAAAAATGCCACTTCCTTGCACAATAAAGTTCCCTGCTGTGGTATATGACGTGTTGGAGCTTCTGCTTTGCTAAAGGAGGCTCATTTGACTGACCCTACCCACCTCTCCCTTTTTCCATTTAGAGTCCAAGCTCATCCATCCTATTGTCCCTGTTTCCCATCTCTTAGTTTTCATTTCATGTTTATTGCTTGGATATAGCTGAAATACTGCTGCATGGGCATTGATTATACACTGTTCAGGTGTTTAATTTGGTGACGATAGACTGCATGATGAACAAAATTCATTAACAGATTACCTAATGTAAATCTCTTTTTTGTGCGTCTTGTCTTACCTGTGATGGTCTTTATCCTTGCATAATATATTCTTTAGAATATTTTGCTCAAATATTAGCTCCGCTGATTACACTTCCACAGTGAAAGCTTCTCTTTAAGAGAGAATTTTCATGAAATACATCATATGAAGGTATGCATAAAACGAAATGCCTTCAAAGGGAGGTAATCCACCTGAAACACTGCCTTCATTGGAGGTTGTGAGTAAATACTTGCAAAGGAATTAAGACATTGCAACTTAATAAATTTCTACATTGTTTTGAGTTCAATTAGAGTAGCTAGTATCATTTTGTAAGTCTGTTCACAGTATTTTGTATGTATGTATGTGAATATAACATATATTATGAAATATCTTGTGACGATTACATATCATGAAAGTCATTTTCTGATTTAGAATTTTGTAGAAGTATACGTTTATGAAACTTCAGTTAGTAAAACTTAGTACAGATGTAATAAGATTGAATTGAAGGAGAGTGGTCAATAAAGGGTGATGTCGGTTGAGTAAGGCTATTGCTGATTTCAAGGTTAGCTCAGGTTTAATAATAATCACTCTGTCTTTTGGGTTTACTTGAAATTAGTTGTAGTCGTGCTTCACCATGCATCAGTTACGATTGTCATCTCCTATTGTTTGGTCTGAAAAGTATCTGTTCAGAGTTTTGCTACCTTCTGGTTCATAAGTGCATGCTTCTAACAGTTCCCAATTAAATAATGACTTTCATGATGTGAAATCATCATAAACATTTCATGAAATATGGAATATGCATTTCAAATATATATGAAATATTGTGAGGAGAATCATGAGGTGAAAGAGCACACTCCCTCAGAACTCTTGACATTTGTAGAAAAAAATTCAATTCTGTGCATATGTCTAGTTATAATCCATTTTCATGTGTGTTTACATATGATCTTAAACTTGATCTAAGATAAGTATCAAAATCTTCATGATTCCTGTAGCTGATGTGAAATGTTGAAAATGTAGTAATTATTTAAGTTAGATGTTAAATATAGTTCTAAGAATTTCTTTGAACTTTATAAAGAGGTATTTTTTAGATGTGCACAAAGACACTCACATCATAAGTGAATGTCTAATCATTGGAATGCCAATGCCCTATAGTTGTCCTTTTCGGTCCATCTGTCATTGTTTCTTTTCACTTTTCTTTTTTTTAAGAAAACATGTCATGATCTGTACACAGTGTAATAAAACATATCATGAAATTTACACACTGTAAAAGAATATGTCATGGATTGTACACAGTGTTCAGCTGCAATTATCTACCTCATTCATTATCAGCTACTAGAATATTGAGATGTACATATCAAGATTTTGATCAAAACTAGACAAATACAGCAATCAAGGAATTCATTGTTAGCACAAAATCAGGTTATTCATACTGTTGAACTGAAATATTTTGTTTATAAATCAGTTTTATGAAGATATGCATATTAAGTTTTGGTAGCAATTGAAAAAAAAATTGTGAAAACTTTATTTAATTGTTAGTAGTGTGCTAAGCTAGAGATCAGAAGGATTTCTAGTTTTACCTCCCCATGCAGGTCCGGGTGTCAAAAGAATAGGCTTGCAGCAGCGCTAAGCTTGTCTTAAAAAGGCGATTAAATAGTGCTCAGGAACCTAGACGGGGACTAGGCGCTCTGCCCACAGAGCAAATGGGATGTGTGGCCCAGGTGGTGGAATAGGGGTTTCCCTGGCATGTTACATGTTGGAGTTGTCAGGCCATAATACGGAAAACCTGACCGCAAACCAAAGTGGTGCATCTTATTCATATAGATGTCTTCCTCCTCGCACGTTAAATAACCCTTCTGTAGTATTCTCCCAGAGTAGGAACCATAGGGCTCCACCACAGGAGGTTAAATTGCCCAACCCTACCCACTTCCCCTTGTTTTCAATGGCAATCAAAATTTGTCTACCCCATTGTCCTTGTTTGCCATTCCATTTTTCATTTCATCATCATTTCATGTTCATTTTAACATGCAATTGGTTGAGATGTAACATGTTCCCATATGTTTTGCGGTTTTCTAATTTATCATGGCCCCGTGCAGGTCCGGGTGTCAAAAGAATAGGCCTGCAGCAGCGCTAAGCTTGTAGTAAAAGGCGACTTAATAGTGCTCAGGAACCTAGAAGGACGCTAGGCGCTCTGCCCACAGAGCAACTGGGATGTGTGCCCCAGGTGGTGGAATGGGGTACCCCTGGCGTGCTACATGCTGGGGTTGTCAGGCTATAATACAGAAAACCTGACCCCAAACCATAGTGGTGCACCGTGTTGGGAAAGATGCCACGTTCCTCGCACGTTAAAGAACCACCCTGCTGTGGTATTCGATAGGAGTAGGAACCTTTGCGCCCCGCCGCAGGAGGCTAAATTGCCCGACCCTACCCATTCCTCCCTTTTATCTTGTGGCAATCAAAATTTGACAACCCTATTATCCTTGTGTCCCATCCCTTTCTTTTCATTTCATCATCGTATCATGTTCATTTTATCATCCATTTCATGTTCATCGACTGAATATAGCTGAAATATTGCTGCTCAGTCGTTAACCCCAACAATCAATCTAATTTATCATGTATCACAAGTAAATAAATTGTTACTTTATTCCAAAACAATATTTCCTATTTTCTGTTTGGAGGAAAATTTCAATTATATAATAAAACTTATGAAATTTCTAAATTAAACTGGTGTATATGCCTCTGAAGTTTTTGACCTAAAATTTCATTCCAGCTTAAATCACTTAATTATATCTTTTTCGTCATAAGAATTTCGAGCGAGTTTTGCATCGTGTGTTAATATATCGTGTTAGCCTTTTAGTACATTAAAAGCAAAATTTCAAAACTGCCCACTTTGTTTTCCTAAATTACTCACCACCCAGGAGATGGCAGTCATGTGTTGCTCAAACAAACCCCAGTTTCCCACGGAAAAAAATCTTGTAAAGCAGAATGGTGATAAAATCTGTTTATATTGTTAACATTCATTTTTAATATCATTTCAATCTGTCAGAGTCGGAAAAGTATCGCGAGGGTAGAATACACGAATGAGCAACGTAGATCAAGGAGAAGTAGTTTTGATATTTATTACTCGTGATCGGTAACTAAATAATGGCGTGAATTGTGTGTCCTATTTGAAATGCTTTAACTTTCAGGTTTTTCAACAACTTTTTAAATGTGTTTTAAAATGTGGGAGATGACAAGCAAACGTTGATTGCATTATTACCACACAGGTGGTTGACGCCTAAACTATGCATGTCTGTGAACATCTGGATAAAAAAGCATCCACGTGCAGTGCTGATGATGTTCTTTTTCAACCTGGGATGATACCATTACCATGAAGTAAGTTCAAAATTACTTCTATGGAATGTTGTTTAATTTGAAGCAACATTATTTTGTGGTTGCTAGATCTCCTACATTTATAATGGAAATTTAATGAAACTTGACACATTTATTTAGTTCAAGAAGATGTGCGAAAAACATTTTAAGAAATAATTTCTATGTTTTCCACTAATACTGAATGTTTCTGTGTTGCAGTATAGACGCACTTATTGGTGGCATCTGTTTCTTTTAGGCAGAATTTTATAGAGAAAGTATCTCTTGATAGTGCATGGACAACACCTTACCACATCTCTGAAAATCCCCCCGTGGGACCCCCGGGGTATATAAATAGGACCCAGTATCATCTCTGACTGTGGTACAACCTTAATCTTAAAGGAGTGTCTTATGAGCAAGACAAAGTGAGATCTGTGTGCTTAAAATGCCATGTCTGTGCACATGAAATATGCCAAATGCAGATTCTAATAAGCATCAAACATGCTAGTTTGCATTTTTCATGTAGTTTTTTCCTGCTGTGGTCCTCGGGCCATAAAAGGAAAACCTAACTATTAATTATAGTGGTGCACCGTGTTAGGAAAAATGCCACTTCCTTGCACAATAAAGTTCCCTGCTGTGGTATATCACGTGTTGGAGCTTCTGCTTTGCTAAAGGAGGCTCATTTGACTGACCCTACCCACCTCTCCCTTTTTCCATTTAGAGTCCAAGCTCATCCACCCTATTGTCCCTGTTTCCCATCTCATAGACTGCATGATGAACAAAATTCATTAACAGATTACCTAACGTAAATCTCTTTTTTGTGCGTCTTGTCTTACCTGTGATGGTCTTTATCCTTGCATAATATATTCTTTAGAATATTTTGCTCAAATATTAGCTCCGCTGATTACACTTCCACAGTGAAAGCTTCTCTTTAAGAGAGAATTTTCATGAAATACATCATATGAAGGTATGCATAAAACGAAATGCCTTCAAAGGGAGGTAATCCACTTGAAACACTGCCTTCATTGGAGGTTGTGAGTAAATACTTGCAAAGGAATTAAGACATTGCAACTTAATAAATTTCTACATTGTTTTGAGTTCAATTAGAGTACCTGGTATCATTTTGTGAGTCTGTTCACAGTATTTTGTATGTATGTATGTGAATATAACATATATTATGAAATATCTTGTGACGATTACATATCATGAAAGTCATTTTCTGATTTAGAATTTTGTAGAAGTATACGTTTATGAAACTTCAGTTAGTAAAACTTAGTACAGATGTAATAAGATTGAATTGAAGGAAAGTGGTCAATAAAGGGTGATGTCTGGTTGAGTAAGGCTATTGCTGATTTCAAGGTTAGCTCAGGTTTAATAATAATCACTCTGTCTTTTGGGTTTACTTGAAATTAGTTGTAGTCGTGCTTCACCATGCATCAGTTACGATTGTCATCTCCTATTGTTTGGTCTGAAAAGTATCTGTTCAAAGTTTTGCTACCTTCTGGTTCATAAGTGCATGCTTCTAACAGTTCCCAATTAAATAATGACTTTCATGATGTGAAATCATCATAAACATTTCATGAAATATGGAATATGCATTTCAAATATATATGAAATATTGTGAGGAGAATCATGAGGTGAAAGAGCACACTCCCTCAGAACTCTTGACATTTGTAGAAAAAAATTCAATTCTGTGCATATGTCTAGTTATAATCCATTTTCATGTGTGTTTACATATGATCTTAAACTTTATGTAAGATAAGTATCAAAATCTTAATGTAGCTGAAGACATCTCAAAGAAAACATCATGAACTGTACACAGTGTAATAAAACATGTCATGAAACTTCCACACTGTAAACAATAGGTCGATGAACTGTACACAGTGCTCAGCTGCAATTATCTACCTCATTCATTATCAACTACTAGAATATTGAGATGTACAAATGCACATATTAAGATTTTGATCAAAACTAGACAAATAAAGCAGTCAAAGAATTAATTGTTAGCCTAAAATCAGGGTATTTATAGTGTTGAACTGAAATACTTTTATATGAAACAATTTTATGAAGATATGCATGTTAAGTTTTGGTACCAATTGAAGAAAAAGTGTAAATTGTATTTAATTGTTGGTTGTGTGCTAAGTTTGAGATCAGAAGCATTTCAAGTTTTGCCTCCAGTTTGATCATACCAATGATGGTGCTCACTGTTTCATGGCATTTAAGTGATCGAGTTACCACTGGTTAGCCATGAGGGTGATGGTATGCCTGCCTGCAGGCTGTTGCTTCTGTAAAGTAGCACACGAAAACTTCGTATGTCACACTAATAGACAACGAGGGTCTTTTAGATTGAAATATAGTCTGGCAACGCAGATTTAAAAACGATCTTTCAATTTTTATTTTAATTGCTATGCTAAGGTGCCAACTTTTCAGCCAGTAGATCTTGATGCAAACGACTACATCTGTATATTGTGTGGAACTCCAATATTGTAAATATGTTAATTACCCTATGGAAATGAACATTTTTAATATTGGTTTCAATTTGATCAATATTTATGCAACGTCACAGATTTTGAGAATTAGATGTTGTGACTGCTAGATGCACACACAAAAAAATTATTAAGTCCTGTACTGAACTTATAAATTACTTAAGATGTGCATGATTATTTTTTGTTTACAATTGGTTGAATTGATTTCTGTCCTCTAATGGTATCACACTGTCTTCATTGGTGTTCATTAACTTTTGTTAATTTACATTAACTTGAGTAAAACTTATCTGACCTTTTTTAGAAAAAAAAAACTGCCGTCATTGTTTAGGGACGAAGCAGAGGGCCCTATTTTATTTTGAGTTTTTTTTTAAACCCTTTTGAAAATTAGGGGCTAAAAAGGGGGAAAAGAGTTTTTTATCATTAGAATTAATAGAAATTATTGTTTATTTGATGTCAATATGTTCCTGTCTAATCTCTGCTTTCCAATCTTTTAACTAGATGGATTTGTTTTTAACCATTTTGGAGTTGAAGAAGTACAAAATTTAGCTATGCTTGCCTCTTTCTGTTTAACTTAAATGCTTAGTGAAGCTTTATAAATTTAATTTGGGTAACAATTTTGCCAACACTCTTGTTAAGTCACAGATTGTGATTAAATGCTTGCAAAGGAAGACATTCCAACTGACATGCCTTAAACCAAGTAGTTGGTATCATTTTGTGAGTCTCAGATCACAGTATTTTGTATGTATGCATGTGTGATGAAATGTTTTGTGGAGATACATATCATGAAAGTCGTCTTCTAATTAAGAACTTTGTAGAAGTATACGTTTATGAAACTTTAGTTAGTAAAATTTAGCACAGATGTAATAAGATTGAATGAAAGGAAAGTGGTCAATAAATGGTTGAGTAAGGCTATTGCTGATTTCAATTTTTTTACTGACCCTGGTACAGACGAGGAGACTCGTGAAGTTACCCGCTCACTCCCACTGAACACTTAACATTATTTTTTTTTTAATTTTCACTGATCTTTACGAACAATATTTTTTCTATTATAAATAACCATATATACAATAATTCAAATAACATTTGGTTAAATTATTGTCTTTTGAAAACATGAATATTTCTCAATGTAAAAAAAATCGAGGAGTTCTATTTACATTTAAAAAAAAAAACAGAACATAACTGTGTCCTGCAATTCGTTTCTACTTCGTAAGTTTTTTCTTTTTTATGGGTAAGAGATATATTTCTTTTTGATTTGTCCAATCCCTTTTTGTTACATAAAACATCAAAGTGAAGTTAAAATTACATAGGGTCTATCTGTAAGATCTTGTGAAGACCACACCTAAAATCACTGATTAATTAATTTTTCATAATTGGCAGGTTTTGTTATAAAGTGTGGCTGGGCATGCTATGCCATATATTTTATTTTGGTTCAACAATCATAAGGTATTAATACATTAATACATGTAAACTCAAGCAGTAATTAACAATTTAGCAGTTAGAAAGAATGAAAGTTACTTCCTTGGCTTTACTTCTGAATGCATATATTTATGTATTGTCACAAAACTTGTACTAAATAATCTGATAAGATATTAATTGTTTTTTCGAGCAAGTTCATTTTTAGGTCTCCTGTAGATAAAGAATTAAAATATGGTATTTCAGGCTTATCTTCTAAATATTTTGTTCATTTTATTCCAGGGAATAAGGGTAACCAGTAATAACTTGTAAGCATGTAAAAACATTTTTTTTTTATTTATAAAGTGCAGCATTTAAGTAGATCAGCTGAAACAAATATATCACTAAGTTTGTTATTTTTCCAGATCTGTTTACACACGAAAAGTATTTTGTTTTGTTGTATTTTTGGAATCTTTACTGCTGTTTAGTTGTTTCAATTTTGGCTTTCTTTTTTTTACAATATTGTTATGTTCAGAAATACTTTCTATTTTGAAATTTGTTTTCTTGTTTTTTTTTGGACATATTTTCAATTTTTGATCAGGCTTTAATCTTACGTCACCAAATTGTGGCATTCTAGAAATGGATATACATCTGTCAAGCCTGCAAATTGGCTCAGGCTTGCAGTGTAGACACTATTTTGAATGTTCACACTATCAGCACATGATGATGATGATTATTGAACAGATTCAAGTCAAGACACATAAAGATTACGCAGCAGTTACTTTCCAGCTTTAACCTCGATTACAAGTAAGTATACAATATAAAATTACAAAATCACTTCTTTAAAATAAACTAAAAAGTCCAATGAAATCATGAAGATACATTAATCAACATCTGCACAACTATAACTAAAACAAAGGATTCAGTGCAATAGTATTATATAAAGGAGTTCAGCTGAAAACTGATTTCTAGCTGAACTAGCACAATCTTTTTATGTACGAAAAGGGTCGAATGAAGTGAAGCTTCCATGGACAAATTTTCTATTACCTTTTTTGTTTTTGTCCAAAAAAATCAAAAGCGTGTTTTTAATCAACTACTGCTTTGGCATCAATTGTTTTAAATTCTGTCAAAGTAAATTCTTTGAGTGATCTTATGTGATTTGGTTAATTTCCACCTTTAGGTAATTTAGCAAAGTTATTAAACAGTTAAATTTTCAACAATTTCTTCACAATTGCCACTTTGCATTTGTCTCCCCTTTTAGAATAATTAAAAATATAGAAATTTCTAAAACAAAATAAGAAAAGAAAAAATATACCTACTTAAAAGAATTTAGAAAGTTGACCTAAGACTATTTTATTGTTTTGCCATCTTTGGGAAGTCAAGGAGTATGATTTGTTTGTCCATCCTTTGTTCCATTCCCTAGTTCATCCATTGGTCAAGATATTGTCTACCAGCACAACACTTTTACTGTTTTAGTGATTGATTAATTAAACTTACATCAGATGTATATGTGCTAGTTGCAATGAAATGTTATGACAATACTTGAAAAAAGGAATATGATACTAGTAAATGCAGCTTTTCTTACACAGTTTAGAGGATTTTGATGAAACTTTATATGGAGTTGATGTAGATGTATGTTTATTAAAAAAATAAATAAATAAAAATTAATAAAGGGGATTATCCAACTTCCATGTTTTGATACCACTCTTTAGCCTTGAACTCCTCATTCAGATGGATTTTAATGAAACTTTACATGGATAAGCTTAAGCCTAATATGTATGTATGCATTAAGCATGACTATGTAGCTGCTGGCAAATGATGACTGTCCAGTTTAGAGGAAGGTATAAGGGGGTCAGGCTACAGCTAATTTCATGCATAACTAAATGGAGATATGTTCCAGGGTCAGGCCTCACACACTAGTGTGAGATGAAACAAAATCTTTTTATGTACCAAAAAGGTCCTCTGATTCAACCCTATAATCACTATTTAAGTAATCATAGGGTTGCATTAGGAGATGTGGCAGATTGTTCAGCTACCATGAAGATTTGTTTTCTGTAAAAAGAAGACAAAAGCAGGATTTTTATACTTTTATCACCATATAAATTTTGTGTGACATTGGCTTCAACTACTGGGTCGATACCACTGCTGGTGGACCTGAGATCCCCGAGGATATTCACCAACCCAGTAGTCAGACTTAATAATAATAATAATAATATCACATTTTATCTACCATATTTATGAAATCTTGTAGTATTCCAACTTTAAAAATACGTAAAACACCGAGGCTTCATTCCTTACATTGCATATGGTAATGGATTTGGCTTCCTCTTCCGATAGAATCTTGCTGTGGTATTCGAAAGGAGTAGGAACCTTTGCGCTCCGCCACAGGAGGCTAAATTGCCCGATCTTACCCATCCCCCCTTTTTCTAGTGCCAATGAAAATTTGTCGACCCTCTTATCCTTGTGTCCCATCCTTTTTTTTTTTCATTTCATGTTCATTTTATCATCCATTTCATGTTCATCGTCTGAATATAGCTGAAATATTGTTGCTCGGACGTTAAATCCCAACAAACAAACAATCTCCTTAACTACTCTATGGAAAATAATGAAATTTTACAGGAATGTTGGACATCATATGTAGATGTCCATGAATGAATATTGTTGTTGTTGAAGGACTCCAGAGAGAGATAATGAAACTTATGGGTTATCAATTTAACTTCATTTGAAGTGGCAGTATTTAAAACAATTTTTTTTTTTTTTTTTTTTTTTGTTTTGTTTTGGTCAGGTTTTCCGTATTATAGCCTGACAACCCCGGCCGAGTGCAATAGAACACTTGATCATTCTCGATACCAAAGCCAAGGACAAATGTTCTGGTCTATTGCATCCAACCCATTTTATAACTGTTTTATTACCTAATTTGTCTGAGATATAATAAAGAATGGAAATGGGGAATATGTCAAAGAGACAACCATTCGACCAGGAATAGGAAATTGACCGCTCCATGTTTACGAATTGGCAGACGAGAGTCACATCTACGTTTTTACACACGAGTTTTTTTGTGTTCAACCAATCAAAAGGCTTAGATAGAGGTCATTATGGGGTCAGTGCAATAGACTCCTCAAGGAGACTATTGCACCGTGCAATAGATCGCCCTGTCCTGAATAACTTTTGAAAATAGAAAAAAATATGTGTATATTTAATAAACAAGATAAAACTTTTTAATTAGGTAATAATAAATTTTAGTCTCGTAGCGCATCAAGGTTGGTGGGCTAAATGAAGTCCCATGTCTGATTTTGATAGTTTTGGTTTTATTAGACTCACAATAGCACAAGCTGTCATAAAAAGTAAAAAAAACAACAAAAAAACTCATAAAATAAAATATTTTCAAGGTCTCACTAACCACTTCCGGGTCAAATGGCCACCCCCTTTTATGCAATACCAAATACACACTACCTAGATTATTATCATTATTTGCGTGTATTCTGATTCTAGGTTCAGTGTGTTTTTTTACTACAATGGAAAGGGGGTGGCCATTTGACCCGGAAGTAGTTTCTGTATTGAGCATCCCTATACATTTTATAAAACTGGTTTGAGGCCTGTTGTCGGTTACCCGGTTCTATACTTTTTACCTTATGATATAAGAAATTTGTTAGTTTTTCAGTCTTATTTAAGAATTAACAAATATAGACCGTGTAGACCGTACGGTATAACAAAACGTTCTATAAAAAGGTAACAACTCTCAAACCGTAAGAATGGTATCCCTCTCCGACATCGTTCCTTTTTTTACCTGGAGTTCCGTGCCAAACTCCGGAGCATTGGTCTCTTCCATGCCTGCACTACTTTTGCCATTCCAGAATATTAGTAAAGGAACGTCAACGGTACGGAACTGGAGCTGCCTTGGAGTTTGGTTCCGTGCGTTGATGACGCCATTTTCAACCATTGGTTGATGACGCCATTTTCAACCATTGGAATCAGAAATCTGTATTTTAGTGCCCGAAGCTTGACCACCATTGTCATCATTTGTCGCAGTAACAGTCCATGAGTCACTAACTTAATTACTTTAGTTCCTATTATATGTAGTATTTCTTGTCTAAATTATATATACTGTATGAGCGATCCACGTGGGATTTATAACCTTCTTAAATTCTCATTTCACCCTTACGTATAGCTCCAGCTTATATCCTTTTTATTTATAGCGGGTCAAATCTATAATAGGTATTTCAGCATACAGAAAATTTCACTATTTGTACAAATCCTGAAATAATATGGGGTAGGCATTACCTAAATCAGCAAGCACCGTAAGCTTTACCATACTGTGGCATACATGTACCGTCTGTGGAGACAAGTAAACAATAATAAAGGACATTACAAAGAGGGGGCGACCCGGTTGAAAATGTTTGCTTCGCGAGTGCAACATTTTCATTTATATTTAAGCAGGAAGCAAAATCAGTATTTCTATTTGAAAGTCTGTCTTTTTAATTAATTGGGGGAGTTTTTTTTTCAATAAATGAATAACTTGCACGATTTCCCCCGCCCCAAAAATTCCAAACCCATACCCCCCTTTCCTCTCGCTCTCAAAATGGTCAATAACTTTATAGCACCTCGCAATACTTAACATTTTTTATCCCTTAAGGGCATCTCTAGCAACATCCATTTCAGTTATGGCATGTCAGATCAATCTGTACATGTACCGATACCGGAAATATTACAGTTCTCTACGGATAGTGGGAACATTTTACACATATAACTCTTTCTAATATAAGTTATGTTTGTAATAATTGTCGCACCGCTTTTTATTCCCTAATGCCAAACGGCAGAGTTGGAAAAATTATTTTGATATCAAGCACAAATAAAGCTTGTAACTCTCTTCCGATCCTTACTTAATATGAATTTCGGAAAATCAAAAGCCATTTTCTTTTGTTTGCTTGGTAAAATAAATATAGGCTGTAGGTATTTTTCTAATGAATGCAGTGCTGTCGTACCAATTGCTATTAACAATTGAGTTTTTGCCGTCTTTCCGAATACTTTCATGCAAGTTTTATGTTATTTTTTTTTTTTTTTTTGTGTTTAATGTAGTTGTGTTTATTTCAGTCATCTGCATCCTGTCTCATGTTTGTATTCAATCCATGTACTTCCAAATTTCTATTATTCATAAAAACAAAGGCAGGTCCGTCGCGGGTGGTGGATTGGGGGGGGGGGGGCAAGTGTTTTGGAAATGACAAGCTTTGAGCGGAGATACCATTTGCTCGGAAAGAAGGAGACTCACGTCTTCATAGTTTATTTTCATACATTACAACATAAGTTTTGGACACAAAAAATCCCGTTATTTTGATCTTGAATTGTCACTGCATATTGAAAATTCTGAAAACGGTAAGTTTTAAGGTCCAATCGGGAGACAGACAGAACAGTGGGAGAGTACGAAATGTATGATGAAATATTGGGAGTCACCAGTCAAAAGCGGAAGCGTTTACACCTATATAGATGTATTTTTTTTTCCAAACTTTCCAACATTAATTAACTACTTTTCTTGGTAAAAATTTCTAACAGACACGTGTCATTTGTTATTTTTCTCATTTTAAAATACATATTTTAAAACTTCGCAAATACATGTTTTATAGAAATTATTGATTTCTGCTAAATATAATTTATAAGTTTACCAACAATGATTTGTACATGTACTTGCTTATTATAATAATGTTTTACCGAATGTTCCCAGAAATTATACACAATTTATAGAATATGCGTTCGAATCCTCTTCTTTAGAAAAAGAAATAATAGTGAAAATTGGTCGATTTATAGGTTTGCCTCTAGTTATATATTGGTATGTGTACTGTGAATAATGCAAAGAATCACCTACCAGGGGACCACCACAAAATCTTAGATTAATACATTGTAATGCACAAATTAAGGCACATAAAAACGGTAATTAATTTTTTTCCACAGGCGCTCCTTTGAAACCCTTTTAAGAAAGGATCATAAAAGATAGACATAATTTGGTTCGCACACCACCAATAAGAAGACATTATCTCCGCTTTTTTAAATTCGATCTCTTTGTAGATATATTAATTTTTTCGGGTTCTATCTAAAACGTTCAAAATCGTTAAATGTACAAATATAAAGTCCGCATAAAAGTTTGACCACAATAGTACGGTAGCCCATTAGTGTCAGGTTTTCACTTATTTTTAATCGTTATAACGACTTAGTATCACGTTTAAATGACTTACTATCTCGTTAAACGAATTACTATCTCGTTATAACGACTTAGTATTTCGTTATAACGACTTAGCATTTCGTTTAAACGACTAAGTATCTCGTTATAACGACTTAGCATTTGGTTTAAACGGCGTAGTATCTCGTCATAACGACATAGCTGACTCGTTTAAACGACTTTGTATCTCGTTTGAACAACATAGCTTACTCATTTAAACGACTTAGTATCTCTTTATAACGACGTAACTGACGTTTTAACAACTTAGTTTATTTGTTATATTAGAACGAGACTATCACATGCCGCACAGTTTTCAAGTCGTTTTACCAGATACTTTGTCATTATAAAGAGATATTAACTAGTTTAAACGAGATACCAAATTGTATCAGAACGAGACTGTCACATGCTGCGCAGTGAATAAGTCGTTGAAACGAGTTAGCTGAGTTAGCTATATGTTTATAGCGAGATACTAAGTCGTTTTAACGACTTAAAAATAAGTGCACACCTGGCACTAGTGGGCTTTCGTTAGGAGGCGATAATATGTACTTTGGAAGTTGATTTTGATTATTTTGTCTAATTTTCCAGAGGAACGTTTACACATTTTATTCGTTTAAAGATAGTAATCCTTCAAAAGGAATTATGGAGTGTGCGATATACGTTTCACATAAGGCAATCATGTGGTGAGAAAATGGTTAGGACGTTCCGATTGATCAACTTTGTGTAATGTTACTCATAGTTTCTTACAAGTGTAAAGATGAATTAAAAACAGTCATTATTTGAGATTTTTTACACCAGAGCCCTGTCTGCTGCCTATTCAGAACTTTAAAATTTATTCTGAATCGGCACCCACCTCCCACGGCGTGGACGTAGGGTTGGATTTTAGGAGGCAAAATTGTTTACAACATATTTACTTTTACATTTTAATATATATTAAAGTTATTTACATTATTTACAAATATTGATAATTTTAATTTCTAGTAAAAAGGCTGATTTTAACCGCTTCGTTGTAATTGTAATAAGTAGGAACAACTGAAACCGTCACAGTATCTATTCCTTTAACATAAACATGGTTAATCAAGGTTCAACCTTCAGTTGTGTCAAAGGAAATTGTTTGTATCCATGACGGTTCATGTGATAAAGTATAGTAGTATCTCCTTTAAAAATATCTTGATTAAAATCCCCAACGACAACAATCTTTGAAGACTGCATTTGTAGTGTTCCCAAAATATTTCCAAGTTGTGTTATAAAGGCAGGTATGCTGTATTGCTGTGTACGATAAATTGTACAAACTACCACATCAAGGTCTTTTAAAATAAACACAATCATTTCCATATTACATCCTGGCATTTCTATGATTTGAATGTGTTTTGTTTGTCTCGAGAATAGGCCAACACCTCCATGTTGCAATTTGTTAAGATGTTCGAAAAGTTCGCAACTGGAATCATAAGACGCTGAAGTGGCAAGTGAGTAAAATCAAAGCCAGTCAATTTCACGGAGTCTTTTCTATCACTAAGCCGAGTTTCAGCTATGCAGATACAATCTACAGATTCAAAATCACTATTGCAACGAAGATCTTCTAGATAATTTTTTAGCCCTTGAATGTTGTGGTATATGATTGATATGCCGATATTTTCTCCGTCAGTGTCTTCAGTTGTTTCAGTTAAATACTTTGGCATGCATTGAATACCATCAAACACCTCTTTATTGTAATATATCGTTTTTGTTAACGTTCTGTCATCAGTTTCTGAAAGGTATAAGCCATCTAATGATGTCACTCGACTCAAACCTACATATGCTTGCCCATATTCAAAGCACTTGTTTATACCAACAACACATTCTTGAACGGTTAGTCTTTGAACTTTATGTACTGTACAAGCCCAAGCCAACTGTAATGGATACTGTTTTTTAACTACATATTGTGATGGAACATCTTCTGTGCAGGCCTTGATACCAATGCATATCTTTTCTTGAATTGTTTTCTGTAATTTTGAATTTCGACTGATTTTTTTGTTGTCAAAACAAAAACAATTTCTGGTAGAGACAGTGCGGAGCCTTGTTTGACTTCCATAACTGTTCTTATTGCTCCATTTACTAAACCATCTTTAATGTCTAGAATTCTTAATAGCATTACTCTTGCTCCCTCTGCAAGTAATAATGATTCTATGAGACCTTTTGTCTTATCTGTAAACTTTGACATTTTATGGATTAACTTTCCACTTGCTTTGTTCTTTACGTAGTCTTCTGCTTCAAGACATTTCATTTCTGAGCTAAGCTTCAACAGCATTTCATTATTATGAGATTTTACTTCGCTATTTGTAGGAAAAATATGAAGGGCTTCATCTGGGACTTCCCTAATGCAGCTCTTCAAGGCTTCTAAATCATTTTCTAATCATTCATCGTTTTTACCTTTTATTCGTAATCTTCCTAAGAGGTCAGCAAAAGTAGAATCGCCACGCTGTCTCATAACCTCTTTCAGTTCAACAACTTTGAATAAGTCATGCCAAAGGTGTTTTAGAGGATTTGAAGCATCATTCACAAACAAAACATCGGTTTTGATTGGTGGTAACTGAGAAAGTCCCCAACAGCTAGAAACTCCACCAAAAAGACATTCTTCTGACATCTTTTTCAACTGTCTCAATCTCTGATGAATGAAGAATAACAAGCGTTTATTCACCATTGACATTTCATCTATTATTAAAATTTTCAACCCTTCTAACTTTGACCTTAGAGAATTTATCTTGTCTTCACTCAAGAGAACATTGTTAAGAGACTGATATTTGTTGATTCTAAGAATGCTATGAATAGTGAATCCACTAATGTGGCTGTTGGAGCTGTTAACAATACGGTTGGATTGTCTGGATTTTCTACAAAAATCTTGTTGCTTCATAATACAAACATTTAATGAAATAACTTTTTCCTGTACCTCCACCACCCGTTATGAATACGTGGAATGGGTCAGAGGATTCTCTGTTTGCTATTTGTATACACCAATCTCTAACTTTAATAAATATTTTTTCCGAGTTTCATTCAATCTTCTAAGCAGAGGCACAATTTCATTACTTTGGAAAACAGCCGATTCAAAATGTGTGTCTTCATTATCTGGCACAGCTTCATCATTAGAACAAAGGTTGATAGTATTCCTTCTTCTAAGCATTCTAGTCTTTCAAGTTCAGATTCAGGACATAGGGTAGCCCATGCATCTTCTAAGCATTCTAGTCTTTCAAGTTCAGATTCAGGACATAGGGTTGCCCATGCATCTTCTAAGCATTCTAGTCTTTCAAGTTCAGATTCAGGACATAGGGTTGCCCATGCATCTTCGTGTACACTATTGTTTTCTAGTTCTTTTTCTGCCAATACAAGTTCATTTCCAATTTTAACAACCTCTGACCTATTTAAATCAACCACACTCTTCACACTAACAAGTTCATCGCTCTCTCTAAGTTTCACATAACCATATTCATAGAAATTTTCATAGGTTTCAAACTGGTTTGGTTTCAACTGGCCCTGTGTACGATATGGCAAAAACAGTTGCAACATGCTCTGGTGATATTGTTCAGGAGATACTTCAACGAAGAACCGCGGATATTTAATGACTGAACGTTGAGTTATTGCCCTTTGTCTGATATAACCTATCTCTTTGCCTAGTTTGAAAGTAGTATTCCCATTGATTTTCTTAGGTATTTGTGACTTTGATAGGACACTGTATTCGGAACAGAACTTAGCTAAGCTCATAACTTCGAAATTCCTGGTCTTTCTTTATACCTATCGACAACACTTGTCATCCAGATATCTTAGTCATTGTCCTGGCCATAACTGTTTTGCTTAAACCGTTTTAATGGTATACTCATTCTGTATGGATTTTCACCAACTGGAATAAATTCCACTTTTCTGGAGCATTCTTTCAGCTTCAAGCCAGTGACTCTGAACACCGCTTCTTGAGCCGAAATTTCTCTGTGATGCATATATGCTGTTCCGATTTTTTTTTCATAGTGCTTTGAGCATCTAAGTTTCCTTCTTGAGCTTCAACCTTTGTTTGTCGTAATAACAGACCGAGCTCCCGCTCTCGTTTTGTAATATAATCAATAATATACACGATACATCTGTTAGCAAACCCATGCAGGTCCGGGTGTCAAAAGAATAGGCCTGCAGCAGCGACTAAATAGTGCTCAGAACCTTAGCCGGGGGCTAGGGCCCTCTGCCCACAGAGCAACTGGGTTGTGTGCCCAGGTGGTGGAATGGGGTACCCCTGGCGTGTTACATGATGGGGTTGTTGAGCTATAATACGGAAAACCTGACCGCAAACCATAGTGGTGCACTGTGTTGGGAATGATGCCACGTTCCTCACACGTTAAAGAACCTACTGTGGTATTCTCCCGGAGTAGGAACCATAGGGCTCCGCCAGAGGAGGCTAAATTGCCCGACCCTACCCACCTCTCCCTATTTCCAGTGGCAATCAAAATTTGTCGACCCCATTGTTCTTGTGTCCCATCCTTTTTTCATTTCATCATCATTTCATGTTCATTTTACCATCAATTTCATGTTCATTGTCTGAATATAGCTGAAATATTGCTGCTCGGACGTTAAACCCCAACAAACAAACAAACACTGTGAACGCGAACCAGTAATCGCTGTTTATTGCACTGATCTTATTCATATTTGCCTGAGACAGATCACCCAGCCAAGGCGTTTACATACATTTAAAGTACCTTAAAAGAAGTGAAATAAACTAGAACAATTGTGAGCTATGCTTACTGTACAATTTTGTCTTGGGTGGACAATTTTATATAATTTTACATAGAGTTTAATCAACGTAACCTACCATTCAACTGGAGGAAGTTTCAGTAAATGATGCTCCAGATGTTCCAACAGGTTTGTAAATTTATGTGCATTACTTTTTTGCAACTTAATACCCCCATCCCTCGTATGATAACATGTACATTCTGACCTCTATAATGATTTGAATCAAATTATAAAGTAGGAGGTGCACATCGGTAACATGTAATAAAGATTCTGTTAAAAGTTTTAAGAGTTACAGATGAGAGATGCCCTCATGGCCCCATATCAACACGCAATATGTAACCCCCAACTTGATACACCAGAAGGACTCGGTTCGTTTGCACCTGTTTCGGGCCTCGTTTAGCATATTTTCTTGACCGAATTGATATAAACCGAACATACCCCTTCGTTTATACAATCAACAATTTATTATTTTTTAGATTAAATTGTTTTTAAATGATTGATTGATTGTTGGGGTTTAACGTTCGACAGCAATATTTGAGCTATATTCAGACGATGAACATTAAATAGTTTTTAAATAGAGAAATTATTAGATGATGATGTAATGGTAGGTAGAGTTTCAATTAAAAACACAGTACCGGGTTATCTTTTTCTTTCTTTCAGGCTCTTCATCTTTTTGCCCTAACTTGACTAAACATAAATGTTATAAATATAATATCGGAGGTACTGTCCTTATATTTATATAATTTACTACGTAATGAACAATTCGTATGTTATTTGTAATAATAAAGTGTATATTTTGGCAAGATTCATACCATAATGTCCTTACATGACAGTATACCATACGTACATCTCGTTTCGTCTAAGTAGTCAGACTTAACATTCATAATGTGAACGTCTACTAGGCATACGATCATATGTACTAGGCACAGCAGTATTACTTGTACTAGGCACAGGATATTTTGCAACTGTTGACCTAGTGAAAAAGGTATGATGAGTAACTTATATATAAAAATAAGACATGTGAAATAATAATTCGAAAGAGAGAATAACCAAAATATGATCACGAGTTCTGTGCACGAGTTAAATGCGTTCTTGGTACTTGATCATATTTTGGTTATTTACGATAACCAGTTGATTATACTATTTATTATATAGATTTACTCCACTATTCGTTCCTATTTTCAACTTTAGTTTTAAATTTTGTGAAACGCGGAATGATATTGGTGTTGTGACGTTTTGTGCCGTGTTGGCGAGAGTGAAATTATCGAAAAAAGAAACAGAAAGAATTAAAAACAATTAAAATGGACTAAGTAATAAAAATGTCCACTGTAATGACTATATAATTCAATTAAATCTGTAACAGCCTTCTGATTGCTTGATTCTCTTTAGGCAGACCAGGTTTTTTTGTATAACCTGGCTTGAAAATACGACGATATCTAGGTTACAGACCACCAATTCAACCAATGAGCATTGGAACGTACGCAAAAATAGTCCTACGCAGAAATTACCCCTGTTCCTCATAGTGCTGTGAAAAAAGTTCTCATCTTATTTAAATAAATTAAACAGTTTCTGAAAGGAACAACATTTCTGTACAATTTATAGGTGCATTTTGCTTCTTGTGATGTGAAGCCTAATCTCCATAATGATTTCTATATATACCCCTATCTTGTGAAAACACTGGGATTTCCCATGCTATTTATAGACCCTTCACTTCCGGTGACCAGTACTACACTGCAAGTCTGCTAACCCCACATGCCATTCTGAGGATTGTGAGCTGACATATGTAGAATCATGCTGATATATAGTCCTCTGCAGGTTAAAGTTAAGGTAAAGTCCAGAGAAGCCATTGAATATTGTGAAATTAGCATAGAAGCCTATTGGAAGTGGAATTAGTGGTTTCTAGCCTTAACGTCGATCGGTCCGCAATCCGCTATTCAAATAATCTCAAACAAAAAATAACGTTTTGACTGCTAAAAAATTAATAATGAATTCATTAGAACTTAAATTGTAAGAAATGTTTCTGATTTGAACAGGTTATACATTTAGACTAGTTAACACTTTTTATAAACCGCTTCGCGCAAACCAGTTTATTTCCACTGTAAAATGTAGGACTAAGGTCTATTTTCCAAATGACAAATATCTATATATATCTATATATTGGTGTATGGTCTATTTCTATGAAGAAACGTGTACAAACTATTATGATATTAACGGTTTTCCATCTTTCTAGGTAGTATTCTAATGGTGTATTAAACATAACATGAATTAAACACCTTACTAACTTCCTCCTTCAGAACCAGTCTTGTTGGTCTACAGTCCTCGTTTTTTACTTTCATTGGATAGCCTGTACAAATTGGTACTACCATAACTTTTTTTTAAATATGATACAACTACGATAAGTAATTATTTTAAAAGTGTGGTTACTAGTATTCAGAGATTTTAAGACTAAAATTGTAGTATATGACGTTCATTAAAATTATATGCTGGGTAACTATGCAATTTTTCATCATAATTATATTCATTTAGCACAGGTACTGTATAAATATTAACGGTGTTTGTCAAGTTACAATATCATATAATGAATTGTGTTTGTAGTGTGGCAAAAATATTCAATAAGTTCAAATGTTATATTTAAACATTAAAATATTTTAAAAAAGGGGACGCATTAAAATTTAGTTCTTTTTTCTAAATGCAGACCCGTGCAGGTCCGGGTGTCAAAAGAATAGACTTGCAGCGGCACTAAGCTTGTCATAAAAGACGACTAAATAGTGCTCAGAAACCTAGCCGGGGGCTAGGCGCTCTGTCCACAGAGCAACTGGGATGTGTGCCCCACGTAGTGGAATTGGGTATCCCTGGCATGTTACATGCTGGGATTGTCAGGCTAAAAACCTTGCCGCAAACCATAGTGGTGCACGGTGTTGGGAAAGGCCCGATCTTACCCATCCCTCCCTTTTTCTAGTGGCAATCAAAATTTTTCGACCCTATTATCCTTGTGTCCTATCCTCTTTCTTTCATCTCATTATCATTTCATGTTCATGTTATCATCCATTTCATGTTCATTGTCTGAATATAGCTGAAATATTGCTGCTCGGACGTTAAACCCCAACAATCAATCAATCAATTTTCTAAATGTCTACATTTCTTTCAAGAAAATAACACATGGCACGCAATATCAAATTTTCGATTGTTCTTTCGAACGCAATTTCAAATTTTCGATACTGTTTTTTCGAACACCACTAAGTTAGTAGTATTTGGCCAATCGGGAAACATAATTGCGATCAAGTGAATTACGTTTCCAGAGAAGAGCGTCCTTAAGGTCAAAGGGTAAAAAGCAAAACTATACCGTTGCGTCGGAAAAAAACTTTTCTTTAATCAGTATGTGGTGTAATGTATGATTACTTATAAAATTCCCACCTATGATGTTCTTCAACAATTCTTCTTGGGCCTTGCAAAAATATGGCAGAGCTTTAGCAGTTCCAAATATACTTGGAACACTTTCTCTCCCAACACAAATCCCTCCACACTCGTTTCCAAGGGATTCAAGCACGGCACACTAAATGATGAAATAGGTAAACAAACAAATTTCACGGTTGTTCTAAGATTATTTTTTGCATTCTTTTCCCGGTCAATTGCGAAAGATTGCATTCCTGTCCCAATTCTTCAAAGACAGTTATAATGGAATAAACATGAGATGGCACAATATGCGTTAACATCTTAATTTTATAGGAGGCGTCATTATGTTTTAGTACATAATGTATTTGCAGGGGGTGGATCCAGTATTTTAGATTAGGATGGGGTGCACAGTTCAAATTTCGCTGAGCGGAGCGAGCCGGAAAATTTTTTGAGGTTACATATTTGAAATATTCTTCTAGATTGGGTGCAATGTAGATATCTTTTGTACTAAAATTATCATGAAATGAAAGTTTCAACCTAAAAGCGCCTAAATCTACCCCTGACAACCTGTGCATTGCAAATTTTAGCTGGGGGAGGGGGCGCAGGCCCGCCACGCCCCCGCCTGAATCCGCCCCTGATTTCAGCCCAAATCGATTCATAATCAATGGATGACCGATCGACGTAAATGACGAGACAGTATACAAAGCCAGGTTATACTAAATAAAATGATTGGTTTGCAACAGCCAATCAGAAAGCTTTGTTCAAAATCCAATTAAATCATAGCAAATGATATTTACAGATGTTGTTATTATCTTGAGATGATGAGTGATGACATGATTTGGACCCATATTAAAAAGAAGGTCCATCCTTCTTTCCCTTGAAATTGCTTCGACCTCGGCTTTATCTTCTGCTGTGGCATTTTTCAACAGCAGCTTTAAAAAGTGAGGATCGATGTGCTAGTTCATGTAAAAATAACAAATAGCAGTAAAATGTTCTTATTTAACTTAGGGCTGTTCCATCAAAATCTAAATGGGAAAGGCGGATGCCATTTTTTTTTAATTTTTCTCTCTCTTGATGGGGAGGGGTGGGGTAAAATATTTAGTTTATATGTTGGTTAGGGTATTTTGGAAAAAAAAATGAATTGTGTTAGTATGGGTGAAATGTCATCTCTAAAATTCAATACACATAGGGGTTGCTAGATTTTGATGCTCTGTTTTACCAAAATTTAATACTACTTGTGCGTTTTTAAACTGATTGATCATTAATTTTCTTTTTTTTATTTTATATTTGCAGGTGGTGGGCGTATCATAAGAATCTATATGTTGGGTGTGAAAATCGGTGACATTTTTTTTATATTGGTGGGGGATATTTTACAAGTTTTGCCCCCTCCCCATGTAAATTTAAGTGGAACAGTCTAGTTTATTCACCTCTTTAAACGCGCTCTGCCATTACATTGTATGCTGATGGACCTCGTTTGTAGGGGAGCCTTTTCCTTTGGCGATCTTTTCCCCCTCGAACCTTAGCGTTTCTGTTACCAATCCACATCTAGAATGAGATAAATTATAGAGTTTGAGAAGTTATTTTTTCTCCATTTCGTTTTCATGTAGATTTTGTCTCAAAGTTGATCTTTCGTTGTCATTAATATTTCATCTATATGTATAAATGTTAAAATTTATTAAATTGCTTTACCCAAAAATTACCTTAATTCTGTCTTCACTGCAGAAAAACTCTTCTGCAAGATTCTTGATTTTTAACCTGACAGGATTTGCTGATATTTTTCATGCCATCTTGATATGATATGATATGATTTATTTCGACTAAATATCAACATATTACATGTGTTACACAATTTACAACATACATATACACAATATAAACTACAAATATATATTGTCTATAAAATTTTAAAAGTATAAAAGAATTGAACTGTCAAAAATATAGAACCCAAGACGTTGATATCTAATCAAGGATGGCCCATGAAAGCTAAATAGCTTATTTACAATGGGGTCCTCATAGAGTAAAAATCTTAGAGGTGAACAAAAAGTATAACAATTCAAAACTTTAGCAGGGTATCTTGAAAGGAAACAAATCACTAGTATTATGAATAAAATCTAAAAACTATTAAGTGTTCAAAGAAGAGTTCATTGCTGTTGACCAAAGGTAGTGTCCAGGCGGCAAGCGCCACTCTGCAACAGTAACAATGGTCCTCATCCAGTACTCATCTTCAAACACTCGAAGTACTGACGTACAGTAAAATCCACTGTATTACAATATAATAATGAAACTATTTATGCCGAGCTTGCTTCAATTGATCAAATAAAAAATCTTTTACTCCTAGTTTGAACGCATCTGAATTTTTAAACTCTTTAAACTTGCTGGTAAATTGTTCCAGTCTTTAATTGCATTATAATAAAAAGATTGAACAGTTGGCCCCTTTATAATTGGAACATAAAAATTATTTTCACTAGATCTGGTAAAATGGTTATGACAATCTCGAATTCTTGTGAAATTACAATTCATATAAGATGGTGATTTTCTATTAAATATTTTATAAACATGGTTTAACCTCATTTGTCGTACCCTGTTTTCCACATTAAGAATACCAACGTCTTTAAATATATTAAAATCTATGTTATGTCTAGAGTCCAGGTTTTTAATAAATCGAATGACTTTGTTTTGAACAACGTGAAGTTTATTTTTTAATTTTTTATTGAGACCAGCATACCAAGATGAACATGCATAGTCGAAGTGGCACTGAACAAGTGCCACACTCAGTGACTTCCTGGACTCCTCTGATAGACATTTAGCATTTCGGTACAGGAACCCCAGTCTTGAGCTAGACTTTTGGACAATATTTTTAACTATAGACTCCCCAGACAAGTATTGATCTATGTTTAAACCCAAATATTTTAGGCTTGTCTGTGAATCTATTGTATGGTCGTTGCATTTTACACTAAACCGGGTAAGTTTCTTTAACTTTCTTTTGGAGCCAAACATAATGCATTCTGTCTTACCCAAATGCAACGACAGTTTATTGTCCACCAGCCATCGACTATAAGACTGGAGTTCCTGACCCAGTCTGGATGATATAATACCGGGATCTCTATGTGAGTATAAGATTGCACTGTCATCAGCGTATAATAAAAGTTTGCATTGTGAGCTGATACTGGTTGTCATAATATTGACATAGCACAGAAATAAAAGAGGGCCTAATATACTACCCTGAGGTACGCCACAGGTTACATTCAAAAATTCAGATTCTGTTCTGTTTATGACGACTTTTTGTTTTCGATCTGATAAGTACGATTGAAACCATTTTGTGGAAGAGACACCAAGAGATTTTAATTTGTGGCAGAGAATGTTGTGGTCCACTGTGTCGAATGCTTTTTGTAGGTCGAGCATAATCATTCCTGTGTATAAACCATGAGATGTTTGTGTTTTTATATGGTCTAGTAGGTGTATTAGACATGTGTCGGTTGAGTAGTTAGATCTGAAGCCTGACTGTAGGTCGTACAATAGGTTATGTTTTACCAAATATCTCTCCAGTTGTGAATATATGGATTTTTCTAGTATTTTTGATATCACAACTAGTATGCTTACAGGCCTGTAATTACCGACATCCAACCTGCTGTTTTTCTTATAGATTGGACAGACACGTGCTAGTTTCATGTCATCAGGGACAATGCCACTGGTAATAGATAAGTTTATAATAAATGTAATAGGTTTATTCAAAACGTGTGCTCCGTCTTTAAGAAATCGTGAGGGAATACCATCCAGACCCGTACTCTTTGTAATATTCAGAGATTGTAGTTCTTTAAAAACAAATTCCTCCGTAACAGGAGACAGTTCTAAACATAAATTATTCATGAAAACCTTTCTATAAAAATTTTGGAAAATATTTGAGCTGTAATTGTAAAACCCTTTAGCTGCTGGCAGTTTTGCAACTAGTTTTCAGCTACAGTAGTGAAGAAGTTGTTAAAATGATTGGCAATTGTGCGAGAATCATGACAGCTACTGTTTTCAATATTTAAAACAATTTTTGAAGTATCTTTTTGCTTATTACTATAACCCAGATTTCTAAATTGTTCCCATAATTTTTTGGGGTTATTTTTATTCTCTTCTATCTTATTTTCAAAATAACAAGATTTTACACTGTTTATCATTCTTTGCACCTTGTTCCTCAGTTTACAGTAATTTGAGTAGTCCTGATCACAACCTGATCTTTTAAAAATAGAAAAATACTGATCTCTCTCTGATATTAACTCAAGTATTTCTGATGTTATCCAAGGTTCAGTTTTCTTTTTAACCTTTATTTCTCTTATCGGAGCTACCTCATCTAATGTAGATAAAAATAAATCTTTGAAAATGCCCCAAGCTTTGTTAACATTTCTACAAAGATATAATTTTGACCAGTCTACTTTGGTCAGCAACTCTGTGAAAATATCTTTATCATAATGAGTTGTCCACAAAAGTAATGTCACTTTTTTATATATCTTTCTTGTACAATATGTCAATAAATGATCACTTAAACCAATGGGTAAGACACCAGATTGGCTTATATTTTCTTTTATATTTCAGATAATGTGATCTAACAATGATGAATGTTTGTCTGTTATTCTAGTAGGTTCATCAATAATCTGTTTCATATTATGTAGGCTGAGGACACTGTTATAGTTTTTGTACCCAATGGAGTTATTTTGCAACCAGCATATATTGAAATCTCCAAATATGTAAATTTCATGTTGTGGGTTAAGTTTATTTAGGATTGCATCAAATTGTTCCAAAAAATCATTCTGCTTTGGAGGTCTATAAACACAGCCGATAACAATTGGCTTAGATCGTGGGAGGAGGATATCAACCCAGATGGCCTCAATATTGTCGGAATGTAAGTCATTTCTACCAGAAAAGGCAAGGTCTGACCTGATGTAAATGCAAACGCCACGGCCATTTCTATTTCTGTCAGAACGAATTAAGCTGTATCCGTCTATGTGTATTTCGGAATTCGTAATGGAATTATCTAGCCACGACTCAGTAATTGATATAGTCGCAGCTCGTGTTTTTTCTGCAATAATTCTCAATTCAGAAATTTTTGTGAGTAACGATCTTGTGTTACAGTGAATGAAGTGAAGTCCTTTTGATTTAAAGGAATTATAGCATTCATTGTCTTCTCCTGAAGGACTGCTAGTGATGCCGTGTGATTCATTACTAACTATATCATCTTCTAATTCGATATCTGATCCGTCGAAAGGAAGGTTCGATAATGTGCACTTGTTGCATTCATAGTTAATCGATACGTTGTTTTTTACCAGTTGTGCATACTGGCTCAAAGAAATCGATTTAGTACACTTTAAGTGGCTCTTTTGTTTACATCTGACACAGGGTACTGCCTTACTTGTAGCAATTACCCCCTTCTGACAAATGGAACAAGGGAATTTTGATATTCTGGATTTTTTCGTCTGACTTTTTGAAGCTGGGCCGGGCTGCGGGTGAATATCCCCACTTTTTAGCAGCGTTATAATCATAAAAAGTTTTATCGAAGGTTCTTTGTATGACAAGTTAATGTTTATCTTATTATTGTACGATGATTTCAATGTTGGTTTGTTTACACTCATCAGGGTCATAATCGAGGACAATGAAAAGTTTTTGTTGTTAATTGATACACATTTGGTAAAATCAGCTTGTAAACTATCTTTCTTTGAATATCCAAATATCTGATCATCTTTTTTGTCAAAAGAAAGGAGCTGACGTAAAAAATACTAGTGAACAAATTACACCTTTACCACCTGCCGCCATCTTGTTACCTTGTTCTTGTTACCATCTTGCCAAGCTAATTCAAGCTGTTCTTTCTCCTCTGTGGTAAAGTCCACCCTCTTTTTAATGTAAAATAAACATTATTTTAGTATTAAAGATTTTCTTGTTGTTTTCTTGATTTAATTTTGCTACAACGGTTAATATCAGTAATTACATGTAGTACACAAAGGCAGTAAATGAGATGTAAGCTTGATTAAAAAAAACCAAAAAATTATCAATACCGCTTTGATACTTTGCATCACCTTTTTTCTCCTGCAACTAATATTAAAAATCGGTATAGAATTTCCCTATGATAAAGCAAAAATGTTTCATAAGTTTGCAATATAAAACTTTGAGTCAAAATTTTCTTTAAGATTATATAATTTAAGAGATAGCGTGCTATTTGCTTTTTGATAATACTATTTGTATATAATTGTATGCAAGGCGCTAAACAAGTGTAACGCAGAGTATTATTACTTAGTGCTTTCTATCGAATTTATAACATCGCTTTAAAGAAGAAGGAATATTCTGTTTTTTCCCTGTCCGTCATTCTGTCTTCGGTCAATCCGTCCAAGAACTTTCGTAACATTTTTCTCATGGAGTTCTGATCACAAACACTTGCTATTTGGTATGCAGTCTCATTTAGTGGTCCTATACCACGCTTAACGATGTCGGTCCAGTTGATCAGTTTTTTAGAAAATGTGGGGCGTAGTTTTTTTTCTTGGACCTAGCATACAAATGATTACAAATTTATAGCACTACCCCCCCCCCCCAACCTTTGGGATCAATTCATTCAAATTTCATGATTGGGGGGGGGATCATTACTTTGTGTGATTTTTTTTAATGAAGACATAAGGGAATCTTATACCAGAATGCAACACTGAATATAAAGTTGTTAGTAGAAACAAAAAAGACTTGGTATCAAAATGACCGACTTCAGTACGAGTTTTTTCTTGATAAATATGTTTTAATGTTGTGTAGAAATTATTATTAGAAATTAAAAGCTTTCGCTTAATCTTTAGATACGTTCTATAATTGGACCCATTAAAATTAGTAGAAAACTTCTGTAAATATCATCAGAATGGTTAAACATAATACTTATTGAAATATTTCTGAATAAGTGATGAAATACGTGTAATCAGGGCAATCTAATTTAACTCGTATGAAATGAAAATATAAATATGAAAAGGGGCATTAAAAGAAATAAATAATAAGACTAGTATTTATGTTTGCGCTGCATACTACACCAATAGGGACCTGAAAGGGTTTGAACCAAACATTTTCCTGATGTCTGTACACATGCAATAAAAGGACGGCTGGTATTGTTTTAGGGGTAGTGAATTAAAGTGGCTGGTATTGTTTTAGGGGTAGTGAATTAAAGTGACTAGAAATGAGAGGCCAAAATAGAGGCCCGTAATAAATAGTGTACTGATATCGGAGTAATAACTTGACAAAAAGTGTTGTATCTCCTTGAAATAGTGCTACGATGTGGTACCTAAATGACACCTAATTTTGGTGGTTGTTCGTGTGTTGGAACTGTTCAGGACTTAAATGTGGTTCTGTATAAAAATCAGGCAGGGGATATTTCATATCTCAAGATGGTCACTGAAACTGTTCAAATACATTTGAATACATTAAAGCAACTGTTAACCTAAGTTAATTTCCTGTGATATGCTAGATCAATATATCGTGAAATATGTTTTGACTGGTTATGCTGCAAAAATTCTGTCGGGAAATCTTTCCCGTAATTTTATGAAATAGAACTCGCCAATTTCATGTACAATCTATATAATTTTTTATCTCAAAAGCGCAAGAATTAAGACTGATTTCCTGGGTTTTTATCATGCATGAATCACCTCCTGATTTGTATTTTATGGTGCTACATAAAACTGAATTCTTTGGGTTTCTGACATGCATGAATCACCTCCTGATTTGTATTTTATGGCGCTATATAAAACTGAATTCTTTGGGTTTCTGACATGCATGAATCACCTTCTGATTTGTATTTTATGGTGCTAGGTACAGTTTCTCCTGATTATTTTAACATAGCTATTCAGACTATTTGAACCCATTTCTGTATGTCGATGTTTCGAACGTAAGTATTTGTAATGGTTTAAATGGTATTTGTGTGTTTCTGAGAATATACATGTGGGAAAATTGTCTTAATCAAATAACCTGATTGCATGGTGGTTTTTATGGTCTTGTCTATCCTTGCGGATCTCGCAGGACCTCCCCTTGCAGGGATGGTGTTAGTGGAAGTCTGTTAGTAAATGGAGGTAGCGAACCCAAGCATTCGGGACATCTGACGGATGAATTCTGTCAGAGTATATCCATCTAGCGTCTGGGCTGCTCTGTTCACGCCCTGGCCCACACCCAGACCCCACGTGGCTCCTGGAGCTTTTCTTGCTCTTTTTAGTGATACATCATCTATTAATGTG
Organism: Perna viridis; assembly: GCA_037379345.1. Taxonomy (NCBI): domain Eukaryota; kingdom Metazoa; phylum Mollusca; class Bivalvia; order Mytilida; family Mytilidae; genus Perna; species Perna viridis. The sequence goes on along the minus strand of CM074524.1, from coordinate 27,810,266 downwards.
AAGTCTAGCAGTATTTATTATGATGACTTAATTTGTTCAGTTTGTTTTTTCTTTGTTATGAGCTATATTGTTCTATTTAACACTGCTGATAAATACTTCATTGAAGAGAGGTACACCTTATCCATACATATAAATTTTAAAATGTTTAAAGGTGTTTTGTATTGTGATGAATTGCAAAGCATTTAAAGTATACAATTATTTTGGAAAAAAAAGTTGCATTGAAAACAGTATATTATATATTATTTTTTTTGGTATTTTGATGAGCAATTTGTATTTCATTGCGTATACTATAAATTCATGCCAAGGGAGGTAATTTCAGTCTTATTAAGTAAATTTGCTTTTTAACTGGGAGTAACACTCGAGAGAAAACCTGTATATATATTAGACTTCTTATAAGTATATATATGCATAATGCATATATGTATAACCTGATATTTTATTTTATGTATTTAAAATTGAGACTAACCGGTGATTATAAAAATAGTGGGGTCGTCGTCATATTTCAATATTTCACGATAAAGAGAATATTAAGTAAAAAAATGGAAGAAAATGATATGGACAAAAATATTGTTAAAAAACTATACAATATAATTGTAACGTAAGGCTCGTACCACAGGCGCGGACCAAGCGAGGGGTTTAGAAAAAAGGTGGCCCATTTTTGCGCTAATTTTGCACTCAATTACCCAGTTTTCAACCAAAATTTGCCACTGGACGATGAATGAAATTATAACATTTCTGAGGGCATGCAGTGGATTCCGGATAAGAATCCACTTTTAAGACAAAATTTGATATTATAAATGTGGTGGAGTGGATATTTTGTATATTACAGTTATTATTTTTATCTTTGTATTTCTGATAAATAAATAAATTTACTTAATTATATAAATTGTGTTCATTCTTGCTATACATGTATTCTTATGTGCATTGCATTCATTGTAATGAATGGTCAGAGATCGTTCCATGCCTCAGAGATTCCACTAGTTGTTTGCTATATGTTGATTTCATGGTTGAGTGCATCTTCGTAGCAAGTGCTCTCTATTCCTATACTCTTAGGTTTTATCATTCTATTTTGGGAAAACTCTGTCTTTTTATTGTTCATTTTGGTCATGTGTCACATTTGGAGGGAAATTCTATTGTTTCTTTCTATTGACAACCTGATATGTGATTGATTGGCAGACATATTAATTGCTTGTTAACTTTATTAAATTATTTTGGTTTCTGCATTTATTTATAGTGGACAACTTTTCTGTATTTAGGCTTGTACTTATTGATGAGCTCATGATGTAGATCCCACATTTGTAACTATTATTTTCTGAGGAGAAGACCTTTGTACCATATTCCAGGGTTACTAGTATATATTTATACATTGTTACTGTTGATATGATTGGTTGGAAATACAATACACATCTTGAATCAATGCCTCGAGTTTAGTTATTCCTAAATGGTGCTACAGCCACTAGGTTACATTAATGCAAAAATGATCCATTTTTTTCATAATATCTACCGTATTGATTTAAGATAATAATATAATGAGATACAATTATAAAGGTATTTCATTGAAAATTTAAATCGTTATGGGAATTGAAGACTATACTGACAAGTTTTTTTTTTTTTTTTTTCACCTCGTGGCCGGTGCCACCGAGAAAGCCTATAATGTACGGTTTCAAACTATTTATACTATGGTATTAGCATAATATGGATTTTGAAGACGCCACATTATCTCCTGTCTATACAAATCTGTAATTTCCATTTCTACACTATTAACTATGTTAAAATATAAGTATATTTGCAAAAAAATGAAAAGTTGTTCAAATTCTGTTGCAGGTATTGATATAATGGCGATGACAACAATGACGTCAGAGAAAGAAGGGTGTCTATCGGTTCCATACCAGCATCACATGTTTAACTTTGTTACCACTACTAAGAGACTTTGTTAGACCGTGTGGTCCATAGGTCTTTATTTGTTAATTCTTTTATGAGATTGAAAAAAACTGACACATTTCTTATATTATAAGGTAAAAGTATATGATTGGGTGTGTCGGTGGGATACGTCCCTTTGAAAAACTTGCTAAAATGTCTTGCATTCCGGAAATATGAAAAACTACTATTGATCGGTATTAGCCAAAGGTAAACACCAGTTTACTCCTATACAAAACCATTCTTTTCCATTTTCTTATACCCACCTACCTGAGGAAAAAACACAACATATTCTATTTAAAACAAAATGAAATTGCACCAACATCTAAAACTTTAAAAGTCAAGAAATTGCAGATTTGTTTGATCTCCTCTACTTTCAAATTGGAGGTAAGTGAATACTCAGTACCTGTAGAGGTTAGACAGGTACTGATTTAAATAATTGTCAAGATAAACCTCGTGTAAAGCTAATATAGAAACTATTCCAAGCGTGTTTTTTTGTTTATACATTTTTATAAGAAATTTATAATATCACAAATACATTTTTCATCTGCAAAGAGCACAATGTTTATACTCTTAGCTTATGACTACCTATAACCCTTACCATGCGTGAACCGTCTTTATATTAAGCTGTTTTTTGATTTTTATATTCTGGCAATTTAAGCTTTGGATACACAATATCATTCTTCAAACTATATATATTTGATTTTACTTTTATAATACTATCGAATATATATATATATTTGTGCAAAGGTTCAAAATCAGCAGTTATCAGGAGTTTCTATAGAAAATTCTAGAAATTTCTGAATCATCTAAATACGGAAAAATCAGGAGTCTCTTGACAGACTGCAATCAAGTCACTCGATGCATAAATATGAGTTGAAAAATGTTGTGATAAAACAGTGTTTCTCTATATTTTTAATTGCCCTTGCATTCATAAATGTTACAAGGTATAAAAAGTGTAAAATTAAAGTTTTGGTTTTGTCTGCAAAAACATATGTCTCTCCCAATCAAGGATTTTTTCAAAAAGTTTTGAGATCACAGGGCATAACTCCAAAAATTTGGGGATCATAATTTCTTGGCGATATGCACAACTGCATATTATGTTTTTGCTACATTTAAAATTTTGTTCTGTAGTTTCAGAGTATTTGGGCTAACAAACTTTGTGACCAGACACATGGTCAAACCAAAAACAATATGTCTCCCAAGTGGTGGAAGACATTCAAATTAATAATAACAGAAAATAAAATTTATGTGACAAAATACTGATAATCAACTTTTCAGGCTGAAACAAGATGATTTTGAATATTAAGAAAGTGACAGCATACTCCCTTTAGGCAAATTTATTATTTAAAAAAATGATACATTGATATGGATAAACTACTACAAGTATAGTATTCAAAATATGAAACATAAACTAGACATTGTCCCAGGAACAAAAGGCTCCCAGGATACTGAACCACTCATCTGGTTGAGTTTTGCCTTTCAAAGGCAATAAATTTAACAAGTTTTAAAACAGTTTTGACTTATCATAAGGATAAATTCAGCAATTGAAAGTTTCTTTCTATCTATCATAGTTTTCAAGATACTGGCTGAAAACTAAAAAAAAAACTTCATTTTTGCCGTTTCCAGAGCAGCAACTCCTACAAGGAGATATACTACAACTTTTATCCCCGAAGATTTTTGTATTTCTAATAATAAAGATCATTTCAGCTACTGAAAGAATTTGGCTTAACCTCATGGTTTTGGAGATATGTATAAAAAAGTACTGATTCACCCCTATGTTATATTTTAGTAATGGTGGCCATGTTTTCGATGGATCGAAAATTCCCACACGAGTTCTATGCAATATATCCCAAGGAACATTCCTACCAAGTTTGGTTCCAATCGGTTAAAATGGTGTCAGAGGAGAAGATTGTTAAGAAATAACATTAAAAATAACAACAAAAAAAGGGGGGCAATAACTCTAACATTGCTTTGTGGATTAAAAACTAGTATCTCCTGCTGCAGCCTTAAGAACCATGCACACCGGGCTCTAATGCACTCATACAATCACACTGAACCCAATATAAAAATTTGATCTGCTAAACTTATTTGATGAAAAATTTTCTCCCATTTTTGCCAAAGAGCTGCCAAGATGACATTTATTCTCCAGATTTGAAGAATATATTTTTGACAATAGACACATTTTAGTATATTAAATTTCGTAACAATAAATTAACTTGTGTAAGATGCAAAACATATTATTCAGCTGAAAACACCAATAATAAAATAATGTATCTTCATATGACTATCTTACACCCACCATAAAGTAGCTTAACAATCCTTAAAAATAGACAGAACGGGTCAAATTTTTTTATCAAATAAAGCAGATATGAACATGAAATGAAAAAAAAAGGATGGGACACAAAGACAATAGGGTCGACCAATTTTGATTGCCACTGGAAAAAGGGGGGGATGGGCAAAGTCGGGCAACTTAGCCTCCTGTGGCGGAGCGCAAAGGTTCCTACTCCTATCAAATACCACAGCAGGGTTCTTTAACGTGCGAGGAACGTGGCATCTTTCCCAACACGGTGCACCACTATGGTTTGCGGTCAGGTTTTCCGTATTATAGCCTGACAACCCCAGCATGTAACACGCCAGGGGTACCCCATTCCACCACCTGGGGCACACATCCCAGTTGCTCTGTGGGCAGAGCGCCTAGCCCCCGGCTAGGGTTCTGAGCACTATTTAGTCGCCTTATACGACAAGCTTAGTGCAGCTGCAGGCCTATTCTTTTAACACCCGGACCTGCACGGGGCTCTCCCAGGAGCCAGAGTCGCTCACCTAGTTCAAGTTTGTCTTTGAAGGGCAATAAATTTAACAAGGAGTTGTCAAACAATTTTGACTCAAGACTGGTAGGACTATCATAAGGATCATTTCAGCGTTAGATTTGTTTGTTTGTTGGAGTTTAACGTCCGAGCAGCAATATTTCAGCTATATTCAGACAATGATTATGAAATTGATGATAAAATGAACATGAAATGAAAAAAAGGATGGGTCACAAGGATAATAGGGTCGACAAATTTTGATTGCCACTGGAAAAAGGGGGATGGGTAAAGTCGGGCAATTTAGCCTACTGTGGCGGAGCACAAAGGTTCCTACTCCTATCGAATACCCCAGCAGGGTTCTTTAACGTGCAAGGAACGTGGCATCTTTCCCAACACGGTGCACCACTATGGTTTGCGGTCAGGTTTTCCGTATTATAGCCTGACAACCCCAGCATGTAACACGCCAGGGGAACCCCATTCCACCACCTGGGGCACACATCCCAGTTGCTCTGTGGCCAGAGCGCCTAGCCCCCGGCTAGGACTCTGAGCACTATTTAGTCGCCTTTTACGACAAGCTTAGCGCTGCTGCAGGGCTATTCTTTTGACACCCGGACCTGCACGGGGCATTTCAGCGTTAGAAAGTTTCTCTCAAAGTTTTCAAGATATTGGTTGAAAACTGTAAAAAAGAAGTCATCTTTGATCTTTCAAGGGCAATAACTCTTGCAAGAAGTCACCTGACAATTTTGATCCCTGACGACTTTAGCTATAGAAATAATTTTGCTGAACCTAACGGTTTTGAAGATATATGCAAAAAACTACTGTCTGACCCCTATGTTCTATTTTTAGTAATTGTGGACATGTTTTTCGACGGCTCAAAAATCCCCACATCGTTTCTATACAGAATACCCCAAGGAATATTCACAGCAAGTTTGGTTTCAATTGGTCAAGTAGTGTCACAGAAGATCTTTGAAAGAAATAATATTAAAAATAGCGACAAACGTCGAAAAAGGGCAAAATCTCCAATATGTTTTAAGAGATTAAAATGAAAATGACTACAGATAGATCTCATTATTCTTAACACTTCTACACCACGTCAGAAATAATTTGGCTTAACCTAATTAAGTTTTGGAGGTATATGCGACAAACTACTGTCTGACCCCTGTTCTATTTTTAGTAACGGTGGCCATGTTTTTTTTCAACAGATTAAAAAACTCAAATCAGTACTATGCAGGATACCCCAAGGAACATTTAGACCCAGTTTAATTCCAACTGGTCAAGTAGTGACAGAGGAAAAGATTTTTGAAAGAGATAACATTAAAAACACAAAAAATGTTTGTTGGGGTTTAACGTCCGAGCAGCAATATTTCAGCTATATTCAGACGATGAACATGAAATGATGATGAAATGAAAAAGGGATGGGACACAAGGACAATGGGGTCGACAAATTTTGATTGCCACTGGAAATAGGGAGAGGTGGGTAGCGTCGGGCAATGTAGCCTCCTGTGGCGGAGTCCTATGGTTCCTATTCCAGAAGAACACCACAGTAGGGTTCTTTAACGTGCGAGGAACGTGGCATCTTTCCCAACACGGTGCACCACTATGGTTTGCGGTCAGGTTTCCCGTATTATAGCTTGACAACCCCAGCATGTAACACGCCAGGGGTACCCCATTCCACCTCCTGGGGCACACAACCCAGTTGCTCTTGTGTGCAGAGCGCCTTAGCCCCTGGCTAAGGTTCTGAGCACTATTTAGTCGCCTTTTACGACAAGCTTAGCGCTGCTGCAGGCCTGTTCTTTTAACACCCGGACCAGCATGGGGCAAAAAAACACAAAAACGTCGATAAAGGGCAATAATTCCAACATGACATAACAGATTAAAATGAAAATTTAAACACAGACATATCTCATTATGTTGAATACTCTAACCCCACGTCAGAATTTGGCTAAAGCTAACGGTTTTGGAGATATATGCGAAAAACTACTGTCTGACCCCAATGTTCTATTGTTAGTAACAGCAGTCGTGTTTTCCGACCAATCAAAAATTCCCTACATCAGTTATATGCATAATACCCCAAGTTTGATTTTAATTGGTGAAGTAGTGTCAGAGGAGATTTATCATAGAAATAACATAAAAAATAGCAAACATTGTTGAAAAAAAGCAATTACTCCAAAATGGCTGAACAGATTAAAATGAAAATTTGACCAGATAGATCTCATCATACCGAACACTTTTACCCATGCCAGAATTTAGCTAAACCTTACGGTTTTGGACATATATGTGAAAACTACTGTCTGACCCCTATGTTCTTTTTTTCAGTAACGGCGGACGAATCAGTGACGAATCAAAAACCCCCATATCGGTTCTATGCAGGATACGTCAAAGGACATTTACACCAATTTTGGTTTTAAATAGTCAAGTAGTTTAAGAGGAGAAGAGTTTTGTGTAATTTTTAACGAGACGACGGACGCCATGTGATGGCAATAGCTCACGTGGGCTTTGGAAAGGCGAGTTAAAAACTACTGTCTGATGTTTTTTTTCGACAGATCAAAATACCCGCATCATTTCTATGCAGGATACCCTAAGGAACATCCGTACCTAGTTTGGTCCCAATTGGTCAAGTATTTTTAAAAAAGATAACATTAAAAACAAAACAAAAAAACCTCGAAAAATTGGACCAGAGACATATCTCATTATGTTGAATTCTTTAATCCCACGTCAGAATTTGGCTAAACCTAACGGTTTTGGAGATATATGCGTAAAACTACTGTCTGACCGCTATGATCAATTTTTCGTAACTGCGGCATGTTTTTCGACGAATCAAATATCCCCGCATCAGTTCTATGCACGATACCCCAAAACACATTCATACCAAGTTTGGGCCCCGTGCAGGTCCAGGTGTTAAAAGAATAGGCCTTCAGCAACGCTAAGCTTGTCGTAAAAGGCGACTACATAGTACTCAGAACCTTAGCCGGGGGCTAGGGTGCTCTGCCCACAGAGCAACTGGGATGTGTGCCCCAGGTGGTGGAATGGGGTACCCCTGGTGTGTTACATGCTGGGGTTGTCAGGCTATAATATGGAAAACCTGACCGCAAACCATAGTGGTGCACCGTGTTGGGAAAGATGTCAAGTTCCTCGCACGTTAAAGAACCTTACTGAGGTATTCTCCCGGAGTAGGAACCATAGGGCTCCGCCAGAGGAGGCTAAATTGCCCGACCCTACCCACCTCTCCCTATTTCCAGTGGCAATCAAAATTTGTCGACCTCATTGTCCTTGTGTCCCATCCCTTTTTCATTTCATCATCATTTCATGTTCATTTTCTAAATATAGCTGAAATATTGCTGCTCGGAAGTTAAACCCCAACAAACAAACATACCAAGTTTGGTTCCATTTGGTTAAGTAGTGTCGCCCCGTGCAGGTCCGGGTGTTAGAAGAATAGGCCTGCAGCAGCGCTAAGCTTGTCGTAAAAGGCGACTAAAAAGTGCTCAGGACCCTAGCCGGGTGCTAGGGCGTTCTGCCCACAGAGCAACTGGGTTGTGTGCCCTAGGTGGTAGAATTGGGTACCCCTGGCGTGTTCCATGCTGAAGTTGTCAGGCTATAATACGGAAAACCTGACCGCAAACCATAGTGGTGTTGGGAAAGATGCCACGTTCCTCGCACGTTAAAGAACCCTACTGTGGGGTTCTCCCGGAGTACGAACCATAGGAGGCTAAATTGCCCGACCCTACCCACCTCTCCCTATTTCCAGTGGCAATCTAAATTTGTCGCCCCCATTGTCCTTGTGTCCCATCCCTTTTTCATTTCATCATCATTTCATGTTCATCGTCTGAATATAGCTGAAATATTGCTGCTCGGACGTTAAACCCCAACAAACAAAACAAATCTTATATATTTCATGTGCGGCGCCAGCTTATAGCTGAAATATAGCTGCTTGGGTGTTAAAGACCAACAATTAACCAATTTGTTAATCATTCACTTTAGAAGAATGTCGAATTTGGTACAATAAGAATATTTGCTTGAACTTTAATATATTTAATCCTTTTATTGTGCTTTCCATGAAAAATCCGATAAACAAACCTTACAAATACATGTTTTACACATGTATATTGCACGTATTTTACCATACCACATTCTGCCTACTTCTATTAACTTAGCACCTTCTGACATATCAACACGTACCGTATTAATCTATGTAAGACTCGGGCAGCGAAATGTCATATAAAATCAAGTATATTGACTATGTTATTGTGTTTTATCAGCCATAAAACAAATGTTCGATTTCCCAAAAAGTCACAAATACAAAGACAAAATGATAGAAAACAACGTGGAAGCGTCATTCCATACCACAAATTTCCAACTTAAGCCTTTTTTTTCAGAAATGTACCATACCGTTTTGATTTCAAAGTAATTCTTCTCGTATATTTTCGCAAATGAATGGAGATTCTATGGCGGTAAATGTTAAGTGATCGGTATGAGTAATTATATGTAACCTCCATGGGTATGTTTTGCATGTTAAGATTTTTATGAAGCCGTGTCCAATATCAATTTGAAGTCAAAGGTGATACAATGTAAGATTATCTTGAAAAACAAGAAGTAAATACAAATGTATATTAGATGATTCTAGGGGAAAATTGTTTATTTGTCATAAAATGGACTGACCCTTTAATTTAAGTTTTTACCTTTTAGTTTTATTATTTCAGAAATCTATTTACAGAGTATTGCTTTTAAATACAGCCCTGTTCTTGGTTCTAATAATTCATTCATTGACTTAAACGGATGGATTCATATGTCATAGAATAAAATGTAAATATACAGGCAATAAATATTACAAGTCACTTGTTTTAATTAGTAACGACGGTCACAGATTGTCAATTCTTGTTGTCTTTTGAAGATAAAGGCAAGTAGCCACTTCTTGCGAACTTTGTTAATTTTATAGCTTCAAATCGACTCAATCCAAATTCGTCCTGTAGAAGTTGTTCATCCAGTTCTTGAAGTAAACAGCCATCCACTTGCTCCGCTGTGAATTTCTCGGTGTGCTTACTGAGATTTAGCAAGCCTAAGTATTTGCTAACTTCCTCAATTGTTAATCTGGAAACATCCGTTGAGCTCAGTGACCATCTTGTTTGAACAGTTTCGTTTGTTGTTGCTAACGTTGTTGGATTGTTTTCATTTGGCGTTGGTGGTAGTGGTTTTGAATATTTCTTATTCTCTACATCAGTGGTGTTTGTTCTTCCAGGAAGAGAACCCGGATGCAAAGTTGATCTTCGATGACATTTTATCGCCGGAGACTTCTTTCCTACTTTGATACCTCCTTTGTGCTTCAAATACTTATTAACTTCTAACACATCTTTCGAAATGTGAGCTCCGTTCGTTAGGGTTATTTCTTCATACAGTAAATGAGGGTCTATCCTACTTTCCCTTGTTTTGACCTTGATCTCTTCATATACATGATTATCGAGTATCACGGGATCCGGTTTTACGTAAATTTCTAAATCCTCAGCTGATGAATCTTGACCAATGAGATTTTTGCTGCTCTCTTCATGTTTTACCAATGATGCTATAAACATATCTGCAATAAAATTGATTGAACATTTCTTTAAGTTTATTCAGAGTGGAAGATGCACACTGTATTCCAACTGATTAATCCGAATAAACATAGCTTTCAGTTGTGACGCCCTTTGTATGATTGAATTTTTACGTTAAACAACATACGAATTGAACATGAAAATGTCTTTACTCCAGGAAAGAAAGTCGTCGGTCCACACTATGTAAAATATGGTATTTTCAATCATGTTTATGCTTCAGTACTTACCTCTATGTCCAACCTTGCCTTTGAAATTTACATAAGTATCCACGGCAACACGCATATGTTCCACTATATGGTTATAATAGCCATCATCACCATTGGTAAGACCAGATACCGATGATAATGTTGCATTACAATCATCAATTAGGATCGAAAATATGTTACCGTATACTGTATCTATATGAAAATATATTATATAAATTATATATGGTGATTTTGAATAATTTTTCAGTAATTCCTTGAAATGTCCAGGACTAATGTTACGATGAACTTTAACCTTAAATTAGTGGTACATAACACAAGATAACGAAATTTCATATTATATTGAAATTATGTTTCATCAAGCCTCATGTGTCGAGATATATCTGATTTTATTTAATTTGTTAAATGCACTGACAAAAACTATACGGATATTTCGGATTGATTCAGCTGGATATTAAAGCTCCTGATAAGGATGTTGGATAGAAATGAATTTTAGATTTGCATAAAATATTGAAGGTCACTGTATTAACTAATTTTAGGTTTCATAATTAGTGAAAGTTGAATATCGGAATTTCACCATCAAATGATCCTCCGCGAGTTGAAATTGTGCAATATTAACCTTTCACGAGTTATGAAAACTTTTACTCAATAATTCTTTTGAAATATCTGGCCGTTTGACATTCGACAACTGCCATCACGTCGGAAATTTTAGCGATCGTTAGTCTATGAAGTCACCAGTTGTTACGGGAGAACAACGTTAGAAACGTCACATATTGCTTACAAAATGCTGACAAACCTTTACTAACGGGGTTCCCAAAAATAAATCTCAAAACGTGTCGATCATAAATCCTCAACTGTACCGTTCCTGATACTGCATGTCGCTCGTTTCCAGCTCTAATCATACACATAGAGTTTGTACTTGTGTCTAACTGGACGTCAAAAGGAAACGTTCGTTCATTGGAAACTAACCATTGCAGCAATTTAGAACTATTTCCTGAAATAAAGTACACGATGACGAACAAAATGATTTCTAGATACCCTGCAATACATTATTTTAGTTTATTTAAAAAAAAAAAGATAACATACTTTAGTTTAATTCCACACCGATCTCGATCGATGTACATTATTAGATTCCCTGCAAAAACTATGCACTGGATCCCTGTCGGAAAAATGTTGTTTGTTCAGCACTTCCCCTGTATTACAATCAGTTGAACAAGTTAAATTGGCACCTTACTAAGTTATTCAGGACCCTGTCCAATCGGCAATTTGATTTGATTTTTTTCGAGTATACTTTGTATGAGAAAAAAATAAATCTGAATATTAGTTTGTTTTCTATGTGACTTTCATGTCAATTACTAATTGTCATCTATTTAATTACCGAATACTCTTATATATTAATTTAACATATGAAACTTTATTTAGTTTTGAATTAGCGTTTGTTTAATGATATCACACAGAAGTATTTTACCCTTTGAAGCAAAATAGAAACACAAGAAGATGCACCATGACATTATGACAGGACATTTTATAATGAAAAATTAAGCTGTGGATCAGAAGATGCCCATGTGGAGAATGAATAACGTATTCCACGTTTTGCATCAGGGAACCCAAAGCGGCATTCAGATGAAAACGAAAAAAAAGATGGAATAGAAGTGCACAATGCCATCACTTGATAAAATATATGAAGACTAAATAACTAAAATGTTTATAATACAATTTTAAAGTAAAGAACTTTTATAAAAATGCGATAAGAATTTATTTATATGTGTAATCTTATGTTGCACTTTGAGCATCCAGTCCATATATTGGATTGATTACCTGTCTTTCCTTTCTTCATTTCAAACATTGGAACGTCACATGTCATTGGGATACTAACTGTCAAGGCGTCTCTTCTGAAAGACATGCCAGTGTCCTTCAATAATCTTGCAAGAACGCGATGCTCTGTACATACGCCTTGGACTCGTAATACCTGAAAGTATAAGAGAAACCAAATAAAGAACATTAACCCCGGCTAGGGTTCTGAGCACTAATTAGTCGCCTTTTACGCCTTTTTGCTGCAGGCCTATTCTTTTGACACCCGGACCTGCACGGGGGAACAAAATTTAGGGACGTAGACCTAGGGTACGGGACATAACTCTTGAAATCAGGGATATGTTTGTATTACATTCAATTTCACCTGTCAAGCTTCCCTATGAAACAGAATGAAATCAGTCCAGGTTACTGTGATGCTTACATGAGATTGATATAACATTTTAAATACAAACGTTCCGGTGATTTGTAAAAGTTGTGTCCCTTACCTAAGGTCAACCACCTTAAGTAATGATTCTCCCATGCTTTCTCCCATTCAATGAAACGTCTGCTATCTCGTCCGCAACCTATAACTATTTCCTGATTGACTACGTAATATTCCACGTTACACTACATTTTAGAATCTCCGAAACAGGTTGGGAAATTTTTCATAAGGCATAGTATAATTTTTAGGAATTTTTTTTACTACTACATTAGAAGAAGAATCGACATGAAAAAAACAATAAAGATAAGAAAAGCAGCAAAGTGAACATATATTAAGGTTCTCAGACTTCATTAAGAATCAAAAACAAACACAACAACAAGATAATATGTTTTTTTATACTTGCATGTAAGGTCATATCGAAAGTAATATAGCTGAAATATTGCTGCTCGGACGTTAAACCCCAACAAACAATTGCCCACAGAGCAACTCGGATGCGTGCCCCAGGTGGTGGAATGGGGTACCCCTGGCGTGTTACATGCTGGGGTTGTCAGGCTATAATACGGAAAACCTGACCGCAAACCATAGTGGTGCAACGTGTTGGGAAAGATGTTATGCTCCTCGCACGTTAAAGAACCCTACTGTGGTATTCTCCCCGAGTAGGAACCATATGGCTCCGCCACAGGAGGCTAAATTGCCCGACCCTACCCATCTCTCCCTATTTCCAGTGGCAATCGAAATTTATCGACCCCATTGTCCTTGTGTCCCATCCCTTTTTTAATTTCATCATTTCCTGTTCATTTTGTCATCAATTTCATGTTCATCGTCTGAATATAGCTGAAATATTGCTGCTCGGACGTTAAACCCCAACAAACAAAATTTCCTTCTGGCCATTCCATTTTCCGTTTCATCATCATGTTCGTCGCTAAGATGTGGCTGAAAGTTTGCTGCTCGGGCGTTAACCCCAACAATCAATCAATCTGATGACTGAACATTGGTGTTGAAGGATCCAATTACACCGGTATTGAATATATTACATATCTGTAATTCTATATGTTCGCTTTATATTGTTTAAGAATGAAATAGGTTACAAGATTAAAATGCATATAATGTCTTTTACACAATATATAAATAGATGTTCAGAAGTAGGAGTTTTTATTTAAAAAACTCTTTAAGGAGGTGATTCATGCTTTGCGATTACCCACCAAGTTCACTTTATTTCTTCCCCGTGCAAGTCCGGGTGTTAAAAGAATAGACCTGCAGCAGCACTAAGCTTGTCGTAAAAGGCGACTAAATAGTGCTCAGAAACCTAGCGCCCCGTGCAGGTCCGGGTGTTAAAAGAATAGGCCTGCAGCAGCGCTAAGCTTGTCGTAAAAGGCGACTAAATAGTGCTCAGAAACCTAGCCGGGGGTTAGGCGCTCTGCCCACAGAGCAACTGGGATGTGTGCCCCAGGTGGTGGAATGGGGTACCCCTGGCGTGTTACATGCTGGGGTTGTCAGGCTATAATACGGAAAACCTGACCGCAAACCATAGTGGTGCACCGTGTTGGGAAAGATGCCACGTTCCTCGCACGTTAAAGAATCCTGCTGTGGTATTCGATAGGAGTAGGAACCTTTGCGCTCCGCCAGAGGAGGCTAAATTGCCCGACCTTACCCATCCCCCCTTTTACTAGTGGCAATCAAAATTTGTCGACCCTGTTGTCCTTGTGACCCATCCTTTTTTTTATCATTGCATGTTCATTTTATCATCCATTTCATGTTCATTGTCTGAATATAGCTGAAATATTGCCGCTCGTACGTTAAACCCCAACAAACAAACGAACCTAGCCGGGGGATAGGGCGCTCTGCCCACAGAGCAACTGGGATGTGTGCCCCAGGTGGTAGAATGGGGTACTCCCTGGCGTGTTACATGCTGGAGTTGTCAAGCTATAATACGGAAAACCATAGTGGTGGAACGTGTTGGGAAATATGCCACTTTCCTCGCACGTTAAAGAACCCTACTGTGGTATTCTCCCGGAGTAGGAACCATAGGGCTCCGCCACATGAGGCTAAATTGCCCGACCCTACCCACCTCTCCCTATTTCCATTGGCAATCACAATTTGTCGACCCCATTGTTCTTGTGTCCCATCCCTTTTTCATTTTCATCATCATTTCATGTTCATTTTATCATTAATTTCATGTTCATCGTCTGAATATAGCTGAAATATTGCTGTTCGGACGTTAAACCCCAACAAACAAACAAACGAACACTTTTATTTCTAATTCAGAAATATTAACAGACAACATGTCCAGTCTTATTTCGTAATTTGGAGTCATATAGATTATGAATAAAATTGACACTTTTTAATCGACAACATATAGTGGTAGACGTGTTTTTCAATAAACGGTCGGCATTCCAATGGGAACAAATTGTGCTCCATTACTTGCTGACCTAATTCTTCACTCTTGTTAGGCTGACTTTATAGCTGATCTGATCCGAAAGAAATAAAGAATATCGTTTGGCTAGATCCGTTGATCTCAGTTTCCGCTATATAGATGACGTATTATCTTTAAACAATCCTAATTTCGGGGATTTGATACATCGCATCTACCCCAAATAATTTGAGATAAAGGATACTACAGACACTGTGAAGTCAGCCTCATATCTTGACCTACACTTAGAATCGATGGTCAAGAAAACTATTGACCAAACTTTACGACAAACGTGATGTTTTTTCATTCAAAATTGTCAACTTTCCTTTCATCTGTGGCAACATCCCTTCAGCACCTGCGTAAGGAGTGTTCATATCACAACTCATACGTTATGTCATAACTTGCCGAAACTACGCAGACTTTTTGTATCGCGTTAGAACTCTAATAGACTTCTGGAACAGGGTTATGTTGCTAGAAGACTGAAGTCATTTTTACAGAAGTTTTATGGTCGTCATCATGAACTCGTTTTTTTTTTTTTTTTTTTTTTCTTTTGTTTTTGTGGTGTATCCATCTGCACCATGAAAACTGATTTATTCAACGGGTCATAATTTTCCTTTTCTCGTTTGTCTACCCCGGAATCGACTTTTTATGACCAACTCGGCGGGTGTTTCTAGAAAAGCAGAGGCCGCTTACCCTACAGGTGCACCTGGTCCATGCTCCCAGTTTTAGTGGAGTCCGAGTTGCTCATTTGCTTTTGTTACTTTGTATATATGATTTTAGTTACTTTATGTTCTTTGTTGTGTATGTCTGTTTTCCATGTCTGGGCTTTGTCCATGGATTACATTCTTTTGATTACCGCTATAACCTTGGTTCCCTTGATTACTCTTACAAGACTTATTTTTATTTGATTTGATTTGGTGGATTAAGGTGGGAGATGACTGTATGGTTGTCTCAAAAGTACGAATCTTAATACAAAAATGACTTGTTACGTTAAAATAAATCATATGCAGTCCGAAGAAGCATCCATTTGTTGGGTGGGTTTTACTACACCATGAACCACCTCCACTATACACAATATACTAAATAAGCATATCTGAATTGAAAAGCATGTCACAAACCAAATAGTATTGACTTATTTATTTACTATACAAACCATTCATGACACTATAGTGTAAGAAATTTATTATTCTATTTTTTATTTTGTTCATTTAAAGCAAGAATGTTTCTAAAATGCATGTACATTGTAGTTACTTATAACACAATATTCCTTCTATTGATCTCCTGAAAAATGTTTAACCCAAAATTCATGCTATTTCATGTATGTTTACTGTAAACTTAATCAAAATCTGTTGTTGAAATTTCCTTCGTATATCTTGTTTCATTTTTCAGCTATCTAATATTATTCATTTAGCGATACACCGTGTTGGGAAATATGCCACGTTCCTCGCACGTTAAAGAACCCTACTGTGGTATTCTCCCGGAGTAGGAACCATAGGGCTCCGCCACAGGAGGCTAAATTGCCCGACCCTAACCACCTCTCCCTATTTCCAGTGGCAATCAAAAATTATTGACCCCATTGTCCTTGTGTCCCAGTGTCCCATCCCTTTTTCATTTCATCATCAATTTCATGTTCATCGTCTGAATATAGCTGAAATATTGCTGCTCGGACGTTAAACCCCAAAAAAACATTATATAAAGAAATGACTTCAATAGAATATATTAGGACATACCTGCCCAGTATCAAGTACATTGTATGGTTTGTCTCCATAGAAACCCTGGTTTACAACAGCTAGACATGGCAGTTTTTGTTTTTTGACAAAATCTTCCAACGTCCATCCGTCTTTTTTGGTCGAGTAAAACATTTTGAAGTCGATAGTGTTTTACTTCCGCCTTTGCAATTGTTCCATTGAATGTAATTAAAAACCTCTCCTTTTGCACTTATATATTGATAGTTGTATAGCTATCAAGTTCGGTATAAATCATTATTGCGTTAGGTTTTCCATATTGGCTTAATTATTGTATGGTCCGATGATAGCCATATTTGACTGAGGCCGAATTCCATTATGACTAGCTGGCCAAGGACCAATTACTCAGCTAATGGAAAAACTAACTAGTCCAATACATCATATTGACCTAGGCCGATATTGATTTCAACCAGGCCAATATGACGTATTGGGTATCTAAATCCTGTATTGGACGCCTAAATCCCATTTTGGCACATTTGTATTTGGTATTGTATTGACAGTTTTTATCATATTTAGGCTAATATTAGAATTTTAGTCAATAATATGAAGTATGAACTCACAAATAAAAAAAGCCCCGTGCAGGTCCGGGTGTTAAAAGAATAGCCTTGCAGCAGCGCTAAGCTTGTCGTAAAAGGCGACTAAATAGTGCTCAAAACCCTAGCCGGGGGCTAGGGCGCTTTCCCCACAGAACAACTGGGATGTGTGCCCCAGGTGGTAGAATGGGGTACCCCTGGCGTGTTACATGCTGGGGTTGTCAGGGTATAATACGGAAAACCTGACCGCAAACCATAGTGGTGCACCGTGCTTGGGAAAGATGGCACGTTCTTCGCACGTTAAAGAACCCTACTGTGGTATTCACCCGGTGTAGGAACCATAGGGCTCCGCCACAGGAGGCTAAACTGCCCTAACCTATCCACCTCTCCCTATTTCCTGTGGCAATCAAAATTTGTCGACCCCATCATTTTATCATCAATTTCATGTTACCCGTGCAGGTTCGGGTGTCAAAAGAATAGGCCTGCAGCAGCGCTAAGCTTGTCGTTAAAGGCGACTAAATAGTGCTCAGAACCCTAGCCGGAGGCTAGGGCGCTCTGCCCACAAAGCAACTAGTATGTGTGCCCCAGTTGGTGGAATGGGGTACCCCTGGCGTGTTACATGCTGGGGTTGTCAGGCTATAATACGGAAAACCTGACCGCAAATCATAGTGGTGCACCGTGTTTGGGAAAGATGCCACGTTCCTCGCACGTTAAGGAACCCTGCTGTTGTATTTGACAGGAGTAGGAACCTTTGCGCTCCGCCACAGGAGGCTAAATTGCCCGACCTTACCCATCCCCCCTTTTTTCCAGTGGCAATCAAAATTTATCGACCCTATTATCCTTGTGACCCATCCTTTTTTTTCATTTCATGTTCATCGTCTGAATATAGCTGAAATATTGCTGCTCGGACGTTAAACCCCAACAAACAAACCAAAATAGAATATATTGAGACATACCTGCCCATTATCAAGTACATTGTGTGGTGTGTCTCCATAGAAACCCTGGTTTACAACAGCTAGACATGGCAGTTTTTGTTTTTTGACAAAATTTTCCAACGTCCATTCGTCTTGTTCGGTTGTGTAAAACATTTTAAAGTCGTTCGTGTTTTACTTCTGCCTACTGATCATTATCGTTGCACTTGTTCCATTGATTGAGATCAAAAACCTGTCAATGTGCACTTATATATTGATAGTTGTACAGATATCAAGTTCAGTATAAATCAGATATTATGTTGTTATTGTATTGTTTCCCGTATTGGCTTAGTTATTGCATGATCCAATATGCTTAACCAAGGACCAATTCGCGCACTTTTGTTTTTTGTATTGTACCAGCAGTTTTTATCACATTTAAGCTAATATTAGAAAGTTAGTCAATAATATGAACAATGAATTCACAAATAAAAGTAATATTAAATAGTTTCAAAACACCTATCTAAAGTGACCTTCCAACTGGGGTAAAAATTGCATGCAATGACTTCTTATATGGACCTTTCACATCTTATCCTGGTGACGTAGCAATTGTATTGACGCATTCATTCACTTATCTCTGAGTTTTTTTTCCCTGAACTTATATAACAAATAAAACAACTAAAAAACGTAGCCCATCGTACAGAATGGACACTGGAATTAATTATTGTTCCTTCAACATTCTTGGTAACATAGAAACTCTTCTCGCCCCGTGCAGGTCCGGGCGTTAAAAGAATAGGCCTGCAGCAGCGCTAAGCTCGTTCTAAAAGGCGACTAAATAGTGCTCAGAACCCTAGCCCGGGGCTAGGGCGCTCTGCCCACAGAGCAACTGGGATGTGTGCCCCAGGACTTCAAAATGTTTTACTCGACCAAAAAAGACGGATGGACGTTGGAAGATTTTGTCAAAAAACAAAAACTGCCATGTCTAGCTGTTGTAAACCAGGGTTTCTATGGAGACACACCATACAATGTACTTGATACTGGGCAGGTATGTCTTAATATATTCTATTGAAGTCATTTCTTTATATAATGTTTTTTTGTTTGTTTTTTGGGGTTTAACGTCCGCGCAGCAATATTTCAGCTATATTCAGACGATGAACATAAAGTGGCTCATGAAATGATAATGAAATTAAAAAGGGAAGGGATACAAGGATAATGGGGTAGACAAATTTTGATTGCCACTTGAAATATGGAGAGGGGTAGGTTCGGGCAATTTAGCCTCCTGTGGCGGAGCCCTATGGTTCTTACTCCGGGAGAATACCACAGTAGGAGGGTTCTTTCACGTGCGAGGAACGTGGCATCTTTCCCAACACGGTGCACCACTATGGTTTGGGATCAGGTTTTCCGTTTGTTTGTTGGGGTTTAATGTCCGAGCAGCAATATTTCAGCTATATTCAGACGATGAACATGAAATTGATGATAAAATGAACATGAAATGAAAAAAGGATTGGACACAAGGACAATGGGGTCGACAAATATTGATTGCCACTGGAAATACGGAGAGGTGGTTAGGGTCGGGCAATTTAGCCTCCTGTGGCGGAGCCCTATGGTTCCTACCCCGGGAGAATACCATAGTAGGGTTCTTTAACGTGCGAGGGACGTGGCATCTTTCCCAACACGGTGCACCACTATGGTTTGCGGTCAGGTTTTCCGTATTATAGCCTGACAACCCCAGCATTTAACACGCCAAGGGTACCCCATTCCACCACCTGGGGCACACATCCCAGTTGCTCTGTGGGCAGAGCGCCCTAACCCCCGGCTAGGGTTCTGAGCACTATTTAGTCGCCTTTTACGACAAGCTTAGCGCTGCTGCAGGCCTATTCTTTTAACACCCGGACCTGCACGGGGCTCGTCATGATATGTGATACGGTCCAGTCATAATTTAGCGCCCCGTGCAGGTCCGGGTGTTAAAAGAATAGGTTAATAGGGTCGACAAATTTTGATTGCCACTAGAAAAAAGGTGGGATGGGTAGGATTCGACAATGTAGCCTCGTGGAGTAGCACAAGGGTTCCTACAGCTATCGAACACCACAACAAGGTTCTAAAACATGCGAGAAACGTGGCATCTTTCCAATCACGGTGCACCACTTTAATTTGCGGCCAAGTTTTCCGTATTATAGCCTGACAACACCAGCATGTAACGCACCAGGTACCCCATTCCAATACCTGGGGCACACAACCCAGTTGCTTTGAGGGCAGAGCGTCTTAGCTCCCGGCTAGGGTTCTTAGCACTATTTGCTCACCATTTACGACAAGCATAGCGCTGGTGCCGCCCCGTGCAGGTCCGGGTGTTAAAAGAATAGGCCTGCAGCAGCGCTAAGCTTGTCGTATAAGGCGACTAAATAGTGCTCAGAAACCTAGCCGGGGCTAGGCGCTCTCCCCACAGCAACTGAGATGTGTGCCCCAGGCGGTGTAATGGGGTACCCCTGGCGTGTTACATGCTGGGGTTGTCAGGCTATAATACGGAAAACCTGACCGCAAACCATAGTGGTGCACCGTATTGGGAAAGATGCCACGTTCCTCGCACGTTAAAGAACCCTGCTGTGGTATTCGATATGAGTAGGAACCTTTGTGCTCCGCCACAGGAGGCTAAATTGCCCGACCTTACCCATCCCCCTTTTTCCAGTGGCAATCAAAATTTGTTTTGACCCTATTATCCTTTTGACCCATTCTTTTTTTTCATTTCATGTTCATTTTATCATCCATTTCATGTTCATCGTCTGAATATAGCTGAAATACTGCTGCTCGGACGTTAAACCCCAACAAGCAAGCGCTGGTGCCTTTGAAACCCGGACCTGCACGGGGTGACTCAAATATAAAGAAGCTTTGTTTAATTACTTCAGCAAACTATGTAACACATAATAAACAAAATACAACATGTTCGTTTGTTGTTGGGGTTGAACGCCCGAGCAGCAATATTTCAGCTATATTCAGGTGATTAATATGAAGTGGATAATAAAATTGATAAAATGAAAAATAGGATGAGACACAAGGGATAATGGGGTCGACAAATTTTGATTGCCATTCGAAAAAGGGAGAGGTGGGTAGGGTCGGGGAATTTAGTCTCCTGTGGCGAAGCCCTATGGTTCCTACTCCGGGAGAATACTACAGTAGGGTTCTGTCACGTGCAAGGAACATGGCATCTTTCCACACAGTGCATCACTATGGTTTGCGGTCAGGTTTTCTGTATTATAGCCTGACAACCCCATTCCACCACCTGAGGCACACAACCCAGTTGGTCTGTGGGCAGAGCGCCCTAGCCCCCGGCTAAGGTTCTGAGTACTATTTAGTTGCCTTTTACGACAAGCTTAGCGCTGCTGCAGGCCTATTCTTCTGACACCTGGACATGCACGGGGCTAAAAAAAATAATAAAAACACAAGACCCATTGATAGAAGTGATTACGTCTTCGTATGTACAAGAAAGGAGAAAATACATACTTCATTCACATAATCTATATAATGAAATTAACCCCAAAATTATTATTTAGTTCGAAAAATTACCTGAAACATACCTGACACATACACTTAATAAGGTGTATTATAATGACCAATTATTGAAAAGTAGACCAATAAACAAATTCCTTTTTCAAAGTGTCCTCTTTAAAGATTTACTTTCATCTATCACAGTCAAGTATCATACTCGAATAAAATGGATTACACAATTGTTCAAATGAGGAAAACAAAATTGTCGTTATTGGAAACACACATCAGGTTTTTGAATATGGAGATTGACACCTCAATTGTTTATGATTTTGACAAATACTTCCCTTTGATATCTGATAAACGATTGGTACTTTAAAATAAAGAATAATAACCACCGGACGCGCTCAAATTTCCGGTAATTGAGATTAGTTTGTTGGGGCTTAACGTTCGAGCATCAATATTTCAGCTATACACAGACGATGAACATGAAATGATGATGAAATGAAAAAGGGATGGGACACAAGGACAATGGGGGGGGGGGGGTTCGAGGCATTTTGATGGCCACTGGAAATAGGGAGAGGTGGGTAGGGTCGGGCAATTTAGCCTCCTGTGGCGGAGCGCAAAGGTTCCTACTCCCATCGAATACCACAGCAGGGTTCTTTAACGTGCGAGGAACGTGGCATCTTTCCCAACACGGTGCACCACTATGGTTTGCGGTCACGTTTTCCGTATTATAGCCTGACAACCCCAGCATGTAAGACGCCAGGGGTACCCCATTCAACCACCTGGGGCACACATTCCAGTTCTGTGGGCAGAGCGCCCTAGCCCCCGGCTAGGGTTCTGAGCACTATTTAGTCGCCTTTTACGACAAGCTTAGCGCTGCTGCAGGCCTATTCTTTTAACACCCGGACCTGCACGGGGCTATTCAGATTTAAGTTTTTGTACAAATTAATTGGGCAAGGACTAGAATGCCTTGTACGTATATTGATATTTTCTTTAAATCAGATTTCTTCATAGCATTAAGTATCATGTTCAAATAATTTTAATTTAATATATTGCTAAAATCATAAAATCAACGTTTACTGGTTAATACAATTACTAGTATATAAATGAACATGTTAAACAGTAGAAGAATCCTCACAATTTCATTGAGACGTTACAGTAAACATGCACGGTGAACTGGCAAAAGTTTGCATCAGACATGCAGGCCAGGGCGAAATCATTTTCTCCATGTCTAGCAATAATACAATGTACATCAACTATACAGTGATAATATACATTTTATGCAGTTGAAGTGTAAGTTTCAGATGACCATCCTTATGAGAAGTCCTTTACTCCTGTTTGCAAATGACGATGTTATATGGTGGCTGGGGATTTTGTGAAGGAATTCGTATGGGATGATTTCGTTTTCTCTGGGGGTGCTTTGCCAAGCCAATTTTCGATAGCTCCTGGTGGACTTTTTTGCACGTGGACTGTGAATAGTGTTAACATAATTGAAGCGAAATACATGTATCAGCTTTATGTCAATTGGATGTGTTGATCATTTTTATTTATGTCGGTATAGTAAATCCATGTGTTGATCAGTAGTTGATTTGCTTTTACAAGTAACTGACTTACACAGGGTCTCTATTGACATGGCAAAACTCGCTTTTAGACCAAGAATAAAATATGTGTGTTAAAGATTGCCCTATCTATTTCTTTGGCCTATCCTAACAAATTTTACTGGTATTTTTTTATGAAAAAAACGCTTAACTATTATACACTATAGCCCCGTGCAGGTCCGGGTGTTAAAAGAATAGGCCTGCAGCAGCGCTAAGCTTGTCGTAAAAGGCGATTAAATAGTGCTCAGAACCCTAGCCGGGGGTTAGAGCGCTCTGCCCACAGAGCAACTGGGATGTGTGCCCCAGGTGGTGGAATGGGGTACCCCTGGCGTTGTCAGGCTCCAATACGGAAAACCTGACCGCAAACCATAGTGGTGCACCGTGTTGAGAAAGATGCCACGTTCCTCGCACGTTAAAGAACCCTACTGTGGTATTCTCCCGGAGTAGGAACCATAGGGCTCCGCCACAGGAGGCTAAATTGCCCGACCCTACCCACCTCTCCCTATTTCCAGTGGCAATCAAAATTTGTCGACCCTATTGTCCTTGTGTCCCATCTCTTTTTCATTTTATCATCAATTTCATGTTCATCGTCTGAATATAGCTGAAATATTGCTGCTCGGACTTTAAACCCAAACAAACATTTAAACACTGTTACAATAAAACAATCATCCAATGATAAATGATTTTAGAAAATGAAATGGTTTTACCAACCTTATTTAATTTCATCCAATTTAACCTAAAATGGATCTTTCTTTTTTTTTTGGCCGAAGCAGCACAGAAAAAATACAATTTAAATTGATGAAAACCGTTTAATTTTGTCGATAAAGGCAAGTGAAGATATTCTTCAAAATGTTACTTTCAATTGGTTTGCACATTGGACTAAGAAACCATGGGGACCTGTGCAGGTCCGGGTGTCAAAAGAATAGGCCTGCAGCTGCCCTAAGCTTGTCGTAATGTAATCGCACTATCTTAGGCATTAAATAGGCGACACAATGATGCAAGGTTCTGGATAGTTTATTACGAAGCACTTATAAATAAACCCTGTAACAAAATATCACAATTAGTAACAAGAAAATATATGTATAAGTTTCTGATTTTCTAAACATGAAATAAATCATTCTAATAGATGTACAAAACGTTTGTCAATCAAAAATTACTACTTGAACTGTATTTGCGTCACAGATTCATAAAATTAATAAATTGAATATTTAAATATTATCTGATCGAAAATTAATTTTCTGTGTCCTTAGAAACAGTATAACACTTGCCAAAAGATCAAAATGAAAATAGTTACTCTCATTCGTTAACTTCAATATTATATAAAAATAAGCATATTAAAGAAAACTGAATTAGCAAAACAAATACAAAAGCATCTAACTAATCAAAATTAAGCTAAGCAAATCAAAAGCAAATCAAAGCAAAATACTAACCAAATGTAAAATAAGCAAATACAAACTGAACGATTTACCATACCTCATATGAGGTACAAAGGTTATGCCTCATTACATCATAAGGTAGATTGCCAAATCTGTCATAATACCTGTACAACAAATCTTAAAGTAGTTACTTTGCACAGACTTGTATACACTGAAATTCAGATCTGCCTTAGAAAAGTTAAATAAAAAATGTAACTCAAAAGTATTTTATCAAATCTAAAAATTTACTCATTTACTCTCGGACTCATTTCGCTTAGTCGCTCGTCATTCATTATGTTTATTTAAAATCACGTTATTTAATTCAGGCATACATCAATAACTCTTACCTTAAATATTATGCCCGTTAGAAAATTGCATTTACTTTTAAAAGTTTATACAATTCACACAGCATTCGCCCAATACACATTCTGACTACGATAACATGTTAAAAGGGAAAATTACCCGTGCGTGAAACCATGTAAATCAATAATACAACTGAGTAGAATAATGACCGCAAATGTAAAGATAAAGTAATAAACTGACCTGAATTAACTGTAGAATTCCTCCAACATGAATAAGAAAATATCAAACTACAAATTAAAGTAACAGAAGAAATCAGATACGTGTGTTCGTCTTGAACATAAATCCGCAACTACATGGACTTCAAAGGGGATAAACCGCCGAAAGAGATATAACCAATGAAATAGGCCCCGTGCAGGTCCGGGTGTTAAAAGAATAGGCCTGCAGCAGCGCTAAGCTTGTCGTATAAGGCGACTAAATAGTCCTCGGAAACCTAGCCGGGGGCTAGGCGCTCTGCTCACAGAGCAACTGGGATGTGTGCCCCAGGTGGTGGAATTGGGTACCCCTGGCGTGTTACATGCTGGGCTTGTCAGGCTATAATACGGAAAACCTGACCGCTAACCATAGTGGTGCACTGTGTTGGGAAAGATGCCACGTTCCTCGTACGTTAAAGAACCTTGCTGTAGTATTCGATGGGAGTAGGAACCTTTGCGCTCCGCCACAGGAGGCTAAATTGCCCGACCTTACCCATTTGTGTTAGGAATGTATTTAAGAGAGGATGTATTATTGGATTTGTTTGTTTTCATTGTGTGTATGTGTGTGATATAATATTGGCTTTTGTAAATGTCAAAGCTGCACAGCATGTCAAATTTCGAACACCCTCATCATTTGGTTCCGAATATTGACTTAATTTTTTATCAATTTTATATTTAGGTACAGGTCCGGGTGTTAAAAGAATAGGCCTGCAGCAGCGCTAAGCTTGTCGTAAAAGGCGACTACATAGTGCTCAGAAACCTAGCCGGGGGCTAGGCGCTCTTGCCCACAGAGCAACTGGGATCTGTGCCCCAGGTGGTGGAATGGGGTACCCCTGGCGTGTTACATGCTGGGGTTGTCAGGCTATAATACGGAAAACCTGACCGCAAACCATAGTGGTGCGCCGTGTTGGGAAAGATGCCACGTTCCTCGCACGTTAAAGAACCCTGCTGTGGTATTCGATAGGAGTAGGAACCTTTGCGCTCCGCCACAGGAGGCTAAATTGCCCGACCTTACCCATCCCCTTTTTTCCAGTGGCAATCAAAATTTGTCGACCCTATTATCCTTGTGACCCATCCTTTTTTTTTCATTTCATGTTCATTTTATGATCCATTTCATTTCCATTGTCTGAATATAGCTGAAATATTGCTGCTCGGACGTTAAACCCCAACAAAGAAACAAACTTATCGGTGTATATAAGGAATTTTATTAAAGACCATTTGTACTTTGTCCTTTTCCTTAGAATTTATTAAGACACTTTTGTTACTATAAGCGACAGGCCTGATTTATCTCTGAAATATTGCTGCTCGGACGTTAAACCCCAACAAAGAAACAAACAAACTGATTTATCTCACTACGAAAAGGCTCGACGTTCCAATCTTGTCTCCTATAAAAATCCTTGTTATAAAATGTAATATTTTTTTCGCTTCCGTGTTTATGCACCTTTTTGCACACCTGTTGTGTTGTAAGTATATGACAGTGAAATGCTCCAAATACGCAGTGTGTTCAGACAACATAGTTCGAACAAAGAACAGATGGGCTTACGTTCACGCAATTTTTAAACATAATACAACTCGCCCGACCCTACCCACCTCTCCCTATTTCAAGTGGCAATCAAAAATTTCTCGACACCCATTATCCTTGTGTCCCATCCCTTTTTCATTTCATCATCATTTCATGTTCATTTTATCATCAATTTCATGTTCATCGTCTGAATATAGCTGAAATATTATTACTCTGACGTTAATCCCCAACAAATAAAAACAAACAAACAACTCTAATTTCTCGTGTTAAAATGAGGTACATCTTCCTGAAGAGTAGTTAGTCAAGGATCTTTACGATTTGATGTGATGCATTTTAAATGAGCAATCAGACATAAATCCAGCAACGATGGATTCGTCCAAAAGCCGTTTTAACTATATATAAATCTATCATTAAAAACACACACACACAACGTGCTTTTAAAACTTTTTCGTGAAAAAATATTAAAACAGCCATTTTAGGAACTCTCCTGGTGCTTGTTTAAAGTATAAAAAAAAATCAAGAAAAAAGTCAAGTTAGTTCCTGTATGTAACAAAAGAAATGTATTTATGCAAAGGATCGCCAATCATTTACACATTAAGGGTTCCCGATAATGTGTCATGAATTACTTTTAACGTATTAGGATTTTTGTAGAATTATTGACTTTCAAAAATCCTGTTCACTACTGCCTCTCGATGATTTCGGGAGATAACCACTTTTAGCGAACTTAATTAACTTTAAAGCTTCAAATCGAGAAAATCCGAATTCATCTTGAAGAACTTGTTTATCGATGTCTTGCAGCAAACAACCGTCAACTCTCTCTATTCTAAACTTATCTTTATGAATACTTAAATTCAAAACATCTAAGTAGTGACCCAGTTCTTCAATCGATAACTTTCCAACATCAGAAGAGTTTAAAGACCGGTTGGTTGTAACAGCGGTGTCTACAGAAAATGTTGACAACTTATCGATGTTTTCAACTTCATCTGGTAATAGTGGCAAAGGTTTAGATTGCCTAGCCTTGAATACACAGCTTTTTATCCTCACATACTGATGTTCCCGATTAACTGATTTTCGTGTGATAACAGATTGATCAAACTGTTCACCTGATAATATTGGCTCGTTTTGAACAGTTTCACAATTGTTTGTGGGGTCATGATTTGTTATGTTATACAATAATTCAGTAGTTAGTCCAGATGAAAGCCTTGGTTCTTTGTCTGTTACAGTTGATATGTCCTCGTATTGAAAACTTGACTCATTGGTAATACCTGTGGCAGAACTGTCTTCTTTACCCTTTAATTCTTCGTAGACATGTTCGTTACGTATTACCCGAGGTTTGTCGTAATCATCTGTTGTTTGTGTAGCAGTCTGGTTGTTGGTAAGGGTTTCATGGCATCCTGTTGATTGTAAATGCTCGTGTTGAATCCATCTTGATACATAAATATCTGTAAACATTTTTTTAAATTGCATATAGTATTAATTTCATTGCCATTATCATTTAAGGTGAAAGATGTTTGTTGATGGAAAAGTTGTTACCTTACCTAATCAATGGAATAAAAGTCAAACGAAGTATTTTCGTTGTATTTCACGAATTCGGATGTTCATCGAATTCCACGACTAAAACTGTTTTTAAAAAAATATTGTATTATAAAGATATTTTTTTCTGGTGATTAATTTTCGAAGTTTTTTCTTGCATGTGAAAGAAGCGAAAAGGAGCGCTATCGAAAGTAAGTTGTTGATACTTTCATGCAGTATTATATTATCATTGATGTCTTAAAATGAACTTTTGTATAGAACTGTTGGTCTACAAACATTTGAACCTCGATTAGTTCATCTTAAATTGCCCCGATATAATTACGAAATTAAGTAAAATGACTTAATTTTCCTTTAAATCTGGCTTTCCTATTTTGTTGTGTTTGAAGCAACTAGAAAAGAAACTTGGCATGGGACTTTTTTTATCATACGCTTTGTCTTTAATTTGTACCTAAGAACTTTAATCATTTACTGAAAGGTTTCATCTTACCATTACATCCAACTGACGTTTTAAAGTTTATGTTTTTATCAACTGCAGATCCCATTTTCCGGACTAGTTTCTTAAACTTCTTTTGATCCCCATTTGCAAGCCCCGTTACTGGTGAGAGTGTTGCATCACAGCATCCAATAATTAATTCGAAGATGTTCTCATATACATTTTCTGCAACCCATTAGAGCATTATACATTTGCATGTGTAGCAAACGTTATTTTGTGAATTATTTTATTAATTTATGTCAAGTTACAAAGAACTATACTGTGATAATAATTATTGTGAGGTGACAAGTTGCAATTACAAAAAAAACTTTTCAGGAATCTGTCATTGTAACAAGACAAACTGTTAACATATATGATTTTAAAATAATCTAAAAACTATTTTGTGCTAAAAAGAGAATTTTCCACTTCTTGACATATCTAACACCATTAACATAAACATTTAAAAGTAGTAGTCTTTGTAAGAAGCATGCCAGTTCTGTAATATGTACTACATCAGAAAAAGGCTACACATTTGTATTTTGTTATTAAGTTGCTTTATAGGTCTTTATGATGAAGTGTATAATTAGGAGATAACCAACATTGATAATCCAATAGTTTCTATTGGATGTTAGTGTCATTTAAGGAGTTATCTCCCTTGATTTAAAATTCTACAGTACATTCTATATATTTGTATCCCCTTAGAGCAAGAGTAATACGAAAAGCTACATGTTAATTTCTGTTTACTATAACATTTTAAATAAAATATCAATAATACAAATATGTAGGCAGGCTTTCAAATCATGAATCCTATTTCGCACGATTCTTAACTGGATTGCTTCTTAATATTCATTAAGTTCAATAAATCAGAACTGTTTCTCTTTTACCATAAAAATTATTATTGAGATTAAGTTAGTACGTTTTGTTATAAATGATACCTCTGAATATATGGTTTCCGTATATGTATTTGAAAGTGTGTTCCTCGAGAAGCTTTAGGTAAATAACACCGGTTATAGCGTAACGATCTGTACTTGTTCTCATTTTGCAGTTTGATATTATAGATGTATCAAGCTGCACGTCCAGGGGTAATTTGTAATCAGCAAGAATTGACCAAAGCAATGTTGAAGTTGTAAAATACGTTAAATGTAGGACACACACAATATTATTGGTTGATAATATAAGATTTACACGATTTACAATGGATGATTTAAGAGATTTCATTGGCCTTTAAAATAGAAACTTCCATACTGATGAATCTTTATTGTATCGCCCCGTGCAGGTCCGGGTGTTAAAAGAATAGGCCTGCAGCAGCGCTAAGCTTGTCGTAAAAGGCGACTAAATAGTGCTCAGAGCCCTAGCCGGGGGCTAGGGCGCTCTGCCCACAGAGCAACTGGGATGTGTGCCCCAGGTGGTGGAATGGGGAACCCCTGGCGTGTTACGTGCTGGGGTTGTCAGGCTATAATACGGAAAACCTGACCGCCAACCGTAGCGGTGCACCGTGTTGGGAAAAATGCCACGTTCCTCGCACGTTAAAGAACCCTACTGTGGTATTTTCCCTGAGTAGGAACCATAGGGCTCCGCCACAGGAGGCTAAATTGCCCGACCTTACCCATCCCCCTTTTTCCAGTGGCAATCAAAATTTGTTTTGACCCTATTATCCTTTTGACCCATTCTTTTTTTTCATTTCATGTTCATTTTATCATCCATTTCATGTTCATCGTCTGAATATAGCTGAAATACTGCTGCTCGGACGTTAAACCCCAACAAGCAAGCGCTGGTGCCTTTGAAACCCGGACCTGCACGGGGTGACTCAAATATAAAGAAGCTTTGTTTAATTACTTCAGCAAACTATGTAACACATAATAAACAAAATACAACATGTTCGTTTGTTGTTGGGGTTGAACGCCCGAGCAGCAATATTTCAGCTATATTCAGGTGATTAATATGAAGTGGATAATAAAATTGATAAAATGAAAAATAGGATGAGACACAAGGGATAATGGGGTCGACAAATTTTGATTGCCATTCGAAAAAGGGAGAGGTGGGTAGGGTCGGGGAATTTAGTCTCCTGTGGCGAAGCCCTATGGTTCCTACTCCGGGAGAATACTACAGTAGGGTTCTGTCACGTGCAAGGAACATGGCATCTTTCCACACAGTGCATCACTATGGTTTGCGGTCAGGTTTTCTGTATTATAGCCTGACAACCCCATTCCACCACCTGAGGCACACAACCCAGTTGGTCTGTGGGCAGAGCGCCCTAGCCCCCGGCTAAGGTTCTGAGTACTATTTAGTTGCCTTTTACGACAAGCTTAGCGCTGCTGCAGGCCTATTCTTCTGACACCTGGACATGCACGGGGCTAAAAAAAATAATAAAAACACAAGACCCATTGATAGAAGTGATTACGTCTTCGTATGTACAAGAAAGGAGAAAATACATACTTCATTCACATAATCTATATAATGAAATTAACCCCAAAATTATTATTTAGTTCGAAAAATTACCTGAAACATACCTGACACATACACTTAATAAGGTGTATTATAATGACCAATTATTGAAAAGTAGACCAATATTCCTTTTTCAAAGTGTCCTCTTTAAAGATTTACTTTCATCTATCACAGTCAAGTATCATACTCGAATAAAATGGATTACACAATTGTTCAAATGAGGAAAACAAAATTGTCGTTATTGGAAACACACATCAGGTTTTTGAATATGGAGATTGACACCTCAATTGTTTATGATTTTGACAAATACTTCCCTTTGATATCTGATAAACGATTGGTACTTTAAAATAAAGAATAATAACCACCGGACGCGCTCAAATTTCCGGTAATTGAGATTAGTTTGTTGGGGCTTAACGTTCGAGCATCAATATTTCAGCTATACACAGACGATGAACATGAAATGATGATGAAATGAAAAAGGAATGGGACACAAGGACAATGGGGGGGGGGGGGGGGGGGGGTTCGAGGCATTTTGATGGCCACTGGAAATAGGGAGAGGTGGGTAGGGTCGGGCAATTTAGCCTCCTGTGGCGGAGCGCAAAGGTTCCTACTCCCATCGAATACCACAGCAGGGTTCTTTAACGTGCGAGGAACGTGGCATCTTTCCCAACACGGTGCACCACTATGGTTTGCGGTCAGGTTTTCCGTATTATAGCCTGACAACCCCAGCATGTAAGACGCCAGGGGTACCCCATTCAACCACCTGGGGCACACATTCCAGTTCTGTGGGCAGAGCGCCCTAGCCCCCGGCTAGGGTTCTGAGCACTATTTAGTCGCCTTTTACGACAAGCTTAGCGCTGCTGCAGGCCTATTCTTTTAACACCCGGACCTGCACGGGGCTATTCAGATTTAAGTTTTTGTACAAATTAATTGGGCAAGGACTAGAATGCCTTGTACGTATATTGATATTTTCTTTAAATCAGATTTCTTCATAGCATTAAGTATCATGTTCAAATAATTTTAATTTAATATATTGCTAAAATCATAAAATCAACGTTTACTGGTTAATACAATTACTAGTATATAAATGAACATGTTAAACAGTAGAAGAATCCTCACAATTTCATTGAGACGTTACAGTAAACATGCACGGTGAACTGGCAAAAGTTTGCATCAGACATGCAGGCCAGGGCGAAATCATTTTCTCCATGTCTAGCAATAATACAATGTACATCAACTATACAGTGATAATATACATTTTATGCAGTTGAAGTGTAAGTTTCAGATGACCATCCTTATGAGAAGTCCTTTACTCCTGTTTGCAAATGACGATGTTATATGGTGGCTGGGGATTTTGTGAAGGAATTCGTATGGGATGATTTCGTTTTCTCTGGGGGTGCTTTGCCAAGCCAATTTTCGATAGCTCCTGGTGGACTTTTTTGCACGTGGACTGTGAATAGTGTTAACATAATTGAAGCGAAATACATGTATCAGCTTTATGTCAATTGGATGTGTTGATCATTTTTATTTATGTCGGTATAGTAAATCCATGTGTTGATCAG
This sequence comes from Perna viridis, assembly GCA_037379345.1. Lineage (NCBI taxonomy): Eukaryota > Metazoa > Mollusca > Bivalvia > Mytilida > Mytilidae > Perna > Perna viridis. The sequence goes on along the minus strand of CM074524.1, from coordinate 27,777,344 downwards.
TAGTTGATTTGCTTTTACAAGTAACTGACTTACACAGGGTCTCTATTGACATGGCAAAACTCGCTTTTAGACCAAGAATAAAATATGTGTGTTAAAGATTGCCCTATCTATTTCTTTGGCCTATCCTAACAAATTTTACTGGTATTTTTTTATGAAAAAAACGCTTAACTATTATACACTATAGCCCCGTGCAGGTCCGGGTGTTAAAAGAATAGGCCTGCAGCAGCGCTAAGCTTGTCGTAAAAGGCGATTAAATAGTGCTCAGAACCCCAGCCGGGGGTTAGAGCGCTCTGCCCACAGAGCAACTGGGATGTGTGCCCCAGGTGGTGGAATGGGGTACCCCTGGCGTTGTCAGGCTCCAATACGGAAAACCTGACCGCAAACCATAGTGGTGCACCGTGTTGAGAAAGATGCCACGTTCCTCGCACGTTAAAGAACCCTACTGTGGTATTCTCCCGGAGTAGGAACCATAGGGCTCCGCCACAGGAGGCTAAATTGCCCGACCCTACCCACCTCTCCCTATTTCCAGTGGCAATCAAAATTTGTCGACCCTATTGTCCTTGTGTCCCATCTCTTTTTCATTTTATCATCAATTTCATGTTCATCGTCTGAATATAGCTGAAATATTGCTGCTCGGACTTTAAACCCAAACAAACAAAACAAACAAACATTTAAACACTGTTACAATAAAACAATCATCCAATGATAAATGATTTTAGAAAATGAAATGGTTTTACCAACCTTATTTAATTTCATCCAATTTAACCTAAAATGGATCTTTCTTTTTTTTTTTGGCCGAAGCAGCACAGAAAAAATACAATTTAAATTGATGAAAACCGTTTAATTTTGTCGATAAAGGCAAGTGAAGATATTCTTCAAAATGTTACTTTCAATTGGTTTGCACATTGGACTAAGAAACCATGGGGACCTGTGCAGGTCCGGGTGTCAAAAGAATAGGCCTGCAGCTGCCCTAAGCTTGTCGTAATGTAATCGCACTATCTTAGGCATTAAATAGGCGACACAATGATGCAAGGTTCTGGATAGTTTATTACGAAGCACTTATAAATAAACCCTGTAACAAAATATCACAATTAGTAACAAGAAAATATATGTATAAGTTTCTGATTTTCTAAACATGAAATAAATCATTCTAATAGATGTACAAAACGTTTGTCAATCAAAAATTACTACTTGAACTGTATTTGCGTCACAGATTCATAAAATTAATAAATTGAATATTTAAATATTATCTGATCGAAAATTAATTTTCTGTGTCCTTAGAAACAGTATAACACTTGCCAAAAGATCAAAATGAAAATAGTTACTCTCATTCGTTAACTTCAATATTATATAAAAATAAGCATATTAAAGAAAACTGAATTAGCAAAACAAATACAAAAGCATCTAACTAATCAAAATTAAGCTAAGCAAATCAAAAGCAAATCAAAGCAAAATACTAACCAAATGTAAAATAAGCAAATACAAACTGAACGATTTACCATACCTCATATGAGGTACAAAGGTTATGCCTCATTACATCATAAGGTAGATTGCCAAATCTGTCATAATACCTGTACAACAAATCTTAAAGTAGTTACTTTGCACAGACTTGTATACACTGAAATTCAGATCTGCCTTAGAAAAGTTAAATAAAAAATGTAACTCAAAAGTATTTTATCAAATCTAAAAATTTACTCATTTACTCTCGGACTCATTTCGCTTAGTCGCTCGTCATTCATTATGTTTATTTAAAATCACGTTATTTAATTCAGGCATAAATCAATAACTCTTACCTTAAATATTATGCCCGTTAGAAAATTGCATTTACTTTTAAAAGTTTATACAATTCACACAGCATTCGCCCAATACACATTCTGACTACGATAACATGTTAAAAGGGAAAATTACCCGTGCGTGAAACCATGTAAATCAATAATACAACTGAGTAGAATAATGACCGAAAATGTAAAGATAAAGTAATAAACTGACCTGAATTAACTGTAGAATTCCTCCAACATGAATAAGAAAATATCAAACTACAAATTAAAGTAACAGAAGAAATCAGATACGCGTGTTCGTCTTGAACATAAATCCGCAACTACATGGACTTCAAAGGGGATAAACCGCCGAAAGAGATATAACCAATGAAATAGGCCCCGTGCAGGTCCGGGTGTTAAAAGAATAGGCCTGCAGCAGCGCTAAGCTTGTCGTATAAGGCGACTAAATAGTCCTCGGAAACCTAGCCGGGGGCTAGGCGCTCTGCTCACAGAGCAACTGGGATGTGTGCCCCAGGTGGTGGAATTGGGTACCCCTGGCGTGTTACATGCTGGGCTTGTCAGGCTATAATACGGAAAACCTGACCGCTAACCATAGTGGTGCACTGTGTTGGGAAAGATGCCACGTTCCTCGTACGTTAAAGAACCTTGCTGTAGTATTCGATGGGAGTAGGAACCTTTGCGCTCCGCCACAGGAGGCTAAATTGCCCGACCTTACCCATTTGTGTTAGGAATGTATTTAAGAGAGGATGTATTATTGGATTTGTTTGTTTTCATTGTGTGTATGTGTGTGATATAATATTGGCTTTTGTAAATGTCAAAGCTGCACAGCATGTCAAATTTCGAACACCCTCATCATTTGGTTCCGAATATTGACTTAATTTTTTATCAATTTTATATTTAGGTACAGGTCCGGGTGTTAAAAGAATAGGCCTGCAGCAGCGCTAAGCTTGTCGTAAAAGGCGACTACATAGTGCTCAGAAACCTAGCCGGGGGCTAGGCGCTCTTGCCCACAGAGCAACTGGGATCTGTGCCCCAGGTGGTGGAATGGGGTACCCCTGGCGTGTTACATGCTGGGGTTGTCAGGCTATAATACGGAAAACCTGACCGCAAACCATAGTGGTGCGCCGTGTTGGGAAAGATGCCACGTTCCTCGCACGTTAAAGAACCCTGCTGTGGTATTCGATAGGAGTAGGAACCTTTGCGCTCCGCCACAGGAGGCTAAATTGCCCGACCTTACCCATCCCCTTTTTTCCAGTGGCAATCAAAATTTGTCGACCCTATTATCCTTGTGACCCATCCTTTTTTTTTCATTTCATGTTCATTTTATGATCCATTTCATTTCCATTGTCTGAATATAGCTGAAATATTGCTGCTCGGACGTTAAACCCCAACAAAGAAACAAACTTATCGGTGTATATAAGGAATTTTATTAAAGACCATTTGTACTTTGTCCTTTTCCTTAGAATTTATTAAGACACTTTTGTTACTATAAGCGACAGGCCTGATTTATCTCTGAAATATTGCTGCTCGGACGTTAAACCCCAACAAAGAAACAAACAAACTGATTTATCTCACTACGAAAAGGCTCGACGTTCCAATCTTGTCTCCTATAAAAATCCTTGTTATAAAATGTAATATTTTTTTCGCTTCCGTGTTTATGCACCTTTTTGCACACCTGTTGTGTTGTAAGTATATGACAGTGAAATGCTCCAAATACGCAGTGTGTTCAGACAACATAGTTCGAACAAAGAACAGATGGGCTTACGTTCACGCAATTTTTAAACATAATACAACTCGCCCGACCCTACCCACCTCTCCCTATTTCAAGTGGCAATCAAAAATTTCTCGACACCCATTATCCTTGTGTCCCATCCCTTTTTCATTTCATCATCATTTCATGTTCATTTTATCATCAATTTCATGTTCATCGTCTGAATATAGCTGAAATATTATTACTCTGACGTTAATCCCCAACAAATAAAAACAAACAAACAACTCTAATTTCTCGTGTTAAAATGAGGTACATCTTCCTGAAGAGTAGTTAGTCAAGGATCTTTACGATTTGATGTGATGCATTTTAAATGAGCAATCAGACATAAATCCAGCAACGATGGATTCGTCCAAAAGCCGTTTTAACTATATATAAATCTATCATTAAAAACACACACACACAACGTGCTTTTAAAACTTTTTCGTGAAAAAATATTAAAACAGCCATTTTAGGAACTCTCCTGGTGCTTGTTTAAAGTATAAAAAAAAATCAAGAAAAAAGTCAAGTTAGTTCCTGTATGTAACAAAAGAAATGTATTTATGCAAAGGATCGCCAATCATTTACACATTAAGGGTTCCCGATAATGTGTCATGAATTACTTTTAACGTATTAGGATTTTTGTAGAATTATTGACTTTCAAAAATCCTGTTCACTACTGCCTCTCGATGATTTCGGGAGATAACCACTTTTAGCGAACTTAATTAACTTTAAAGCTTCAAATCGAGAAAATCCGAATTCATCTTGAAGAACTTGTTTATCGATGTCTTGCAGCAAACAACCGTCAACTCTCTCTATTCTAAACTTATCTTTATGAATACTTAAATTCAAAACATCTAAGTAGTGACCCAGTTCTTCAATCGATAACTTTCCAACATCAGAAGAGTTTAAAGACCGGTTGGTTGTAACAGCGGTGTCTACAGAAAATGTTGACAACTTATCGATGTTTTCAACTTCATCTGGTAATAGTGGCAAAGGTTTAGATTGCCTAGCCTTGAATACACAGCTTTTTATCCTCACATACTGATGTTCCCGATTAACTGATTTTCGTGTGATAACAGATTGATCAAACTGTTCACCTGATAATATTGGCTCGTTTTGAACAGTTTCACAATTGTTTGTGGGGTCATGATTTGTTATGTTATACAATAATTCAGTAGTTAGTCCAGATGAAAGCCTTGGTTCTTTGTCTGTTACAGTTGATATGTCCTCGTATTGAAAACTTGACTCATTGGTAATACCTGTGGCAGAACTGTCTTCTTTACCCTTTAATTCTTCGTAGACATGTTCGTTACGTATTACCCGAGGTTTGTCGTAATCATCTGTTGTTTGTGTAGCAGTCTGGTTGTTGGTAAGGGTTTCATGGCATCCTGTTGATTGTAAATGCTCGTGTTGAATCCATCTTGATACATAAATATCTGTAAACATTTTTTTAAATTGCATATAGTATTAATTTCATTGCCATTATCATTTAAGGTGAAAGATGTTTGTTGATGGAAAAGTTGTTACCTTACCTAATCAATGGAATAAAAGTCAAACGAAGTATTTTCGTTGTATTTCACGAATTCGGATGTTCATCGAATTCCACGACTAAAACTGTTTTTAGAAAAATATTGTATTATAAAGATATTTTTTTCTGGTGATTAATTTTCGAAGTTTTTTCTTGCATGTGAAAGAAGCGAAAAGGAGCGCTATCGAAAGTAAGTTGTTGATACTTTCATGCAGTATTATATTATCATTGATGTCTTAAAATGAACTTTTGTATAGAACTGTTGGTCTACAAACATTTGAACCTCGATTAGTTCATCTTAAATTGCCCCGATATAATTACGAAATTAAGTAAAATGACTTAATTTTCCTTTAAATCTGGCTTTCCTATTTTGTTGTGTTTGAAGCAACTAGAAAAGAAACTTGGCATGGGACTTTTTTTATCATACGCTTTGTTTTTTTGCTTATGTTTTTATCAACTGCAGATCCCATTTTCCGGACTAGTTTCTTAAACTTCTTTTGATCCCCATTTGCAAGCCCCGTTACTGGTGAGAGTGTTGCATCACAGCATCCAATAATTAATTCGAAGATGTTCTCATATACATTTTCTGCAACCCATTAGAGCATTATACATTTGCATGTGTAGCAAACGTTATTTTGTGAATTATTTTATTAATTTATGTCAAGTTACAAAGAACTATACTGTGATAATAATTATTGTGAGGTGACAAGTTGCAATTACAAAAAAAAACTTTTCAGGAATCTGTCATTGTAACAAGACAAACTGTTAACATATATGATTTTAAAATAATCTAAAAACTATTTTGTGCTAAAAAGAGAATTTTCCACTTCTTGACATATCTAACACCATTAACATAAACATTTAAAAGTAGTAGTCTTTGTAAGAAGCATGCCAGTTCTGTAATATGTACTACATCAGAAAAAGGCTACACATTTGTATTTTGTTATTAAGTTGCTTTATAGGTCTTTATGATGAAGTGTATAATTAGGAGATAACCAACATTGATAATCCAATAGTTTCTATTGGATGTTAGTGTCATTTAAGGAGTTATCTCCCTTGATTTAAAATTCTACAGTACATTCTATATATTTGTATCCCCTTAGAGCAAGAGTAATACGAAAAGCTACATGTTAATTTCTGTTTACTATAACATTTTAAATAAAATATCAATAATACAAATATGTAGGCAGGCTTTCAAATCATGAATCCTATTTCGCACGATTCTTAACTGGATTGCTTCTTAATATTCATTAAGTTCAATAAATCAGAACTGTTTCTCTTTTACCATAAAAATTATTATTGAGATTAAGTTAGTACGTTTTGTTATAAATGATACCTCTGAATATATGGTTTCCGTATATGTATTTGAAAGTGTGTTCCTCGAGAAGCTTTAGGTAAATAACACCGGTTATAGCGTAACGATCTGTACTTGTTCTCATTTTGCAGTTTGATATTATAGATGTATCAAGCTGCACGTCCAGGGGTAATTTGTAATCAGCAAGAATTGACCAAAGCAATGTTGAAGCTGTAAAATACGTTAAATGTAGGACACACACAATATTATTGGTTGATAATATAAGATTTACACGATTTACAATGGATGATTTAAGAGATTTCATTGGCCTTTAAAATAGAAACTTCCATACTGATGAATCTTTATTGTATCGCCCCGTGCAGGTCCGGGTGTTAAAAGAATAGGCCTGCAGCAGCGCTAAGCTTGTCGTAAAAGGCGACTAAATAGTGCTCAGAGCCCTAGCCGGGGGCTAGGGCGCTCTGCCCACAGAGCAACTGGGATGTGTGCCCCAGGTGGTGGAATGGGGAACCCCTGGCGTGTTACGTGCTGGGGTTGTCAGGCTATAATACGGAAAACCTGACCGCCAACCGTAGTGGTGCACCGTGTTGGGAAAAATGCCACGTTCCTCGCACGTTAAAGAACCCTACTGTGGTATTTTCCCTGAGTAGGAACCATAGGGCTCCGCCACAGGAGGCTAAATTGCCCGACCTTACCCATCCCCCTTTTTCCAGTGGCAATCAAAATTTGTTTTGACCCTATTATCCTTTTGACCCATTCTTTTTTTTCATTTCATGTTCATTTTATCATCCATTTCATGTTCATCGTCTGAATATAGCTGAAATACTGCTGCTCGGACGTTAAACCCCAACAAGCAAGCGCTGGTGCCTTTGAAACCCGGACCTGCACGGGGTGACTCAAATATAAAGAAGCTTTGTTTAATTACTTCAGCAAACTATGTAACACATAATAAACAAAATACAACATGTTCGTTTGTTGTTGGGGTTGAACGCCCGAGCAGCAATATTTCAGCTATATTCAGGTGATTAATATGAAGTGGATAATAAAATTGATAAAATGAAAAATAGGATGAGACACAAGGGATAATGGGGTCGACAAATTTTGATTGCCATTCGAAAAAGGGAGAGGTGGGTAGGGTCGGGGAATTTAGTCTCCTGTGGCGAAGCCCTATGGTTCCTACTCCGGGAGAATACTACAGTAGGGTTCTGTCACATGCAAGGAACATGGCATCTTTCCACACAGTGCATCACTATGGTTTGCGGTCAGGTTTTCTGTATTATAGCCTGACAACCCCATTCCACCACCTGAGGCACACAACCCAGTTGGTCTGTGGGCAGAGCGCCCTAGCCCCCGGCTAAGGTTCTGAGTACTATTTAGTTGCCTTTTACGACAAGCTTAGCGCTGCTGCAGGCCTATTCTTCTGACACCTGGACATGCACGGGGCTAAAAAAAATAATAAAAACACAAGACCCATTGATAGAAGTGATTACGTCTTCGTATGTACAAGAAAGGAGAAAATACATACTTCATTCACATAATCTATATAATGAAATTAACCCCAAAATTATTATTTAGTTCGAAAAATTACCTGAAACATACCTGACACATACACTTAATAAGGTGTATTATAATGACCAATTATTGAAAAGTAGACCAATAAACAAATTCCTTTTTCAAAGTGTCCTCTTTAAAGATTTACTTTCATCTATCACAGTCAAGTATCATACTCGAATAAAATGGATTACACAATTGTTCAAATGAGGAAAACAAAATTGTCGTTATTGGAAACACACATCAGGTTTTTGAATATGGAGATTGACACCTCAATTGTTTATGATTTTGACAAATACTTCCCTTTGATATCTGATAAACGATTGGTACTTTAAAATAAAGAATAATAACCACCGGACGCGCTCAAATTTCCGGTAATTGAGATTAGTTTGTTGGGGCTTAACGTTCGAGCATCAATATTTCAGCTATACACAGACGATGAACATGAAATGATGATGAAATGAAAAAGGGATGGGACACAAGGACAATGGGGGGGGGGGGGGTTCGAGGCATTTTGATGGCCACTGGAAATAGGGAGAGGTGGGTAGGGTCGGGCAATTTAGCCTCCTGTGGCGGAGCGCAAAGGTTCCTACTCCCATCGAATACCACAGCAGGGTTCTTTAACGTGCGAGGAACGTGGCATCTTTCCCAACACGGTGCACCACTATGGTTTGCGGTCACGTTTTCCGTATTATAGCCTGACAACCCCAGCATGTAAGACGCCAGGGGTACCCCATTCAACCACCTGGGGCACACATTCCAGTTCTGTGGGCAGAGCGCCCTAGCCCCCGGCTAGGGTTCTGAGCACTATTTAGTCGCCTTTTACGACAAGCTTAGCGCTGCTGCAGGCCTATTCTTTTAACACCCGGACCTGCACGGGGCTATTCAGATTTAAGTTTTTGTACAAATTAATTGGGCAAGGACTAGAATGCCTTGTACGTATATTGATATTTTCTTTAAATCAGATTTCTTCATAGCATTAAGTATCATGTTCAAATAATTTTAATTTAATATATTGCTAAAATCATAAAATCAACGTTTACTGGTTAATACAATTACTAGTATATAAATGAACATGTTAAACAGTAGAAGAATCCTCACAATTTCATTGAGACGTTACAGTAAACATGCACGGTGAACTGGCAAAAGTTTGCATCAGACATGCAGGCCAGGGCGAAATCATTTTCTCCATGTCTAGCAATAATACAATGTACATCAACTATACAGTGATAATATACATTTTATGCAGTTGAAGTGTAAGTTTCAGATGACCATCCTTATGAGAAGTCCTTTACTCCTGTTTGCAAATGACGATGTTATATGGTGGCTGGGGATTTTGTGAAGGAATTCGTATGGGATGATTTCGTTTTCTCTGGGGGTGCTTTGCCAAGCCAATTTTCGATAGCTCCTGGTGGACTTTTTTGCACGTGGACTGTGAATAGTGTTAACATAATTGAAGCGAAATACATGTATCAGCTTTATGTCAATTGGATGTGTTGATCATTTTTATTTATGTCGGTATAGTAAATCCATGTGTTGATCAGTAGTTGATTTGCTTTTACAAGTAACTGACTTACACAGGGTCTCTATTGACATGGCAAAACTCGCTTTTAGACCAAGAATAAAATATGTGTGTTAAAGATTGCCCTATCTATTTCTTTGGCCTATCCTAACAAATTTTACTGGAATTTTTATGAAAAAAACGCTTAACTATTATACACTATAGCCCCGTGCAGGTCCGGGTGTTAAAAGAATAGGCCTGCAGCAGCGCTAAGCTTGTCGTAAAAGGCGATTAAATAGTGCTCAGAACCCTAGCCGGGGGTTAGAGCGCTCTGCCCACAGAGCAACTGGGATGTGTGCCCCAGGTGGTGGAATGGGGTACCCCTGGCGTTGTCAGGCTCCAATACGGAAAACCTGACCGCAAACCATAGTGGTGCACCGTGTTGAGAAAGATGCCACGTTCCTCGCACGTTAAAGAACCCTACTGTGGTATTCTCCCGGAGTAGGAACCATAGGGCTCCGCCACAGGAGGCTAAATTGCCCGACCCTACCCACCTCTCCCTATTTCCAGCGGCAATCAAAATTTGTCGACCCTATTGTCCTTGTGTCCCATCTCTTTTTCATTTTATCATCAATTTCATGTTCATCGTCTGAATATAGCTGAAATATTGCTGCTCGGACTTTAAACCCAAACAAACAAAACAAACAAACATTTAAACACTGTTACAATAAAACAATCAT